>PVKU01000256.1:0-594751 GCA_004027475.1 Anoura caudifer
TATTGTAGCCTTCATTTTTTCATCTAATTTGTGAGCAAAATCAACCAAATCTGTAAGCATCCTGATTACCAGGGTTTTGAATTGTGCATCTGATAGGTTGGCAATCTCTTCATCGCTTAGATAAATTGGCTCTGGGGCTTTGATCTGTTCTCCGGTTTGAGCCATTTCCATTTCTGGGTTTTTTGTTTTGTTTTGTTTTATCTAGTCGCGGCTGTTACGTAGTGAGGGGTGGAGCCTCAGGTGTTCTCCAGGGCGGGACAGCCCGGTCGCTGGGAAGTGACGCTGTACGTGGGGGCGGGGTCTGAGAGGAGATAATGGCGGTTGCTTTACTCTCTCTCAGATTCCAGTTCCTTTCACCGCTTCCCCTTTGCCTGGATTATCCGCACGTGAATGTGGGACCACCCGGTCAGCCAGCTACCTTGTGCGGCTTCACTGGTTCTGCACAGTTGCTGCCCCGTGTCCGGGGTCTGCTAGCCACCCCCTGTGCACCTGGGGGCTGCCAGCCGCTGCTGTCTGAGTGCCCGTCTGCACCTCCGCTTTTTCCTGCCGCGACTCCGCCCCTCTTACCGGTCTGGATGAATCGTTGTTGGACTTCCAAACAGTTTGATTTTCTGAGATCTGGTTGTTTTCTTGTTTCTAAATCTTTGTTGTCCTTAATTTGGTTGTGAGAAGAGACACAGTGCGTCTGCCTATGCCTCCATCTTGGCCGGAAGCTAATTCTCGAGATAAACTTTTTTTAAAGATTTTTTTTATCCTCACCCAACGATTTTTAAAAATTGCTTTGTAAGAGAGAGGAAGGGAGAGAGAGAAACATCTATGCAAGACAGAAGCATGGACCGGTTGCCTCCTGCTGTGCTGGGACCAGGTTTTGTTTGAGGCGGGACCCGGGGCTGCCCACGCCTGCACATGAACTGGGGCTCAAACCTGCAAACTTCTGGTTACAGGGTGATGCTCCAACCAACAGAGCCACACTGACCAGGGCCAGAAATAAACTTGTAACGATATGATAAAATTACAGTGTTCCCACCACCACAGAAAGCCAACAAATTAGACACTAGAAGAATTACAATGCATGCTTTATATTTTTTATAAGAAAGGCAGGTCAATGTTCTAAAGCGATTTTGTAAATGGCTATTCTCCCCTGCACAGAGTCTGGGTTTCCAATGTCGTTCCTGTTTAGATTTCATCCCACCACTTAACACAGCACACAGACAATTACTGTAGATTTGCAACAAAACGGTACGGCCAGGCATTTTGCTTTTTTTATTTTTTAAATTTCTACACTTTATTTATTTTTCTATTTAATCTTTATTGCACTTTTCCCATTACCATTTAGTCCCCTCATACTCTCCGCCACCCAGCAATCACCACACAGTTGTCCAAGTGTCCTTTTTCCTTAATCCCTCCGCTCCCCACCTCCTTCCCCCCAGCTGAGATCCTGCTCTCCATCTAGGAGTCTGTTTCTGTTTTGTCAGTTCAGTTTGTTCATCAGATTCCACATATGAGGGAAATCATATGGCATTTGTCTTTCTCTGACGGGCTTATTTCACTTAGCGTGATGTTCTCCAGGTCCGTCCATGCTGCCGCAAAGGGCACAATTCTCTTTTTTACGGCCGAGTACTATTCCATTGTGTAAATGTATCATAGTTGTTTTAGCCACTCAGCTACTGACGGACACTTGGGCTGCTTCCATATCCCGACTATTGTAAAAAACACTGCAGTGAACACAGGGGTGCCTGTATTCTTTTGAATTAGTGTTTCGGGTTTCTTTGGGTAAATCCCCAGAAGTGGGATCACTAGGTCGAAAGGCAAAACCATTTTTAATTTTTTGAGGTATTTCTATACTACTCTCCACGGTGGCTGCACCAGTCTGCATTCCCACCAACAGTGCAAAAGGGTTCCCCTTTCTCCACACCCTCAGTAGTACTTGTTTGTTGATTTATGATGACAGCCTTCTGCCGGATGTGAGGTGCTATCTCATTGTGGTTTTAATTTGTGATTCCCTGATGATTAGTGACATAGGCATCTTTTCATATGAATGTTGGCCATCTGTACGTCCTCTCTGGAGAAGTGTCTGTCTATTGAGGTCCTTTGCCCAGTTTTTAATTGGTCTGTTTTTTGGTGTTGAGTTTTGTATGTTCTTCATAAATTTTGTATACTAACCCCTATGAATGAACTTTTAAACTCCTAAAATAACATTGTGGAAGTTTTATTATTATTGCTATTTACATTACATTAGGAAGAAAGCAATTCTGAATAAGTTAAAAAGCCAGGAACGACAGTTATATCTGCCTGTGACTAAAATCCAAAATCTTACTCATTGCTGCAAAAATGTCTATCCAGGGAATAATTTTTCCCTAATGCCTAGTTTGAATCTAATAAGTAAACAGACCTTAAGAAAAATAGTAGAACAGTAAGTCCATGCAGGAAATGCAAAACTCACAGCTCCAATTCACACTAAGCAGCAAGAAGCGTCTCCTTGCTCAAAGGCGGTGATGATTAGCCAAGCAACTCTCCTCTGAAACAGCCGTGACTATGACCACACCAGGCTCTGGCACTGAACACAAAGGGACGCCAGAAGCTTGTGAGACGGACCGGAACAAGCGCTCCGGCTAAAGCAGTCCCGCTGCACAAAGCGCACACCATCATCTGGTCTCTGCCTGACCTGTCCATCCTGCAGCCCTGCAGCGCACAGCTGGTTACGCTGCAGGAACCTCCCCTACGCTGACTCCTTCATCCTCCTCCTTGAAAAAATGTATTACTGGCTAAACAGTACCAGGGTACAACCGCAGAATCAGCTCAAAATGGTGCTATGAAGAACTTACAAAACTCGATACCCCCCCAAAACAAACAATCCTGTTAAAAATGGGCAAAGGCCCTCACTTATCCACAGAGGACAGACACATGAAAAGATGCTCAATGTCACCGATCATCAGAGAAATGCAAATTAAAACCACAATGAGTTGTCATCTCACATCCATCAGAATGGCCATCATCAATAAATCAACAACTAACGAGTGCTGGTGAGAATGTGGAGAGAGGGAACCCTTTTGCATTGTTGGTGGGAATGAAGATCGGTATAGCTAGCTACTGTGGAAAGCAGTATGGAAATACCTAAAAAAAATTAAAAATGGATCTGCCTTATGACCGGTGATTCCACTTCTGGGAATTTATCCAAAGAAACCCGAAACACTAATTCAAAAGAATACATGCACCCCTGTGTTCACTGCAGTGTTATTTACAATAGTCAAGATATGGAAGGAACTCAAGTGTCCGTCAGTAGCTGAGTGGCTAAAACAACTATGATACATTTACACAATGGAATAGTACTCAGCCGTAAAAAAGAAAAATTTACCCTTTGCAGCAGCATGGATGGACCTGGGCAGTCAGAGAAAGAAAGACACCATGTGATTTCCCTCGTATGTGGAATCTGATGAACAAACTGAACCAACAAGCAGAACAGAGACAGACTCACAGATGGAGCAGGCTGACAGCTCTGGGTGGGGATGTTCGGGAGAACTGAGCAGAAAAGAAAAAGAACTCTTGGACATGAGCAACAGTGTGGTGTTCGTGGGGGACGGGGGGGTGGAGGTGGAAGAGGGCATAAGGGGGATAAACGGTGATGAAAAAATACAAAAATAATGGAATAAACCACTTAAATAATTATGGATCAAAAACAAATAAAAAATTTTTACTAAGCAAAAGAAACTATTAAGAGTGAAAAAAGCAAACCACAAGGTGGAAGTAGACATACCTACAATACGTATATCCAACAAAAAAACTGATTTCTAAGATAAATAAAATGCCCATAAATCAATGAGAAAAAGAAAGATAACTCAAAATAAGATGTGTAAAAATCTCAGAAACTTCACTAAACAATTTCTAAATGGTCAAGAGGCAATGGAAAAAGGTTGTTCAACATCGGTATCAATCAGGAAACTATAAATTAAAGCCACAGTAAAACATTACTTCACCAAATGACTAACTTGGAGGAAAAATGGGCAAAAACACCAAGTGTTCAGAAAAATTCCCGCCACTGGTGGGAATGCCAACTGGTAGCCCTTGGGAAAGTTTTTGTTTTTGAGTAAAATAGATACTGCATAAGACTGCACCATGTTTGTCCTACGGTTTCTCGTCTCTTCTGGCACATGACTGTGCGCCCAGGTTTGTGAAGCAACAAATAAGACAGAGCTCAAAGTGTTCTGCAGAACATAAAAACACACAGAATCTTGCCCTTGTCCTATCTGCCTGTCTTCTTTATTCTCCATGCTGGGTTGCCCCTAGACCACGGGTGACAAACATCGCAGGGGGAGGCCCACAGGCCGAATCCAGCTCTCCACCTGGTTTCTACTGGCGGCGGCCCCGAGCTCCTTGCCCCTGGTTAGGGGCAGTTACATCCCTACAGTCCTAAAATTACAGTCGGCCCTTTGAAGGCAGCCGCGAAGCTGATGTGGCCCCGGTGAAAATGAGTCTGACACCTCTGCCCTAGATCACGAATGCTTTTGCTTTACGTTGCTCCCCATTATGAACTAAGTGTTCATGTTCCAACAAAATTCATATGAAACTCTAATGCCCAAGGTGTTGGTATTTGGAAATGGGACCTTTATTTACAATAGTTCATGAAGGGTGTGGTCCTGGTCTGATGAGACTGGTGCTCTTACAGGAAGAGACACCGAAGAGCTTGCTCACTTTTATGTTTTCTCTGTGTCTCTGCCAGGTGAGGACACAGAGAGAAGGCAGCTGCCTGTACTCCAGAAAGGCAGCCCTCGCTAGGAAATCAACCAGGCTGGCCCCCTAATCTAGGACCTCCGGCCTGCACAAGTCTAAAGACATTTCTGTTAAGACGCCTTTTTTATGCTACCTTGTTACTCGGAACACGCTGACTAATACACTTGCTCTGAAACCTTCATCCCCTCAGGTGTCCTTTCCCCCAATCCCCATCACCAGCCCCACGCTCTTTAATTGGTTAATTGCACCTATCCTGCCAAAGTTCAGGCACACCTAGAAACAATCACTTACCTTCCACAACGACTCCAATGCCCCTCTCCTGTGCTCCCGTAACACTATGAGCATGCATCTACTACCTCACCAGAAACACTCAAAACAGAAACCACGGTTTATTTTCCTTTCTATCCGCCGATTCCAAAGCACATGTGGTATGTATGTGCTTTAGGGTCTACCCATGGTATAAAATAATTAATATTAATAACTTGTTAAACTAAATGCTTCATCATATTGTTCATCTGTCTTACTATCTGTAGCGTACGCAAATTTCTTTCCTAACAAATTACATGTTTGAAGCCCTCAGGTCAAATGAGAATCATTCAATAAAAATCAGCTGGGCTTTAGGTAGAGCCACCATGTCACTAGACGCCAATACAGGTTACAGATACTATCTATCAAGAAGAAGCAGGTATTTTAAAACTTTTTTAAAAACCATTTTGATTTGCCTTTGATTTTGTAGACGGTATGGGTAGGATTTTACCTACATAAATTCACATAGTGTACAAGCACTGTAACTGATCCATGCCTCCTTTTCACCTTTGTCACTGAAAAATTTAAAGTCAAATTTATGGCTCAATTATTACAGCTGTAGTGGACTTTATGGCCTACATATTTACTGTCTCCTTCTGGGTTTGATTCATTAGAAATCATATTCTCCTGGGTTTCTGTTGTTGTTTGTTAGATGGACTTAACATCCTTGTCTGACACATCTAACTTCTACACGTGTGAGTAACACACTGGAAAATATTTAGCTTCTCACCTGATTGGCTTGGCTTTGCAAGTAGACTCTTCTGGCATTCAAATCTTCAAAGGGAGAAGGTCTTGAGATTCTGTAAGGCTCACTGGTGACAACTGTCTCTTGCTGGAAAAGATGATCTTTCGCTAGAGAACTGGGAGTATCCTCTTCCGTTGCCTAATGGGAACAAGCCCCAGCTCATTAGTTACCAGGATACAAAAAAATTAGGTACTTTCACTGTAGCAAGTGTTAGGCAAACCAGTAAGAATGTACCACAACCATCACTATGAATAGCAATTCCCAAAACGCAGATGCACATGATTAGGGAGCCATGTCAAAATAAAATATTAAAAAAAAATCAACTTTATGAGCAAACTGGGCTTTCTTACAGAAAACAACTTAGGAAGAACTGGAGGACTAACCATGCCATGTAAGACAGGTATCTAGTTATAATGAAGCCTTTAATTATAATTAAAAATGATACTGTACACAGAAAATGGAGAAAGTATTAGGAAGAAAACACAAATCAACAAGAGTCCTTTTGCAGGTTAGAAGGAAGGTAGGTGTACGAGGAACTGTGCCGCCCCATGTAACACCAGGAGATCAAAAGGAGAGCAGGCGCGGCCTTGCTGAGTAGTGAATGAACTAATAAGTAGCCTGAACTTGCTGATTATTTCAAAACAATAAAATCACATGAGACTTAGAGGAAGGGAATGTGCTCAGTCAAAAACATGCTTTCAAAATTTTATAAACACTAATTCCTGAGGAATAAATGTTAAATCAGTGAAACTTAGCATACTACAAAACCAAAAGTCCTAAAAGAGTTTTAATTGTTCCTTTTTTAAAGAAAGACGTGAGATGACTTTTTGCCATAACTCTTCCCATTATCGTATAATTATTTGGGAAGAAGCAGTGACAGCCAATTAAAAATGACAAACACACTTTCACTGGCTCATTCTAAACTAATTTAGCATTAGGGACTATGCTAAAGGTACAAACTTTTATAAGCTTTTGTTAAATTAAAAGAACATTTAAAAATGTTGGTATAACTTCTAAAATTATGCTATAAAATTCATTAAATAGCTATGATATTTTAAATTTACAAATGCAAATTCTAGTCTTTCTTCTGGAACAAAGTAGCCTTGTGATATTTAATTTCCTTGGAACTCAAGTGCCTCAATTTTCAAATAACTGTAATTCCTATACCGGTTCACGACATGGATTATTACAAGGACTTAGTGACAGGATAATACATGTGAAAATGTTCTGAAAACTAAAAGCTGTTATTTTATCAGGGAGCACAAAATTAAACTTAAAAATACATAAGAATCTGTTATTTAAAACTAAATATGTTGAAGGCAGTTAATTGCTATTTAGTTAATTTTCATAGCAGTTGTCTTAATGTGTCACAACAATTAACGCAAAATCGTTGGAAAGAAGTTGGCTAAATACTCGTATCCACATTCTTTCAAAACGCATGACTAAAGTTTGAAAGAGTAAAAACACATTTATTTGTTCCAGGGAATTCTTGAAACAAATAACTCAAGTAACTGAACAAAATTAAGTAAACTAAATAGCAGAAAACACTCGGGGGAGAGAAGGTTTAAGGGTGTCCAACCTTTTGGCATCTCTGGGCCACACTGGAAGAAGAGTTGTCTTGAGCCACACATTAAATACATCGCAACACATAACCAAAATCTCATACTGTTTTAAACATTACGATCATACTGTTTTAAAATGTACAATTTTGTGTTGGGCTGCATTCATAGCCATTCTGAGCTGCATGCAGCCTGTGGCCCCACAAGTCGGACACCCCCGGGAGAAAAGGCTTTAGGTCGAAACCTCATCTAATTTAAGCAATGCACTTCTCTGAATCACAATTTATTATTATAAACTGGGTGTTCAATTTGTACTAAAAATCCTGGGGTGAGTTAAGGTACTCAAGAGAGCTCCTTTAGCTGGAGCATCATCCTGGAAACCAAAAGGTCGTGGGCCCAATCCCTGGTGGGGGAGGGTACAGCAGGCCATTGATGGATGTTTTTCTCTCACATCAATGTTTCTTTCTACCCACTCCCCCTCCAAACCAATACACATATCTTCAGATGAGGATTAAAAAAAAAAGATATCCAAGAGATTAAAAACTACAAAAAAGCCTGAATTGCAATACTTGTATCAGTAGTAATTATAAAGTAACTATGCTTTTAATGGTGACAACTAGTTGGATCAGGTTGTTTTTACTGAATTTTAATCTAATTGAAAAGTCAATTAAGAATCATAAAATACAAATGAAGCTTACTTTAAAATCTGTACCTAAACAAACAAAATGTTTATATAATTCAGTGTTTTACTGTAGTGAATTGGGTTAATTCTACTTATATCCCATATATTAAACTGTAATATATTTCATTTTGATTAAGACTAAACACATGTATTTTTTTAAAGAGAAATATCCCAAGTGTTTCCTGTTTTGTTATTAAACAAAAATATGTATATTTATTTGGGTATCAAACATAGTTTAAAATTTTTCACCAAAATAGCCAAAATTAACCTATTAACTAACTCAAGATATTTCTTATCACACAGTGAATTCAACCACTCACCTAAATGGGTCTCAGGTTATAAAATAACTACAACATCTTTCAGGTAACTGACACAATGAAAACAAGAAACAAAAACCCTTACTGTTTGAAAATGCAGAGCTACAATTTATAAAGCACATGTTATGCATGACTTTTGGGAAACAAATTAACATTTTTTGAGAATTCTAAACTGGAAAAGAGTATTTTCCTACTACTTAATTATCTCTTTCAGTAAGTTATAAATTCAAATGTACATTAAATTAACAAAATTTCTCTAAAAGTGGTGACAAGAAAAATGGACATTCTCATCCATTGCTAGTTCTATACACAAGAGTAAAATCTGCAGTAACCATTTCTGAAAAACTGTTTTAATAAAATGTATCAAAAACTTAAAACATTCACACATTTTGACCCCTCCTTGAATCTAGTGTTAAGGAAAAACAAACTGTACTACACAAAAAAATATTTAGGAACAATATATTTTTCTCTGAATTATTATTTTTCAAGGAAGTTTACTAGCTTTAATCAACATCTTGATTATAGAACTATTTCATTTTTAAAACTACGGTGCTTTAATGTACTAGTAACAACCTAATCTAAGGAGCCACAGAGGGAAGAAATATTCGCCAAGATGCTGCGTTTCTAGACTAGGGGTGAATTAAGTTAATACTCTGTAAGAAGAAAATGAATCACTTCAGCATCAATAAATAGCCCTTTTCTTTTACACAGTAACTCATAATTTGATGATTTATTTCTCTTTACTAGTTCAAAATTAGGCAGGAAAAGAGCTAAGCTGACTGGTCACACCCAGCAACAAACAGTTTTTTGCAAGTTGCAGTCACTTGGCTCGTCATGGGGAGTGTGATAATCTGCAGAAGAGGTGTGTGACTCTAGTACTCCTTTTCTTCACATCTGAAGAGGAGTTTGATGCAACCACTTTTCTTTGTCAGCTTTAAGCTGCGCAGAGGAAAGAGATCACAAACTGCTGGGAGGCTGTAACAGCCTGGGGAACGCTGTATTTCTCCTGTAGGGGTGAATTAAGTAACACTTCCTCGGCCTTCTTTGGAAGCGGCCACTTATCTGCTCCTGAGGATAACTGGCTGAGGTTTCCCGTCTTTCTTCCTAACACAGCAGTCAGCTGTGTTAGAGGGACCGCAGGAAGTGGCCACAGGGTTCGTAAGCCTTTGTCTGCCAGTTCTGTCCTCAGCACTAGTTCCTTTCTTGGTGTATCCTTCTTTGCATTAGGACGTGATGAGCCACTGACTAAGTACTGTTCCGCATCACTTCAAAGGAAGGAAGTAACAACTCTCCAAAGAGCCATTGCCTTTGGCATCTTGGCTTGTTGTGTGGCCTCTTCTCAAAGGACAGAGCCGCACACACACATGCAGGGAATCTATACACTTCTCAGACCAGGTTTGGCTCCGCAGGCACACCATGTTTTTCTTTTGCTGCTTCTCCAGCAGCCATTTACAAACAGCGTCCCCCTAACAATTTTCATCACAATACACTCTGCAAAGCTTGTTCAGGGCTCACTGGCTTCGCAGACTGGCCTCCTCTACTTTATACTGATTCCTGACACCTCTGTGCAAGTCGATCCTCAATTATCATGCTAGGAGCAGGTAAGGGTTCCTTGGCCTCCATGAGGTCATTAAAGCACTTCAGATCACCCAAGTGTTCAGTCCCCACTCCTTAGGGCTGGTGCCCCAACAACTGGTACAGGAATCAGGCTTGACAACCCAATCGTTCACTCTGTAAGACTCCTGGAACACCTAGAACAAGAGCTTAAGGTTCTCACTGGTTTCACAGCCGCCATTCCCAGGCTTTCCCAGTTTTATTGGATTCCTGGGGAGTCACCAGCCAATTAGAAAAATCCATCTCACCTTGATCGAGAAGCTCTAGATTTCCGACTTTTTAGGTATCTATGGATAATAACTGCTGGTACAATAACTGCTGCCCTTTTGGTAACTTGGTGTTTCAGGAACTTCTTGTTGCTGCCTCTTGTGGAACCGGTTTTCCAAGCCCTTGAAAGGCTGCCCCAGGCCTTATTAAGGGAATCACAGGAGCTGGCAGAAGTCTAACTCTTCTCCAAGGTCTGAGTCTGGGTGAGCCCGTCCTGGAGAATGGTGCTGGGTGGGCAAGAAGCCTGACCACCACTGGCATGCTGGCTTCCAAGGAGCCGTTCACTGAAAAGGACAGCTGCGGTGCTAAATGCCGACTTCCGCTCCAGGAAGGACCCACTATTTGGTGAACTAGTGTCAGCCATCAACTGTTCAGGAATGGAGATGGTCTTGAGGGACCCAAATGCAGCGATGGCCTGGTGCAGAGCAGTGGTGTCTGCTTCAAAGAGTAGGACAGTCGAATCTTCAGGTTTGGCAGACAAGCTGCCCAGCATCTCCAGGCACACAGAGACTTGATCGGCTAGATTCTTGTTTGGGGTGCGCTCCACTTGAATAAGATGACTGAACTGGCCCAGTAACGGACAGGGCTGTTGTACCTGCTGCTGAAGTGTCTCCTCGTCAAGCTGACAGATGAGATCTACGTGTTCATACAACCAGACCTCATGGCTTCGAATGCATTCCAAGTGACAGGCTTTTTGCAGCTGTGAATGTGGGCTTTGATTTCTTGCAAGTTAGCTTTATTGGCCATTCAGCCTGGAGAACTCCACCCACAGCAGAACACCCCAAAGGGGTTCTCTTAGTGGTCCCATTCGGGTCCTGTGAGGTACTCATTCTGCTCACTGTTCTAGCTACAAGGACAATTCTGGATGATCCGAGGGGACATTTGGCGGAAAGACACCACCTGACACATGCTAAAAGCCAACAGCTTCTCAGAATTATTTTTGATAGTTTTGGAAGAAATAACCTAATGCCCCCAAATAAGACTTAGTTAAGTAAATTATGCTACGCCTACTTACAAAATATTGAGCGGTCCCTTGAAATTAGGTTTATGAATAGTATCTACTATGTGGGGAAATATTTAGTGTTAAATAGTATATAAAATGTTATTTTACCATAAGCATAAGAGTATAAAAGATTGGTTTTTCTAATTAGAACCCTTCTAAGATTTCCAATTGTAAGGCTGTATTAGGAGACCTTGCACATACTAGCGATAAAAGACGATTAGTCTTGTCTTAGGAACAATTAAAAAAAATACAAGAAAGGTTCAGACACAAAACCTGTCCCTGTGAAAACCTGTCCCTCTGAAAACACAAGATATAAGTCCAATTTTATTCCATAGGGGCCAAAACAGACAATGAATATAGAAAAAGATGTTGAATTTCATTCAGTTAAAGACAAAAATGTCCATTTTTATACAAACTGGAAAGGCGGAAAAGATAAGTAACACAACGTTGGCAAGACATGGAGGAACAGGAACGCTCGGGCACTGCTGGGGGGTGCAGTTCTACTACGAGAGGGTGGGTACAGAGATACGTGCAGAAATAATCATGGCAGCGCTATTTTTAACCAAAAAGGAAAATCATCCCATGGCTGTCGCCAGCAGGGCATCGGTTTAAAAATTGTTGCGTAAACATATGGCAATTCTACGCCGACGTCAGGAACACCGGTAGGCAGCACTGCTGAGACGCTGTTACACGAAACGAAGCCAGGCAGAGCACTGTCAGTACGGCGTGAGTCCATCTGCCTAAACTGACAGGAAGGGGGAATATCTGTCGTGCTTGAGAACGAGAATATGACCAATGCGACAAGAAGCTCCCATGGTTTTCTCCATGTTAGCAACCCCTGGTAAACATCAAAACCGGTAAACAGCACCCTGAAGGGTTTTTTTCCCCATTTTTTATTCTTCCTTATGGTTTCACCACACAAGTATTATCCTTAGACAATATTTAGTTATAAATGCTTTTAAATTTTATTGGACTGGTATCATGCTATTTGGGACATGAGGGAACTTGCTTCTTTTGCTCAACTTTTTTTGGTGAAACCCGATCATGCCGCCACATGGAGCAACAACGCGTTCATCTTCACTTCTCTGTAGCAATGACCCAACATGCACCAAGTGTTTTCCATGCCTCAGATACTGTGCTGAGCACTTTGCAAGGGCTGACTCCCACAACCCCTGGAAGTAGAGAGCGTAATATTATTACCCCTCTGTTCTGTCTGTAGGCACTAAACCTCACAGATTAAGTAATCTGGCTAAAATAAAAGTTACTCTTTTGCTGTACAGGCCTCGCAGGACATAGCTACAAGTGGTAACACATCCAGGAGTGGAAACGCTGGATTCCAGAACACACATACGTCCCAGTTCGCACAATAAAAGTTATTTTCTAAGGGGACTGTTCACATACCCGTAAGCAACACTCCATATTTTCACAGACTACATTTCAAAACTTACACTTATATATCTACATACTGTTTTAAGTTCTAAGATAATGAATTGTTCTCAATTTTTAGTGAATTTTGAGAATGAACAAAAGAACGACAGTGGTTCAAACAAATGAATGTGTAAGGCTTTACCTTTTACCATAGCTCCTACCACTGTTTCATCTCCGCCTGTTTTTGTTTCATTACTACCGATGTACTTGTTTCTTTTTAGTACTATCTGACATTTCACGCTTCTGATCCTTGCATGTCATTTCCTTTGCCCACAATGACTATCCTCAACATCCCACTAGCGAAATTCCTTTATAACCTCAGCCATAAACTCCTCAAAGTCCTTGTTGATCCATACCCAAATTACCCACTCTCTCCTCTGAACTTCCTGAAACACACTTGTATCTGTTACCCTATATTCTAAGTGTTCTTTTATTTATATTTCCCCTATAAACCAGTAATGACTCTGTGTTTTATCCCTAGAGCTTATATACTATGCCTGGCACATAGTGCATACCCTATAGGTAATGTGTGATGTGCAAAAATCCACAAATTGGATCACATTACATTAACATAGACCCTTGAGAGCAAATTTGGTACAATACAAAAAAATACAGGGGGGAAAAAAACAACACAAAACCTTCACTCACAGAAGAATTAATTTCAGTAATTGTTAAAAGTTCAAATTACACAAAAATAATACTTCCCAGTTCAGTGTGAACTTCTGGTTAAGATGGAGGTGTAGGTAGGCACGCTTTGCCTCCTTGCAGTACCTCAAAACAAAAAAAAAACATCCAGAATTGCCAGAAAAATCTAACTGTATGGAAGTCCCACAACCAAGGATTTAAAGGAGCCACGTTCATCCACACGAGTAGGAGGAGCAGAGACGGGGAGACTGGGAGCCAGGGTGAAGGGGACGCCACGTGGCGGTGCAGAACAGGCGGTCCCACATTCACGTGCGGTGGATAAAAATCTGGAGAGATACCTGGGGAGTGAGCAATCCCAGCCCCAGGCCAGACCTGGCAGCCCGGGGTTCCAACGCTGGAAAAATGCCTCGAAACTTCTGGCTGTAGAAAAGCAGTGGTGGTTGGGGTGGCGGAAGAAACTGCCAGCCCCACAGGAGAGTCCATTTAAAGGGGCTACACAGTCCTAGAACGTATGCAAACCCACCCACTTTAGGAACCACCAGACGGGCGCCAACTGCGTATGGGAAGCGGGTGAAGTAACAGGAAGCGGGGCAAGTACTGAGTAAGCCTCCGGCAGCCAGGCAGCAGCACTGTCCGCTCTTTGACCGTTCCCACTGTTCCCACGCACGCAGAACAGCACAGCAGTGAAGCAGCTGCCTGCCCCGGTGATTACCTAAAGCTCCGCCCCAGACAATTTAACAGATAAGCCAAGACAGAGAGTCAAAGCAGCTCTACCTAATACACAGAAACAAACACAGGCAGGCTGCCAAATTCAGCAGACAAAGAAATATGGCCCAAATGAAAGGACAGAACAAGACCCTAGAAAAAGAACTAAATGAAACAGACACCCAGAGTTCAAAACACTGGTGGTAAGGATGCTCAGAGAACTCACCGAGTACAGCAAAAGCATGAACGAAGAAATGAAGGTTACACTAACACTAGGTGAAATAAAGAAAAATCTACAGGGAACCAAGAGTGAAGGGAAAGAAGCTCAATCAATGGGTTCAAATCAATGATTTGGAACATAAGGAAGAAATCAACAGTCAACCGGAACAGAATGAAGAAACAAGAATTCAAAAACGCAAGGAGAGAATAGGAAGACTCTGGGACATTTCCAAAATTGCCAACATCCAAATCATAAGGATGCCAGAGGAGAAGAGGAAGAGAAAGAAACTAAAAACTTATTTGAAAAAATAATGAAAGAAAACTTTCTTAATTTGGTGAAGGAAATAGACATACAAGTCCAGGAAGCACAGAGAGTCAGTCCCAAAGAAGGTGGACCCAAAGGGGAACACAGCAAGACACATCATCATCAAAAGCTAAAGGTAAAAGATAAAGAGAGAATCTAAAAGCAGCAAGACAAAATCGGAGAGTTACCTGCAAAGGAGTTCTCGTAAGACTGTTAGCTGATTTCTCAAAAGAAACTTTGCAGACTTTCAGACTGGCAAGAAGTATTCAAAGTGATGAAAAGCAAGAACCTACAACCAAGATCACGCTATCCAGCAAAACTATCATTTAGAATGGAAGGGCAGATAAAGTGCTTTCCAGACAAGGTAAAGCTAAAGGAGTTCATCATCACCAAGCCCTTATTATATGAAATGTTAAAGGGACTTATTTAAGAAAAAGATCAAAACTATGAACACTAAAATGGCAATAAATTCTAAACAACTGAACCTAAGAACCAAACAAAGCAAACAACCAGAACAGGAACAGAATCATAGATATGGAGATCATCTAGAGGGTTATCAGCTGGGAGAGGGAAGGGGAAGAATGGGGGAAAAGATACAGATATTAGGAAGTAAAACTGGCAGGTACAAAATAGGGGGATGTTAAAAACAGTACAGGGAATGGAGAAGCCAAAGAACTTACATGTATGACCCATGGACATGAACTAAGGGACAGCACTGCTGGAGGGAAGGGGGTACCAGGTGAAGGGGGACAAAAGGGGACAAGTGGGACAACTGTAATAGCGTAATCAATAAAATATACTTAAAAAAACTGTTCCCATAATCCAACTCCCTTGAAATAACACTATTATTACCTGACATATCTTTCTAGACTTCTTAATGCAGGCATCCGTGATTACTCCCAAGGCATACTGTGATTCTCTTTATATTTTAGATCCACATGCTGCCTTTTTTACTTCATAATTTATACTAGACCTCTCCCCACATCAATACGTAAAGACATACACGTGATCTGAAATGGTCGCAAAGCCCGGTATTTGTCGTCATGTATTCTGTAGGCACTATTCTACAGATGGGCATCAGATTACTTCCAGCATTTTGTTACGTATGTAGCAATGCACAACTCCTTACAATACATCTTGGTGCACTGGTAATATAATTCCTTTAGGGTTAATTCCTATAAATAAAATTGCTGGATAAACGATATGCATGTATTCCAATTGTATGACAAAGCCACCCTCTAGCAAGCGCATGTATCATCTGAAAACCCATCAGTGGGATACGACAGGGACCATTTCTTCTCTTCTCCGCCTACAGTGGGTGTTATCGCCATCACTGCCAGTCTAGTTAAGAGACATATTTGTACTGTTACTTCCCCCAAAGATTAGCTGCACCATTTCCATAAGTAAAATTAACAATAACCAAAATACCCTCTTAATTTGGATATGAATGACTAAAAAGTGTTCAGGCTAAGTCAAGTTTGAATGTTTTTTTACTGGATTATAACCCTTTAAAAAAACAATTACTATAGGAACATGGACATAATATAAAGTTAGGTGGTGGGAAATGGCAATAACCTTCCTCAAGAGCAGGAAGTTTAATATATAATATGCATAAAGACTATACATATACGTGCATGATGTTCAGCTTTTAAAAAATTATGCATCACAATTATATATATACACCCACATTCCATGTTTTGGGTGTTGTGCCGACATAAGCTCATCTGCGTTGTCTAGAGAGTAACCCCCGCGAATTTTAGTGCACAGTAGAAATCTGCTTCACTCTCAGAGGCCGGCATAATAAGTACTCTGCTGTGGTTGCTAAGAGATTGTTGAGCCTTTTCTTTTTGCAAGACTACTGTAGCAATCTTGCAGGTACAGGCAAAAGGACGTCGGGTAAAACAATAAAGGAATTCGGACTGCAGCTCTGTGCCAGGATATGAAGCTAGATGACAGCTGTGGAGGAAAAAAAAGACTTTGCTTCTCTCCGCCCCTTGTCCCTTCTTCCTTTATTAATTCTGAAGCGGAGAAAAACTAAGTGTTGTTCTGCAAAACTTTCTGAGTGGATATTTCCCAATAAATAACCAAGTGCAAAAAAGTGGTATCGGGATCTACTTATTGCTCAAAAAAATTCATTCTTGCAGCTGCATTATCACAAATCACAGGTTTCAAAATGTGTGGCTGTATCATATCCCTCGATAGAAGTTTTTAATAATTACACTATTACTTTATTTTAGCATGACTGAAGAATTTTGAAATGTTCTTCAATGAAGAAATGTTATACTTTAGCACTGAATATGTTGAAAATGCTACCAAAGTTATTTTTGGCATTTAAATTATATACTCAAATTATGCAAACTTAGCACAGAGAAGGAAAAAAATGACTAACTATTCCATGAACAATCCAATACCAATTCATTTTAGATTTGACCCCAAAGGTCTCCTGTTAGTTCATTAGATATCTTTAGTTACTTTTGATTAGTTTAAGATAATTACACTTGAGTTTTTAATTTTGCATTTGTCTATGAGCTTTGTCTGAAAACAAAGCATACATAGTATTTTGTTTAAGCAACCTGAATACAATGATCAGTGATGGGACAATATAAAAGGAATAAGAGAAATGTACCAAGATATAATGCCCAGCCAAAAAAATAAAAAAATAAAAAAAAAAGGAAAGCAAGCCCTCTGCCCCAAGATTAAGAAACAGAAAACTGAACTACCTTTCTAATGAAACTAGTTTGACGTAAAAAGCAGTATTAGATCTTCAGAGATTGTTTATGCCTGTAAATCTGAATTAACAGGGAGTAATTACACAGTTCCTGATAACTACACAAATCTTTATACAATCCTTTAAAATTTTATCTTCAGGTCACATTCAGAAATACCAACAAAAATTAATGTAAAAGGCCATGAAAAATAAATGTTGAATGAAATATGATTGGTTAAATAATCAGTATAGTACTATCACAAGATACAATGGCTAAATCTGAACCATGTGGGTTCAAATTTTATGACTTATGACATGATATTAAAATTCAACCACCACCACCACTGCCATCACCAACACAAACAAAAATCTTAACAAAAACACAATAAAAATGGAAGAGATTGATCCTGATGGGGCTTTTAAAGAGAAGTATGTATTTAAGTAAAACATTCAAGAATTAAAAAAATAAAAAAAAAACTAGGCAGGAGTACCTAAAATATTAATAGCAATTATCTCTGGTTGGCAATAAACAATTCCTGGTTTCTTCTTGATAATTTTCTAACTATCCAGATACTCCACATGAAGATGTACTAGTCTAAGAGTCAAGAAAAAAAATTAAACAATGAGAAAATATTACGTAAAAGGTTATACACTTTTTTCTCCCTTGTTAATAATAAATAAAACTCTAAAATATACTAAGATTGGGGGAACTGAACTATATAAGATAGCACTTAATATAGAATGGTGATAAATCACAGTAATACAAAACCCATTTTGCTAGGCAAATAAAACCTATCCATTAACTTAGTTTTCAGATATAGAGCACCATTAAAATATTACCACCTTTGAAAATTAGTACACAAACAATTTATATCCTCCTAGTCCATAGCAAAATTACTTGAAACCAGCAATTTTCAACTGGTGTGCCACAATTTTTTAAACATGCAATACCTGACTATTTAGTTAGGGGCAGTAACCTCTTTCTCCTTAGATTGTCAAATTAAAAAATGATAACAGCCAATATAACATTAGCCGTCCAGTGTGAATGAATCAAAATTATATTACTTTTGGTCAGATTGGCAAAATATGTATTTTTCTCCTGTGCCACAGAATTGTAGTTTACATGTGCCATGAAATGAAAAAGATTAAAAATCACTGCTGTAAACAAATATAAGTCGCAAGCCTTTAATCACTTTGGCCGAGAAATGACATTACCCAACTCTAACAAAGGTTAAGTCAGTCAAGTACTTCTCAGCCAAAAGAAAAGACATGAAAACTCTTCACTTCAGATCAATTAGGTGTCATCTTTCTGCTGCCCCAAAGCATGAAATCTGAGAGCTCTTCCTCTTACAACCTCCGGTCTGTCATGGGGTGAACTTTATGGGTTTTGTTACCAAGCTAGCACATCTGAGCACTCGGAGCTACTGTAACTGAAAATTCCAGTTAAAGAGACAGTCTAAACTGACCTTAAAACAAGCACAAGCTGGCATTAAAAAACTAAGAAGAAACCCTGAACGGGCTCATTAAATTAGTCAAAGAAAGAAACCAAATAAAAACAACATTCCTACCTTACTATTGCTTAGGTTAAAGAAAAGTTCTAATTTTGAAGATTTTTCTCCAATAAACCTTTCCTGAATAGCAACTACGTGTATGACTGGTGCTGCACTAAACATCGAGAAAGATGCCCAAGATAAACTTTTAAATCCAAGTAACAATGTACCATGAAACCCTTCAAAGACAGATAAGAAATAGGAAGGTAAATGTTTTCCTGTTGATCTATGATAACTGATGAGGATATTGGTTATGTTGAAAGCAGAAAGTTGTCCCTCAGTAAATAACCAATGTCTAGCACAGTTGTTGAAACAGAAAGGGTGCTCAAATATTTGCTAAGTGAATCCCTAAATACTCAAAATGGACAGAATCTCCAATCTGATGTTTAATGCCATCAGACTGATCTAAATATAATAATCATTACCTCCCCTGGGCTTAAAAACTAGATAATGGGTTACCCTTTTAAAACCATTTTATTTGTCTTTGCAAATAATAAAGTAAACCTACATAACCGCTACCATAAATCAGTCAACCTGTACTCAAAATAATTTCAAAATATTTATCCCAAGTCCATAGGTGAGTTCTGAAACAGGATTTACTTTACCCTAATAAAGGAGTTAAATAAAGTAGAATACTTTACACCTCCAATGTATTATTCCAAAATAAGAACATGGCAAAAACTTGGACATGTCATGAAATAAGGTAACTTCAAAAGTTTTCCTTGGTAGTTTAATTCTAGATGTTCATTCATTTATTTTTTTAATCCTTATCTAGGGCCTTTTTTTTCCCATTGCTTTTAGAGGGAGAGGAAGGAGAAAGATGGATGTGAGAGAGAAACACCCATTGGTTGCTTTCTGTACATATGCCAAGACCGGGAACAGGATCTGCAGCTTAGGTGTGTGCCCTGATGGAATCAAACCTGCAACCTTTTGGTTAACCATGCTCCAAACACCTGAGCCGTATAGCAAAGGCTGGACATTTTTGATGCTTTTAAAAAATTTCCAAACAGGGTGCTCGGAAAAATTTACCTAACATGTTTGCTAGCCTCTTAGTATCTCTCCCCATCGTGTGTGTGTGTGTGTGTGTGTGTGTGAGAGAGAGAGAGAGAGAGAGAGAGAGAGACACACACACATCTCATTTAGTTGGCTCCCAACTCCTGGCAACACTATGAGAGAGTGATGTCCATATTTTCTGGTCCCCCTTTTAAAACTGAATTTTAACCAAATTTACTTTCATTATAGGGAGCAATTCAAAATATGTTCCCCCATTTCTAGTCCCATACTTTGATTGATACTAGAACAAAATGGAACCCTGGAAAAGCTTAACTAAAAAAATGTATTTATTTTGCATTTTACTTAGGTCTTATACTTAATTTTAACTCCCACTTACTATATTTTTAAAATAGTTAATTAACCATCAATAAAATAAACAGATTCAAATATTTAAACACACAAACTCTTACATGTACAATAGGGGACTAGTAATTACGATATATCTATTATGAACAAAAACAGACCATTAGAAATTATAAACTTGAAAACATATTTAGAAAAACATAAAATGTTATTTAAGTGGAAAAACCAGATTACAGTATAATAATACATGTATGTATACATTTATATGTATGGGAAAAAACCCAAAGACTATAATTAAAAATATGTATGGTGGTTATCATGGATCACAATCTGTTTTTTACTTGAAACTTTACTGTATTTCTCAAATAAAATGAAAACATTTCTATATTCTGACTGCAAATGTATGTAAAACATTTTTCCATATCTTTAGGTCACAATTATTTTTACAATATAAATAACTGATTAGTAATATGACATATTCATACAAATTTGGGTTCTTTTAGTGTCATTCTAAAAATATTAAGTTATTGTAGCACACTTAAAAAATACAGAGAAGTACTAATAAAAAAGCCACTGTAGGTCAGAATACCACAATCCAAAAGTAACTAATAAAAATATTAACATTTTAGGGGAGTAATGATAACACAATATAATTTTTGTCTGTTTTTATTACTCAATATATTGCAAGAAAGTTCATAAATAGTAAAATTTTAATAGTTGTATAACAAAATATACCTTAGTTAATTCAACCATTCCTATTCTATTTAGATACCTTATTCTATTATCAATACTTTATACAAGCACCCTCAAAAATCTGTGTATCAAATTTTCTTGTGCATCTCTATTTCCTTAGTATAGATTATTGGAAACTGATGCATGGATGAACAGGCATGAGTGTTTCTAATTTAAAGGTTTTTTTAATACAAATTACCAAACAGCTTTCTACATTTTCTCCAGCAGGGCATCATTGTCAATTTCATGGACAGACACAGTGTGGGGTAATATCAATTTTCAAACCTTTGGTCACTTGGTAACTAAAATATGTTAAATGACACTACTTGTTGATTATCAGTGAGATAAAACAGATGGGTATCCATATGCTTATTAAAAATCTACAATTTTTCTGTAAATTTTTTAGGAAAGTACCCTGCCTAAGGGGTGAGGTATCTGTGATAGTTAATTTTATGTGTCAACTTGTCTAATCTGTGATGATAAGCTCGTTGGTCAGGTACCAGCCTAAATGTTGTTGTGAAGATAGTTTTTAGAGATGCCTAACATTTAACCAGTAGAATCTGAGTAAAGATTACCTTCCATAAAGTTGGTAGATCTTGTAAAAAAACACTCAAAGAAAAGACTGAGGACCCCAAAGAAGAAAGTCCACCTCAAGATCAAAACATCAACTAGTCCCAGAACTTCCAGCACACCTGCCTACCCTGTGGATTTAGGACTTGACAATCACGAGCCAATCCCTTCAAACATCTCCAGACCAAAACTTTCTGTAGGTACATACATACATATACTGGTTTTGTTGCTCTGTACTTCCCGACAAATACAGTGTCTTAGAAATTTTCTTTAAAATTTACGAGTTACTTATTAAGCCAAGTCATTTGCTTTATGTTTAAAAAACTTCTTTCAAGCCAACTACTTACTTGTAAGTCATCTTCTCCTCCTTCAGTTTCATTTTTTAACGCTGGGCATCCTACAGAAACAGGTAAAAGTTTAATCAAACACAGAATTTTTGTCTTAGATTTTGGTATTATTGACTAATTGGTTATACCATTACAGTATCACAGGAGACTAATCAGAGATCATTCTGGGCTGTCTGGCAACCAGTCAGATGCTGGCCACTCACACTTGCCCCTTTATTAGGAGAACGGAAAATAAACTGGTGTTGTCCTCTTCTGCAGGTCAGTTCCCAGTTACTCACTAAAAAGATGTTTATTACCTGTGTGTATGTGTGTGTGGGACAGCGTACTATTTCTAGAAAGCCCTGCTCCTGATTTCTCTGAAACACTCAAACTGCTAGTTAGGGTACATACACCGCACACCCCCCTAGTGTTTAGGTGATGCTCATGCATGATTTTTTCCACTTCTTGAAATATTCTGACCCAGGGAAACAGTATTTAGTACCAAGAAGTAGGATTTTAGCTGCTATAGTAAGAAAAATAAACGAAAGAGCCTTATTCCTCTACTGACAGTCAACGGCCAACTGTACTAAACTTTGTGCATCCATGTCTGCCTGCATTTTCATTATGTTCAAGAGCGCCTTTAGCACCAACAAATTAATAAAAGATGGATTCTTCCTAGCAATAAATTCTGAGTTTACGCTGCTCTTGACAGACATAGTTAGCATGGAGATGAGCCCTTTGAAAAGGGCTTTTCCTTACTGTCGCAGTAGGAGAAATTATCAGTCTATATGGTGACCGATAATAATGCTAACCAGTACATTTAAAATAATGTTTAAAAATAGCAAGACAATACAGCAGTCTATTCTACATGCCTAGGAATCTGGATAATGATTTTCTTTTTAAAGTACTGGCTCTTAATCACTAGCTAAATAGCAAAATTAACTGGGAAACTTTAAAAAACATATTCATGCTAGACTATATAGTACCAAGTCAGTCATATCAGAAATCTCTGTGAGGCGAGACATAATCATGCATTTTTTTATTTTTAAGTTTTTTTTCAGCAGCATGAGAACCTCAACCTCTGTTAAAGAATCTGAGGATACATATTCATTTGTTTTTCTAAATTCATAATACAATCAGCCAACTAGCATAACAATTTCTTATCACATTTGAAATGTCTAGAACTTAAAAAAAAAGAAATGTATCAGCTCTACTCCCCAAACTGTTTGAGTCAACTGACCTGCAGTGGGAACCAGTCAATCTATTTCTCAAAAGCCTCCCAGTTAGTTCATGCATGCAGCCAACATTAAGAACTGACATAAAAAGAATTTATGGGCACTGGTAACAAACATAAAATGACTGCTATCATTTCATAGAATTTTTTCCTGAATTGGAAGTCAAAGGTTATTTACTTAGCAAACTCTACTCTTTTAAAGTAGCCAAACAGACGATTTAACCACCGTTTCAAGTACTATCAATACAAATCTATACTAAGTATTATTTCCATGTTCTTGTGTATGGTCTGTCTCAGAATTAGTTCATTTCTTCTAATTCTTTTCTTACAGTATATGTTCAAAATATACAAATCACAATGTTTTCTATTATCTTGATTTGGTTACTTCATATAGAAGTCATTGCTATGAACAGAGATAATATTCCTTCTTAATTAGAGAAACAAATCAAGTTTTGACTTGTTTGGGGGGAAGAAATGGGTTTGAACGTGATTTCTTTTGTTCAATTATGCAGCAGCCAGTCTTACAGGTAAATACACTCTTCCTCTCTTTAAAACCTGCAAACTTTAGGATTAATCACCTGAACAGATTGGAAAGATATTATGAAGAGCTAGATGGGGTTGTGGTATCTGCCAACGCTCAACAGTGAAATCAGGTGAAAAGAAAAGTGTTGTGCCGTAGAATAAGTGAAGTCTAGCTATATGTGATCGTTAGAAAGTTTATCTCTGTCACCACCAAAACAAGAGTATGACTGATATAACACACACACAAGGACAGCTGTACCTGACTGCTGCCTATTCTCTAAGCTCTTATCTGAGCACACCTGAATTACCTGAAGGTTGCTGCTGCTGGGCTCTTTAAGGTAATAAATGTAACTGGTATATATTATGATGTAACAAATACAAAACAGACTAAGAGCCCGTTCTTTTATCCTCACCTACGGTGAACTTTCAAAGCGTGATCACACATCACAAAACCTGACTTGCTTCAAGTAACTCTACTTTACTATATATAACTGATGAACAAATTAAGAAAATAGTCAAGAAAAGTTACCTTGAGAAATGTCCTCTATAGCTCTTCGAATACCTCGATCAAAAGCCCTCGCATCAGCAGGACTTTGAAAGGTAAGACCAAATTTCTTGTCATCAATCTTCCAGTGGTGAAATGTTGGAGTGACTTTATTGTAAATGAGATCCTTTTTAAGCATACATTCCAAAACCACCTGTCAAAAGTTAAATGCCAAAAATTACTATACATATGTTCAAATGCATCTCTTAAATACAAACTGGAGTGAGAAGAAGAGCTATTATATTTTAATGAGAGTATTTCAACCCTATATTAATTCAGAGGTCTTGCTACTGAAGCTATTTTACAAAGTTGCTCAATACAGAAATTAAGATGGAACTAAAGAGGATTCTGGAAGACGGCAAGGAACCACCAGGAATCTGTCCTCCCATCTAGACAACAACTGCCCTGGCAGACTCTGTCTGATGTAATGGTGCTGAAGTCTGCAGTCTACTGGAGCCTTGAAACTTCCAGGGGAAGGCGGAGACGGCCAGCTGTGGTTAACTCCCATCGGTTTCCATTATCAGCACAGTAGCAGCAATCCATCCAGCTGACTCGGCTGGGAGTTGTGCATGTGATCCTGGAGCAGCGGGCACACGAACCATGGGGGCCAGGCTGGGTAAGAGGAGCCTGCCCTCCAGATATCAGGGGTCTGTGCTGTTCTGCCCACTGACTGCTGCTTCCGGTCACAGAGGGAAAGAGAAAGAAGAGGGTAGCCACTGCTGTTGTACTTTGTCTCATTGTTACAAGTCCCTTCCTTGTCAGAATGAAGTAACATCCAGGATATTTAAAGGGGCAGCTCCATTTTTATCTGTCATTTTTCACTTTTCCCATTTTGGAAGCCAGACATTAAAGACTAGAAAGTGCAGAAAGAGCATATACGGGAAAAAATTAGAAAGTGACTATGTATACTGAGGGAAAGGCTCAGAAAAGGCATGAGAAGACATTAAATTTGTATCTTATTCTTTTCCTTGGCACAGAGACTGATGATCCTGATGATGATGATGATGACGACGATGATGAAGAAACAAAGACAGCAAGAACTTTGGAAAGGAGAAAATCTGATTTCCAGAGTTACCACACTATGAGATGCAAATACCCAGTGTTCAACCAAAAAACACCACAGCGTACAAAGAAACAGTACAGTAAGGCTGGCTGAAAGGGGAGGGGGGGAGTCAACAGAAAAGACCCTCCCAGCAGCATGGACAAAGGCTTTTTAAAAATCGTCTTAAAAAGTACAAATTGGCAGTTACATAATAGTCACAGGGGTGAAAAGTATAGGATAGAGAATACAGTCAATATTGCAATAAATATGTATGGCATTGGGTGGATACTAGACTTATTGGGGTGTTCACTTTGTAAGTGACATAAGTTTTTAACCATTGAGCTAACAGTTAGAAACTAATATAATATTGAATGTCAACCGTAATTTAAAAAATTAAAAATAAAACTGTCTTAAAGATGCTCAAAGAACTAAATGAAGATACGGAGAAAATCAAGAAAATAACGTACGAACAAAATAGAAATATCAATAAAAAGAAAAAACTTAAAAGAAATTCTGGAGCTGAAAAGTACAATAAGCACAACAAAAAATTCACTAGAGGAATTAAAAAATCATATGAGCAGGAAGAAAAGAAAATCAGTGGACTTGAAAACAACAACAGAAATTATTAGATCCGAGGAAAAGGAAACAGAATGAAGAAAAGCAAGCAGAGCCTGAAGGACCCATGAAACACCATGAAGAGCAGCAAAATACATACTGTGGGAGAAAGGAGCAGAGAGAATATTTATAGAAACAACGGTTGAAAATGTCCTAGTTTTTAAGAATTGTATTTACTGACTGGGGGGAGGGGGAGAACAGCATTGATTTTGTTGTTCCACTTATTTATGCGTTCACTGGTTGCTTCTTGAATGTACCCTGACTGGGGATCAAACCTGAAACTCTGGTGTATGGGGACAATGCTCTAATCGACTGAGCTACTTGGCCAGGGTGAAAACCATCCAAATTTGATAAAAAACATGAATATGAACATGCAAGAAGCTCAACAAACTGCAAATGAGATGAACTCAAAGGAATTCACAGAGAATCCTGAAAGAAGAAAGAGAAGTTAATCATTACAAACAAGAGGTCCTAAATAAGGATACCCGCAGACTTCTCTTCAGAAACTTTGGAGGCCAGAAGACAATGGGCAGATTAATATTGTCAAAGTTCTAAACAAACAAACAAACAAACAAACAAGCCTGTCAACCAAGAATCCTACACCTGGGAAAACTGTCATTCAAGAGAGAAAGAAAAATTAAGACGTTCCCAGAGAAACAAAGGATGAGTTTGCTACCACCAGATCCGCTCTGCAGAAAGTGGCAAGGGAGTCACTCCTGCGAGATCACATGCCAGCAGACAGAAACTTCAATGCTACATAAAAGATATGAAAACCTCAATGAAAGTAAGTGCGGGGGCAACTGTAATAGCAGTATCATTGTAACAACGGTCTGTAACAGTAATGCTTGTTCCTGTGCAATTTAAGAGATTAATACATTTAGAGAAAAAATATCACTAAAGTAAAAGCTGGTTATTAGTGTAACTAATTTTCAACCGCAAACATTGTTATCTATAAAATTTAAGAGACTCATGTATTTAAAAGAACTATTACTTTATGATTCTGGGCACACAACGTATGAAGATGTAATTTTGTGACATTAACAACTGATAGGGGTGGGGATGAAGCTGTAAAGAAGTGGTTTCTGTATGTTATTAAAATTAAACTAGTAAAAATTCAATTAGTGTTTTGACTTTAAAATATTACTGTAATCTCTATAATTACAAAAAAAGCTATAGATATAAACAAAAGGAAATGAGAAAGGAATTTAAGCATTTCATTATAAACAATTGACTAAACACAAAAGAAGATAAGAATACAGGAAATGAGGAATTAAAAAGCTACAAGGCATATAGAAAACAAATAGCTTAACAGCAGAAGTCCCTCTTTATTAGTAATTACTTTAAATGTAAATGAATTAAGCTTTCCAACCAAATGAGAGATTAGCAGAATGGATCAATGCATGTGATCCAACCATATGCTGCCAACAATGAACTCACCTTAAATCCAGAAATGAGTAGGTTCAAAATGAAAGACAGAAAAAGACATTCCACGCAAATAAAAAATAAGCAAAATCAAAAAGGTTACAAGAAAGCAAGAAGATATAAAAAACCTTTATGCATATGTACACCATGGAAACACCCGAAGCAAAAAGCGGGTAACTGAAGGGAAAAACAGACGGTTCAAAGAAAACTGGAGAGTGCGATACCCACCCGCAGTAACCAACAGAACGACCAGACAGAAGTTGAGCAAACTGAGGACTTAGCACAATAAGCCAACTGACCCCACCAGACACATAAAGAACACTCTGCCCAACAACATGTAAATCTAAGAATACATATTCTTCTGAAGTGCACATGGGTCATTTTTCAGGAGAGACCGTGTTAGGCCACAAATTAAATCTCAATTTTTTAAAAATATAGGTATTACATGAAGTATCTTCTCTGACCACAACTGGATGAATTCAGAAATCATTAACAAAAGGAAAACTGGAGAGTTCCTAACTGTGCCATTTAATTTTGAAAATTAAACCCTGCACTTTTAAATAACCACCTGACCAAAGAAAAATCACAAAGGAAACTAGAAACACTTACGAGCACTAAAACAAAAACACAGAATACCGAAACTTATGGTATACTGTGCTAGTAATGCATAGCTATAAATACTCACCTTAAAAAAAAAAACAAAGAAAAATCTCAAATCAATAATGTAACTTCCTAACTTAACTAGAAAAAAAACCCCTAAACCCTAATCTAGCAGAAAAAGGAAATACAGACAAGAGCAAAATAGAGAATAGTAGAGAAAAATCAATGAAACCAAATGCTGGTTCTATTAGAAAAAGATAAAAACACTGGTAAACCTTTAGAGAGATGAACTAGGAGAAAATATGTAAATTACAAAAATCAGAAATGAAAGTATAGACATCACTGCTGCTTCTACAGAAATAAACTGGATTATAAGAGTACTAGGAACACTAGTATGGCAACAAATTGGATAACCTAGATGAAATGGACAAATTACCAGAAACAAAACAGACCAAGGTCAGAAATAAATTAAAAAATCTCAATAGACCTGTAACTAGTAGAGATTGAACAGTAATAAAAAATCTCTCAATCAATAAAGAAAAACCCTGAAACCGATGGCTTCATTGGTAAATTATACTAAACATTTAAAGAACTAACACCAATGCTCTCAAATTTTCCGGAAAAACTGAAGAGAAGGTCACACTTCCAAAGTCATTCTGTGAGGCCAGCATTACTCTGATACCAAAGTTAGACAAAGACACTATAAGAAAACTGTAACTCAATCTCCCTTTTGAACACTGATGCAAAATTCCTCAATGAATACTAGCAAGCCAAATTCAGTGGCATATTAAAAGGATTATATACAAAAGGGACCAATTCCTTGAATGCAAAGATTGTTCAACATATGAACACTAATCATTATAATGTCAAATGAATAGGATGAATGAAAAAAGCCACATGATCATCTCAACTAATGCAGAAAAGGCATTTGACAAAATTAAAACTCTTTTCAGGATAAAAACACTCAACAAACTAGAACTAGAATGAAAATACGTCAACATATTTGACAACCATGTCAAGACCACTCAGTGGGAGAAAGGACAGTCTTACTGTACTTATTCCCCATCACCATTTACCCCCTTATATCCTTTTCCACCTGCACCTACCCGCCTGCCCCATAAAATCACCACACTGATGTCCATGTCCATGAGTCCTTTTTGTTCTTAGCTCGATCTTCCACCCCAAACCCCATTCCCAGCTGTCAGCCTGCTCTCCATCTATGAGTCTGTCTATTCTGCTTGCTAGTTCAGTTTGTACATTAGATTCCACATGAGTGAAATCATATGATATCTGTCTTTCTGACTGGCTTATTTTACTTAGCATAATGTTCCCCAGGTCAGTCATGTCAAAAAATGGTACTAGGAAAACTGGATACTCACATGCAAAAGAATGAAGTTGGACTCTCACTTAAGCTGTACGCAAAAATTAACTCAAATGGATCAAAGGCCTAAATAAGAATTAAACAACAAAATACAAGAAAACACAGGACAAAAGCCTCATATGATGACAAAGGCACAAGTAACAAAAGAAAAAATAATGGTGTACTACTGTTCTCTTCCGAACTCCACACGCAATGATGTCATACTGACTAAAATCAGCCACCGTAGGATATGTAAATGCTATAAATCACTGCCTTTTCCTCCCTCCTGGAGTGCTGGTTGTTAGACCTTTACCTACTTATCGCTGAATTAATGATTTTTTATAGTAAGTCTTAATTCTGAAATAACCAAGCGGTGACTAGATTCTGTCTTGCCTGTTAGAGACAAAACAATGAAATTGTCTCAGGTTTTCTTTCCTATACTTTAATAATTCTACTTGTATAACATAAGAATTCACACTTATCTAGGGCTTTTATGTGTTAGGTCTTTGTTAGGTCATTTTGAGGAGATTTACTATTTGTCACAATGATTTTGCAATATAAATAATAAAATTAAATTCTGGAATTAAAGAAGTTAAAACTGCTGTACGGATTACTGCAACATTTCTACTGTATTCATAAACAGTAAAAAAAAAGCAATATGTATTTTAGAAGACAAAGCTAAATTAAAATTGTTAAAAAAGAGGACATAAAAAAGTGAATTTAGTCTTATAACTACTACATAAAAATATCACTAAATTAACATTTAATAATGAAAATATTACTGAATTAACCCATCTTAAATTTTCCTAGGTTGTTTTCCAAATATTTTCTTTCAGAAAAGTATAATTTCAACATGATCTACACTCATCTCTACCACTTTACAAATGGCATCTAGTTTTAGTGACTTTTTTAAAAAAATCACTTTTTAAAAAATGAGCTTTAAAATACACTGAGGAAATGGGAAGGATAATGAACTAGCTCTTTGACTCACACAAATACCTATGGAAGAATGTTACTCCTAAAAGTCATGCAAATACTGAGATTACATGCCATATTACCTTGTACAAAAAAAGTATACCAACTAATTATAAACTACACATCAATTTGTATTATTAACTTTTATCTATAAAATGATGTTAGGAAACAAAATATTTTACTGTTCATGTTATATATTTAAAGTAACATAAAAATAATTATTCCTTAGGGAAAGGCTACTATGGTAGTAACCATTCAGAATTTAGGAACAGGAAGTGAGATTTTTAAAAAAGCGTGTCATCTACTGGCACAACTACCTGCTGTTCTATGTAATTTTAAAAGTACTCATATGCTTCCAAAAACATTCTGCATCACTCAAATCTTACATAATCTCACAGCCTCCAAGTCCGAAGTGTAACAATTTCTCATCTAAGTCGTACAATATAATAGAAAGTTGTTTTGCTTCTAACTTTAAGTAGCATTAAAAAATAAATACAAATACACTCTCATGACATTAAGGATAATGTACTGCACACTTTAAGTAACAAGGATAACTGTCCTCAAAGAAAAAAAAAAAGGAAAATTGACAACACAATCAAAGTTATAATAAAAAGAGTAAGTAAAAAATGTCTTCAAAAGACTTTTACTCATCACGTGATCAACACTGTATCTGTGTTCCTGAGAAACAAAAAAGTTTTAAGGGCTGGAAGGATTCTTAAAAGTGGTGCATTCTGCTGCCTCCCTGCTTCCGTTGCCCCTAAACTATATCAGAATAACGTGTCCTGACTTTAGTCCATTGCAGTATTCACTACACCAGTTATGCATGCTAAGAGACCAGTAATATCAATAACAGGCACACAAAAAGCAGAGTTCAATTTTCACCACATTCATGATTGGCATATAATTAGCAAGCAACCAAACTGTGGCAAATTGCAGCTACATTTTTGCCAAGCAGTTATAATCAATCAATAACATCAGCAGGTGATACACTTACTCTGCAGGACAAATAGGTAATGGGATAAACTATTTCCGGGCAATAAGGAGTTATACCTACTAATTACTAACGTAGGAAAGGTATACATAGTCCTGAAGTGGTTACAACTCTCCCAGAAGATATGACCTACACTTACTCTTAAGGTCTTCTTTACACGTATCTGGCACAAAATAAATAATTCTAAATTCTGTTAAGACTATCCTAAAGACAAATATGAAAAATATTCTGTATACAGTTAAATGAAACACATTTCTAACTAATCCTAATAGTTGAATATATCTCTTTCTAGGGTTAAAGAGTTCTGGAAGTATATAAATTTCATCAAACCTCCATGGTTAACAATGAATAACATTTACAAATTACAGAGTAAAGATAAATTAAAGGACCAGGGGCCCTACCCTCATCTCTACCAAAGAAGACATCTTATACCTAATTAATATTAAGATATCCATAGTGGAAACAGCAGTTGTAAAATGAATGTTTAGTGAGACAATCAAAAAGAGTAACTATGAAAGAATATATGTTGTCCAAGTAATTTGACATCAGTAAACTTTAAGGTCCACTCAGAATGTGACTTGTTAACAAATGAGAACAAGTCGGAGTCATGTTTTACAATCAGCACTGCACTAGATCTGACTATAACTTCTGACCTACCAGTGTGTTGAGATTAGAAATGAAGTATCATTTATTATAAACAAACAATGCGACGTGTGATGAAGGACTTTAAAACTAGAAAAAAGCAACAACAGATTCAAATGCACTTACATGTTAACAACGACTGCACTGAAGTTTTTTCCCCGACTCTGACACCCTCACAGACACGACCAGGCTTGAGCAGAACGCAAGTGCTGCACACTGACCCGCCGGCGCGGCCTCAGGAGGTGAGTGCGGCGAGGATGGAGGGAAAACACAGCTCTGTAGGAGTTGTGTCTTCGAAAGAGCGGCTGCATTCCCGCATTCCCACGCAGATCTAACCAAGTCTAAGTTGGCTAAGACGTACAAGTCCAAATGCTTTTCTGGCTAAGTACTTTCGGAACCGTGAATATGTTAATGAGGTCATAAAGTCTTTTAACCTACTGGTAACAAAAGGAAATTTTTTTCCTTTCCTTTATTAAGGTTAAATAGATGTGAGTTATGACAAAAATACACCGGAACAAGTGAAGTCTAAATTTAAGAAAAGTGAATTGAATATCAGCATAAATATATTAAAAGTCTGATATAGATGAAGGGAGAGAGGCAGAAGTGATTTCCCTAAGGCACCAAGCTAGGAGTTAAAAGAGAAAGGCGGAATAAGAAAGGTGATTACTCGAGTGAAAAGTGTCCAAAATGAAATGATTTAAAGTATGAACAACAGAAGGTGCAGGAACTGGGCACACTGCACTCTTCCCTCCTCCCAAATTGTCAGTGCTGTGTAGCAGGAATTTGGAACAGTAACTAATGAAGCTTGTGGGCTTTGCAGCTAAGATCAGCTGACCCATCCAGTTTCCACCACTCATTATGCATCTGACTTTTAAGAATTAAATGAGGTAATACAGAATGCTCAAATCTGCCTGAGATGCAATGAAACTTCAATAAATATTAGTGGCAATGACAGGGGTGCTCTCTAGGTGGTATCACTAGGCCAGGATAGAACAGCTGCTAGGAGAAGCCTGGGAGATCATTATCTATCCTCGAGGAGACCTTTTCACAGAATGGGAGGGGAAAGAGTTTGAATGATAAGGGTACTTGGGATCTCAAAGAGCTTGTGAATAGATTCTAAAGAGCTTAAGTTAATGGATTCTAAAAACACTGAAAACATGTCAATCACCCAATATTTTTACTTCTTCTAAAAGAAATTCTAGGGTATTTTTTGGGGGGGGGGGCAGGGGAGGAAACACCAAGGTCACTGAATAACTAAAACTTCTGAAGATACATTATTTTGGGAAATACATAGCAAAACTCCTATCACAAAATTAGTACAATTGTTTTCCGTAAGTATTTAAAGTAGTCCAAGCCAAAAAGTAAAATAAATAAAATAAAATAAAATAGACCAAGCCAAAAATGTCAATAAATGCATTTTTGTTTCACTAACAACAACTACTAATTTGGGAAGGCAGCGTAAAATTAAATATGTACTTTCAAACTACCATGTAGTTTATTATAGTTGCTACCTCACGAGTAGATAATTACATGTTTACAAATAGTATTATCTAAAAAGTAATAGAGTCTGTATAACCAAACCTAAACAATTTTAGTAGTGACTTTCTGAAATACTTTTGAATCCCAGGAATAATTTCATTTTTGAAATAAAAATTTCAAATTCAAATTATGTGATAACCAAAATCAATAACTGGTATCTCAAATAGTTGCCTCAAGAACTTCAGTCTTCTAGATGATATAAAAACTGTATCCTTTATGAAGGATACCAAGGCATCCTATGACATATGAAATTATATTGTTATTAAAGATGTATTTTTACTAATTATTAATAAAATTTTGTATTTAACACTGTTCTTAGTTGAGTGGAATTTTAGACCTTTCTGAAAAAGAAACAATGGCATGGTTCTCACATTATAGGGAAGAAAGGAAGCCAATATTCTTTAACTATGTCTATGTTATAAAAAAGACTTTAAATATGTCCAACTCTTAAAGGAAAGACTGACGAAGTGCTGCAGATTAAAGGAGAATAAAGACACATGGCAGCTAAATGTCACATGATTTTGCACTGAAGGAACAAAAATGTTATAAGAATATTATCAGGACAGTTACAAAACTGGAATATGGAATGTACATTAAAGTACTGTATTTATGTTAAATTTCCTAAATAAAATAATTATACTGTGATTGTGCAAGAAAATATTTTTGTTCTTAGGAAAAATACACTGAAGTATTAAGGAGTAAAAGGCAGGATATATGTGACTTCAAAGAGTTCAAAAATGTGTGTACATTTGTGTAATGTGTGTGTGTACTGGGGGAGAGAGAAAATGGTAAAACCAATGTGACAAAACGTTAAAAATCGGTGAATTTAGGCAACGGGTGCAGAGGAGCTCTTGTACTGTTCTTGCTGCAAGTTGACTCTCTGCGAAGACTAGGGAAATGGACAAAGGAGGGCACAAAGTCCAAATAAGTAGTATTAGAAATGCAAATGGGGACAAAACTGAAGGCACAGCAAAACACGCAGAAAATAATAAGTACAATGTAAGGATTTTATGACCCCAGATTTGAAAAACAAAGTGAAATGACCAATTTCCTAGAAAACAATGTAACTCACTGATTGAGAAGAAAATAGAAAACCTCCAACCATTAAAGAACCTGCATCAGTAAGAAGTGAGAACGAAAGGGGAGGAGGGAATGGGAGGTGAGACACGGTGGGATTCCATCAGCACCTCTAGGAAACAGGTCAACTGAGGTCCTTAAGCAAGAAGGCCACTCCCTGTGGAGAACTGAGGAGGTTACCAACAGCGAAGAAAGAGAAGAGTAGGGAACTGTCAGAATAATTAGGACACTGTTCTAACTCTTGGTGGCCACACTAAAGAACGGTATAAAATTCTTGGGCACACATAATATTTCTTGCTTCTTTGTCTGACTCATTCCCAAGTCCCCATAACCTGTAAGATCTCTGAATTGCTGGGGAAAACACCCAAAACACAAAGACCCAAGCTTAAACAATTCTCTTCTCCCTCAACGGGGTCTGCATAATTTGGAGAAGGGCCTACACAATTCTGATAGACCAATCTCAATGATTTAATGATTTAACAGCCATAAACCTCTATTTGATTTATACTGCAATATCTATGACACAAAAATTATTTAGAAACTTAATAATATCCAAAGACATAATGATGGTTGGAGATTTTCAGCTCTGAATAGGAGACCAAAAAAAAAAAAAGGTATAAAATTTAAGTAATTTAATGAAGTTTAAAAAGTCTATGGATATTGAAATGAAGAAAGGTCTCAAATCAATAACTGAAGTTTCTACCTTAAGAAATTAGAAAAAGAAGAGGAAGGAAAAAAACCCAAAGCAAGCAGAAAGAAATGAACAAAAAACAAATCAATAAAATTGAAAATGAAGAAAAATGCAACAAAAAGCTAGTTGAAAAAACAGTAAAATTGATAAACCTCTAGCAAGACTGCCAAATTCGAAATGAAGATATAAATCACCAATTTTAGCAATGAAACAGGATATTGCTAAAAATCCTGCAGACTTTAAAAGAATAATTAAGATACTAAGGACTTACACTCTGAAATTAGACAATTTTTAGAGAAAAAAGACCAATTCTATGCAAATCAATTATTATCAAAACAAAAATGTTAACCTGAATAGTCCTATAACTGGTGAAGAAATTGTATTTTTAGTTTAAAAGTTCTCAAGAGAACTCTCTACACTGAGAGGTTTTCACTGGAGGATCTGACCGAATATTTAAAGAAGAACTACAGTAATACCAATTTTACAGTCTCTGTCAGAAAACGGAAGAGGAGAGAACAGTTCTCCCTTGACTACATGAAACTAATTTACCTGATACCAATACCTTACAAGTACCAAAAAAGAAAACCACAGACCAATCTCCCTCATGAAATTAAACACAAAATTCCTAACAGAATAGTACCAATTCAAATCCAAAGTATGAAAAGATTATACAAACCATGACCAAGTGGCATTTAACCAGGTACACAAACCTGGGTCAGCATTAAAAAAATAAAAAAATCAATCAATGTAATCTATCATGTCATCAAGCTAAAGATGTTCTATCTGTTAACACAGAAAAGGCATCTGACAAATTCACACACCCATTCATAATAAAAATGATCAGCAATTTAGGAAGAGAGAGGAATTATCTCAGTTCTGTAAGGGTTGCATTTTAAGAACCCTATGGCCAAAATCATACTTCAAGGTGAAAGACCGAATGTGTTTCCACTAACATCTGACCAAGGCAAGGATGCCCACTACCACCGCTTCTGCTCAACACAGAACTGCACTAAAAAAAAGAAAAAGAAATAAAAGACACACGATTGAAAAGGAAGAAACAAAACTGTTCATATTTGTAATGGCATGTCTATGTTAAACGATCCCAGGAAATCTAACAAAAAAACATACAGTTAGCAAGGAAAGAGGATAAACAAAAGTTAACTGCATTTCCATACACGCACAGTAAGCACGCACCAGCCAGTTATGAACACACCGCCACTACAAGTGCCCCAAGAAAAATGAAACACTGAGGCATACACCTAGCTGAATGCTGAAAACCACAAAATGCTGATAGAAGAATTCAAAGGGGAAAAAAGAATACAAAGAAGATCTAACTACAGACACACTGCATTCATAGACTGAAAGGTTCAACCCAGTAAAGATGTCAATTCTCTTCAAATCGACCCACAGGTTTAATACAATTCCTGTCAAAATCCCAGTAAGGATTTCTGTAGACATGGGTGGGATTATTCCAAACTTTATGTGAAAAGCACAGACTCCAGAATAGCAAAAACAATCTTGAGAAATAAGAATAAGAGGCATCACTCTACCCAATCCTAGGGCTTACAATTAGCTACCACAATACAGTGTGTGGCCCTTGGAGAGGAACAGACAAACAGAACAATGAAACAAAATGGAGAAGATATACAAAATGCTCAACTGATTTTTAACAAGAGTACAAAAGTAAGTTAAGGAAGGAAGAACAACCCTATCAGCAAATGGTGCGGGAAACACTTGACATTCACAGGCAAAAGAAATTAACCTTGACATAATTATCATACCTTATATAAAAATTAACAACTATACAACTTTCAGGAAAAACACATAGGATAAATCTTCAGGACCTAGGGCTAAACAAAGAGTTCTTAGGCTTGACAACAAAATCATGAACTATGAAAGGCAAAACTGATAAACTGAACTTCATTAAAATTAAAAATTTTGTTCTGCAAAACCTCTGAAGGGGATAAAGAGATTGGAAGAAACTACTTGTAAATCACATATGCCAACGAAGAAGTAGTACCTAGAATGTATAAAGAACTCTCAAAATTCAACAGGAAAAAAAAAGGCAATCCAGTGATAAAAATGGCAAAGGACCTGAACAGCCATGTCACTAAAGAAGGTACACATAAACATATGATTAGCCACCAGGGAAATGCGAATTAAAACCCCAATGAGCTATCATCACACACCTATCAGAAAGACTGAATTTAAAACAGCGACTACACAAAACACTGGCAACAACGCCTAGAACCTGGATCGCTGGTACCCTGCTTGTGGCAATGTGACATGGTTCAGCCACTCCGGAGAAAAGTCTGGCAGCTTCCTACCAAACTGAACGTGGCAACTCCCACAACGTCCAACAACTGCATTACGGTCATCTGCCCCAGAGTTTATTAACTCATGTTTACAGAAGACCTTGTACTGAGGTGCACAGCAGCTACATCTCCCACGGTCCCCGACCGCAAGCAGCCTGCTCTTCCTTCCGTGAGTCAGTGGGGTGAAACTTCGGCACACGGTGTCACAGAGTACAAGTCAGCAGCAAAAAGGACACATACCCAACGACCTGGATAAACCCCCAGGGAGCTACGCTGAATGGACGACAACAACAACAAACAACAACAACAAGAACAAAACACAATCCTGAAGTTACCCATATCCGATTCCAATTATACAATGCCTTCGACGTGACAAAATTAGAGAAACAGAGAACAGGTGAGCGATTTCCAGGCCGAGAGGGAGGTAGGTGTCTTTACTGAAGAGTAAGTAACAGGGAAAGGATTCTTAGGATTACTGAACTACTCTGTATTTTTGCTATGGTAGTGGATACACATGATAAAAGTATATAGACCAACATATTCACCCAAATGAGTACAAAACTGGGAAAGTCTGCGTACAGCGGATTGTGTAGATGTGACTATGATTCTGGTTGTGATATACTAGTTTGCAAAAGGACACCCTTGGGAAAACTGGGTAAAAGGAAAGCAGAATCTTTTTAACATTATTCCTTACAAGAACAATTAACAATCTATAATTATCTCAATAAAAAGATAAATTTAAAAAGTCTATGGAATATTTGCAAAACCAAATTTCAGAAAAATTAGTACCAAATTCTGACAGGGGAAACATAAGCGATACCAGGACACTTCCTTATTGTGATAAATGATGTCTCAAACAACAGCTGACATCATGCATCTCTGCAATACCAGAAATCCCAGTAAATTCACGCACACACACACAAAGCCAACATCATCACTGGCTACCTACTACACATAAAGAAGACGAGTTGCATGAATAAGCTTTAAAAGATACCAAAAATGACCGCCAAATCTCATACACTACAGTCACAAAAATTTTTAGATATGTTTCTAGAGTTCTGAAAAAAAAAAAAGGAAAAAATATATCCAAAAAAGAGGGTAAAGACTAATGAGGTGGAAATTGGTATTAGCAGATATTAAACTCTACATAAAACTAATTTTAAGGGTATAATATTCATATGAGAATCAACAGACAAAAAAGTAGACTTAAATAGGAAGTGGTATGGATTGAACTGCATCCTTCTGAAATTTAGAAAGACAGCTCTCACAGAAATCAAATCAATCAGCACCCAGATCTTGGACTTCCCAGGCTCCAGAACTGTGAGGAAATAAATTTCTGTTGTTTTAGCCAACCACTCTATGGTATTTTTTAAGGCAGCCCAAGCAAACTAAGATAATAAGTGAAGGTATTCAAGCAGCTGTTGATTAATTAAAAGAGTAACAGCAATCAACCAATCAATTAAAAGCATGATACAGTTATAAGTTAGATTCTAATAGAGCAAAAGTAGTGATGGAATATTTAGAGAGCTAAAAACTGAGATTAAAAAGTTGAATTTTAATTTAGCTATTAGTGAAGCTTTAACTATTATATCAATTTAATGACAGTTGAAATGTAATGGAAGAAATGTGAAATACATCACAATCAAGTACAAAGGAGAAAGATGAAGCCAAAATAATCCTGATGAGCCCGACAGACCGGAGCAACCAGTATAAATCAGTAACTAACGAATGGAATGACATTAATCTAAAGCAAGCCAACTGATACTAAACTCTACATAAAACTAATTTTAAGGGTATAATATTCATATAAGAATCAACAGACAAAAAAGTAGAATTAAATAGGAAGTGGTATGGATTGAACTGGACGTCTAGTATATTCTGTAGAGCGCTGAAGGAAATTAAGTGTTAAGCTGAAGTTTTCTAGGGGGAAAAAAGAAATAAAAGCAAGTAGGAAGGCAATACGGAAATATGACAAATCTTAATTTTCAAGGAAACAGCTATCACACAACTCCAAAGAAAGATAATGGATGTGCTAACAGCTGGGGTTTCCCCCCTCTCTTCCAGGAATACCGGAAATATTAAAGAGTAAACTGTTGAAAAACAAGTGCCAAAAGAAAGTCACAGAATTTATGGTTATATAAAAAAGTCATTAATGGTACGATTTATCTATGATCTTTTCAGTGGACCGACCCTGGAATGAGTAGGTAATTCTGGACTAGATGAATGTGGTTGCTGTTGTTATTCTCATCAGCTTTTCTTCCAATTCCAATCCTTCACAGCAAGACTGATTTGCCACGAGTGCTTTCTCTAACTCAGTTTTCCTAGGTTTCCCTCTATGACTTACCTGTGACAACAAAAGGGCAATTGTTCCTGCCACTGCTGTTTCCTCAGGACTAGCAATCTGTCTGTCTACATCCGCCTGCCGCTCTACATAAACTTTTAATGCACTGCCTGTAGTTATTTAGTTAATGTAAAAGACGCGAGGGCATTTCCGTAAGTTCAGTGCTGCTTCTAGTCGACAGGAACTAAGTAAGGCAGCATCAGGGAAGTGACTGCCTTTGGGAAGAGGCAGACAAATTTAAGACAAAGGAAGGAAAGGCCTGATTATTACAGTTCTTCCCCACAAAAAAACTCCCTATACTTCTGTCCCCTGACTTGTTTTTCCTCTTACCACTTATAATCGACTAGCATGTTATTAACCTTATTTATTGTAATATTTCTTTGTCCCTCACCAAAATGTACATTATCTTAAAAACCAGAATTTCTGTCATTGTTCGTTTAGTTATTCCCAGTCCTTAGAACAATGTCGAACACAGAGTAGCTTCTCACTGTGTATTTGTTGCAGAAAAGACTCACCTTTAACAAGGGAGCATCGTCACCCTGGCCAGTGTGGCTCAGTGGGTTGGAGGGTCATCCTGTAAACCAAAAGGTCGTGGGTTCATTTCCAGTGGCGGCAGACACCTAGGTTGCGGGTTCAGTCCCTTGTCAGGTACATATGAGAGCAACTGATTGATGTTTCTCTCCCTCTCTTCCTCTCCCTCCTTTGCCCTCTCTCTAAAATCGATAAGCATGTCCTTGGGTGAGGATTAAAAATACTAATAATAGAAAGGGAATTCTCTTTGAATAATGTAGAATTCAATGAAATTTTAGTGTAAAGCAACGTAAGACTCAGCAACATACTGTCTACTGAAACATGAAGAAACAGTTTAAATGACTGACCAGAAAAATTACATTGGATTTAGAAAGAAAAAAATAAAAAATACTCAAGCCAGAGGAGTCCACTGAAATGGGGATAAAATCAGAGGCACAAAGTAACAGAGTAAAGCATGAAGCTGTAGAGTAAGAGAAGGGGAATAAAGAAGAAATGACAGGAAATTATAAAATGTCTCCAATGAAACAGTTCTGGATAACAACCAGATCCAGGAAAGCAGCCTGCTGAAATGAGGACCAAAAGGTCAAGACTCTGCAAAGCAGACTCGCCAAGAATAATGATGAGGTTCAGATGCGGCGAGGCTGGCTCTGGAAAGGGACAGCTAAGGTCAGCAGATGAAAACGAAAGAGGACGGCGATCCGAAAGGCACAGTGTCAATAAAAGGGTCTGTATATATGGTTGACAGGGTGACACTCCGTTAAGGCAAATAAATGAAGCACATTTAAAACGCTGATACCATCTCTACTCCCTCTCCTGTGATCCTTCCTCCCTGTGATGTTACTGTAAACAGGAGAACCAGCATCTTTCAAGAGACAGAGCTGCTGAATCTTAAAGCAAAAACTAGTTGATGCAGTTGGTTCTCAGTGGAAGGCTGAGGTGTCACAGTGCAATGATTCGGAGGCACGGCGGGAAAGGCTAGGCAGGAAACGGTTGTTCTGCACTTCGACACAATCTAATCCGAGGCAGAGGTGCTCCTCTGGCCTTTTCAAGTTTCTCGTGGTGGAAAGGGGGCGGTGTCATTGTTCATAAAGCTCCCCCTGCATTACAACTATTTTCTTCCTAGAAAACAATCACCCTCGTTTTGTTTCAAGCACTAATAAATGGAAAGAAACTCCCCTTTTAAAATGTGTCAATTTAAACAGTAAAACTATTATCTTATGGGCATTTTTTACTTTTATAAGCCACTTTTTATCCACAACCTAATTACACTTAGTAATCCAAAAAACATTATCTTAATCTCTTTGGCTACCTCCTGAACCGTTTCTTGTTTTCCCTTTCTTCATTTTTTACCTTTATTTATTATTTTCTCTTTACCCATTATTATCTTTTGTCACTGTAAGTTTATGATGACAGCTATCTCATAACTTTGCTGACATAGCATTGTGCTTTTTTCATTTCCATAGAATATCTTAAGTAATCCAAATGTTTTGAGTCCTAGTGTATCTTTCCATGTAGCCTATTCCATTTTTGGTCATCTCTTAGCACATAACATGCTTTTAATAGCATAATTTTAATTAGATTTGTAAATTCACAGTATTTTATTGCCTACTACATAAATATAGGAACACCTAATTTAGATCCCCATGATAATTTTAAACTGTTTAGTACTAAATGTTTTAACAAACTTTTAATGTTGTTATGGACAGTTTATTCAGCTACTTCTAAAGATTCTAGGAAGAGTGTTTTAAATTTACTTATTACATACAATTCAGCTAAAAAGGTAAAAAATATATAACCTATACATATGACAGTTAATTTTAACTAGCATTTAAGAAATATGTGATCGGGGATAACACTAACATACTAAAGAATTAAATGAAGAAATCAAGGCTATAAAGACTTAGAAGGAAATGGAGGATACAGCTCATATGAGATCAAGAAAAGCGGTTCTGAGACCATTCCTGTTAAAGACCATTCCCAGGCCCAAGTGCTTGGGAGAAAGGACGTACTCTGGTTACCTTAGAGTATAACACCAAAGCCTGGCGTTCCCTCCGAATTCCTTCTCAGTCACCAGTGAAGTGTGAAAAGCCAACTGCTAGAGCGGTGCTTCCCAACATTTTCCTCAGGCGCACTTAAAAAAATAACATTTGTAAGGCAACCAGGAAAGAGGAGCCGCTCCTGGTTAGGAGGCAACAAGCCCAGCGGCTCCAGCCACTGTGTTTCAGGGTGCACAGCTTGGGCAAGCTCTAATTTAGAGTATCAACAGGGTAACCTATAAAATAAACTCCGCCTTTGTAAGCATCATGAAAACAAGGAAATTACAGGTAAGCATCACAGGAAACACTTTCTAATTACTCTGGATGAACAAGCCAATAAATGAATGAGTACAGCCCGAGTTACACACAATGCTGCCTTCCTGGGGGGGAAAATCCCCATTCTGCCTGCTCTTTATTTGTGCTGCTTTTCTTATTTAAAAAAAAAAAAAAAAAAAAAGTAAATATAACCCTTTGGGAAGTGTAAAGGACTTATTTTTAGTACAAGTAATTGCAAATCAAAGACTGGAAAACTCTTCTACCAAAGGGGCATTTTTTTCACCCTTGATAAAAGCCAACTTTCTTCTTCACTTCGTTACCAGTATTCTAACTTATAAACACTCTTTAACCCCGGGCCAGGTAGCTCAGTTGGTTAGGGCGCTATTCCCATAAGCCAAGATTGTGGGTTTGATCCCTAGTCAGGGCACATACAAGAATCAACCAATGAATGCATAAATAAATGGAGTAACAAAATGGATGCCTCCCTCTTTCTCAAACCAATAAATAAAATACTGTCAATGTTTTTTATAGCTACACAAGTGCTAATTATCAATGACTAATTATCAATTCTTTCTTAAAAAACACAAGTTTTTCTTGGAGTTTGAGGGACAGCTCCCCTACTTCATTTCTAAAATTCATCTAAGGTAGAAGATTCTAAGGTGTAACTGAAAGACTAAATGGGTAAAGAACAGTTTTTAGCAAATGTCTTTTATATTGCTAAAATGTAGTTTACTCACCAAGAATTTTTTAATTATTTATTTATTTTTATTGAAAGGGAAGGAGAAATGAAGAGAGAAAAACATCAATGTATGGTTGCCTCTCACAAGTCCCCAACTGGGAACCTGGCCTGCAACCCAGGCCTGTGCCCTGACTGGGAATAGAACCAGCAATCCTTTGGTTCACAGGCTAGTGCTCAATCCACTCAGCCACACCAGCCAGGGCTCACCAAGAAGGATTTTAAAGAAAACTACCAACTTAGGAAGAACTTTATAAATTTATAGACTCAATAGCCACAGAGCATTTCTTCCTTAGATAAATTAAAAAACCTAGAACTTAGAAAACTGCATTAAAATAAAACCAATCAATAAAAATATCTATAGAAATGGACATCAATAATTCCAAAATGCAGTGATAATGAAGGAGAATATACGCTGCAATTCTGTATTACTTCAGAGGTATCTCGGTCAGGAGAGGGGGGCAACTTACCTGCTTATTTCAACGTCACCGTGTCACTGTCCCATTTGCCCCGACGCTCCCCCAGGACTGATGTTTTCAATTTACAAGCATGCATTATCGACTGTCTTTGATCATACCAGTTCCCGCAACCTAAAATGCTTTACTATATAGCCAAGCTCTACAAGAAATAGGGCAACCCTCCAACTGAATAATCTTCTTCTATGTCTACACTGAGATGTATTTATTATTCTTGTTACACAAATAACAAGCTTCCTCAAGGAGAAATGGTTAGGTAAAACAACAGGTGGCCTGATTCCTAGGTCAGTGCTTCTACCAGAAAATTGTATTTTTTTGTGAGTCTGTTATGATTCTGCATCTAAGGGCTCTTTTTAAGTTCAGTCATAGGGAACACATTTGTGTCCTCTCTGAATCCCAGGTTTATGCTCACCAGCTTTTATGTCAAAGCCACAATGAGCAAGCACCTAATCCATCAGTCTGAGCTGTCTTTGACCAGCCTCACGCCTAGTTATGCAGATTGTATCCCTTATTAAATTATCCTAAACTGTCCATTAATATAGCCAATATGTTTACATCTTTACCATTTTACTGTTTCTAAAATCTACAACTTTTCCTCCAAAACATTTCTCAATTGCCATTAGCTTGGACGAGAAGCATCATACTCCAGAACAAGTCACCAGAAACTATCTTAGAAGCCTACAAAGCCTTATTTTAAATTAGCATTAGCATATGCCAGCTACCATCTTATCAAAAACCAGAATCACCTTTCAATATTTAAACTTTTAGAGATGACATGTTAAATTTATTAGGTACACTTCTAAATCCAACCAGGGTTTCTTGCAATCCTAAAACTACATTCTGGTTCATTAAGATACACTATCAGGAGTTAATTATAAACTTACAAAAAACTGGAGTTAGAAGGCTTTCAAGATGATTTAGGATAACTCCCTTTCACTGAGGCAGAAATTGGGGTACAGGAAAAGTTAGTTTAACAAGGCAAGTTAAATTACTGAAATAATTCATTAGTGAAAATTACCCAGAAGCCAAGAACCAAAATTAAAAGTAAACTTATTAAAAATATTCATATATGAGCCCTGGCTGATGTGGTTCAGTGGATTGAGTGCCGGCCTGTGAACCAAAAGGTCGCTGGTTCAACTCCCAGTCAGGGCACATGCCTGGGTTGTGGGCCAGGTCCCCAGTGGGGGACACACAAGAGGCAACCACACATTGATGTTTCTCTCCCTCTCTCCCTCCCTTCTTCCCCTATGTCTAAAACTAAATAAATAAAATTTTTTAAAAAGTTCATATATGAAAGATTTGAAATTTAAAATACATTTCAATAGAAATACCATTATAGACACTAAATGAGCTCACAAACCAATCAACAAGTACATATTTAAAGGAATTATAGTTATTGTCAAGGGTCTTAGAAAGTTTTGGCACTTTATTCTCATTATGCTACTAAGTGCATGTTTTCCTTTTGCTTGATGCAGGAACGACACTGCCATTACTCAGCTTTTCAGACATGATTAAAGTTGTTCTATGGCTTACAGATGAAATAGAGGAGGAAGCCTTCTATACTAATTAAGGAAGTATGTAATGTTATCAACAGTTAAGATTCGTATTTTAAAATACATACATGAAAGAAAACACTTGTCTGGGTGGAAGATAATGGTGTTGAAAAACTAGGCTGGCCACCTGGTAGTCTTACGAGGCGAGAATCACTAAACTAATAGGAAAGGAAGAGAAAGTACCTGAGAACACAAAAGTCTAGAGTGGGGGTCAGCAAAATTTTTGTGTTTATGGGACCAGATATTTATGGTCTCTTAATGGAACTTTATACACATTATACATAAACACTGAAATTTGGATTTCATATAATTTTCATGTGTCACACAATTATTACTCTTTTTTGATTACTTTCAATTATTTAAAAATGCTAAAACCATTCTTGACTCACAGACCATATGAAAATGGAGGGCAGGCCTGGATTTGCCTGCCCAGCTTCTAATCTAGGAGGTAGTAGGGAGAAAGGGAGGGTCTAGTAACTGGGGGGACTATCCATGAACGTTCTTCCCTCAAACCTACCCAGAAAAGCAGCTCCTTCCTAACACGCTTATATTAATGGTACTTCCAATTGCAAAAAAGCAAAAATAAACAAACACACACAAACAAATAAAAAACAACAACAGGCATAGTTCATTGTGCTTAATATTAAAAGAGCTCCAGAAACACAATCATTGATCCTGGGCAAAAATAATGCTCATAAATTGGGGTACCCTAATCAGAATTTTAAGTAGATAATTCATTCTACAGAATCTTAAAATGACAGCAGTAAATGCATTATTAATTACCATTTTGTCCCTGAGTCGCTCTCCACGGATAAAAAAGTCAGCACAGCCATTCTCTTCCTGGTGAGGGACTTTGAAGACGGTGACGCAGCTCAGTCCACTCCCTCCAAGGGGTAACCAGCCACCGCTCGAGTCATCCCGGGTCATCACCACAGCTCGCACTCGTGCATAACTATTACTAAAATAGATGCAAAGATGACAAATTAGCTCCCCGTAAAACAAGCAAGCAAACAAACAAACACACACAGCCAAGCTGGCAGTCTTATTTGAGAAACCAAAGACCACATCAGTTAAAAGGTAGTAACTAAAATATTCACTACTTTCATGATAGTCCACAGAGAGTAACCTACTTGAAAGAGGTCAAAAACCGCAAACTAACTTAAAAAGTTAACCTTTATTTTGAAGACTAACCTCATAGTAAAAGATTACAGAACTCTTATTTCAATTCATTATTTGAATAGTTCAAGCACATTTGGCTGCTCTGGGCCAACGTAAGAAAAACCCCGGGGACACACTGTGAAATTACACAGGCCATCATCAAACTTGTCTCTCTCTCTATGTATATATGTTCACCTGCTGCAATATAACCAGGACAAGTTATTGTTGCATTCTGGTGCATTTCATAGTGATACCTCTAAGTTTATAACATTTCTGGAATATATTATAAATAAAATGCTGAACTCAGACACATTTTTTATTTCTTCTAACAACTGGGAATCTGTATCACACAAATCATATGAAGACAAATGTTCTGTTTCAGTAACTTAGCAAGCAAATTGTTCTATAGAAACCTTTCATGCCTTCTTTTTGGCAGACTCTATCCTTAAGAGACTACATGCTAGTTCCATTCAGAATCATTTGCCAATATTAACCACAACTATTTTTTTACATAAAATCTAAAAAGTGTGTTTCATCTACTAATGTTCTAGATAACTGACATTTAACCATTTTAGTTCTAAAACTTTTATATAGTAATTATTGATGAAATCCTTTCTAAAATAGTGTACCTTGTTGACTTCTTCGAAAAATATACTGAATATAACAAACTTGCCTTGGTTATTATGACTATCAATTCAGGTTCTATGTAACAGTTCTATGCTACTTAGTGTCTCTGTATGTTCTTAAGTCTTAGGTTGCCAGTTGTCATTTCTCTTGTCAGTACCTGTCTGAAATCCCCCCTTTCCTTTTTTTTTTACTTTACGTATTTTATTGAAATATACTTTACACACAGTAACTTATCAATCTTAAATATATAATTCAACAAATTCTGATAGATGTACATGTCTGCATAACCAACATGATAATCATGATATAAGATTTTCATGGCTCCAGAAAGGTCCTTTAAACCTCTTTCCCATCAAACAGATAACCACCATTCTGAATTCTAAAGTACAAGGTCTGTCCAGAAGTCATCCAGCCTTGTGCTATGAAAAGTAGAGACAATTACTGAAGAAGATACAAGATACAAGGAACACTGTACATAAGACAATGACGCCTCCATCCCCTTCAAAATAGGCACCCTGGGACCTCACACAGTTCTCCCAGTCACCATCAGCTGCCCTGTTGTATTTTCCTGAATTTCATCCACGGTCTGAAATCTCTTCCCCGTCAAAGGTGATTTTACTTTTGGGAAAAGGCAGAAGTCACAAGGCACCAAATCTGGGGTGGAGGGAAGCTAAACCACCTGCACGATTTGATGTCTCGCCAAAAAGCTCTGCATGAAATGTGACACCTGAGCAGGGGCACTGTCGTGATGAAGCTGCCAATCACCAGCTGCCCACAGCTGCAGCCTTCTGAATGATCCGAATAGTTTCCACGAAGGAATGTTCAAGCTTAATGCAAAATTTAATGCAGATTTGTTGCTCTAAATGCTCAGTCATTTTCAATGTGACGGCCACACAGTGCACAGGCTCACCCTCCAGCATCTACAGCCCCCACTGACCAGTACAGTGAGGTCGTCACATTCATGCCTGTGCCCTCCAGTGCACTCTTCTTGGCTGCCAGGCTACACTGATGGCACACAAACCACTCTTGTATATGCTAGGTTTTTTTCCCCAATAATTGGACATCATATAAATGTAATCAAATACAATCACCACTTGTATCCTTTATGTCTGATTTTTTCACTCATTACCTTGTTGTGTTAGTAGTTCATTCTTTTTTACTGCTAGGTAGTCCTCTCACTGAATAAATGCATATTTTATTTATTAGTTCTTATACTGATGGGCACTTGGATTGATCCTAGTTATTAACTAGTATGAGTAAAGCTGTTAAAAACCATTCTAGTACAAGTCTTTTTGTAGAGACATATGCTTTCATCTCCCTTAATTACCTAGGAACGGAACTGATGGGTCATATAGGGTGGTATGTTTATCTATAAACTAGTTAAACTGTTTTCCAAAGTGGTTATACCCTTATACATTCCCATCAATAATGTACGGTAATTTCAGTTGCTCCACATTTTTACCAACATCGGATGTTTTCAGATTTTTTAATTTTATTCACTGTAGTGAATATACAGTAGCAACCTACTGTTGTTTTAATATTCATTTTCCTGATGACTCATGATGTTGAACATCTTTTTATATGCTTACTGGCCATTTGCATGGCTTCTTTTTAAGTCCTTTGATCATGTTTTTATTATACTGTCTTCTGTCACTAATTTTTTCAGTTCCTCACGTATTCTGGAACAAGTCTCCTGTCAGAGAGCTGTACACTTTTAAAGCTGTACTGTGTTGCGGTTGAGCCAAAAGTCTGAAGTCCAACTTTCAGAAGCTGGATCCTGGCTCCACAGCTTACCAGCTGTGTGTCCGCAGGAAGCTACAGAAGCCACCTTGAATAAGTATAAATAATGCCTGACATATGATAAACACTACAGAAGTATTAATTGTTATTACCACAGAAAGAATTTTAAACTGATAGCTGCCATCTGGTAATTCAAAACCAGGCAGGGAAAAATCAAATTTACATGCTCATCCACAATTCTCTACTTTTGGTGTCAAAATAATTCTTTACATAAAAATTCCAAAAGTCTTCAGCTTCATAGGTGACCATTCTATCTAAGGTTTTTTATCACGCGGTTTTTCAGAGGCTCTGACTCTTGTTTGGGAGAACTGGCCAGCGGAGGTGTGGGGTGCAAAGACTGCACTGACATAAACATCGAACTGGAACCCTCCTGGGACGGGCTGTGCAAGTGCCTCTACTATACACATAGCACGCACCCCACAGGGGACACAGGGGAGCTCATTCTAGTGGGAACTGACCTGCAGGAAGGGAATACCGGATGAAGATCATTTGGTTTGCCAAGAATTTAAGGCCACGGATATACTAAAAGCATAGCATGTAACCCCGACATGTTAGATTTAAATGTGCGTAAACTAAACTTACGCATGTGAAGCTCAACACATTTTAAGTTCAGTGAAGCTCTGAAGTCACAAAGGTAGAAGTAGGTTAAAACTTAAATTCAAGTTCCCAAGAACCACCAAAGTGTCTATTTTATTACAGAATCTTGACTTCCTTCTTGTCTAATTATGTAATAAACTGGGAAACTGAAGAATTTTATACCAGATGCTTTAAGACTTGGAAGACCCAAAGAGTCCAATCCCCAGTTTAGAAGCTCAGAGTGCACCCTGACTTCAGAGTGTGAGCGTGGGTATCCTCTTCAGGGCACAGACTTACTGCATCATCTTTGAATCTTACTAACACTTACTTACAACTTGTATAGTGACTCTCAGGCATATTTTATATTTTAAAGATATAAAAATGTACATAAGGTTATTTAAAAACACGAGAAAGCCCTAGTAGTTATTTTAGAATGGTGAAATTACATATTTTCCCTTCAATTCTGAGTTTCTCCAAAAATAATTACTTTAATTAATACATTTTAACATTCTTTGGCTTTATGCAAGCTATTATAAACATTTAGAATGTTATTTTTAACAGTATGTAAATGTTTTAAACAAAAGTATCCCTAACATAATTCCTCTTAATACCCCCCAATTCCTTCCTTCCTCCTTTTTTTTTTTACTTTATATAAGTACCACCTAAGACTGTCCTTTCTAGTAAAAGCAAGTAAAACACGATTTCCTTAATGGAAGAGTAAAGTTGCCTGATACATTGTTCACCTTAAGGCAACAAAAGAAATTTAAAGCTGGCCAGTAATTTCATTTAACCTCTTTTGAATCTCGTTTTCAACCATACCAAATATGTGACTTTCTCTTACCTACTCAAGTTGATCTTTCAAGCTTAAAATACTCCAAAAGCCTATGTAAATTAGTGTTCCTCTGACAGGGGCCTTCACTAGTTTATAATTTAACAACTCAGCCTTCGACTTCAAGGCCTAACACTAGAACACTTACCATAAAATTCAAGTTGTTCCATGTCGTGTTATATTTTTTGACAGAACCTTCGCTCTTGACAAGGTTAATTTTTTACTTGTTTTTAATCCCACAGCCTTCTCGCCTTCCAATGTCCTTCTCTGTTCCCAAACAAAAGCAGTAATTCTTTGTCCAAAACATGAGCCCACCCCAAAGACCAATGGCAGCTCTCACAAACTGTGTCACACTCCTCCTTGTAGCACAGGAAAATCTGCACTTGTCATTCCCTCCTTAGCTAAAAGTGACTTCAGAGCAAGACGCCAAATCACATTCTGTTTATAGTAATAATAAGCTTTCCTTCCCGATCCTGTAAACAACAGAAGCCCATTCTAATAAATGTGGAAAATAAAGAAAAATGTGAATATTGACCATCACAAAATGAAAATTAAAAAATGTGTTGGATTTTTACCCTCTGGGCACCATATCTGCAATCGGTGTGTCACAGAATAGCCATTTACGACAATATATTCTTACAACCCAAAACTCAGAAATTTCATTCTCGAGTTTCTTTAAACTACTCAGTTGAAAGGCATCTGTTCCCAGCGATTTATCTAAAAAATCAAATCTGACAATAATTAGTTCTTTAATAGTATTTTTAAAAATACTTCCAACTAAAGCTCTATTATTCATTTTAACAATGAGCTACAAAACCACCACTTATCCAGCCCAGCGCTAATTCTAATGAAACGAAGAGGCTCTTACTGTAAAATGTTGCTTGATTTCCTTTATTTAATTCAAAATCTAAATTGTATCTCAACTGTTAATCTGTGACCCTATTTCAACAATTACATCAAATATATCCTTTCACCCACAGAAGGGGACTTAGACAACCAATGAAGAGTCCAGGTGAGAGGTAATGTTGGACTGGACTAAGGTGATAATAATGGACACAAAGGAATGGACTGGTTTGAGTCTACTTTGGCAGAAGAGCCAAAGGGCTTGATGATGAAGTTAAAATTACACAGTAAGAGTTCTAAATCACCTAAAATTCCTAATAGTAACCATGAGCTTTATTTTCTAAAATTTCCAACTGGTATTTAAACAAAGTTAAGGTAAAAAGAGGACCAAACACACAGATAAATGGCTTCTTTTTTTTTTCAGTTTCTCTTCTCCCTTGTAGAAAACCTCTTGCTGTGTTATTACCAAATCTATCATACATCTGCCCATCAGCCTTCCTGGTACTTTCATTCTTTTCATACTGTTCCTAATTTTCAGCTGGGTTGTCTTTGTTCCATTGATTTGCATAAATTTTTAAAAATTTTACTGATTTATTTTAGAGAGAGGAGAAGGGAAAGAGAGAGGGAGAGAAATATCAATGTGTGGTTGCCTCTCACCTGCCCTCTACTGGGGACCTGGCCTGCAACCCAGGCACGTGCCCTGACTGGGAATCAAACCTGCGACCCTGTGGTTTGCAGGCTGCCACTAAATCCACTGAGCCACACCAGCCAGGGCTGATTTGCATAAATTCTTTATATTACAGATACTAATTCTTGCCAGTTGTGTGAATTATAAATACTCCATTCCAATCTGTGGCTTCTTTTATTTTTTAATATTGTCATTTTTAAAAAAATATTTTATTTATTTTTGAGAGGGGGGAGGGAAGGAGAAAGAGAGAGAAACATCAGTGTGTGGTTGCCTCTTGCACACCCCCTACTGGGGACCTGGCTGCAACCCAGGTGTGTGTCCTGACTGGGAACTGAATCAGCGACCCTTTGGTTCGCAGGCCAGCACCCAACCCACTGAGCCACACTAGCCAGGGCAATATTGTCTTTTAAAGAACAAAGTTTTTATTTTACCATGGTGAATGCACATCTTTTCCTTTATGACTTGTGCTGCTGACTTTTTGTAAGATCTCATACATACCTATTACTTAAACCTTTTACACCTTATTAAGAAATAAAACCTATTTTTTGAAGTCACTTTAGCAAACAGAAAACTCTTTTTTTTCTGTGAAAGTAGGAAAGCCCCTAAATCACCTACGTCAGGCACAGCTTAGCCCTCATCATTCACTGAATTGTAACACACACGTCCTTCCCCATTACCCAGAAGTTAAATCCACTTTGGTCTTTGTTTCTCGCTGCATAGGATTCTCTGCTCTCCTAGGCATGGCAACCAGGTCTTCATGACTGTTGTATAGTGTTGCTGAATTAAGAGACCTCCCTCCACAATTTTCTTTTTTTCATATCTAGGGCCCATTCTGGCCTAGCATGAAACTGCACCAGAAAACTTCCCCATCCCATTCCTAAGCTTAACCCAACTTCTAAACCTTTCTACCCTTTCATGCTTTAAAATTTCCAAGTTTTTTAACTTTATTGACATATTTAACATTACTTCAAATAGTGCTCAACTATATCTTCACAAAGAAACTGGCAAAGTATTATAATGATATTGCCAATATACATCAATCATGTCCTTACTTAAATAAGTTTCCTACTAAAAGAGGGTATTAAATAAAGATTTATGAAGCTTGAAAGCACAGAAAAATTTAAAACATGGACAGACTGTAGACAGAGAGATTACTAAGGAAGTTGTTATAACAAATTTTACTTATCTTAGTAAATAGAGATGTTTATACAGATACATTGTTACAATACTAAACCTATCTGTAAAGGAAGCTTCCCATGTAAAAATTGGGAACTGAAGAAAATGAGAAGAGGTATAAGCAGCCTCTCTGGCAGAAAAGTAAAAGGAAAAAAATTACAAGTTAAATCTAACATCCTGAAATCAAACTGCTGTCAGCACGGAGTCCAGAGGTGGAGTGGGATGGGGCAGCAGAGAGAAAAAAAGGAGAGGGGAACAGAGGGAAGAGAAAAATGAACGGAGGAAAAGTGTTTTTGGAAACGTTAAGTTTAAAAACAGTTACCGCATTATACACAACCAGTCGGCAATCAGAAATGCACACAAATTTAGGAAACACCTGAGACAGAGCCAGATCTGCGTAAGCCATTCTGTTTGTTTGTTACCTGTTTAAGCCACTTCGAGAACCATTTCAGAAATGGTTCTCAAACTGAGGTACTAGGGTAATGACTGATGCTGTTGAAACTGTGATTAAAGCTATGGACTATTTACCTAGAAAAAAAATTATAGCCAAAAACTTGTATCTGAATACAACTTGGGGGATTCAGTCTGTTTCAAGAGGTCCACAAACCTAAGATCAAGAACATTTGGTCTAAAGGTCAATGTTGCTCTGTGATAATTTCTAGGTTCTGTAATTTACAGATTTATGAAGATGATATTTCCTATCAAACGAGTTACCTAAATGCTGGTTGAGTGAAGTTACATCCTCCTCTCTCAGGTAAACCATAAAATTAGTACACTTCTGAGAGAACAAAATATGTTAAGTAGTATTCAAAAATGAAAGCAAAACCAATGTCAATTAAAGTGGAAAAGAGACACAGACGAGGAGGTCAGAATCAGAAATCTGAAGATGCTCCACAGCGTGGCTGTGAACACAGATAAGGGTCCTAAGAGAAAGAAGGCAGGCCTCTTAGAAGCTGGAAAAGGCAAGAATACGACTCTTCCCTGGACTCCCCCATCCAGAAGGAAGGCAGCCTTACCAGTACCTGGATTTCAGCCCAGTTAAACTATCTGCACTTCTGAAGTCCAGACTACAATAGTACCAAAACCAAACAGCCCCAAATAACACCCTGGAAAGAAAACGGTACTCAGAATCCCTTACAACTTGTTCAGTACAAAAAGAATTTCTAACATTTTTCCATAGAGGAATATTTACAGTAACAAAACATCTTGTTCTCTACAATATATTTTAAGTAAACATTATCATCCAAATATCAAACATTATTACAGAGACTGGGTGCAAAAGAAAAGGAAGCATTTAACAGCAGTAGTTTACAATGTGTAGTTTTCCCCAGACGCACAGACTTGTTCAAATGGAGCCTGGCACCCCAGCCTTCTCCACATACTTCCCACATACGTTCCCACATAATCTGAGAATGTGGAACATCCCACAAATCACATCGTGTGCCATGTACTTCTTCTCAAGATATGTTGGCTCATTTTACCGTACAAAGTGGCTGCTTTGTGAAGGAGGAGACAGCAAACAAGGTCTACCTGCAGAAAACTGGACATTCCGCACTGGACATACAAAACTAGGCATGTTCTGAGAAAGAAGATATGAACGCAAGGCGTAGGCAGGCGGAAGAGGGAGTTCCAGAGTCCTCTTGCACCTGCGATGGGTATTTTGAGAAAGTTATACTTCATAGGGCTTCCTGATGGCAGAAGAAAAATGATTTCCCCCTGTGAAAGCAGGCACAGGTTCAACAGAGACTTACTCGCACGGACTCGGCAGTGCGTACGGGCAGCCTCTGAAGTGCAATGCACTGTCTAGTTACATTTCTCACTCTGCAGAAAGTCTGCCCCGATGCGCATCACTGAGTTAGGCATCTTCTACAAATGCTTTCATCATGTAAGGTGTGAGTAGGAGACTCAAGTAACTGATATCTTGATGGTTAGCTGTGGTGAGTAACTCTTACTTAAAGCAAAAAGCAAACACTGTTGCATTTTTCTTATTGAAATTAGGTACATGATATCCTTGAGTGTACCCCCGTGTTCCTTCCCACCCGATAGGAAGAAGGCATAGTGGTCTATCACTCTTGCTTCTCTGTGTCTTCAGTAAAATTATATTGCTTAGTCTTATCTGTGCTGCCAGAAATATTAATGAAAAATGTGGATTTGTAACAAAGATGAAGTAATACTTTTCCGACTACTCCCAGACAATGGCAAGAGAATTCAGTGGGAGACTAGTGCTCTCTCTGGTCAGAGAACATACTCAGGGAGAGTCTGTTGACAGTAAGGAGGTAGTTCTTTCATCGTCAACATTATCAAGAAAACTTTCACTAAGGAATTCAGCCAAATCCCCCCGTCACATCTAGTCCGCACAATCTTTTAACGCTGCCGTCTCCTTCTATGGTTCTGTACACGCAACCTGACTTGGTAGGAGTGAAGAGCACTCACTGTCTAAAACGCACCTAGCGAGCATTTAGATTACAGCCTAACCGTGCCGAGAGTGCACGTAACCACGCATGTAACATCCTAGCGCTTAACGGCAAAGGACAGAGGGGTAACGGGTCGGCCGGCAACCCTGCGTATGCCCACTCTTCAGGGATCCGGCAAACAAACCAAGGATGCTTGAAAGACATGGAGTCAAGAGTCAGGGACCCAAATAAATCTGCAAAACAATCACCTCAGAAAAAGGAAGTAGTTCCACACATAATATTAAAAATCACTGACTTGGGGAGACCTGGGTATGGCCAATGCTTGAAAATAAGCCATAGGAATATTTCTGTAAAACAGGCATTTCGTAAGTACTTAGACAGTTGGATCCAGAAACAAGGGAAAGCAGATGAAGAATGCTCAGCTCCTCCTGTGACTACCTATCGAGAGTGCTTTTGGAGAGAACTGGACAGCACAAGGTGACTTCAATAATTACTCCAATGAGAATGGAGCCGAAATTTAGGAGCTTCATGATACTGGTACCTGATTACACAATGGTAATAACACTTCACCCTATAAAGGGAGGTTTAAAGAGTTCCTCTAAAAATGCCACACTGGTCTGGGAATAAGAAATTCTGGAGCTAACAAATACAGTAACTAAAATAAAAATCTCACTGGAAAGTTTTGATAGCCCATTTGAGCAGGGAGAAGAATTAGCAAGCTTAAAGACAGGTAAACTGAAGCCATCCAGTCTGAGGCACAGAAAGAAAACTAAATGAAGAAAAAGGAACAGAGTCTATGAAATCTGTGGGACACTAGAAAATGCACCAACACGTGTGAAATGGGCACTATTAGCAAAGAGAGAAAAAAGAATGGGAAAGAATAGGAAAAGAATATTTAAAGAAGTGAGGGCCAAGACCCTTTCCATATTTGATAAAAGACATAAATCTACACATCAAAGAAGTTAAACTCCAAAAAGGATACAGAGCTAGAAACCAAGACACATAAATAATCAAGGAGTTAAAAGACATCAGAGAAAAGCTACTCATTATATGCAAGGGAATCTCCATAAAACTAAGTCTATTTCTCACAGAAAACAGTGGAGGCAAGAAGCAGTGAGGTGACATATTTAGAGAGCTGGGAAAAAACACTGTCAACCAGGAACTACACACAGCAAAACTACCCTTCAAAAGTAAAGGAGAAATCAAGACATTCTCAGATACCTAAAAAGCGGAGGGAATTTGACAGCAGTCGATCAATTCTATGAGTGCTAAAATAAAATGAGTCCTTAAGTTTAACATAAAAGATCACTACACATGAACTCAAGGCCATATGAAAAAATAAAGAACCCTGATAATGGTTACTACATAGGTAAGTATATACCCATTATGACGGTATTTTTGGTTACAACTTCTTTTTGTGTACAATAGTTATAAACCTATATTAATAGCCACAATAATGTATAAAAGTGTAATTTGTGACAATAATATAAAAGGGAGTAAAGATCTGAATAGAAGCAAAGTTTTTACACCTTATTTAAGTTAAGCTAATAACAATTTAAGTTGTTATAAACTTAGGATGTTAATTGTGATCCCCATGGTAACCACTAAAAAAAAAAATCTAAAAAAATAGGGAGGATAACAAATTAGAAGGGAATTAAAAATGTTACAAAAAAAAATCAAATGCACAAAACGGGAGAAATGAAGAACAGAAAAAGTATGAAATAGGTCACACGTTTTGGTATTCCATTTATGGAAAATATCCAGAATAGGTAATCCCTAGACAATAAAATAGATTGGTGATGATCAGTGAATTAAGGGTGGGGCTACAAGGGAGTAACTGCTTCACAGATATGGTTTGGGGGGCTGACTTTCAGGGTGATGACGGATTTGGTTTGGGGGGCTGACTTTCAGGGTGATGACGGATATGGTTTGGGGGGCTGACTTTCAGGGTGATGACGGATTTGGTTTGGGGGGCTGACTTTCAGGGTGATGACGGATATGGTTTGGGGGGCTGACTTTCAGGGTGACGAAGTGTTCTGGGGCTAGACAGAGACGGCGGCTGCCCATCGTGGTGAGTGTACTGCACCCCTCTGAACTGCACGCTCGAAAATGGTTACATGAGCGAACTTCACCTCAACTTTTAAAAAAACTAAAACCAGATGGAATATCACTATAGTTTATTTAATCCAACATAGCCACTATAACATCATTTTAATAGAAAATTAATATAATTAGTGAGCTATCTTATATATTTCTTCAACCGAGTCCTCATAATTTGGTGCTCGTTTTACGTACACAGCACATGTTGAATCTGACTAGGGCCTTACGGTTACATACGGCTAACACACTGGACAAGGAAGCTTACAAAAATAAGTTGCTGGGCAAGCTTGTACTGAAAGATACTCTGTCCGGAACGCTCACTTTCTAGCACGCACTTGTAGCTAATCCCCACTACCTCTGCCTATTTTATAAGCTAAAAAATAAATATATGCAATCATTACCTTTGATTGCACTTTCTCCCCGGATTGCTCTTCACTCCTTTGTATTTAAAAACCCACATTTAATGCTTATCTTGGCTTCTAGAGGCAATAAGGTATTCTTCTGATGAATTCAATGTATTGATCACGTACATTTTTCATTAGGCAGTTACTGCCCTTGGTTCCTCTAACATAATCTTCTACTATTTAACTTCAAACTTCTGTTTACCACACCTTAAACTGCCCTGTACCATCCAGGGTACCTCATGCAGAGCAAGAACTTGACATTCCACATTCACCTGTTCCATCATGCCTCTTGCTACTACAACTAGTAAATATTTCACATGCAGATAGTGATAACACCAAGAGGATATCTGCAACGTCCACCCTTAACAGATGGTTTTCGGCTGAACTAAAAAGTCAAAGTCCATACAACCTGAATTAGGCTACTTAGCATTCTTCACTCGAAACAGAAAACACAGCAGGGCAACTTCAAGACTTCTCCTCAGCAGGAGCCCTCATAGCAATTTAGGGAGCCTTTTTTAGCTCCTTAACTGATAGTTCAATTATGAAAACATAAAACTCCATGGGCAAAAATCACTCCAGGCTAAAAAGCCCCTTGCTCCGTACAGGGACTAAAATATCCCGTAACAGTCCTGTGGATGTATTTCTCTAGGTCCTGGCAAGGGATACACACAGATCAAGGAATACACCACAGCGAAGACAAACGGAAGCTCTGGTTTTCCACCAGGTACATACAGTAGTCTCCTCTTTTTATACATAGTTTCGACTTCCAAGATTTGGGTTATCTGCAGTCAATTAGGGTCTTAAAATATTAAATGGCAAAGTCCAGAAAAAACAACTCGTAACTTTAAATTGTGTGCGGTTGTCAGCACGATGAACGATTACGCTGCCTTGCCCCATCTCCCACAAGGACGTGAATCAACCCTCTGGCCCACAGATCCGCACTTATGTGCTACTCCACCTTTGGTCACCTCGCAGCCGTCTGTCATCGGGATAGACAATCGTGCGGGGCACTGTGGTGTTTGTGTCCAAGTGTCCCATATTTTCACTGTCATACTTGTTCTAGGCTATTATTAATTATTGTTAGAATCTCTTACCATGCCTAATTCAGAAATTAAACTTTATCAGGGGTATACGTGTATGCGGAAAAACAGCTGACACCGGACTTGGTACTATCTTCTGTTTCAGAAACCCACTGGGGGTCTTGGAAGTGCCCTTCATGGACGGAGGGGCACCACTGCAGTCCATTCACAATCCTTCAGGTCCGCGTGGTATTTACCAATTTACAATGGATCTTTAACTAAGACCTATTTTCTTATTGTAATTCACCTCATTAATATCAGCTAAATATGTAATTTATTCATTAAAATAATATTCTGTGTAAAAATCAGTTAACAAATAACTAGCCATTTTTCAATAATCTGAGTTGCAAATCTGAAAAACACTGCTGCTTTTAACATATAAGGTACCTTCCAACAAAGCATCACCTAAAATGTCACTCACAGAGGCAGACGAAATTCAAGTAGCATTTTATTTAAAAAGCGAACTGTGGTAGAACACTTTGAAAGAACATCAAACATGTATCCAGAGGAGGGAAAGAGCATAGGTGAGAGTTTACTGCCAGCCAGTTTTGCGCTGACACCAAGCGGATTTATTTAAAAGTGCAAAGGCAGGGCATATGCTTCTCTGAATCAAGTCTTCCGAAAAGAGAATCTTGGCAGATGCCCCTTAACCAAAGGAAGAGGGATCCACTTAAGAATCAAAGCGAAGATACCCTCTCAATACTATTTCTCCAGTGAGACTAAAACAACTCAGGTTTCGTTTTAGAGCTAGGTGTTCTCAGGGAGATTTCCTTGGCCCCTCCATTCTTCCATACTCAACGTGTAGACAGTAAGTAACAGAATAAGGAATCAAAACAGGTCTGAAGAGAAAGCCTGTGCTTTTTATCACGACAACCAAGCAAGTGAACGGTTTACCTAATTCATGGACGAAAGACAGGATCTACATTTGTACGTGCTCTTCCACCAAAAAATACATTCTCTGACCTCATTCTTCAGGGTCTGAAGCAGCTGCTGGATGCCTGCAGCGTAAGTTAAAAAGCCACCTCTCTTGCACCTGTGCATGCACACCCGCCTCTGCCTGCAAGCAGACACAACATTCAACCACCAATATGAAATTCGGCAGGATCCCTGCTCACGACGCTGTTGCAAGTGCACTAACAGTGCTTCCAACCAAAAGGGTTTTAATTTTAAGTAAAATTGACTTCATTTTAGAGTTGGTTCTGGTTATGTTTACTTATCCCCCGCCCTAGTAGCTCTAGGTACACAAAATCCTATGGACACAGTATCTCTTCCCAGAGCTCGAAAGTGCTGGAAGTGAGTCTCATTGTCTCTGATTTGTCTGTCTTGGGTTACTGGGTAATTCTTGAACCAATCATCCCACAGAGGGTCAACCCAACTAAATCAAAAGGCCTGAAAATGAAGATGGGATGATTCGCCAGGAAAAGTAGGGCGCTCTTAACAGAAGAAGACTCAAGGTAGTCTTGGCGTACTAGATCAGCAGCAGCCACTACCATGCTGAAGCAGGGAACATGGGAGTGGATTTGAGAGAAGGTAAAAAATCATTTAAAGTGAGTGGCACATCCTGAAAGTAGACACGGAGTATGCAATATATATGTTATTCTCGTCTGAGCTGAAAGATTACTGAAGACAACAAAGATGATTTAGACTAAATAGGAATCTACTGGTGAAAGCCTTGTGTATTCAAAAGGGAACTGGTCCCAGCTTCTGTGCAGGGGGAATATCATTAAATTGGTATCTAAAAATAATTATACTGAAAAATAGGATTAGGAAAGCTTGGAATAGTCCGAAGCAGACAGAAAGGCAGCTAGGAAGATGCTCTTTGAATCCAGATGCTATTTCAATAATGAAGCCTGTGAATAGAGCAGTGTCTTTATAGATAGAAGTAGCAGGCGGAATCCTACGTTTATTATTTTCAACAAAACTCAGACAGAACAAATACTACGGAAGTAAGAAAAGGAGGGTACGAAAAAATACAGGAGTCAAAGATAAACTCCAAGGCTGTGGGCTTATAAAGATTCAGTCCAGTGGTGCTACACACACACAGCGTGAAAGATGTAGAAAAGAAGTTGTCGTCAATATAGAATAAAAGTTCAGATGTCAAGTGTGATAAGAACACTCAAAGGAAATAACTTAAAAGCCACGGAAAGCATAAGCAATTCAACAGAACCTAGTACACAATAGATGTTTGATAAATGGATGGATGGATTGGATGGATGTCTTTTACAAACCAAATATTATAAACAGAAAGTATCCAAAGATGAGTAAGACACAGATACAGTCCCTGGACTCTGAGAATTCCCTACACAAGTAACTTGAATAAATAATAAGGACGATAATTTTTTTTAAACTGCCATCAGAGTTCAGAGGTACGACTGATTAATCCCAGTAAGGAAAGCTTCAAGAGTGAATCAGAAGCCTGTGTAAAAGAAAAGTAGAACATACCACTGAAACTGAATTTCAATGATTCTTTTAAGGAGGAAGAAAGGAATCAGTGATGGGGGTCAGAGGCTCAGGATAGGCAAGAAAATCTGAAGAATAAAGTTTAATAAAAGCCAAGACAACAGTTTTGTTTTAAATTGCAAAGGAGAACACTAGTTTATTGGAAGTATCATTTCAAAGTGTGATTTGAATGCAAAAGTACTAATCAATTCATACCAATAAATATGGAATAGTCATTTCTCCAATAATAGAGAATAAACCAACAGTTCACATTTTGTTAATATCAATTTGTTAAGCCAAATCATTTTAGGTGGGATAGCCTGCCTTTTCCAAAGGAATTTAATAGCTATAATATATGTTGATTTATAAATAAGTGCCGTGTTTTCTATCTCTAGCCACTTCACAGAAGATCCAGACCCAGCCTACCCTGATACCTTAGTATTACCTTAGATCTTAAAGCAGAGGTGAAAACAAACATACATGAGCGAAGATTACCGCTCTCAGGGTTTATGACACTTACAGTGCGGGCCGCGGCCGCCTGAAGGGAACACTTGACCCTCCACACTCCAGCACCTGTCTTGCAAGGATGTAGGCTCAGGACTACGAGAATGTTTTGATCTTTTTAGAGAAGCTAGAATTTCTGCCTGTATGAAATCTCTTGATTTTTTTAAATACTGGCTCATTTATATGTGAACTGGTTTCACATCTTGTCTTAAGGAAATAATGATAGTTTTTAGTTCAACAGAAATATACGTTGGCTTTATCCATTTTTACCACTGCATTTACCTATTTTTTAACTAGAAAACTAGATAGATAAACACAGCATATTTTAGGATCTCCCAAACAATGCAAGCAACAAAAAAGAGCAATTAACCAATTAGTAATTTATCCTGAATTCCTTAAACTAAATGTTACTTTAATACATTTTTCATTTCATAATACACTTTGATTTTAAATATGAAATATAAAACTTGTAAAATCCCAGAAAATTCATTTAATAATGACCACAAAGTGACCAGGAATCGTGGCCAAAATGTTCTAGATAAAAATTCCACCGGCTCAGAGGTTCCTAAATTCATGTCTGAGGATTAGCTTTAGGAGCGTTATCTGGAGAACTTTTTAAAAACACAGATTCCCAAGGTCCACTTCCAGATTTCTAAGGGATGAGGCTTAGTAGCAGACTGGTATTTTAAGTGTCCAAGGTAGTTGTGATGCGTAGCCGTATTTGGGAATATTAGCAAAGTATAAAATTAATCTTAATTTTGAATAAATTAACAGAAAGGTAGTCACTATAAAATTCTATTCAGAATAACTTTCCTATCACTTCAAGCAATATAACTAGTTACTCAAGTCTTGGGACTTAAGACAGTCCTAAAAATTAAGTTCTAAAGGAAAGCACTTACACAACAAAAACTCCACGGTCAAAGCAAAATATTGATTCGAGACAGCTTGGTAAAATAAAATATACTTTTTAATTTACTTACGTATTTTTACAGAGAGGGGCAGAGAGGGAGGAAGGGAGGGAGAGAGCGCGGATGTATGAGAGCAACATCAGTTGACCGCCTCTCACTCGGGCCCAGTTGGGGACCAGCCCGCAGCCCAGGCATGCGCCCTGGCTGCAATCACACTGGCGACCCTTCACTCTGTGGCAGGACACTCAACCCGCTGAGACACGGAGGTTAGGGGTGGAAAACCTATTAACAGCTCCTCACCACAACTTACAAGACTGTGCCTCTTGGACTCTCTCCTAGCTCACTTACACTATCTCCAACCACGGCCGTGCTCTTTCTATCCCTCAATCAGTTCCATCCACCCCCGGCCTGCACAAGTCCCCTTCCCTTTGTGCGCATGCTCCCCTTAGCCGGTCCACTGGCTGCCTCCCGAAGGGTCAGCCAACAGAACCCTCCTCAAAGCGGACACCCAGTGCAAACCACTTCCAGCACCGAGCTTCCCTCCACCCCAGTCGTGACGCTCAAAGTGACTGGCCTTTCTAGGACCAGGTGCACTCCGATTCCTAAGACGGAGGTGAGCAGAGGTAAATTAGAGAGGGGGTAAAAGTGAAGGAAGAGGAAGAATGATTTTCCTGTTCGAAGATTACTTTATGCAGAGTTCCTGTTTCCTCAAGGGGTTCGCTATCTAAATAGCGTTATTAAATAGCATTACAGATGATACAAGTAACAATGAAACAATATGCAGTATGAAAAAAAAAACACAGAAAACAGAGAGGAGTAGAATCTTAAATATAAATTTGATAAACCTAATTAAGTGGGACCGTATCACTCTTCTGTAGTTTGCACCAAGATTCAAATGCTGAAAAGGGGAATAAACTGGGAACCGAGAGCCACTATTTCAGAAAAACTTTACTACCTTGAATGATGCTTGAAAAAACAAGCAAAGAACTTTAAATTCAATATTCATTCTTGAAAATATTTCAGGTAAAGAAATATTTGAAAGATACTCCTCAACACGGTAAAAGCTGTTAAAGTCGCTATAAATGTTCTCATACCCCAAAGTTGCCCGAGGCATTTCTATTATAGCCAGATGTAGGGTATGCCTAGGAAGGCTTTAAAAATTAGTATTACAGTAAGATGATCAAAAGATGAGGGAGGAAGAGAAACAAATATAAATACCAATTTAAAAGGTACCCTATTTGTAAATTATATTATTGTTTGCCTAAGAAAACACAAGCAAATTATTTATTAGGAAAGTAAGGAGGACTTCCCGTTTCCAATCCAGCCTCTAAGAAGTTGGGAAGCTGCCAATCTGAGCTATCAAGTAAAAACCTGAACGAACTGAAGAAATCAGTAACTTTTCTCAAATTCATGAGAGAAGTCAAGTCACAGGACCAACTGCTGCCCCCCAAACTGGAGACACAGGCAAACAAATGCAGAGAAACACAACTTACTGGGGAGCACAGACCTCCGTGGGAAACAATGTCACGGGAGGAAAACCTGAGGCAGCGATGAGATTAAAACTCCAAGGAGACCCCGTCCTTGAAGTGCCCCACACTTTTGTGAGTTTTACCTCTTGGACATCTACCAAGTCTTACAGCAAATATCAGAGAAAACCTTCCGTGCTTCCAGAAGGAAAGGGGGGGAAAAGCAGCATTCTAAAATGCTGGGCTGACCAAAAAGTCCGTGGAGTGTTTTCCATAAAATAAAAGACGTATTTTTCATTTTCACCAATAACTTTATTGATCTGGATATTTTGAGTATGTCGGCTATCTCCTGCGTGGTACAACATTGATTGTTCTCAACTAATGTCTAGATTGCTATCAACTTAGACAGGTGCGCTCCACTGTGGAGCATCGTCCAGCCAGAGACCTCCAGCACGACACTTCGCAAACCACTTCTGACACGTTTGATCAGTCACAGCACCTTCTCCTTGTCCTGCACAAATGTATTTTTGTGTTTCAGTTGTTTTTACCTTTCTTGAAATAAAAAAGCATAATATGCTGAAAATGTTGCATATTTTCTTCCATCTTTAATGTTAAAATGGCTATACGAAAACTCACCAATTTTGATTTGTTTTTTTAATGCACACTGATATGACAGCTGTCACAATAAAATCTAACAAAATTGATTCAAATGAAGTTCAAAACAACTATGCACTACTAGAGCCATCTTACAGAAAAAAACCACACAAACTTTTTGGCCAACCCAATATAGCAGAGCACTCTGTTCTTAACAAAGATGGCCCCCAACAGAATTTATTTAACCACAGCCTAACATCCATGGAGTTTTATCAGCACCTAACTAATCTAGGGGAGAGGAAATACTCAACTATAGCCCCCTCCAACTATCCTGACCTACCTAAAAAGGGCTGGGGGTGGGGAATAAAAAGCATCTGAAAAATTCACCATCCAGAGACACAAGAGCACAAAAAGAATAAAACATAGTAAGTTCTAGATATCAAATGTACAGTGGTGTGATTGTAATTAACGATGTTGTTATTATACACTTGAAATCTGCTAACAGAATACATCTTAAATGTTCTTATAGCACAAAAAAAAGAAGAAGAAATGCCAACTACATGCTGTGGTGGATATGTTAATTTGATTGATTGTGGCGATCATTTCACAGTGCAAATCATGTTATACACACTGAAGTATAAATACTTTCTGTCAATCATACTTCAATAAAGCTGAGGGGGAGACTGAGACCTAATAATATGCCTATAAAGCACTTCCCATACCCCCATACTACCACTACATTATTAAAGGCCTATTGATAGCAGTTCCTGTTACCCAGTACATCAAGTCTGGGTATAAGGAAAAAAAATTACAAGGTATATACTAAACTGAAAAAGAAGGAAGGAAGGGAGGGAGGAAAGAAAGAAAAAGAGGGGAGGGGGGAAGGGAAGTCCCAAGTTGTATGGCTCAGTTGGTTGGGCATCAGTCCACTAAGTGAAAGGTCACCAGTTCCATTCCGGTGAGGGCACATACCTGAGTTGAGGGTTCAATCTGGTCCTGGAGCATATGAGAGGCAACTGTTCAATTTTCTCTTTCCCATCAATGTTTCTCTCCCTCTTTCTCCCTCCCTTCCCCTCACTCTAAAAATAAATAAGTAAAATCGGAAGGAAGGAAGGAAGGACGGATGGCAGGCAGGGAGGCAGGCAATGGCAAATAAAAGCAACCATCACTAGATGAATTGTAATCATTATGAGACAAATTATAACTTACACACTTTCATTTCAAAAGGTGTAATGAATAAAAGATTACAGTAAAGATGTTCAGCTTCATTTCCCATTGATACTAAGAAAGAGGCATAGAGAAGAACTTCCAAGTTGCCACAGTCTGAAAACACAAGCTACTGAACACTGCTTATCTGCACAAGTCAGGAGCTTTTCCATGGACAAGGCTAGAATGAGTCAAAGACAGCATCCACGGGTTCTTGAGCAGAAAAAGGAATGCTTAGCGCGTGTAGAGAAATCCACGTGCACTCTCCCACTGTATTACCGAGTAATGCTGGTGTCCCCGGAATCTGACAATTCAGAAAGCAGCATCAATGGTCAATCACTTAAAACAAGCGAAAGCTTTTCATTCGATAGGTAGACTTTGTAGAGATATTCCATAAATTTAAAGCAGCCACAAAAACTCTCTTTTTGCCCTCTAAGAGCTCATGGTATCTATTAAAGAAGAAAATATGCAGAACTAAGTATGAACTTTACATTGAAAATTTTCAGTAATTGTGTGAACATAATAAATTGAGTATGGGTGCTTTCCTTTAACGAAAAAACTAATGGTTACTGCCAATTTTTTCTTCATCCATAAATCTCAATGTATAAGGTATTTCTCTAAAGCCATGTATTTTAATTTTACACAAAAATGTACATTTTAAACAAAGTGGACACTTCAAAAACATATATAGTATATTATATGCACAAAAATTAAAAGCATGTGACCTAGGCACTTACACGGAACCTGAAAGAACACGGCACTCACTTTGACAGGATCTACACACAGATGCTCAATCCTTTGTCTCAGACTGAAAATAACCAACAAGTTGGGAAACTCTCAACCTCACTCAATAGTCTGTCCATTCCATTATCAGTCAAACCACATCATTAGGAAACTGCCTTTTGTATAAAATATTTACATCCCTTCCCTTTTTAAACCAGTATGTATTGATTCCAGCTTTATTCTCAGGGACAAGGTAAGTTTATTCCTAATATTTTATGATGCTTTCAATTATTTGAGATAGCTAATATTTTCCATTAATCAGTTGTTCTCCAAGCTCAGCTTGACAAGTTCCTATGACTTTTCCTCATCTTACCTTATTTTCTAAATATCTCATCATACTGGTATATTATGAATTTATCACAATGGTCATGTACGTATGTATGGGGAAAAATAACCTTTTACATACAGATGTTAGGTGACGAACTAAGCTCACTAATAGCAAAATGATTCATTGCTTTCCCTTCAATATGCTAACCATTCTACAATTATATTCCTGAATCATGGTCAAATGACCTCACAATATAAATATATTTCCTTTAGTCATAAGAGATGCTAAATAATTTGCACGCATTCATTCTAACTCACTTGGTTTTGCAAACAATATTCTTGCTTATAAAAGTACTTGCAGTTTGTAGTTTCACATACAGATTCATTAACTTAATGAGCACAGTGCCCAGCCAAATGTCCTAAATAACAGAGAATAAAATATCACAGTGTTTTCATTTTTTATCTATCTGTAGGTAAAATAGACTTAATAGCTTAATTCCATTATTGATATAATTACCACCACAAAACAACAGATTTTCTTTGGAAACCTAGGACAAAGATAAATGATTAATTATTGACAATAAGAATACAGATGACTGATACCTTCTATGTATTTTTCCGTCTCTTTTACATTGCTAAAAAAATAGACCAATAAGCACCTCACCCAAAAGCTAAAACACCTATATCATGCCAAGACCCTAGTGGCTAGCACCGGAATCTGAATGATGCGCTTTTAGAGAAGCTTTTTCATTGACCTGAATGCAGCCTATGTCATCGAAGGGAATCTGATTAAAAAGTGTTATTATACTTATCATACTCCCTTAAAAAGGTAAATTATATACTTCTCCTCTGACTCACCTTGGCTATGCTTTAGAAGTCAGTGTTGATACTGATAGGAATGATTCCTAAAAATAAAGATGACATTCCAAAATAAATTACTTCTCTTAACAGAGATTGGGGTTTCCAGAGACGTATGGTGGGGAAAAAAATCAATAGTGGAGAGAACACTAATTAACAGTCATAAAGCCAAAGTGTACCCTAAGACTGACATATGCAAGTGTAATATTTTGGGCAAGTTATTTGGTCATTCTAGGCTTAGTACCTTCATCCAAAAAATTAGACAAGATGCTACACCTTGTCAAAATTCTTTCTCACTCTAAATTTGATTCCATGAAATACCAAGACTTGTAAAATTATCCCAGGTAGTTCACCATAAATGTCTGTCACATTACTAGTTAGTACTTATTCTATAGTGTGAACTTTTAATGTTTCTTTTTCATCAATTAAGTAGGATTCCTACTGACAGTAGTAAGTAGCTAACACTTCAGCATTTGCTATGTGCAGTCACAGTTCAATGCTTCACATGGCTTACATTTAATCATCACAATAACCTTCCAAAGCAGGTATAATTATGATCCTCCTTTTACAGATGCAGTTTTTCACAAGTCCAAGATAAAAAACTAGTTAAATTACAGAGTTGGGCCTTCAACCTGGACAGAATGAACTCATAAGCCCTCACAAAGGTGTATAGAGTAGACTTGTTCACCAAATCCTCAGCATCAGAATGAAGGAATACTCTAAAGCCTGAACATAGTATGTAACAGAAACAGTACTTCACATAGTAGGGAGTGTAAAAATTGTATTTAAATGCACCTTATGCCCTGGTTGGTGTGGCTCAGTGGATTGAGTGCCCGTTTGCGAAACAAAGGGTCGCCAGTTCTATTCCTGGTCAGGGCACATGCCTGGGTTGCAGGCCAGCTCCCCAGTTGGGGACGTACAAGAGGTAACCACACTGATATTTCTCTCCCTCTCTTTCTCTCTCCTTTCCCTTCTCTCTAAAAATAAATAAATAAAATCTTAAAAAATTTTAAAAATAAAAAATAAATCCACCTTATGATCTTAGGAAAGTCATTTAAGTCTCTTTGCTCATGAGGAATATGGGACAAATACTGTAATTTCAAGAAGCTATTGCCAAGAATTAAAAGTGAAAACATAAAGTGCTTTAGCGTGTTTAGTCAGCACGTATCATTTAATGGTTACATAATATCACTGAAATCGTGAAATGACAGAGTACTTAAAAGCGGCACATGAATACATATAAATCTAAATGCCATATATATTTATGTAATATCTTTAAATATATACATAACCACGTGATTCATGGACAATGATTTAATTTATAATAGCCTTATCACCTACCCCTTAACTATATAGAGGGAAAAAGCCACAGTAAACAAAAATTCTCAACAAACTGTCCCCCCCAAATTATATATATATTCGTATACCACCAATGTCTAGCACACTACATTACCCATAGCACACACATCATAAATGTTTTTAGAACTGCAATTACTTTTCTGTTTTGAAACAGCTATATACCTATTATTAGCAAATCATCATCTTGAATGTTAAAATTAGATTATGCCCTGTCCTCGCCAGAAAAAACAAATAACAAAATTGATGGAAAAGGCAAATGTAAGGAAGGAATATTATGGAGAGTAAGTAGAAAACCTGGACTTTGGACTGACAGGTTCAGAGTGTATATACCGACTGTATCACTTTTATCTGGGGGTTAGGAAAATGACAAACCTTCAGTTTAGTTTCCTTCATCTATAAAATAGGGTTGGTACCACTAACCTCATCCCAGTGCCAATAAGCACACCTAATACTGGATAATGGTTTCTAAATATAGTTTCCAACACATGGAAAGAGAGTTCCTTGGATAAACGGGATGACTCTAAAGCTGGGGCAGGGAAAATATGAGATGAGCCTGGAACATCTCGTGAAGCCAAAACAGAAGCGCTCAAAAAATGAAGGAACATGTCAAAATGGCACAGAAGTCACCTTGATGGGCTACCAATGGGCAAATCTGAGACAACAGAGTATCAAAATGATGGCAGCAAAGGATTATGATCTATACCGACAGAAATAAATAAATAAATGTGAGGAGAAGAGAAAGCTTGCCTCTAGAATTCCAATTAATAAAGGTGGAAGGAATGATGGAAGTAGAAAATCACCATTTGGCAAATATCACAATTGTTGCAGGCAAGATCATCAACAAATGTTAAAAATAGTGGTAAGTGTATAACAGGAAATAGGGTGTTTACATAGTCTCAAAGTATCTCTCCTCAGAAGATACTTTTTACAAAGAAAAGTTACCAGCTGAGAAGCCATCTTATCCAAATGATCCAAGTTCCCATCATCAGTGTGGGATATATCAACATCAACATCACGGACCTCCTGATTTGACAGATGAGGACACCATCACTCTAGGAAGGGGTGGCCAGCCTTTTGGCGTCTCTGGGCCACACTGAAAGAAGAAGAGTTGTCCTGGGCCACTCATTCAATACATTGTGACACATAATCACAAAAAAAATCTCATTATGTTTTAAGTAAATTTAAGATTTTAGTGTTGGGCCGCATTCACAGCCACCCTGGGGCGCGGGTTCGACACCCCTATGAGGGTATTGCTTAACTTGAATTTAATCGAAAGTAAGCATCAGGCAAACCCAAACTGAGAAACATTCTATAAAATACCTGATCATCTTCAAAAGTTTTCATAGTTATGAAAGAAAGACTGTTCTAGATTAAAGGAGACTAAGGAGACATAGATACTTAATACAATGTGATACTGAATTGTATCCTGAACTAGAAAAAGAACATCAGTGGAATAACTGATGAAACTTAAATAATTTAGGTCAGTAGACAATAATATTATATCAATGTTAATAGATTGAATTGGCTATGTTATTTAGAGGTGAATGTTTTGGAAAGGCAGCTGAAGAAAAATCTGGATATTCTTTGTATATTTTTCCTGCTTTTATATAGGTCTGAAATTATTTCAGAGTGAAAATGAATTTTTATACACACACGAATTTTCTGAAGGAATACTAGCTTATATTTATTTTATCAATAACTGCCACTTATCTTTGAACAACAACTCTTCTCAAATGTCTCCCATCTCAGACAATTCAGTTCTCGACCAAGTTGGTCACTGGAAAAATGTCTTGGCTGTTGAGAAAACCTAGGTTCTTGACCTGAAAATCCTTTCTTGCTGATATCCGTATGAGATCTCTCAGGTGACAAAGGAGATTGTGTTCACACAAATTCCGTTTCAAACAGGATTACCTGCTTCTGAATCCCGCTTCTGGAATGAATTAAGTTTGAGAACCGAGGTTCCACTCTAGTACTGAAAAGATTCTCAAGATTACCTAGGCTGGTAAGAGCCCACAACAGACCACACGTTTCCACAATCCCTTCACCACTCCTACCTTGACCTCTCACCCATAAAAATCTCCAAGTTTTAGTACAAATAACTGTGAAGGAAGGGAGGAAAATTATAGTTCAGTAAGTTTCTGATAATTTAACTGTGAGGTCTGGAGCCACAACAGTGTCCTTCACCTAACATGCCCCTTGGTCTTCCCATCAGGAATCTAGACTGTATGGACTATTTCTGTGACTTAGAATGACACGTCTCATGCTCTTACATTGTAGCCTAAACCAACTGAGCTAATTAGCTACAAATCACTCATTTCAGAGCTCTTGTCTAGTGGAAAAAAAAAAATAGTTAAAAAGAAGATTGAAGACACATGTCCCATAAGTAGTAAAATATCATTCATATAAAAAATTGTACTTACCACACGTAATGGGTAAAGTTATAAAAAAAAGACTAGGTTCACAATATTCACCTCATCCTCAAGCTCTAAGTTGTTGACACGAAGGCCTGCCACCATTTTACACAATCCATCCTGCCACACACACTTCCTGTTAAATCAGACACTTAAGACTCTATCTACTTTGTCAGATCACAAGACTACTGACCTACATACATTAAGTTAAGCATAATTCATAAAGATGCCTCTTCAAAATGCAGTCATTCTTTGCCCTGACCAGGCGGCTCAGTTGGCGGAAGCACAGTCCTGTACACCAAAAGGGTGCAGGTTCGATCCCAGGTCAGGACGCACACCTAGGCTGGGGTTAGGTCCTGGTCAGGGTGTACAGGAGGCACCCTGTGCCTCTCTCTTCCTCTCTCTTCCCCTCCCCCTCCCCCTTCCTCTCTCTGTAAAATGAACATATCCTCCAGTGAAGATTTTTTTTTTTAAAGTAGTAATTTTTATTTTTAATATCTTTTCTCCTCTTCTGGGAAAACTGTATTTTCCCCTAGCAGGAAATCAATGTTTCCAAGTCCTTCATTACCAAAGAACGTATCATTTGGCTCTAATATCAGATAGAGAACTCCTAGAGGGCAAAGATGCAGATTTTATTCATCTACATCCCCAAAGCCTCTTAACACCTGGAACGCAGTAAACCTCAAAAAGGTGAGTTCCGATCCTCTCTCTGGCATACGTTAAATGCTTAATAGATGTTTGTTATAGCTACTTCATTCAGCATCAGCATTAATGACTGCCAAACCTAAGGGCAATGTAAAATCCAGGAAATGGACTAAACTTGACTAATAATAGATGATGCCACATCCTGCTCCCCATCTGTGTGGCTGCCTGTATCAGCCAAGCATCCCAACACACGTGTGGGGTTGATCCTTGTGTGGCCGGTGCACTGGAACACTCATCTACCACTAAACCTTGCAGCACACACTTAAACGTGAATCAGAAGACTTCTGTCTATAAAAAAGGCCTGGACACTGTTTTAAGAGAACCTTAACACTTCGACATCTGCGTTTAGAGAATACCCTACTGCAGGGGCGTCAAACTCACTTTCACCAGGGGCCACATCAGCCTCGCAGTTGCCTTCAAGAGGCTGAATGTAATTTTTAGGAATGTAAAATGTTATAACTGCTCCTTAACAGTTCAGCGAGAGCTCGGTGCTGCCACTGGGTAGAAACAAGGTGCAGGGCCGGATAAAACAAGGCAGAGGGCCGGGTTCGGCCTGAGGGCCTCGTGTTTGCCGCCTGTACCCTACTGGGTCTAGTACTTTGTCATTCCACAATTATTAAGCAAATAAATTACCATCTACACTAGAATCATAATTTTACTTTTCACTTAATTTTTATCGTATTTTTTCATTACCATTTACTCCCCTGATATCCCCCTCCCCCAAGCAATCAACACTGTTGTCCATGTCCATGAGTCCTTTGTCCTTTTTGCTCAACCCCTTCACCACCTAACCTCCCCCCCAAAATTATAATTTTAAGGTAATATGTTGTCTTAAAACAGTACCTACAAGGTAAAACACAAAACAGCTACTGAGCATCTAGCAGCTAATAAACAGATGATTGGCTTAATAATGAACGACTTCAAGGATATTACTTGTAAATATTGAAGGAAAAAATTCATTCTGTTCACAATGTTATGTACAAAAGCTTATGTGTAGACCAGAATACATTAAAATCCACTCCAGAATTTTTTAACTACTAAATACAGACCAAGGAAACCCGTGGTGAGGCGACAGACCACACAGGCGGGGCTGGCTGAACGGGGAAACTGAGATTCAGAGCTGGCTGTGGACTACCGTGGCGGTTGCCGTGGTGGGAGACACTCCCAGTCTCACACAAGGATCTAGGAAAGTGGGGCTAGAGCCGGGCAGACAAGCTGCACTGTCCCCTCTCTGCCTTCCCCCCCCCCCCCCCCCACACAGGCGGCACCACAGCAAGGAGGGTTGCCCTGCCCAGTGAATACCTAAGGCCCCGCCCCCTTACAACTTAACAGGTGCGCCAAGACAAAGAAATATGGCCCAAATGAAAAAAACAGCGCAAAACTCCAGAAAGAGAGCTAAGCGATGAGGAGATCGCCAACCTATCCGATGGAAAACTTAAAGCCCTGGTAATCAAAATGCTCACAGAACTGATTGAGCTTGGTCACAAAATGAAAGAGCAAATGAAAGCTACCCAGAATGAAATAAAGCAAAATATTCAGGGAACCAACAGTGACAGGAAGGAAACCAGGACTCAAGTCAACGATATGAAACAAAAGGAAGAAATAAACATCCAACTGGATGAGAATGAAGAAACAAGAATCCAAAAAAATGAAGAGAGGCTCAGGGCTCTCAGGGACAATCTGAAATGTTCCAATACCCGAATTATAGGGGCACCAGAAGGAGAAGAGCCAACAGCAAAAATTGAAAACTTATTTGAACAGACAATAAAGGAAAACTTCCCCAATCTGGTGAAGGAAACAAAATTCCAGGAAGCCCAGAGAGTCCCAAAGAGGTTGGACCCAAAGAGGAGCAAACCAAGGCACATCATCATTAAGTTACCCAAGACTAAAGATAAAGAGAGAACCTTAAAAGCAGCAAGAGGAAAGGAGAGAGTTACCTGCAAAGGAGTTCCCATTAGCTGATCAGCTGATTTCTCAAAAGAAACCTTATGTATTTGAAGTCATGAAAGGCAAGGACCTACATCCAAGATTACTCTATCCAGCAAAGCTATCATTCAGAATAGATGGGCAGATAAAGTGCTTCCCAGATAAGGTCAAGTTAAAGTTCATCATTACCAAGCCCTTATTACATGAGATGTTAAAGGGACTTATCTAAGAAAAAGAAGATAAAATATATGAAAGTGAAATGACAACAAACTCACAACTATCAAGAACAAAACCTTAAAAAAATGAACTAAGCAAACAACTAGAACAGGAACAGATTCACAGAAATGGAAATTATGTGGAGGGTTATCAGTGGGGAGGGGGAGAATGGGGGAAAGGAACAGGGAATAAGCAGCATAAATTTTAGGTACAAAATAGACAGGGGGAAGGTTAAAAATAGTATAGGGAATGGAGAAGCCAAAGAACTTATATGTGTGACCCATGGACATGAACTAAGGTGGGGGAATGCTGGTGGGAGTGAGGGTACAGGGCAGAGGAGAATAAAGGGGAGAAAAAAAATGGGACAACTGTAATAGCATTATCAATAAAATATATTTAAAAATAAGAATAAAATAAATAAACCCCAACTTTCATTTACTCACTCAACCTCATAGAGCCTTGGTTTCTTCATCTATAAATGGATATAATTTTATCTATCCAAAGGGTTGTTGTGGCATTAAAAGAATCTATTATCTTTTAATAAATTAAGTCATTAATTTTAATAAATCAATAAATTCATTAATTTTAATTAAGTTAAAAATTGATTTAAAGAAATAATTAATTGAAATTACATTGAAGTATAAAGTATTTAGAACACTGTCTGGCACATAGTAAACACTCAAAAAAAATTTGGCAAACATTATTATCTTTAATAGGAAGTGCAAATCAAGAAGGCCATTAAGTACAATTTTATACCCATCCTATTACATTGCTAGTAAAAGCACAAATTGGAACAATATATATTGGGACACAATTTGGCATTATCTTATAAACTTGAAAATTCACAATATTTGCAATCCAACTATTTCATTCCTAAATATACACTCAAGAGAACATTTAGCAAGTATATATTGGAAGCATGTTGTAAAAGTGTTTATGTAATGTAATATATAACAATGTTCACGACAGTGAACACCTAGAAACAATCCAAATACCCCTACACAAGACAGTGGTAACTTCACAAAATTGAATATTATATGGCAGTGCAAACGTATTAAAAAAAGTATACAAAAAAAACAAACAAACTAAAAAACGATACATCTTAGTAATGCATTGAGAAAAAGAAATCAAGTTCCAGGTGTTCACTCACATATAAGTAAATATATTCCTTTTATAGAGTTCAAATATATTTAAACAATGAGACATTGTTTAAGCATACATCTATGTGATAACACTTTTTTTTAAATAGGAAGGAAATGGTACACATACAACTCGGGTTACGGTGACCTCTGAGAAGACAAGGGAACATGAGAGATGCACATTAGGTAGATGTGTGTTACCACTAAGGTTCTTATTCTTAGATTGTACTGTGCCTGAGTATTTTGTCAAGTAAATAAAACATTAAAATAATAGACTTCAGAGGTCCACACACAGACCAATGATGACAGCATGAACCAAGATAAAGATTAATCCAATTCTGTGCACAAGAGGGTTTTTGTGTTTTAATCCTCACCTGAGGACATGTTCCCACTGACTTTTAGAGAGAGAGGAAGGGAGGAGGGGGCACGGAGAAAGAGAGAGGGTAGGGAGAGGAAGAGAGAGAGAAACATGTATGAGAGAAGCATCCAGAGGCTGCCCCACAGTGCCCCCCATCTCAGGCCATGCACCCCTACTGGAGACCTAACCTACCACACTTCAGTGCACCTAAGGATGCTCCAACCAACTGAACCACCTGGCCAGGGCCATCTAAGGGTTTTTTAAATTTTATTTTACTTAATTATAGTTGACATACGATATTATGTGTGCATCATATTGATTCAACATTTATGTGCTTATGAAGTGATAACAATTCTGCCACCATACAGAGTTATTACAATACTACTGACTATATTCCAATACTGCACATTACATTATGCGACTCATAACTGGTGCATCAGAGGTTCTTTAAAATGGATTGAGGGTTAGGTATAATCTACTTTTGAGTAAAGGATTAAAGAAGGTAATTCATGTTTGACATTCAGCGAAATACTCAATATATGTTAGCTACCATCTAAAATGTTATGATCTTGCCCAGGCTGGGTCGCTCAGTTGGATGGAGTGTCATCCTGTTCAAAAGTTTACCATTCAATCTCCAGTCAGGGTGGTGCAGAAGGCAACCAATGGATGTCTCTCTCTCATCTCTGTTTCTCCCTTTGCAACATCCCCCCCCCCAAAAAAAAAATCAATAAACATCCTCGGGTGAGGATTTTAATAAAACATGATCTATCAGAAGTTATTACAGAATAAAACACATTTTAAAATTTAAAATCGCTTCTCACTCTAAACCAACCTCTGCCCATTTTGCCAAGCAGAAACCTTACCTAAAATAGACAGATTGCCTCAGCAAACTCGTGGCCCCACAGGGCTCCTAATTCCTTACCAATCCAATTCTCCTCCTACTAGGCAGGTATATAACCACCTTGTTTTTGTTTTGACATTTACTGCCTTCATCAACATTCTGCTTTATATGTGTACCCATGTATGTTATCCAAAAAAATGTTGTTCTTAAAAGGAAAGAAGCTAATCACTACAGTCAATTTAAAAAAAAAAACAAAACCTAAACTATCATAAGTTGTAAATACATAGTATCAAAAATTTTAATACAGTAAAAATAAAAAACATTGGCTCATCCATCAGACATTAAGAATGCTATTACTCCTTCCTTATTAAAATGCACATGCACAAATAAAACATCTTAATTAAAATGCAGAAAGTCTTGAGAAAGAAATAACTTGTCAATTTAATTTAATGCCATGTCCGTGATAAAACTAAAACTGTCTTACACAGCAGGGCAAGTTCCACACTGTGGAAAAAGCTGGACTACCTCAAGATAACTCCATGTTAAAATTTTTTTTAACTTTCTTCGAAAACGGGCTAAGACTGAACAAAAAGATGTCATTCGTTGTTTTCAAAAATTTGCTGGGATTCAAGAATTAGAAGCACACAAGATCTGTACTATCTAAACAGAAATCACTAGCCGCATGTGGCTACTTAAATAAAATAAAATTACAATTTTAGTTCTTCATTCCCTCAAGCTACATTTCAAGTGCTCATTAGCAAAACAGCCACACACTAGGTACCACACTGGACAGTACAAACACAACATTTCCATCACCCCAGAAAGTTCCAGTGGAAGTGCAGCTTTAGATTGTCAAAAGCCCAAAGAGTACCAAATGGAAATGAGAAAAATTTTAACAGAAAAAAAAAAAAGCTCCTTTCCATAAAATAATAGAAACATTCGAAAGAGCTGTGAGAGAATGAATTAAAAGCTAGTAGTAAAATAAGTTTTCTTTTTCTACAATCCCTTTATAGTTTGATGATGTCAAAGGCTGGAGATGTACTAACACAGGCTGGAATACCTCCCCAACTGACATAATAAAATTATTACTGCAATTGAGGAAGAGAATTAAAAACTTAGAAAATAAGGTTAAGATGCCAAGGCCGTATCTGAATGCATACTGCCAACACTTAGTGCTTGTTGGGCATCAAACAGTCTCAACATCAGAGTCTATGAAAACTCTTATGATTACCTTACCTTCATTAATAAAGCAACAGTGGAAGCACGACCACACAATGGACAGATATCAGTAATACCTGGCTTTTAAAAGTAAAGGGTCTAGCATAATGAACTCCCATTTTCCATCCCCTGATCGCTTACAAATGCCTGAGGTCTCCCCTTGCTGATTGCATGATCTCAACATCCTTACGAATTTGTTGTGTTACAACCAATATATTAAAAGGGCATTTCCCAGTTCATGTACTACACCACCACACAAATTCTAGGACTGATTTCAACTCTGTAGATATTTTATGTAACTTCCCAATATGTAGGTTATATAACAGCCTTTAATGTAACTGCTCCTTATACAGATCTCATTTATCTCCCAAAACAGTCCCAGACATTTCAAATCTAAAGTCTAGGTTCACTTTCCTCAGCTTTCTTCTCTCCCTCAGGTTTTGCTAAAACCTTTTCTACACCTGTCTGCCTTCTTTATTCCAATCCTCTAGAAAACCCCCTTTTCCCCTGTAAGTAAATCAGAACCCACACAGACAAATCCATTTATATGCAATTTTCATGAAAAAGTAATGTATAAATGGGAAAATATTACTGTCTTCATTAGCAGAGATGCTCTCACATATGAAAAGATTTGCTCTAAGTCACAGAAGTAAATGGGAAAATTGAGATGAGAACCTGAGTTTCCTCTTCTACACAACAATGCAGATTTCTTGTAGAGTAACAATTAGTATAACTGTTCCAAGAGTTATGCTAATGTTCCAACACAGGTAATTCACTGTCTATATAAATTGTATGACCTACCTGAAGTTTTTACAGAAACAACATATTTTAAATTTAAGATCTCTTCTATATATTTTTGCCTTTATAATACTTTTAATACAAATAGGTCCACAAAAGAAAATTTCATCTATAGGTATTGTCCATCATCTTCCAAATTTCCTACAGTGTGATTACACTGTCACTATACTTCAAAATGTTTATATTAATCTTTGCTGAATCAATACGTTCCTACTTTTTCTTTGAGAGTGGCAGCCACTATAATCACAGTGTGTAATCATTCTCCGGCCTCAGGACCACACTCTGGGTGGGTATACCCCAAACGCTGCCTCTCTCAAGGGAGCACACCTCCATCAATGTGCCACATGGGCGAGGGACACATATGCCATAGGATGTAAGTGCACGAAAGATTTTTGTGGATAAAGAGCTTTCCAGTTTTTCCTAACATAAATAATATTATTGGGACATTTCAAATTAGAATTACAACCACATTATTGATTAGAATGACATATTCACATTAATCTTTGAGATAGTTTTCTAGCTTTCAAAATAATTCTATACTTTTTATTTTTAAAGGCTGCTTTTGGAATGCATTCCCTTATTTGTTAGGGCACTTCAGCGAAGAAATCTGAGAAGCAATGACGTAACACTTATCTTGACTCTAGCTATAGTAGTTCATATCTGAATCCCCTGCAATTCTCTCAGACCTCGACCTTGAAACGCACTCTCTTGAGGATCCTATAACTTTGAGTACTATCTCTTATTTCAGGGAATAATAAGCTGAACAAAAATGTACTCCTTAGTACCAATAAGGAGATACATCCTTAGAAGACAACATCCCATACACAGCACTGCGGTTCAGGACAGGGGATTGTTCACATTAAGCGTCTTGACCAGCATTATTTTTTTACTGAGAATTAACAGGAGTACAAAAGTCGGCCTATGTCATCACACGGTAAGTCTAAGTTGTTTTAGGGAAGGTTTTGTGTGTGCGTACAAACACACACACTGTCAAAAGGTATAATGTATTTGGTATTGTCAGAGCCGAAAGTTTAAAGGCCACTGTTTTAGTACAAGGCTTCCGAGTCTTTACCAGATAGACTCGGGCATGTCTGCCAAATTATTTAACTTTGCTAGCCCTCAAGTTTCCTCATGTTTGTGAGTGAGGGTAATAACAGTAGTATTACTGGGTGGGCAAAAGCAGGTTAATAACAATAAATAAGTAATATAAGAATAAACTGTTTTGTGGACTCACAACTGTAAACATACTTCCAACTCCTGTATTTAAAATGAGTGTTAGCTGTCGCTTAATGATGTACTAGGAGCTATATCAAAAAGCACAAGTTACTAAAGAACAAAAATGGAATGTAAGAAATGTGAAAATGAATTCCATTTATAAATAATCCACAATATTAAAAAATGTGAATTTTTGGAAGCAACAATTTATATCAAGAATAAAAAACCACATATACTCTTTGACAAAATTATCTCACTCCTATAATTCATCCAAAGAATTTAACAAAAGAAAATAATTCTATGCAAATTGATGCTCATTGCAATGTCATTTATAATAGCAAAGAGCTAGAAACCTAAATTATTCACTAAGAAGATAATAGCTATGGAAACTTACGGTACAACTTGATGAAATATTACTGGCATTAAAATTATGATTACTAAAAACTATGTATAAGCATAGAAAATATTTATATTATGTACATCAAGTAAAAATGAATAATAAATATTCATACATACCCTACTAAAACAAGCAAAGTATATACACATGGATCTAGAAGCAACTGAAAACTGTGTTGGGTTTTTCATTGACTTTTCTTTCTTTCTTTGATGCAATTATTGGTCCTTGTCTTCTCCAAAACAAACATAAAAAAAGCCAGTGTCTTAATCCATTAAGGCTGCTGTAACAAAATACTGATGTAAAGAACAGAAACGGATCTCTCACCGCTCTGAAAGCCGGGGAGCTGAGGACCAGGGTGCCAGCGCAATCAGATTAAGGCCTGCTTCCTGGCTCACAGCCAAGGCCTTCTCATCGCCCTTACGTGGAACGGAAGGGGCCAGGGACCTATCTGGAGCCTCTCTCTTTCTAAAGATTTTTTTATCACTTATTGATTTTTGAGAGGGGGGGAACACATCGATTTTCCGTGCCACCTATCTACTCTTTCACTAGTTGCCTCTTGTATGTGCCCTGACCACAGTTCAAACCCACAAACCTGGCATTACCAGGGACAATGCTCTAAGCAAGCCACCTGGCCAGGGCCACCTGGAGGCTCTTTCTTACATATGAGACACATCCCATCCAGGAGGGCTCCACCCTCCTGATTTAAACACCTCCCAAAGGTCCTGCTTCCTAATATTAGTTGGGGGTTAGGAATTCACCAAAGGAATCTGGGGTGGGTCTGGGGGCACAAACATGCAGACCATAAGAGTCAGTTAAAAGGATTTAGCTCAGTTTCAGTTTTCCCACCACTACCCAGCTAAATCCATTTGAGAAAGGGTATATATACACAAATGACACAACCAGAAGTTAGCCAGTAACTGTAACTCAAACTAGTCTTTTATTTGATGTATGCTAAGGCCTATGGATAGAGAGTACATATTATACAAGTTCAGACTCATCTGCAATAAGGTCTATTTAGCACAAGGTATGTACATTTCTTTTTCTTTTTGACTGAGCTTGAAGTTAAGTACAAACTTAACTCTTGAAGTATCAAGACTAAGAAAAATTGCTACAGAAAACTAAGGTGGTTAGCGTGTTTCACTCATTCATCTCTTCTTCCCTTCCTTTGAAAAATGATCATAATACAGAGTTAAAGGATATCTTAATCTGACATTATTAAAGTCATTTGTTACATGTTCATTTTTACTAAGTTAATTAAGTTTGCTTTTTGGCTCGAATAACTCTCACCAAAAAAATACATACAATTTTTAATCACCGTATTTTTTAAGTTCCTGATTTATGTTCATTTAAGATATTGACTTAAAATTCAAATTCATTCCTAACCCAAGTTTCAGTAATTATGTATCTAAGGCAGTAATTTTTGAATTAACAAATTATACTGTTTTAGAATAATGAAGCTAAACATCAGGCTAAATTAAAATATAAACAAGCTTTTGCTTTAGTTGTTGATGACTATAAAATGAACTAAAATATAAACTTACAGACCCTTAGCTGTCCCAATTAAAGATAAGAGATTAGATCAAGAGCAATGAGCTTCCACCTAGCAGATCTAGCCTATCACTTATCATGAGGATCCCCATTAATATCAGTAGATCTAATCTATTAATAGGGATCCACGTTTGATTACAGTTGCATAAAATTAAGTATCTAAATCTTTAATAAGCAGAAAAAAATCTTTGTTTCCCCTTCTCGCCCATGGAAGTAGATTTTTGCTTTCCATACAATATTTTTGAAAGCTCCTACATTTGAGAAAGATGGATTTTTTCCACTGAAAATGACAGAAGTCAAATCTATTTAAACTTCCAAAATGTGTTCAGGTACTTAAATGTTTTCATTAATAGGGTCTACAAACATACTCCTTTTATAACTATAATACTTGTATTAAATACTAAACAAACAAAAAGACTGGCTAGAGCAGGTCTTTACCCAACACCTGGTATATCCTCTTTACTCCATCTTTGCTCAGAACATGGAAAAAAATGTTCACAATATAGATTTACAGTATTTTCTGCTTATTGGAATTTTTAGATTTTAAGTTTTTCTAAAAAGCTACATTTTAACATTTAAACTGAAATATAAGTTTTCCAGCAGGTCACAGCCTTTAAAAAGCAATCTGTCCTGCCTTGGCCGGTGTGGCTCAGTTGGTTGTAGCATCGTCCTGTAAATGGGAAGGTCGCAGGTTCCACTCCTGGTTCAGGGCTCACGCCTGGGTTGGAGGGTGCAGGTTTGGTACCAAACGGGGGCACGTAAGAGGCAAATGCTGGGCGTTCCTCTCTCACAACAATGTTTCTCTCCTCTCCTTCCCTCCATCTCTCTCTAAAAATCAGTAAGCATGTCCTCAGCTAAGTATTAAAACAACAAACAAACAAACAAACAAACAACACAGCCCTACTGCCCTGACCAGATAGCTCAGTTGGTTAGAGCATCCTCCCTATACACTAAGGTTATAGGTTCAATTCCTGGTCAGAACACATTCAAGAATCAACCAATGAATGTATCAATATGTGGAACAACAAATCCATGTTTCTCTCTGTCTCCCCCTAAAATCAGTTTTTAAAAAATTCAAAAAGTAACCCCACCACGAGGACAGTGGACCCCAGAGAGCACCAAGGAGCCTTGCTGCTACTGCTGGTCTAGTTACCATCACATCCCAGGAGCAGCCAGGGCCGCCGCCGCCAGCCCCAGTCACCATTACCACAACCACGAGCAGTGAGGCCTAGGCCCAGCAGCCACCCGCCGTCTGTCGTCATCACCACCATCACCCCCCTCAGTGCTGCTGACACCAAGCCTGGCACCGCATTGGTGGTACCTGCCGACAGGTATAAGAAGGCCATCCCGACGAAGGTTTTAGGAACAGTAAAATGGCTCACTGTAAGAAACCGATAGGGTCCCATCAATAGGAATGACACCAAGGACAACGTATTTGTACACCAGACAGGCACAAAGCAGGATAACCCCAGGAAGTACCTTCCCCGGTGTAGGAGCTGGAGAGACTGTGGAGTCCGACGCTGCTGAAGGACAACAGGGTGGAAAGGCAGCAAACGCTGCAGGCCCTGGTGGAGTTCCAGGGCGAGGCAGTAAACACGCAGCAGGCTGGGACCATTGTAGACACTGTCCACTTACTAGAACGACCGGGGGAGAACGTGGGGAAACGACCGAGGGGCCAGGGAGCGCTCCTGAAGCCCAGGCCCAACAGCCCTAGTTCCCACCTCACCCCACGGGAGACCCCAAGGACACCAACCACAGCATCCCAACCCTCCTGCACAAGAAGTAATGGAGGGTGCTAACCCCCAGGGTGCCGGAGCACAGCGCAGACCGGTGAGACGGCACATGCGTCAGGGCCACACACCACGATTCCACAGCGGCCCTGCTCACCAAAGTCAGCCCGGAGAGGACAGCAATAAAGACGGAAGGAGAATCAAGGAGCTGAGACCCAAGGTCAGCTCAAGGTCAGTGCTGCTGCAACCTCGACTTCTGGCGACGCAGAAGCCCGGAAAACCCTAAACCCCAAGATGGCAGAGAGACAAAGGCAGCAGGTCCACCAGCTGAGGCGGAGCAGGGCGGGACCGAGTAAATGCCAGCTTCCCATCCCTACCACCACCTGGTTTAGTCAGTCAACAAAAAGAAGTAAACATGAAATGCGGGCAGTAGGAAACGGACAGGAGATTGGGGCTGAAGACCGTGAGCGCTGGCCTTGTGCCCACTGACCAGACAACTAAAACTACCTGCATTCTATCTACGCAGCATGGGCTTTTTATTGTATTTACGTGCAGACATCTTTTTCTGTAATGACGAACGTGTTCTTTTTTTAAGCCTGATTTTTAATGATACACCTTTAAAGATTTTTAAATTGTTTCATATCTGCTCAAGTTGAGATTTTAAGAACCTCATTTTTAATTGGTAATAAAAATTTACAACTTGATTCTTCCAAAAATGTCAACAAACTGCAAGCATAAAGGTCTTAAATATTTTTTTTTCAAAAAGTAACCCTACCTAAGTGAAAGTAAGCACTAATTATTTGATGAACATAGTACCTTTCTTCTCAAGAACTAAAAGTTCTTTTTAATATTCTCTTATCTCTAATCAGAAAATGTTTCCGCGGGAGGGGAGGTTGCATTTATCTTAATGTCCCTCTGAAGTAGGGACACATTATCCTGACTGTATAGATGGAGAATCAAACACAAAGACAGTTTATGTCAAAGTCTTAATAAGACAGTCAGCAGTAACCACAGGATCATGCTAATTAATTGTGAACACCAAATTACAGAAACTGAATTAGTGAATTTTGTTTTGAAAAGGCCTTTCCAACCATTAAGATTGGAGTACCCAAAGAATACAAAATCCTTTGTCAGAGACAATATAATTTATTTGGATAAAGTCAAGATGTTGGTTAGTCTTTCAGAAACCTTCAAGTTCTTAATAAAATCCAAATTTGGATAATTTATCCACAGGTCTATTTTTCCTTCTACTTTCTAATTTCCGACATCTCTCATTCCTGATAGGGCCATTATACGAAATCTTATCATTTCCAATCTCAACTCCTCCCAGGGAAGCCCCGCCCTTTTCTTATCCCCCTTCTTCCTGACACCCTCCTCTTCAACCTCCAATTCCAAGATCCTGTGTCTCTGAATTGCAGAGGCAGCCGTCAGCATTCCCGACCACTCTAAGTGCCTCATCCCACATGCACATTAAATACACTGGTGTTGGCTGGGGTTCCTCTCCAATTCACCTCCTTCTACCTACCCAGAAACTCCAACGGCCACATTATTTATTGACCATTTAAAATAAACCAGCGTATCCTGACTCCTCCACTCTAACAACTTGTTTCTACTTTAATCTTCCCTCATGTGTCATCACTCTGTGGAGTTTTGTTCTCCGATCAAAATCTTTCCATTTTTCCCAGTTCCACTCTATGTGCCCTTTAACTTTATTAACATTTCCAGTCCCTCAAAAGGGCTGTCAATTCTGTGCGTCTACGTATCACTTCAAGATTAATTTTTTATTTACAATCAAGTCCAGCCATTAAGCGTTTGAGTACAGTGCGGTACAAATACTATGCAATTTGAATTTCGGTTCTACTCTTATTCCCTTGTGTGGCTGTGGGCAAGTTAACTAAACCTTTCCTAAGTCTCAGATATCTCGATGTGTAAACTATGGATAATACTTAGCTCACATGGTTATTAGAAGGATTAAATCTGGCACCGTGTCTGACAAGCAGTAAAACAGCTCGATAGACTCCTCTTTCCTCAGCCTTGCTCTCAATTACCCACGTTTCCTTAAATCTCCTGTTTTCCTTCCCCTCCAGAACTGACATCACCGCATTCAACAAATAATCTCAACTCCTAACTTCCCCCTAAAGAGTATAACATTGCTCTTTACCGTCTCCATTCAGCACTTCCCATTCTGTCCTAAACACCTTCTCTCTGAACTCTCCTACCTCTCAAGACCCTTCTTACTCTCCCTTAAAAGCACTGCTACTTCTAACTATCCAACTTTCCATTTCTACTGAATATTCTCCTTGGGCTATTTTCCACCAGCTTCGATGGCTACATATGCTGAATTGTCACCTCCAACTCCGCCCTCTTAGCCTTCTTTGGGCACCAAACCTATAATTAAAACACCTTATGGGACATTTTCTACCTTGATACACAGGAGGCACCCACAAATTTAAAAAGATCAAAATGGAGTTATTTTCCTCTTAAAAACCCTCTCTTCCTCTTCCCCCTTTAAGAGCATCGCAGCAGCCCAAATTTAAAATGAAGTCACCCCACCCTCTTCCTACCCCTTCCTTCACATTCAGTCACAAAATCATGCTTACCGGAAATCTGAATTGCCACACAAATTCATCCTCAACAGTTCCAAATGAACCATCTCCAGCTGCCCTTCACCTTGGTCATTGTTATATCTTCCTCCTCAAATCGAGTCCATTTTCTTTTCCTTCTTTCCTCGCTAGTCACCCGCCCGAAAGAGCCCCGGGATTTAGCTTTCTACACAAACTGGGTATCTCTTCCTCCCTTAAAATAATGTTCCCTGCCGCCTACACGATAAAGACTTAAGCTGGTCCTTTTCACCGTTACCCTTACCGACCTAAGAGTTGTAGTGAAGAGGGAGGGTGGCTCAAAGAACAAATTTCCTTTGAATGCTTACTGCTTTATTTGAAAAATACATGGGAATTATGTTCAAAATTAATGCTACTAATAAATTTCCCTCAACTTTTCAAAAAAGTTTTGAAGATGTTTCCAAGAGCTTCTGTCGCATTTATCTTGTGGACCCGAGGCTCCGGGCCTCGCAGTCCCTCTTTGCTCCCAGGTTGCTGATGCGCAGACTGCTTACTGGGCCCACATTTTTTTTTTATTTCCGCCCACTCCTCCAAACATGTCCAGCCAAAAAATTCGTTGCTTTTCTCCAAACCTTCCATGCTTGTTTTTGTTTTATTTCCCCCTCTCTTTTTGGGATAACTTTTCCCTTTCCAGCTCATCTCTGACTGACTCCTAAAATGCCACCTCTGCTCTGAAGCCCTCCTTCACACACTAACACCCTGCCACCCACCCCCGGAGAGAATCACTTTCTCCCTACAGCCTTGAAGAACCTCATAAGCTGAGCACTCGCCACATTTCAGAAGGATCCAGTTCCCTTGTTGGATAGTGAAAACAGTTATCAGGTTTTACTTATCTTTGTATCTCCAAGGCTAAGGAAAAGTCAAGTGTCTAACAGGCTCTCATGTGTCACTAAACTGAAATTCTTGAAGAAAAATGTACTAATGGTATTTGTCCTGAAAAACTTCTAAGAAATCCATATACATAATTCAGCCATTAAAACTGTGAAATGCCTGCACATATTATTACGGGGGCAAACCCAAAAGTGATCCCTAATTCCAACCTTAAAATATCAATGTAATTAACAGTAAAGCAGTAAAAAAGAAAAATAAAAAAATTGGTGACTTTATGCCCAAGTTACTAAACCATTCTGATGTGATGAAAGGTACAATCACTTTGAAAATGTGGCATCAGAAAAGTCATGATTCACTAAATTTCATCCAAATTTCTTGTAATCCTAGGACACGAATACTGAGAAGCCATTAACAAGTAACAAACATCATGTATTTGCAAAAGTAATCTCCAAACATGTGAATTAACAAGTGAGATGTATTTAATCATGTGCAATATATCATTAAATTCCACTAGCCAAACAATTACACCGTACTTCCAAGCCATGATGGCCTTCACCTAAATTATAATCCCAGTTATACACATGAAATTTAGAAATAAAATCATAACACAAATCAGATTAAATGTTACTTCCAATCACTGAATTTACTAAAGCTTATTCTTTGCACTCTAAATGTAGAAAGAAAATGCCTTCCAATATAATTAAAAAATTTCAGGTACAAGGAAACCTTCACCAGTAAATTCTACATTATGAGTAACAGGAATGCTACATTAAATATGGTTCAGAAATACCATATTAGAAAATCACTTAGGATTATAGAATTCTTGAACTAAAAAATCCTAAAGTTGATGAAATCTAACACTCTCATTTTAAATCAGAAAAATTAAGAAGTCTAAAATTCTAGGGAGTGGAAATAACATAAATCTGCATTTATGAACACTTATATTATAAATCTATAAGTTATGAACATTCACTTCCATATTATGCACAAAGATTAAGTGATAATACTGCATTTCTGGCACTTAAGACTGTATTGTTTCTCTCCTTTAATCTTCAAATGGGATAAACTACACGGATTTTCTTACGTTGATCCACTCTTGCAATCTCAAGATACACCCAGTTCGACTGTGAGGCTGTTTTGTGTTTTGTTCACTGAATTAGATTTAATTTGGTACTTCTTGAAAAATCTCAGCCATTATCTTTGAATATTTCCTCTCCTCCATTATCTCTTCTTTCGCAGAAGAATATTACAGGCTTAAAATAAATACATGGGATTATAAAAGAAATCAATTACACTAACATAATTATCAAAATATTTTAATTTTGAAACAGTAATACAAACTATAAGTGCTTCTTTACTAACATTAAAATATAAGCTGTAGCGGTAGTTTAATAATTATAATAAATTCATACTAGAGACCATAATAACGGCTATTTCAATATTCCTGTTAACCCCTGGACAGTAATTGTTTAAAAAAAAAAAAACAAAACCTGATTTCTACTGCTGTTATCCGTGCATTACAGTCTTCCAGAAATAAATAATGTTGAAGTCCAAACCTCTAGTATCTCAGAAAGTGAACTTGTTTGGAAATAGACTCATTGCAGATATAACTAGTTAAGAGGAAGATATACTGGAGCAGGGTGGGCTCCTAACCCAATGAACAGTATTCTTATAAAATGGCCATGTGAAGACGCAGAGACACACAGAGAGAACACCATGTGATCGTGAAAACAAAGTATGGAATTAGGCAGCTGCAAGCCAAGGAATGCCAAAGTGCCATCAACCACCACCAGCTAGGAAGAGGCAAAGGAGGATTCCCCTATTGATTTCTAAAGGAGCGTGGCCCTGCCCACGCCTTGATTTTGAACTTTGAACCTCCAGAACTGTGACACAATAAATTTCTGTTGTTTTATGCCACCTAATTTGTGGTCCTTTATTATGGCAACCTTTAGGAACTAATACAATTGCTATCACAAGGACTTCTAATTCTGTTGTGGTGTCTTGGTATTTCCTTCAATTATGAATGCAATTCATAATTCAGTCAGTAGTCTGAGATTAGTAGTCTGAATTCCAAGAACTCTATGTGTCAAGCAATGTAATACATTAGTCTATGATCCGCTACTGATGAACTATGTTTTAACAAAAATAATAACCTATGTTTAAACAAAAACCACATTAGTATTTTTTTCTCATTCAAAACTTTTGTGAGTGCCACAAAACACAAAAATCAACTTGTTAGGAGTTTGTAATGACTGTGGATCTGGCCTCTAAAATGAGATGCTGCTATAAAAAAATTTTTTGTCATAAGCAGCAAACCAAATCTAAATATTAAAAAAATACATTATTTGAGTTAACTTTTTAATCTATTAAATTATCCTTTAGTGTTAAGAGTAACAAGATTTGTATGAATAACCAAATGAAAAGACTTACTTTTTCTCGGCACTTTTTGGCCAGTTAAAACAAGAGGGCTGATATCTTGTTAGTATGTAAGTATTCCTTTTAGACACTCAAGTTGGTGTTTAAACCCAAAGGCCCTCCTTAAAAGGAGGCTTAAAAAGAGCACCACAAAGTTCTCCATCTGTGATACATATATGAGATGTATTATCAAAGACACATGGCTATAAGACAAGAAAACCTTTAAAAATTCTTAACATACCAATTGTTTCTAAATTTCTTATCTTGGTCCTTTAAAATTCATGGTTTTAGGCACCATCCTACCAAATCTCTACCAGAAGTCTTTCATTTGCTCAAATATTTCAAAAACAACATAATAAAATTAACAAATATGTATGTTACAAGTCTAGTGACTTGCAAAATGTCTACTACTGTATTACTTTAGGGTAAGTTAGTACAGGAAGCGCCGATAATAATGCGTTAGTTCAAATACTTTGATTTACAAATGAGCAAACTGAGGCCCCCAGAGGCTGTCACTTGCCCACAATCACAGAATAAATTAGTGACAGTGAGGATAGCAATGCATCTCCCAATCTCAAGTCCAATGTTCTTTACACTATACCATACTGCATAAACGTTGGTAAAAAGTTAAATAAATTATCTGCAAATGACGTTTGTATGATCACATACAATGTAATTCTATTTACAGTAGAGTGTTTTAAAATAGTTCTGTTAACCAAAAACAACCTCACAATTTTTTAATATCTATTTTATCATCTAGCACCTTTTTAAAATAGGCACAAGGTCTCATTTTCTCATTCAAAATTGGCAAAAATTTCTTTCTAGAACTGGAGAGACTATTTCAAGGTATAAGCATTTTCACACATTCAGTTTTTCTTCACTAGAGGACAATTTGGATGAAAGAATAAAATAAAAATTTTGCGTCTTTTAACTACATTCCTACAGTATCTCAAGGAAAAACTATATATTTGGATGATGACAGAACTAAGGATCAAATGCAGCACTATTCAGAAATATCCAAAACTACTAGATTTTTTAAAACCAATGTATATTATATACTGAATATAATGTAGCCATTAAAATTACAGTATTCTAGAAAGACATGACATAGGAAAAGATTCACAAAATATTAAACTGTAATAGTATCTACTGCACAATGCACAATTCCATTCTGTTGAAAATACATGTATTTTCATGTAGTCACAAAAATACATGTAAATCACATAATACATGGGTAAAGCATTTATTAAGGTGCTTGGCACACAGTAAAAAAATCCAATAAATGACTATGATTCATCAACATCATAGGAAAGGGAAGGCATGCTTATATATCAAATGTTAAGACACTACAGTAGGAATGCAAACAAATTATTATGTATTCACTTTAAAGGCCATTTTGTACATTATCTGAAATAAACTATTACCTCTGAGTGGAGGAAATTATCCTTTTTAAACTCCACTTTTAATTGCCTTCAGTTCCTACTGAAGGTTGGAGAAGAAAAGCTGAATTTTACCAAGTCTGGTACTGCATAAGACAAAGTCTTACACATAATAGATCCTTCACTAATTCTTGGTTAAATATATACTCATAATCAACTTCTGGAAGCTTTCTCTCTACAAGAACTCATTTCAAGTAATATGGTATGTAATAAGAGGATTTCAAAATAAGGCTTCTAAGGGCCTTACTGGATTTTACCATAATGGCTAAAAAAGGTTAAGTTAAGGTTTCTCAAGATATTGGTGACTTTCACTTTTTCTCTAAAGTTTGAAATCAGGAGAAAAAAAATTCAAGTGTCAGGAACAATCTCTACTGTAATTAAATTCCTATTAATTTTGGCTTTTAAAACAATGAGAAAAGAAAAAGGGAAAAAATATATGTAAAAATTTTATAAGTAAAATCCACATCACAGGGCAGCTTTAAACTGTGGTAAGGCTTCAAGGGTATCTGCCATAATAATCTCTGGTTTCTTCATAATATGTAATTATAAATAATAAATTATCACTTCAGAATGATACTTTATATATTAAAGATAAGATACATAAACCATCAGAATAAAAGCTACATTCCAGCCCTAGCCAGGTAGCTCAGTTGGTTAGCGCATCCTCCCAATATGCCAAAGTTGCTGGTTCCATCCCAGGTCAGGGCACATACAAGAATCAACCAGTGGATAAATTATGCATAAATAATTTGCATAAATTATTGCAAACACTGCATAAATAAGTGGAACCAGAAATCAGATTTTTTTCTCTTTCTTACCCCCTCCCTCTATCTATTCTGCTCCCCCTCCTCTTTCTAAAATCAATACATAATTTTTTTTTTTTTAAAAAGGGTACATTCCAAAGAAGTTCCCTGTGGTTTGGGTAATGCACAATGTTGCCCTTAATAAAACTGATTACCAGATGAACACATCACTTTCTAATATTAAAAAAATAAATAAAAAGTAAAACCCCAGGAGTCTGTCTCCCTGAAGAGTTAACATCTAACAACAAAATAGTACATGCTAAACATTATTTTTGTCCTACAAAAACTAGCATAACAAAGCTCCAAGAGAGTAACATCAATAAAGCAGGATAAATTTGTAAAAAAATAGAATTCTAAAAGTCTGGGTGAGTCCCATAGTAAGTACAATTACAATTAAAAAAAAAGAAAAAAAAAAGACAAAGCAGCAGCTCATCCAGTTAAAAAAAAAAAAGGCCATTCAGTGGTTCAGATATCAACATCTTTGGAATTAAATCACTGGGAATATTTACTCGTTTTTTCGTGTAACAGCACACTGACATCACTACACCAAAAACCTGCACTCTGAATTTGTCCATGGTAAGTATTACCAATAGAGTCCATTTAGAAACTATATTTTACATGTGTGCCAATTCCCATTTCTCATTTGCTTTTTTTCTGTTAGCTGCACCCAACAAAGAGGTATTCAGCATTTTACTTTAAATATGGTAATGAGTCTTTTCCCATCTCTAAAACAAACTTGACATTCTGATCCAAGCTACTTTCTGAAAAGACACTAATAAAAATGATCGTCATTCGGCTCAGACTTCCCCGCAGCTTCTCTTCTCACGAGGCGTTATCTGAGACACAGTACTTCTCGATCTCTCTCAAAGTAGGTCTAATCCGCAGAAGGCAGTGAGACAGTGCACTGCACTGTGAATGGACAGCCAGGTATTTTATGAATGGAGGCGATCACGTGATCCCAGCACCTCCCAGAACTGATATTTCCCACATAACTGTGTCAACATTCTGAGAACAAGGGTAGTTATCTGTGGGTGCCTATGTGTTTTTTTCACTTTAACGTACAACTTCGAATTTTCCTTCCTTACCGAACCCCCCCCCCAAAATCTACATGCATACAATTAAGCTTCGATTTTTTTTTTTTTCCTCCTCCTTGGGAAATCCTTTCAAGATGTCCAAGGTGATGGATGTTTAATTATTTTTTTATGAATGAAGAGTGCGCTATGCAAATGAAGGCGATTCACAAAAAAAGAGGGAGAACATGGCGGCCACTCGGGCTTCCAGGCTCCGCGCGGACACTGCCGCAGTCCACCTTCTCCCACACCGGCTCATCGGAAGCGCGTGCTGGGGGTGGGGGTGGGGGGGCACGGGAACCAGAAACGCGGCTCGGCATTTCTCAAGCTCTTCTACAGGCCTAGGCTTTTGGACTTGAAAGTTCTCTCGAAACGGTCCGACCGGAGGAATGCACTTTATTTAAAGGAATGCATCCGAGGACCAGCCTTGACTCAACTTAACTCTTTCCAACCCTCCAAAGAGAAACAAAACCTGAATTACAAGGACACGTATGCTGATATCCTGCATGAAATTAAATCGCTCCTCCACACAAAACTGCCACCGCGCACCACTCTTCCTCCAAGCAGCCGTTACGTTAATGCAAAATATGGAAAAGGCAAAGTGTTTTGTTCGTAAAATAGAAGGATTGCCAAAATAAACAACATCTTTGAGCGGGATGCTCTAGAAGTTAATCAATGAAGTCATCAACACGTTCAGCAATGCAAATACTGTTAAGTCAACGTCAACGGTGCATTTTAATAGAGCTAAGGGATGAAAATTAACATTCAAAATCCTCCTATGCACCTGATAAAGGCGTGTCCAATGTTCGCAAACGTAAAATATATTAGTTCAACATCTCCCACACTCCAGGTCTCCTTTCCCTATCAAATTCTAAAAATGCTCCCCTAGCCCCATTTTTTACAAGAATCTTACAGGTCAGAAGTTTAAAAAAGGAGGGGTGGGGGTGGAGGCTTAATCGGTATTTAAGAGTCACTGACTCATCGAATTAAGATTCAAGAGCAGTTTGCTGCAAGAGGTGCTCCCACACAGTAGTTTGCAAGTGAAACAGCTATAAAGGAATCGGGATGGATATTCAGGGTATGTTGATTGGCATGTTAAAGTGAAAAAGGACAGGCCAAAGGTCTTCCAGGCAAACGGGTAATTTCTATCCCGCCCCCATCCATCCATCCATCCATCCACATTACTCCATCTCCTGGACTAAAACTGCCGTCCAACCCCCACCCTCAATACCCTTCCCCAGAAGGAAACCACAACACGGGGGGTGGAGGAGTTGCTGCCCTAAAATTAAAAGGCTAAAGAAATCGAATGTTATCTGCAGAACAAGATGCACCGAACTCTCTAGGGTTGCAAGCTCCAGGGTCCCGGCACCCAAGCCTCCGAGGGGGCTGGGGGGGCAGCAGAGGAAGGCTGGGTGGGGAGTGGGGGGGGGTAGTAATCAAGATCAATGAGGCGCTTACTCGTTGTCAGAAGTCGCCGTCTCCTCGCTCATCTTTCCCTCACCGTGATCCGATCTGGAGATGGAGGAGCAACAGTAGGCGGAGGAGCAGCAGCAGCACCGAGGGGCAGGAGGCAGCGACGGCCGGGGGGGCGAGGGGGCAGCGGCTCAGGGGCCTCACCATGGTGGATGCCTCACCCAGAACGGTGCCCCCCTAGCCGGGAACCCTGGCCACCCCCGCAGGGGGGTGGCGGCAGCAACCTCCGCCGTGGCGACCCCAGCCTCTTCCCTCACCTCAGTGCCCGGCCAAGTGATCCGAGGAGGCCGGGAAGGGTTCGTGGAAAGGAAAAAAGAAAGGGGGGCTGCAAGGGCTGACTGGAGAGCTGCTCCTCCCGCCTCCGGGGTGGAGTGCGGCGGGGTCCGGCAGGGAAGGAGCGGGCGGGCGGGCGGAGAAGCCCGGAGCAGAGGCGGCGCTTCCCTCAGGGATGCGGCGAGGAGGAAGCACAGCTCGGCTCGGTGGGGGCCGGCAGGGGGGTGCCGAGCCCGGGCTCCAGGCAGCGGCGGCGCGGTCCTACCGGAGCCCACCCCACCATCTCCCGCCTCGCTGCAGGCTACCCGCTCAGCCCCCGGCAGCAAGTGGGGCGGTCCTCACGAACGAGCGGAACCGGGCGAGGGGCCTGCGGTGGCGGATTCCTCCAGACACGCTCCAGCCGGGACGACTCCGGAGGGGGGAAGAGGGGGCGGCGGGGAGCGTGAGCGGCAGTGGCCAGCAAGCCGATCGCTCCCACGCGGGCCGACCAGGAGCAGCCACTCCCGGGGAGCAGGCTTCCGAGAAGCAGCTTGAGAGCAAGGAGAACGGCCGCGAGTCCCCCGCCAGCCAGTGCCCAGCAGCAGCTCCACGGGCCAGCTCCTCACCTCCCCACACCCGCCAGAGGGGAGTCGCGAGGGGGGCGGCGGAAGCGCTCACGCCGCCCGCTCCTTCCGCCGCCGCCGCTGCTGCTGCCCCAACCGGGGGCTCCCGCAGGAGGAGGCGAAGTAGTCCCTGGCGACTTCGCCGGGCCTCCGGCTTCCCCCGAGGGCCAAAGTGACCACAGGGTGGGGTTGCCGAGCAGAGTGCCCGGGGAGTGAGGGCGTGTGGGTAGGAGGACTAAAAGCTGCGGTCTCCGGGCGAATCACTGCAACTCGAAGTCGTGTGCAGCATAGCAAGTTTCAGGAAAGTAGTTCCCTCCTCCCTTCATTTCCCAAATCGTTGTCAAGCCGCTGCACGGGGAGAGGGAGGAGGGAGGCGGAGGGATATGCCAGGCACCGGGGTCGGTGTGCGTGCGCGCGCTCCAAACTCTTGGCACGCTGCGAAAGGGGGCGGGGGTGTGAGCTGCACTGGGAGCTGCTTGGGAGGCTGCATTGTTGCGGCGCCGTGCTCCCAGTTACCCGCTTTGGAGTATCCAAGTCGCCTGAACGGAGAGGCTAGCATGACAGTGTGCTCAAGGAGAATATTGGAGGCTGCTCTGATCTGACGTGTGTATGTGTGTGTGTGTGTTGTGAGTGTGTCTTCTTGCAAAGAATGGAACTGGCATGAGTTCATCTTTAGTTGGTGGGGGTTAGAAGAGGGACTGTACAAAGAGAGCTCCGCCTGCTGTCCTCTGCTTGCATTGCTGCAGTGTCCTAGCTGCATGCACGGCGGTTGTGTGTGTGTGTGTGTGTGTGTGCGCGCGCGCGCGTGTGTTAGAGAAAGAGTTGGTTTTAATACCTTGGATCCTTACTGCGCAAGGGGTATGCTGTGCAAAGCATTCATCTCCGAAAGCTAGCATGGTTGTTAATGGAGAACGACTTCCATTGAAGCCCCGGGTAGGCGTGTTACATGAATCTGGCGCAGCCAGAAGCACAGGAAATAACTCCCGCGGCGAGAGAGGTTGCATAACTATAGCGCAGAAGATGCTTCTGTGGCATGAACTCCGCTGAACGGAGGCGGATCGAGAATTGAATAGGCAGCTGTCACGTTTGCTTTGTTACAGGACAAGGTATGCAGTAATCTCAAAAGGTTTTTGCACAAAAACCTGCTTAGGTTGCGGGCTGGAGTATAGGGGCTCCTGAACCGGAAGACTCTGAGCCCCTGGCTTTGCGAATTCTATGATCTCTTCTCTACTTAGAAAGCCAGTCTGCATTTGATCTGGCCTGGGGGACTGAATCCTACGCGGGCCCCAGATTTTCTGACGCATCTCCGTAGCTAATCCATCTAGCTCTGTGCGCAGTGCTTATTTCTCTTCATTCTCAGGTTTGGGCAACCTGCGAAGGAAGGTTGCTGCTCCTGCCACGTTGAAGGGTAGAACAATTCCTGAGGAAGAAGAGAGTAGGAGAACCTCCCACGCAAGCCAGCACTCCTGCCATCTGTCCCCGGGAAGTTTGAGGATTGCTGTCCTCAGCAGCGCGCACACTTGCTTGTTAACAGTGTTTTGCCCATAGTAAGTGCTTAATAAATGTGTGACAAATTAATAAAGGAGCTAAAGCAGTCAGCTTGCCCCCCCCCCCCGAAAAAAATGCATTCTGTTAATTTCTGAGGTTTCTTGCTTCCTGCCTCAGCAGGAGCAGCATGGTCCTTACTCCAAGTGAGGAAGGGGTAATGTTGGTGACAGGAAGGGATGAGAGGATCTTGGGATAATCAGATCTTATCTCTGTGACCTCTGAACCTGAGATTTTTTAAAAAAATCTTGTTCCTGCTAAGAACCTGGAATTGGGGGTTTTGGTGCTGGCCTGCTCTCCCAGTGCTACTGCTGACCACTTCAGCTGCTCAGACTTGAGTCAAGTATTATCAGTTACAATTTGTGTTCTAGACAAGTTACTTAAACTCAGCCTGTGTAAAATGGCTCCACTAGTACCTAATTCACAGAGTTGTTGTACTGATTAATAAGGCATGAATAGATATATATGTGTGTGTGTATATATATGGCACTTAGAACAGATTAAGAGCCCAGCAAGTCCTATTTTGTAAAACGAAGATAGTAAACTCCGTAATAGGTGGTGGCAGTTGCCCTGAAGGTCTCATGCAGAGCATTCAATAGCCTTGTTCATTCAATAAGTAAGTGGGGCTTTTTTTCTAGGTGCCACTCTTGCTAGACACGTACGTTTGACCCTTAGTAAGTCATCAGTAAATGATGGTTCTCAGACTTATGATTCAGCAAGTAAAAGGAACATTGGGTCCCTTGCGAAACCTCATTTTCTTTTGAAAAAAAAAAATTTGTATCTGAAATTCAAGTGCATCAGGGAAATTATCAATAACAGGCTTTGGGAGAAGATGTGAAAACCATTTTGGTTGTCATTTGCAAGGCGTTATGCTGGCCACTTTCACACAGAGCGCCTACCGGAAGGGGGGCAAGATATCAAAACAACCTGAATCAATGCTTTTGAGTTGTTCCCGATCCCATGACCAAGACATAGCCCCCAAACAGTTCGTTTCTGAAGCACTGTTAAGTCCTCACTTAACATCGATAGGTTCTATGGCTTTAAGGGAAACAGCTTGTAACAAAACCAGTTTTACCAAAGGCTGATTTGTATAAAGAGTTAATTTTCTATGTTATCACAAGATGGCATTGAATAAAGTGATATTATTCGAGGACCAGCTGTACACTGCAAGTAGGACTTTAACGTAGACTCTAGATCCCACTCTAGACATTGTGATCACAGATCTGGAACGGGCCTAACAATCTGTTTTTTTTTTTTTTTTCCAGAAGTATGTCAGGTCCTTCTTAGCATTTATAGACTACTCCCTTTCCTTGTAACCTCTCGTGTCGTCACATCTCCAAACACATCTCTAATTTAAGCCTCTTCCAACAGAACACGCACGCACACACGTGTATCTTAGGCCGAGGTAGATACCGGCCAAGGCCAGAGAACTGGTTCAGCGAAGGACGATGGAGTCATCAAGTCTTGAAAAGCTAGATAAGAAGATACATAGGTCACAGTTTCACCTCATGTTCCAGCTCCATTCAGTTGACTGAGCAGTAGTCAAGAAGGATTCTGAGGCCATATTGGGGTCAGAAGAGTAAGGGACCCTTCCTTGCATTTGCTCCCATGTATTTTCTCAGGAGGGTTTGTGGGAAGGAGCTGGCCACAATAGCTGGTGCGTGTAGGTGGCTCTCGATACTACTGCCATGAGCTTAAGAGTTAGCCACAGCCACTTGACACTTAACCTGTTATAGATGGTTAAGTATCCAAACATCCATAGGCCAAGAGCACAATTGCCAAGTAATTGTCACTGTAGGAAATCATCAAAGTTAAGAAGGTACAAGTGGACTCTGAGTTCCAGGTAGGTATCAGACCAGAGGCCACAAGGATGATAAAGTAGGCTGTTGTCCTGGAGGCACTGGGAGAGGCGTGGGGCACTTCAATTGAAGGCTCTCTTCCTTCCAGACCACTTGGTCCGTAGTGATCATCTTTCTTACGAGCTCAGAATTGGTCATCTCTAATTCTTCCTTTATTTTTATCTTTACTATTTTAAACCTGTATTAATAATTCTCTTTCTCTCTTTGTGTGTGTGCGCGCGTGCTACTTAACTTTTTGTGAGTTTCTGTTTGTTTTCCCAGTTGCATTTTAAGTGGCTTGAAGGCAGAGGCAGCATTTTGCACGTTTTGGTGTTCTCATTGGCATTGGTTTTAAGTAATGGAAGCTATTCAAGTGCAACATGATGCCAAAGCTTTGCGCATATAGATATAAATGAAGCTGTATTGACTGACGCTGTGATGGAAGTCAGGAGTCCACTCTGGCTTCCTGCTGTGGCTTGGACACCACGGCCGTGCAGCACTTCACACGCATCGTGCCTTGCACTAATAAGCTCTCAGCAGATATTTGTATACTTGAAAAAGCCAAAAGAGGAAACAGCCATGCCAACATTTGAGGTTCTCACAGAATATAAAATACATATTCACAGTTCCATTTCTAAGTCTGCTCTTAACATTCCCTTTTAGCAGATGTTATTAAAAATTTTATACTGTAGAACTGTAGTTAATATGTGCCTAGATCAAAGAGAACACTATTTTCATGCTGTACTTTGTTTAATGAATGATTTTTTTTTTCGTGTAACCAGTCTCTTGGCTAATGAGCTCTGCCTCTCAGTGGAATTACTAAATGGTAACCATGTTTCTAAATAGTTTCCTTGCCTCTGGCATGAGCCTTTTTCTCCATCACTAGGGTTTCCATGTTCTTCTAAACCAATACAGAGTGTAAAGGAGAAGTATGCTGTTTTATTTTTTTTCCCAAAGGACTACAATTGTCGGTCTGGTAGTATCCGGTGAGTGTGAAATCAGTTTACTTTTAATGCTATAACTGCCTTTTACAGGAAGTTTCCACAAGATTACAGCCAGTACAAGGGAAATGAGCAGTCTGCAATTTCCTTTATTTTCAGTATAATCTTAGCAGGGAGGATGCTTACTAGGCCCCACACTGCTAAATAAAGCACTCCTCCCTGACCATGGTTCTCTGGCAAATAGCTTTGGCACGCTCATTCTTTGAAGGTGAGATCCCGTTACAACAAGATTTCCAAGACCATGTGCGTGCAGCACCAGGCCAGTACACAGCCTACGACAATGATGAAATGTCCCAGCAGTTCCTTGGATTTTGTTTTAAATATGCCATTTCCCTTCCCTTTTAGTGAGTAAGGATAATTGGCCAACTTACAAGACCAAAAAACTCATGCCCCTCAGGAAGTTACCTTTCTAACACCCTTGCCCACCAGGTGGTATTATTATCAACTCCAATTAACAAGAGAATTAGGAACTAACGATCAGAGCGCTTAGGTGACTTACCAAAGGTCACGCATTAGTAAGGATGTGGCTGGAGCTCAAACTCAAGTTTTCTCCTTCAAAAGCCTGTGTGCGTGCGTGTGTTAGTATTACATATAACTTGTCTAAGATGGGATCGTTGGTGGGATATTCTCCACTTCAAGTCATTATTACCGTGGAGGGTGACGTGGCAGGAGAGCCACACTTCAGGTAAAGAGAAGATGGAATTCTTGGGGGTTATCAGCTGCCTTCTGTGGGCCTCAAGCACTGTATGGAAACCTCTGGTGTCTCTTTTGTGACTAGGTAACTAATTCTAGGGCCTTGATAGGAAGACTGCTTCCAGTAGGAGGCAAAAAACATCTGGTCGTGTTGTGGGATACTAGCAGCTTTGATGATTGTGGTAGCCACTAGCCAGCACTGTGGCTATTTAAATTTAATTTCAGTTAAATAAGGTGACAAATTTTCCCCTGCCTCGTAGGGTAGCTTGGATGGTGAGAGCATCATCCCCATAGACCAAGGTTATGGGTTCAATCCCTGGTCAGGGCACATACAAGAATCAACCAATGAATGCGTAAATAAGCGGAACAACAAAAAAAATGATGTTTCTTTCTCGCTCGCTCTCTCCCCCAATCAATAAATAAAGTTTATTTTTTAAAAAAACCTTTAAAAATTTACCCCTCCGTTGCACTACCCACGTTTCAAGTGCTGAGTAGTCACAGATGGTTCACGGTGACCATGTTAGATAGTTCAGATCTAGAACGGTTTGGGTATCAGAACATTCTGATGGGCACTTTAATGTGTAGATGTGTTGCTGTGCACAACACAGGTAGCTGTCTTGTTCTTACTGTAGACATCTAACAACGATTACGCTCCCAAATACATACGCGTCAGTTTTGAACTGGGACACGCCATATTCCCTCTTTTGACCTCATTTTGTCCTCATTGCAAAAGGAAGGATAATTTCATAATTAAAGACTGTGGTAAACCTATGGAAGATATCTATATTGGTAAGCATATTCATTGATTTATTTATTTTATAAAAATAAATGCTCATGTCAAGTAGTGTAAATCCTTCCTATTGAAAGCAGCACAGCTTCACCTGGGAGCTTCTTAGAAATGCAGACTCTTGGACTCCAGCCCCCAAACCCTACAACCCTACTCAATTATACTGTGCATTTTTACAAGATCCCCAGGTGATTCATCTGCACATTGAAGTTTAAGAAGCCCTGCTGGAGATAATCTCTTTCTCTCTAATAGCGCGGCCCTACCTGATGGGTATGACTAGATATGACTAGGTATTGACTAGGTATGTTTTTCTTCAGGTTTGTCCAGCCCCCAAGTGTATGAAAGTGAGATAGACCATCATTTCCAGCTCTTTTCCTGGCCCCCCTCAAGAGGATGGTTGTTCCAACTGGCTTTTAGCCTCTTCTTTCCGGCCTGCCATTCGGACCACTGGACAGCACTTTGGCGCTGCGCCTCCCTGGGTGAAACCTAGATGACTTGAGGGCTGCCCCTTTCTTTCCCACCCGTTCCCATATCCCTCTTCCCTATCAGGTATCCCTATTTTCCTAAAACAAAACACAGTAAAAACCTTCTGTTTTTCTAACTCTCTGACTTTTTGAAGGGTCCCTCCTCTTCCCTCTGTGCCACATCACCCTTTACTCGGATTTTATCACGCTTTATTAGGCGTGTGGAAAGCCTGGTAGTTCTACACAACCCACTCGGAGTATTAAAACTGCGTTTTGTTGTAACTTCTGTTTGTTCTGCTACAGTTTGAAAACCAAACAAGACTTGAGGCCTGCCTTTCACATATGGTGTCGACCCTTCCAGACCTCTATCTGTGCTGGCAGTGTGTGTGTGTGTACGTAATATGTAGTTGAACAGTTGTAATGGAAGGAATACAGACATTTAGGTGATAGAGGCCATATGTATTATATGCATTATAAAGGAAATGTCAGTATTAGAGGAAAACGAAAGTCATTTTTATTATCTGTGTTGTATTAACACCTTGTGCCATATAAATGGTCCCTTTTGGTTTTCTGTGTTTTCCTAGATATTTGGTAAAATTTTGGAGACCAGTGAAAAGGCTGTTGCAGTGGTCTGTATAACAGACCAGTCTGGGCACACGTCAGGTGCTGGAGAGTAGAGGAGGGATACCAACACATTGGCACCTCGGTACTGATCTTTGCTTTGTTCCGGAACTTGGGATAAGCGCCAAAGCCGGGCAGTGTGGTGACTCACACAAGTTCCAGCAAGTGCGACAAGTCCTGGGCAAGCGCCAAGTGCTGAAACATTTTTTTTTTCTTGTCAAAAGGTGACGAGTACAGGGTTTGATGAGTTCTGAAGGTAGCAAGTACCAGGGCATGACTGTGTTGGATCCCAGAATCCTCGAGACTACTTTAGCTCCTGGGAGGCCTGCTGTCTGGAAACTTGCAGTGTAGCTGGGGAGACATGGAAAGCCAAAAGGCAACACTTAGAAAATACAAGATGTCACGTAAATACATACTTGCCACGGCAAGTGATAAAAGTAACTGTGGTTGTTTTCTGTCCTGACACTAACCTTATCGGCATTCCCAAATATGTCCATTTTGGAATCCTATGATAATAGGTTTCACATGTTTGTATGATCAGATCTAAAATGTACACCACCCTGAAAATTTCTGTGTTTAAAATTCATTTTAAACTTAAGTTCCAGTGACATCTGGCCAATCCTAACCTCACCAGAAAGAAAGATTTTCATTCTCTAAAAAGTTTAAAATCTTAAAACGACACTGACTTAGAGAATGCCACCCTCAACTCCGAAGTTCTTTATCAGGAAGCCCTAAAACACTTCACACCCTTATTGTCTTCTGGGTTTGAGCCAGTCTTTGTTTACTTCAAGTTTCCTTCCTTTGTTGGATCATGCCAGTCTTCCTCCTGGGTCTCCTGCCAAACTGTGCCAAGGACTTTGAACCGTCTCTCTTTACATGCTTATTGTCTTTGCTTATTCTAAGTGCATTGCCTGGTATTTTCCATTCAACTTTTTAGAATTGATTTAGGAGGAAAAATTGCTTTTTACAGTTCTCCAGCAGTTAATCTAGCCTGCATCTTAGAACTGTGACTCTAGGTGTATTCCATGATACTATTCTTAACTATGTATTTGTTTAATGTCTACAGTTATCTGTTGTTTCCAAGTTTTTATTAGACCAAAATATTTGTATGTATCCAATTATTTTGTACAATAACCTATAAAGTGAATGTCTGATAGGTGCTTATCAAATGTTATTTTATATTGTAATAGTGATTTATTACTCCAAAAGAACAACTTTTAATTTCTATTTTCAACTTATATCTTTGGATCTCCTACCTATTCAAATGTTTAAGTGACATTAGAGATTTTGCCAAGCTTTGGTTCAAATTCATAAATTCTATTTGTGTATGGCTCCAGTTTATTTTTCACTCTTCTTATATCTACAATGTCAAATTTCCTTGGAAATCACTCAAAATTGTAGTTAATTTAGAGGTGATTTTTTAAATGCTTTAATTTCAGATATTGATGTTTTGTAAAAGCAATAGTAGTCAGTAAAGGACAGACAAAACCTTCAGAAATCACCATGAGAATTCACTAGAGAGTGGTTTAAGATCAACTCTCAAAGGATCCATCTTCAATAAACTTACAGAAGATGTTCTATATCAGAAACGTTAACTGATGGATTAATTTTATACCCCAGGCTCAATCATAGAGATGGAAGTAAAGCTGCCCTTGAGTTCAAGGAACTTACATCTAGGGAAGATGAAAACTGGCGAATTGCCATTAGCATGGTAAGTGCTGTTCAAGTTATAAATGAAGTGCTACAGGAGCAACTGACTTTGCTTCACGTAAAACAGTAGGTGAGTTACCTTTAAACATCATCGTGAAACATAAACAAGAACAATTAGATGAAAAGCCGTTCTTGAAAATGGCTTTACCCATGTGTTCAAAGAGATTGTAATTAGAAAAATAAAATGCTGATGGTTCTATAACTTCACCCTCCAAAGGGACAATAGGAGCTCAGAGAGATTTAATAAATGTTTAGTTCTGTTTTGTATACTGTCATATAACAACAAGGCCAGAGTGCTGAAGATGAAACCCATGAGGATACGGCTTTCACAGCCACTCCCTACCCTTTGGACTGTTTAGATGTTCCCCTTTTTACCAACACCTGTCTCATTTCCACCCTGGGCGTGTGTTACCACACAGTGACGTGATGGATGTTTATGTAGCTGGTTTATTTGTTTTCAGTTATGTTTCTGGTAGTTATTGTATAGGCCCCTTTGGTATATTTGAGCAATCTCCTAATTAGTACCTATATTCTCTGAGAAAATGATCTTTAACATAAAGCACCTGGTTTTGATCCCCAACTCAAGGACTCTCTGTGGTTGCTTTCTGTGTGCTAAACGCCCAAGGTCACCTGTTCTTCTCGTGTCACTCATCCCAATGTAGTTTTCACTGGACCTTTCACTTCTCCGTCTTTTCTGAATGACATGTACAAATTCTATATTGGACATTCTTGTTGTGTTTTTTTATTACAAAAAGTGTTCTTAGGTTCCTTGTGTATGTTTTGAATATCAAATTAACAAAATAGGGGCCTTGGTTTCTAAAAATTTTTTCATCTTCCCCAAATGTATACTATTATACCCACGACAATTTTGACAGAAGTTGCCTCTTGCTTCCTCGACATTTGGGGGAAATTCATGTGGACATGGGTCATCCTCTACACCTTAAAACAATAATTTTAAAAAGCACAAAACAATTAATATCGAGATGAAGAAATCTCAGGATTTATTGTACCCTTAGATAAATATTGTCATGAAATAACTGTTACTAAAATACTCATGTATTAAACATTATTATCAGTGGGTTATTGTGTTTTCTAGGAAAAATAATAGATAAAAATAAAAGTATTGTTTTAAAAGGCTTTTCACAATTATCTTTTCTGTATTTGAGATTGTGTTTTTATTTATGTAATTTGAAAATTTGCTCTTTCTCCAGTCACCCAGAAACACTGTAGGCATTGTATTCAGACTAGCAGTAACAAGGCATCAGGGAGAAATTTAATGGAACTAGTTAAGTGCTATTACTATGAAATGTACATTTGTCCATAGTATTCCCCTAGCACAGCTTCCCCAACACAGAGATGTTAAATAAAACCAGCATTATTCCTTAAAGTGTTATGAGGCCAATACCTGACTTTCTCCTTTCCCAGACCATTAATATGGAATAATCCACTCCGTGAATACAAATGGGCAATTGTTGCTGGGCTCTCCTATATAAAAATGTGGTACATGTTCTTCCCTGGTGGAGGACATGAAGATCATCATGATAGCTAACATTTATTGCTTGCTTACTGCATATGAGGCACTGTCCCACATACTGTACATATGTTACTGCTGATCTCACCACGGGATAGTTACTATTAACATCATCTCCATTTCAGTGGTGAGCACACGAAAGCGCACACCGATAAATAACTTGCTTGAGTAGGTTTCATAGCAAGAAAGTAGCAGATCCCACATTAAAACTCAGGCCATCTGGTTCTCGAGCCCCACTCACAGTCAGTGCTGAACCACCATGGCCAGTGTTTGACCAAAATAAAAGAAGAGAAAGGAACTATAAGAAGGACATGAACAAGGAGAAAAAGAAAAAAGCGGGAGATAAAGAGGAGAAAAAAAGGAAGAAAAATACAGATGAAATAGAAAAGGAAGGAGATAGGAAAGAAAGGGATGGGAAAAATCACCTTCCTGACTCTCTTGTGCCTCCAAAGCAGTGGCCAACTTAAAGGCGCTTGCTCGTACCAACACCAATGAAATGCCCGGCATGGTGGGTACATCCCTCATGTTTCCTAAGCCCTTGGCCCGAGCGCCCCTTCACACCCACATTCGGGCACACTTCTTCCAACCTGGGGCCTTGGTCCCGGCATCTTCCCCTGCTTTACTTCTAAGATTCTGAAGATCGTAGAGGCAGGGACTCTTACAAAGAGAGATGACGTTGACTCTACACTCACCATCTGATCGGAGCTGTCAGGCATCAAATCAACTAGAGGCCAGGTGTTCACAAGACGCGTCCTCCAAGCATTCCAGAAGAAAGAGTAAAATTTGGATTTCAAGTTCTCCCTAAGTGCTCAGACTCACCTGATCTTCAACGTGTAGAAAAGGTCGTGGGGAAGCCTTACGGGACGGTGATGCTCCACCAGGGTCAGTTTTGCAGCCCCCGCTCCCAGACGTTTGGTAGTGTCTGGAGATACGTTTGGTTGTCACGACGGGGGCGGGCAGAAAGAGAACGCCACTGGCATCTAGTAAGTAGAGGCCAGGGATGCTACCAAGCATAGCTCCTCACAACGAAGAACGTGGATAGCGCTACGGCTGAGCAGCCCTGCTGTGTCAGACAATGCTATCCAGGCTCAAGGTTAAAGCTCCCTTCCAGGGGCACGAGAATTTGTTCTCTAATAAAAGTACAAGGACAACGGGAACGCTTTTTCCAGCCAAACTCCACTGTTTCATTCCAACTCCTTCCTGTCTGGCTAGGCCATTATTCATGAAAGAAAAAAAATAAAGGTGCAGAACAAAAGTTGTATAAAGGTCCAAGCCCACATATTTTGGTGTGGTTCCTTGCCAGCGTTTTCTACCTCTGGTCACGTGTGAATGATACTTGGATGTTTCTCTGTAAAGCCAGGGATTGAAATGAAACTGAGGAAGTGTTGCTGAGATACTAACAGGAGAAAGGAAAGCCTTCATTCTTAATGCACCGGCCTGAGGCCTACTTACTACCTGATAATTAGAATTAGATACTTTCATGAACCTTAAGTAACCTTTCATTACAAATTTGAATATTACCTTTTATGTGTTTATTAATGATAACACGTGCTACGTTCACAGATTCTCAAAAAAAATTGATGATAAGAGTATATTTGAGATTTATATACTATTTTAGGTGCTATTTTAGACTTTATGCACCAGTCCTATGTACATTATCTCATGTGAGCCTGGTAACACCAATTTAGCAGATGTGGAAACTGAAGACTCAAAAAGGTGAAGTTATTTACTTAGGCTTACATAAGCTAGGAAGAAGCAGATCAGTATTTGAATTCATGTTCTCTGACTCTTACCAAGTCTAGCATTATTTGCATAATATAATTCTGCTTATCTCATTATCCCTTTTCCCAAGATGATTCAAAGAACAGGATATATCCCTATCGGTAGTTTTTAAAATGCAGAGCCAAATAAAATCAATATATAAGTTATATACATGTACTACTATATTAACATAGTAGTAACATAATTTTATAACAAATTATAATTTCATTATAATCATTATAAAAGACTCCAAAATAAAGTTTAAAAATGAAAGAAATTTAAAAAAACAAGTAAAAATAAAACTAACGCTTTATTCCTGTACCTCAATGGAGCATTGTCTTGTGTACCTCCTGGGATTCTCCCAGCCCCTCTGGAGGCTCCTGGAGGGGTAGGTTTCATTCCCTGCGGTGTGTCAAACTGGGAGGCCTGGCCTGCCAGTGTCTCTTCAGCGACTGCCTTAGAGATGGCTGTTGTAAGATCAGTATTAGATACCAATCCCAGGTCAGGTTGACGCTTAAACCAAATGACGCAGCAGTAATAGGAGAATATGACCCTCATCTATGAGAATAGTGCATGAAAAATATGGGGAGGGGAGGGACTGCTGCCTCTTAGCATCATTAAGGTAAATAAATATGTGGGGTGACAAGGCAGATCCACAGCACCAGATGGAAGCTCCAGAGCTTTTCATTGCAAAGGCCTTTATCTCAGAGTCACAAGGAACTATGCTTATCATTCCTTTCCAGTGCTTCTTTTAGGGTAATCACTCAACAAAATGCATGCTGAGGTCACTCGGTGAAAATGAAAAACTACTATGCTACAGACTGACGAGGTCTTGGGGACATGCATGAATCAGATGCCGGAAGGCTAAATCTAAACATATCATTTAGCTACTTCATTCAATTTGGCTTAAGATGTCAGTAAAGTTTCTATAATTCTCTTGTTTCACTTTTTACCAGCATCTGTGCTTCCTCCTTCAATGCAGATGGAACTGTACCAGACCTGGGACAAACCTGAGGTGAAGAAAATATAAAAAAATGTTACATTATGTCTCTCAGCTTTCCTGAGACTGGAAATAATCTCCATTCTGTCTTGTTTCGCCACAGCTTACCCTCACAGTTAGACAGGATAGCAATACTTCATTTAACTCCCTGATGGCCTGAGTGAGCATGTTTCCTTGATCCCCATTCTAGGAGATGACCCACCTGCAGAGCAGCTTCTGTTTTCCAGGCCGCTCCAGTTAAACTTTCTGTCAAAGTAGAATATTATTAACTGGCCACCCTGTAGCCTTCATAATTCTTAACATCGTCAACTTTTGGAAATAAAAGAGATGTTAGAATATATTGGATATAACTATTTTCATCTCAATTAATAGATAATTAAATGGCTAAGTGAATAATTTAATTTTTTTCAGTTGGGGAATTTAATGTGAAGATTCTAAGGCATCTAATTACCAAAAGGAGAGCAATGCATTGGGCCTCCAGTTCAGCTAGGATCATGGATTTAAAAGTTGTTTCCGCCTCCCTGCTCGACCTCTGGGTCTGTTTTTTCCCTCCCTCTGTTGGAGAATTCTACAGCTCAGATCAGATGGGGAAGGCAGTCACCAACCAGTTGTGTATTTGTATCTCCTAGGTTTCAGCCACCGGAAGGAGGCTGGTATTAATTTTTTGGTTCCGGTTCCGAAATTCTTTGGGAAAAAACGACATTGGCCCAGCTTCGGAGTACCTATGTTTGGACCAGTCGTGGGAAAGGCAGGGTTAGGTCTGACTAATTTGGGGATTAGTAGTGGGATCTCATTATAATCACATAGCTGATGGAGCTGAAGGGAGGCAGGGTCCGAGTAAGTGGGAGACTGGCAGAAAAAAGTACCTGGATCTACCACAGAAATAATTTAGTCCAAGCCTTCCATGTCACAGATGATGGAAATTAGGCTCAGAAAAGTGGGTGGACCAGTCTAGGGAGAAACCCAGAGCTTGAGCTCGGATCTCCTGCGTGCTAGATTCACGTTCTTTTATTCAGCAGACGTTTGCTAAGCTTTTGCCATGCGCCAGACCTGGTCTCAGGTGCTCAGTCGGGCTGGTCACAACTGTGAACAGCAACCACAGAAGCTTTCTTTGTCCTCGCTACACTGCTGCTCGGATCAAACAGAGTGTCTTCTGATCTCCCTTCTCCTAAACAGCTCTTTAAAAAAAAAAAAAAAAAAAAAATCACTGTCCCTATTCTTCTTATAGAAAACTCCAGAGCCCATTCTTTCTGCCTCTTCATTGCTTTCCCACGTGCCAATTGGTTCCTGCGTTAGCTTTTCTAAAATCCCCATGAAGAGGGATCAATTGCTCTGCTAGACCCCTAGTGACAAGGTACAGATTTAATACACACAGGCTTTGGAGAAAATAGTGTTGTTTTCACCATTTATTTAGTAGTTGTGATGCCTCACTACTGTGCCTCAAGAGAGAGGCAAAGACATTCATAGATAATGGTCGCAAATCCTTGGGGAACTTGTTGGGAAGGCCAAAAGTGAAAGAAAATCAGGGAATGAACACTGACTTGAGTGCTGGCGTATGGTCAGACACACATTGCTCTGTCCGTTTGCCAGCTCTGTGACCTTCCGAAGTTCACGTAACTTCTCTGTGCCTCAATTTCCTAATTAATAAAATAAAAGTGGGGACTAGAGAATCTCTACTGAAATTATTTTTAATCCCCACTTTTACTATATTCTTGGAAGGATTGGAGAAGCCAATGACATCTAACATCCATTTCAGTTTCAAAATTCTACATTTTCATGACAGCAAGTAGCTTCGCAATACTTTGTGCAAGGGTGTACTATTACCACTTGTACACAGAGCCTAACTGATCTAATTCTGTTCATTAAATAAACCAGATTTCTTTGAAAACAAGATGGCTTTGTCTCCCAGTTCTAGCATTATAATGAGTTGCTTGCTGTGATTTTTAAAATATCTATTTAGGTAGCCAAAAAATCTCACACTGGTTTTACGTGGAAAAATGTCATATTCCAAATGATTTCTTTCTCCCCGTATTAGAAGGCTAAGATGCAGTATGAACATGTAGTTCGTATTATTTGGAAGTCTCCACGCATTTTACTCCATGGAAATCTAAGAGAAATGGGAGGGAAAGGCATTTCATTTTTGCTCCCTGGATGGCTCCAATATGCCTGCCTGATTAATTTTTTTAGGCCTGCTTTAATTTTGTAACTACCTGGGTACCCAGGTTTGTGCATTTTTTTCGGGGGGGGGGTTGCTGATATCAGAGCACTTTCATATTGAATTCTACAAAAAATCATCTTGGATCCAGCATTGCCACACTGCCCTTTGTTCCCTTGACGACCGGAGACGGCTAAGCCTTGATGGGTCCTAGAAGGGACAGCGTGTGAAATGTGCCTGTTCCCAGAAACAGCATCAGTGTCTGTGACTGGATTCTGGACAGGCATTCCTGGAAGCAGCCACTCAGGAGTGCTACTTTTAGCAACAAGAGCAGCTAAGATATGATGCTCCAGTCAGGACATTGTGCTGTATCTTTCCTAAGTGTCTTGAATGAGGCACTGTTTGTGGGTGCTTACTGAGCTCAGACCTGAATGCTAGCCTTCATGTTACGTGGCTATCAGCGTTTTCCCACTCAAAAGTGGCCGCGGAGCAAAGCTTCTGGAGTAGCAGCCTGGTAATGGGCATCGAAAACCTTAAAAATGCTCAAAACTTGTCTTAGTCATTTTACCTCTTAATTGTCTTAAGAAAATAAATGCGTATTATAGTGGCTGGCATGTAGAAAACATGCAATAAATGTTAGTTGTTGTTATAAAGATGATCGTTATGATATAATCTACAGTGTTGAAAACTTAGGTTAAACCTGAGTGTCCCAGAAAAACAGATTGATTAAATAAATATTATCATGTCCTTATAAGGTACCATGGGGTGCCATTAAAAAGCATGTCATGGCTTCCAAATTTTGGTGTGCATCAGAATTGCCTGAGGCACATATTAAAAAATGAAATTTCCCAAATATTCTGTGAATAACTGGAAAGTTCTACAAATAAGAGAGGAGTTAGGATTCACATATAAACAATATATATTATAGCAGGAACATTAATTTTGCTTAAAGGATTATTATTTATGTCAAAGACTTGGTGTCTATTCTTAGCCAGTTAATGTCACCAATAACCATCTGTCTTAAATGACCATTTGTCTTTAAATCCTTCAGGTCATTGAAAATGAACCTCACTTGACGCATTATCTTGTTCAATGATGTTTTCTTTAAATGGTCTTTATTAAAAAAGGCCTTTTCCCCAGTCCTCCAAATTACGTAATTGTCTTTCTATGTAGATAGATAGTTCTCTTTAGTAAAAGAATAACTTTTTCCTTTAAGAGAAAGAGTCCATCTGGGGAAATACTTCATACTGGGGGCTTTCGACTGGCCTTCTCTCTGTGTGTTCTCACAATGTCTGTGTTGGGACCAAGGGTGGTTGGAGGGCTGTGGCTGAGCGTAGTGAAAACCACACTGAACTGTCAACTCAGAAGTTTGCTCCAGCGTAAAGATAAATAATTTTATCTGTAGTTTCTATTTTACTGAAAGGAATATACATACCAAGGGAAATGGCCAACGAAGTGTTTAATTGAACAAAGAAGCCATCAGACTGAACTGGCTTCAATGCTTTCGGAGCCTACTGAGCAAACCCAACCCTAACCCTAAAGTGCCTCAAGGGGAAGAAACAGCCAATCACAAAGAGCCAACCAGGGTTTTCCAAATAAGGCAAACGCTTAAACTATAGCCAATTAAATGACTGCTGTGCTTACTTGTGCCTCTTGTGTTCAAAAAAAAAGGAAAGGAAAAAGTCTTCTCTAGCTGTTGTTGGGGAGGCACTCTTAAGCACTTCTGGTCTTCCTCTACCCTATTTGAATTGATCTTTGCTCAAGTAAAATACAATTTTAGTATGTTCAGTTTGTCTCTCAATGGCAGGGTTTGTTTTCTCCCAGAGGAACCATTTCTTCAAAGATCAATGTAATGGGTTTTACCGACACTGGGAAGTCCAAGTTGCTTCTGTCCTCGGGGTCCTCTTTGCTGCCTAACCATTATGGTCCCAAATCATGGAGTTGACCGGTCAGCAGCAGAGTGACTCAGTGAGCACTGATGCGTCATATTTTAGGGAGAGGGTTAAAGTCCTCATTTCTCATCCCTTCCCAGGCCACAACCTCCCCAGCAGCAGCACTGTGTTTCCCTAGCACTTATCTGAGCCGGGCACTGCTCTCTGATCACATCACCTGGGCTTGTATTTACATATTTAGTTCTCACCCTGTAAGGTGATAACACCATTATTCATTCCCATTTTACAGGTGAGGAAATCTCACCAGGTAGGTAAAGATCACACAGTTACATACAAATGATCCATAAGGGTTTGAACGCAAATATTCTGAAAGTCTTTGTATACTATTCTCCCGTAAACTTTTGCTTCAAATACTGGAGAAGCTACGGGTGGAGGAGAGAATGCAAAGGACCGACGGTAGCAGGAAGCGCCTGAGGACACAAGAGGGGAGAGTTCTGGAGGATGCAAAGTAAAAGCTGGGGAGCAGGAGCCTGGTCAGAAGTCGTGCTCTTCTCTGACCCTGATTGGCTGAGGCCCTTGGAAAAGGAATCTCATTTTTCTGAACCTCGGTTTCCTATTTTGAAAAAGCTGATAATAACAGCACTTCCGTCCTATCCTCATAGTGAAATAAAATAATACGTGCACAACAGGCACGGAGAGATCTTAGCTGTCACCTACCCCCCAACCCCACAACCAAAGGCAAAGAAAGACACTTGAGATCTTTGAGTTTACTAAATTGAAAAGACAGATTTCCGAGCGAACTTTGCTCAGGACCAGGAAACAAAACAAAACAAAGCAACAACACCGAAACAAACAAACAAAAGAATCCAGCAGGCATTTGTAATCATTAATTTTCGTAATTTCAAATGTTCTTTTACTGTTTTCCTCTTTTTTTCTTTTTCTTTTTCCCTTCTCCCCTCCTCCTTCTTTTCTTCCTCTGCCTTGTTCATTTCCCCCTTCATTTCTTAACAGAATCCTTTTTGGAAGCCTCCAGCTTTGACTTCACTAAGAGGGGAGGAGGATCCATTTCTACTGAGACCAGAAAACTCTGGAAAGCAGACTGCCCTCCAGGGGGACACCCAGCTGCAAAGCAAAAACACGAAAAAGCTGGCTGAGCTGGGCGATGAATGTTCTAGAGGGAGGAAGCGTGGGGAAGACTAAAAATTGCAGATTCTTTCCGGCCTGGGATTGACTTTCCCAAGTTCTACTTCGCTTATACAAGGCTGATTTACTTTACTAGAAAGTGATCCTTTGCCTACACCATCTTATGTGTCTTCTTGTATTCCCTTAAAATCATTTAGGCTGTCTCAGGCACACATGTCTCATTTGCCATCCAAATTGCGGGTTGGAGTAAGAAAATGTATCTTCTTCCTTTGGTTTCACCTCCGCGTGCGAACAGGGAAGAACTGGGCTTTGGAGTCAAAAAACCATGGGTTGAACGTCAGCTCACTACTTATTAGACAGGTGACCTTGAGAACATCACTGTACCTCTCTAACGTCCTTCCTTTGAAAAGTGAGTGTAAGAACAGGAGCAGCCCCATCAGCTTGTTTGAGTGACATAACACGGGTAAAGCGCTAACAGGAGGGGAGCCTAGGAAGTATTCATTGCATGGTAGCTATTGATATGTTAGTCTATTTTTCTCTCCCGCAAATGCCTAACTATGCACTCAGTTCAATAAGGATTTGTCAGGTGAACTATATAAATGAAACAAAGATGTACTCTCTCAGTACAGGGCAAAAGATGCATTATTGTAAAAGGCTTGCTTCTTTCCAGGATGTTGAAGAATTTTAATGTCCTAGGTTATGTTTTAGATGGAGAGCAGAAAGGGAATCCCCAAAACATGAGAATAAATACAGAGTGATGTCCTGCATAGTTGTTGTTAAGTGGTCAGGACATCTTATTTACATAAGTAATTTTTTATTATCTTAGTACGTTAGTAGAATACCGTATTATTTGAGAAATGAAAAAACAGGGCTTAGTTTTCATCAAACTAAAAAAACTAATTTAAAACTCAACAATGCGGTTCAATTTTAAAGATTGAAAGAGTACTTAGATTCCCCCCACCCCTGAATTAGCTTTTTGCGTGTATGAGACTAATCAGCAGGTATCTTTCTGCTTCTAAATGACTTGTTATTTTCATTCCACTTCAGTTAAATAAATATTTTTACACGCATATACCATGTACTAGGCACCTGGGATTAAAAATTGATCAAGCCACAACTGTAACCCTACAATAAGAAAATAAGGTGGTGAATGTATTCAGTGCACAGAAATGGTGCTTTTGAGGAATGTGTTTGTGTGCATGTTTACTTATTACCAGGCCAAAGTACGATCGATCCGATCAGTCCTGCTGCGTCCTGGTTTAGAACTCTGGATCCACATGTATTTTCCAAGGTGTTGGTTTGCTAGGTTAGGCAGATATTTATTTTCCATCTTGTGAATGGCAGTCAGCATTCACACCCCAGAGTCGTAAGCTTGGCGAGCCCTTTGCCAGGGCCCTGAAGCCACCTTTTGCTGTCACAGAAGCAGTTGCTGTAATCACCTTGGCTCCGTGCCTGGAGCAGGCTGTGTGACTCAGTGACGGCTGCAGTCGGAGCATGGACGTGGGGACAAAGAAGCCTCAGATCAGGAAATCACAGTGACGATGGTCAGTTAGGACTGGATGGTTTTGTGCGCGTGGAGTGGTTTTTTAAAGAAAAATTTTTTAAAAAAGCATTCACCGAGGACGCATTTAATTCTGTTACCTTTGCATGATGTTTGTCCTAGTAATATTCTGTTCGACACCACAAGTGATTCCAACTGAGGGAGAGCTCCAAGGGTTATAACAGCCATTCGACATTTCTAATGATTTTAGATTCGTGTTTGGTAAGGGTACGTATGCTTCCTCTCACTAGAATTAGGTTTGGTTTACTTTTGTAAAAAAGATTCTATTTATTTATTTATTTATTTATTTATAGAGAGGGGAAGGCAGGGAGAGAGAAAGAGAGAGAAAGAAACGTCAGTGTGTGGGTGCTTCCGGCACACCCCCTACTGGGGGCCTGGCCCGAAACCCAGGCATGTGCCCTGACTGGGAATCGAACCAGTGGCCCTTTGATTCACAAGCCCCGCACACAACCCACTGATCCACACCAGCCAGGGTGAATTAGATTACTTTTTGAAGTCACTTAGATTTTAACATCAACCCCCAGCCTAGATTCAATTCATCCCAGTGAAGATAACGATTAATTTCCAAGTGAAATGTTAAGTCAGAAGCCTTGAAATGTTTTGAAGTTCACAACATGTATACTTTGTCAAAATATGATCAAGCACTTAATTTTTATATTTATCAATCTAGTTATTAGTTATAAATGTACATGGAAAATAATAATAAAGATAGAGATTTGTAACCATTGGTCAACATTAAGGGGAAGAAGCCTATAAAAAATTAGGGAAGGATGAATAAGGGTGTGAAGTTGTGTTAGTTATAATAGAATTCATTTCTTCTCCTTTTATATGGTCCAACAAGGTAGAAATATTTTAGTAAACCAGAGGCAACACCCTCAGTTGTGGCTGGGTAGAACTGCTGTGGCAGGGGGTGACGAGGAATGTAACACGGAGACAGGCACTACATTCTGAAACAATATCCTCACATAAACTTAAAATACTTGATATAAGGGAACAACTATCTCACACTGCAATTTGGTGCGTATTTGGTGTGACATGCTCTCATTGTGTCTTAGCACAGGATCCTAGGGATCGTTATGAAGCAGATTTTTTAAAAGCCCTTAAAAAAGCCCTGGAGAATTGCAATGCAATTTGAGACAGATAATTGATTAATTTTTCATTCTTCTTTTTTTGCAAAGAAATTTTGTTTTTGTGATTTCCCATTGTTTAAAGATGAACATTTTTGCATTTTGTTAGGAACGTACCTGTCCGCACTGAACAAAGTCTGTGCTTTGTGGTTATTATTATCATCAATATCATCTGCCGGAGCATCAGTTGACACATGTTTATTGAGCACCTATTGTATTCTAGCGAGACTGCTCTTGGGTCTTAGGATACAATAAAGAACAAAATGGGCAAAAGTGCCTGCCCTTGTGGACATTTTAGAGTGGAGTGATTGACAATAAGTGTTAATCTAATACATAAGTAAATTAAAAAGTATGGAAAATAAAACAATATAACCGGGTAAAGGGAATTGGGAGTGTTGAGGGCAGAATCGGGACAGTGTTGCAGTTTTAAACAGAGCGATCAGGATAGGCCTCGTTGAGAAGGTAACAAAGGAGGAAAGATTAAAGGAAGTGAGAGAGTCAGTCACGTGGCTGTCCCTTGGTAGGGCATTTCTGGGAAGAGGCAGAGGTCCTAAAGGTCATTGTTTTCACACAGCTCACTGTCTTCTTTATTCAAGGAGTACAGCACGCTGCTCACAGGGAGGTTACTGGGTTACACTTAATGGGGTTGGGAGAGAGATGCACCTTTTCCCAACTTTCTATGCAGGGTTCCTAACCCCTAATGCCTCAAACATCTGTGACTTTTTGGCTCAGAGAGTAACTGTGGCCAGTCTTGGCCGTATGTTGTGGGTCTTACCTGCTTCCTTGAACATGCACACAATAGGAAGTCAACTTGATTAGGGGGTGTTAATTTTTTTTTCTGTTAGACTGAGCAGTTTGGGAAGGAACAATTGTTGCTCATCATCTATATTTATCAGTAGAAGATGAATATACTGTAAGAATAATTGTTGTCTCTCCAAAATAGAAATGATGAACTTGGCAGCCTCCTCCCTGCATAACAAACAAGTGGTATGGGATACACACACAACTTTTCTGTGTGATATTTTCTCCAAAACTTATTTTTTATTAATCCTCAGACTATATGTGTTATTTTGATACTATTTAATATCAATCTCAGATGCAGAAGTGCTACTTCACACCATATGACAAACTCTAAAATAAAACATTTCTATGACACTGTGGCATCATTAAGATATGTGACTAATAATAAATGGTTACCCTATATAGAGATTATTGAACATACACACGTATGGGTACATGTGCACGCACATATATAAGGGGGGAAAAAAGAGACTCCAGGGAATGTAAATAAAAATGAAAGCACACATATGCTTCACCCAGACAGAACGCACTTTATGAGGCACACTATAGAAATCATTAACAAAAATTTATTTGGCACCTCACGTTAATGGCTACTGTGGTAGGGCCTCTGTTTCATTTCAGAACTTGAATCAATTCTGCTTCTACAGGGAGTACAATATAAAAACAACAATAAAAACCTGGACTCCCACCACGCCCTGAATGCTTAGTACTTCCCGAGGAAGGCGCTCAGTACCTGTACTTGCATTGCAGTATTATTGCAACATTGCATCATTGAACCCTATAGGGCAGTACCATTACTGTAGACCGATGAGAAAACGAAGGCTTAAAGAAGACGCAAAACTTGTGTACGCCCCTGGAGCTAGTGAATTCTGGATTAAGGGTCGGAACTCAGGTGTTTTGTCTCCAGGTCCACAGCCCTAGCACTGCAGCACGTTTCCTGGAAAGGATCTCAGAAGTTGTGTGAGAATTCTGGGGTCAGGCAGGATCCAGGCTGAAGTGCTATTTCTGTCTCTTACGTGACCGTAGACAAGTTGCTTAACCTCTGAGACTCAAAGGTTCGTAGTACAGACACTGATATCTAAGGTATAGCATCTACAGTATAACAGTATCTATAAATACCCACGGATACTAATATCTATAGTAGTTGTACCTAATAGTATAGACCAGCGGTTTTCAACCTTGTTCATCTCATGGTGCACATAAACTAATTACTAAAATTCTGTAGCACACCAGAAAATCTATTTTTTGCCAATCTGACAAAAAAATAGGTATAATTTTGATTCATTCATACTGGATGGCTACTGTTGTGTTGGCCGTTGTCACTTTTTCAATTTGACAATCTAAGGGAAAAGAGGTCAGTGCTCCGGACTAAATAGGCATTGCACGTTTCAAAAATGCTTGCAGCACACCCGTGTGCTACAGCACACCCGTTGCACATTGCCGGTATAGATAACAATGTGTATACTTTGCCAAATTGGCATGAGATTAGAGATGACGTATGTGCCTGCCACATGGCTGCTATTCAATAAATGATAATTGTTGTGACTTAACTGTTATCTCTGCGTCTAATCAGAGTCATGGAGGCAAACGTATGCCAAACCTAACGTGCACCTAAACTTTTTCTTTTCTTACTAACCAGGGCTACTGGTGGCTACTTGATTATTTGTCCCTAGAATCAAGGGACACCCTTGCCAGAAGAAAGAAGACCAGGAAGTGCATACTCCTTCTGCATTTCCTGTAACTTAGAAAATGAAGCCCATTTTCTTCATCCTCACCTGAGGACATTTTTTTTTTTCATTGCTTTTAGAGAGAAAGGAAAAGAGAGAGAGAGAGAGAGCGAGAGAGAGAGAGAGAGAGAGAGAGAGAGAGAGGAGCATTGATGTGACAGAGAAACATCAATTCACTGCCTTCTGATACGTGCCTTGAGCAGTGACTGAAACCTCAACCTAGGTATGTGTCCTGACCAGGAATTGAATCTTCAACCATTCAGCCCACACGATGCCACTTTGACCAACTGAGCCGCACCAACCAGGGTGAAGCCCATTTATGTAATTTACACCAGAGCTTTGCACCATGTAAAGCCTTCCTCCCGTAGAAACCGACAAGAAGCTAATGTCCCAAGTAGGGAGGAACAATTAGCTAATTCATGAATTAAGGTTTGTGGTTACAGTATATTCTTTTAGCCAAAGTTGGTAATTTGTTAGCTTAACACTAAACAAAGATTACCAATATTACTAGAGAAAGTGCCTCGTAAGAATAGGTCCAGCCGTAAATTATAAAACTGAAACTCAGAGATGTGTGGGATACCCAGAGATGTTAGCATTTACATAGGGGATTTTGCAATAAAGATAGAAAATCAAGTGTAAAATAAGTTACTATCCTGAACAACAGTAGTATAAACAGGATCCTAATTAATGAATATTCTAGCAATTTTTAAGTAGGTAGTAGGTTGTGAGAGCTCAAAGGGATTTAGAGCTCATGTATTCATATTCCTCCCCCTGGCCCTGCATTTTTTAGATGTGGAAACTGAAACCCAGCCAAAGGAAATGCTGTGGCCAGTTCCACACAATGCAGTAAAATGTTTTTCATTTTGATTTTCCTCTGCGTGAAGTGATGGGGCTGAGTGAGAAGCATCGTTTGTAGGGGTTCTTAAATCGGGCCTTACTAAATTTAGATTCAGTTCCTGCTTATGTAATTTTCCTTGCGTTTTCAATTATTTATACAAATACATTATTTATATATGTCTGGAACTTGTGCTTTTAGCACTCAATAAACAGGAATAATTTATAGGCTGAGGGAGTGCTTCCTGTCCTTACCTTTCAGAGCGTGTTCTTTTGCATTGTTAATTATTTGTTATACTTCAGTCTTTGTAATTTCCTTTCCCAGCAGTCTTAAGGTAGTACTTAACTAGCCAGAGAGACCCATGTTAGGATCTATGTTTATATTCATACACAGGTTCCAAAATCCAGGTTAATTCTCCCATTAGCCGCTTCCCTAGCACAGCTACCTATGCGGGGGCTTCGTGGTGTGGCCCACCAGAGTCCAGACCCTAGGTAAAGCGAGACCACGCTGAGAGGAGGCAGGCTTCCAATCCTAAATAGAAGTCACCTCTGCTTCCAGTTTCTTCTTTGCCTTTGCTTTTCGAAAACAATCCAGTTCTTGACATACTCTTTACCCTCTCCCATTACTCTTTTCTTTCTGCGGCCTTGCATTGACTTCAGTTACCTCTCTCATCCCGGCCCATAGCCATGGAGCTGGATTCCGCCGCCAGAAATCCAGACTCACACGTTCCTCATGCCTGACCCTCCTCGTCCGTGGCTCTCACCTTGTCTTGGATTTCCGAGGTGCTTCTCCCGGGACTCGCAGGAATGAGTGACGGTTGCTGAGAAGAGCCAACACAGCCGGTACCCCAGAGCGGTGCTTGCACGGAAGGACACCTTGGCAGAGCTGGGGCTGGGCTGGCAGCTCAGCCTCTGTCTCCTCTGCCATTTTTCTTCGCAGCCTCCTCAGCATCCCCAGGGCAGATGGAAAGAAGACCTTGGTTGTTTCTCCCTGAGCCTGGAGGAGCTCTGCAGTCAGAGCTCTGTAGCCAGTGTTTAGGAGAGTACACATAGTGCGGTATATAAACTTTCCTTCTGCGGAAAGGGAGGACAAAAATTTGCAAACTGAGATGGCCTGTCTTTTTTTTTTTTTTTTTTTTTTGTTATGGTCATTCAAAGTCTGTGGCTTAGGCCTTGAAGCGTGGTCCTTCCCTGAGTCCTTCTGTCACTTCACTGGGGCCACCAGGTGGGCAGCCCTCTCTCAGAGCACTTAATCGGAAGCCAAAAAGCCACCTTGCCAGAGTCGTGAGTGTTGATGAGGATATAGACCAAACACACCATTGACTTGACATGAAAGGACTACTGGGGCATAAACAAATAATTCTCAGGAAAAGGGGCCATGGACGGAAGTTTTTCTTTCCTTTTCTCAGCATTTCAGCAATTAGTTTTCTACATAGAAGTCAATCATAATACTAGGTGTCCGAATTCACTGAACGAAAAACCAGCCGGTGGGTGGATGAGCCTCTCAGCCAGAAAAGTGGACCTCTTTGGACCTGAGCTCTTGTGCATCTTTGTGATACTTTACAACTGTGTCAGGAGCCCTGGCAGCATCTTTAAGGCCTCAGGGAAAGCACCTGGGGATGCACCTAGATCCAGGGGACTGACGGGCTGTGCCCCCGGCTGTCGGGAGCCTCCCTCTAGCACACGTTGATGGATAGATGCCAGAAGGCTCCGTGTACTATGGGGCCAGGGAACTCCGCCCAGTCCCAGCGGAATCGGCCAAGGAGGCCCTGGCTAATTGGGTACAAGGTGAAGGAGAGGGTTCTGAGAAAGATACTCCGAATGCCCTGGGCACAGGGTTTCCATAAATTCATCTGGCTGCAAAACATGTATCAGCTCCATATTTAAAACTTCTTAAATTTTAAGAGTGATTTATGTTTATGGTAAAAGGTGTAAAAAGTATGACGACTGAACGCAAAGGGCCCCACCTGCGTGAGGCCTTCCCTATTCGCTCACCTTGAGCAAGCACAGCGGAGAGCTTCTTGTTTATCTTTTGGGGGAACGTGCCATGCACGTAGCCCGGTATAGCTAACGGACAGGACTAAATGGGGTGAAATTTGAAAAGTAGCTTTGTTCTTTCTCTCACCCAAGACCTTCAAACTCACTCGACAGGTCTCCCTGCACAGCCCTGGGACAGTATCTTGGGCGGATCCTGTGGCGTTTCCAAACACGTCTGGATGTTAAAACAGTCTTTTATTTTCAAGTGGATTTAAAAGGGCACTCTGATCAAAATCAAAAGTTCTTTCTTACATCCAGTTTAAAACTTCTTTTCTTCCTCCAAGCTGAGGCCTGATGCTGGTTCAGAAGCCTGCACGGAGAAAGGGGAGTGTGGGCTGTGGCTTTTCACTCTCCTCCTCCTTACATGGAACCTGGCTGCCCCTGGCTCCTCCAAGGACTGGACTGCGTAGCCGACGCAAGTTACAAAGGGCAAGACATCCTTTGTAACTAACTCAGTAGGTGTTACATTATCCAGTATCTTTGCCCTCTGTGTGGTGGATCCCCAATGCTGACATTGTCTTACATAGGATGGTGCTGTGGGCTTTTCAGAGACTCCGCCTGCTCAGTAAAAGACCGCACTCTGGTCTCTGAATCGCTCTCTGTGGTGTTCTCTCAGCCCCACCTCTCATGACTCTCCCTCAAGTGCAGTCTTATGATTCCTCTCCTATTCTCAGAATATTTCTGCTGGGATTATCTTGCCCCAGCAGGCAGGGCTCTGAAGTAAGACCTTTTCAAAATGACACCACCTTGGCTACCTTCCAGGGTGATCGCTTAGCTCACAGGAAAACTTGGCAACCTCTGGCCTTTAGCTTTTTCTAGGCAAGAGGCAGGCACCTCATTCTGTGCCCCCAGGTTCTAGGGAAAACGGAGAAGTTCGCCCAAGAGCTCCCTCACCACATTCTGTTGTAAGAGCAGCATGGAGGGAGCCTTCTGAATTTTTGCAGATTGGCCAGCAATGAGATGGCGGTGGGATGGTTTTCTCCCTCTGGTGGGCCCCACCGTCCTTTCTTTTCTGCTCTCTAGGTGCTCCATTCAGCCTCCTTCGTTAGGAAGGGAACCCATGGAACTATAGTGCTATTAGGCCAACACTTGTCCAAGCTCTCTTTCTTCCTCTCTCTGATCATCCTCTAAGGTCCTCTTCAATGGAGGGTCAAGATGGGTGATGAGCTGAGGGTCACAACTGAGGATGTTACTTACCTTTCAGTAAGTCCTGAATGGGTAATATATTCAATAGTACTTCTATTTAAAATATGGGGAACATTAGCTCACTATTATCAATATTGAAACCTGAGCCCAGATTCTGATTAATCACGAAGTCTATTTAAGCAAAACACACACATGTATACATACAACACACATGTTCAAATATTATACATCCTTTCTTAACCTCAAAGGGAAGCACTCCATATTTACTGTTCTGGAACTTGTTTTGTTAAGAACATGTCTGAGACAGATTGTATTGTCAGTCCATATGGATCAGTAGAGTAATAATTACACTGTATGGCTGTTTCCAGATTTCTGTTATGACAAATAATGCTAATGTAGTCTTTGTGCACTTTGGGGAGAATATTTGCAGAATAAGTTCCTAGAAGGAGAATCAATTCCAATTCACAAGTAAAATTTTAATACATGTCTCCAACTTGCCAATTTTTAGTCAGTTATCACTCTAACCATTAGAATGTGGAATGCCCATTTCTTTATACTTCTACTAATCAGGTGATTTAGAAGCACTTAAATATTTGTCAGTGTGGTAGGTAAAAAATTGTCATGTCTCCGTTATTTTAGTTTATGATTTTTTAAATCATGAGCATGGAAGAACATCTTTCCATACCTTTTTGAGTCTTTTGAATCTTTTATCTGAGTTGCCTGTTTATTTCCTTTGCTCATTTTTGTACTCATGATTTTCATATTGGTTTTTAAAGAGCACATCATATGTTAAGGACGTTTGCCTTTTTCTGACAGGCAAAAGTGAAACATTGCCTTTAGTTCTTCTTTGATACATTGACTTTATCTGTATCTTTTTTCCCCCCCGTAAAGGTTTTGATAATGCAGCAAATCTCTCAGTTTTCCCTTTGTGACACCCGGGTTTTGAGACGTCCTTAGGAAGGCTCCAAGGTTCTAAAAATGTTCACTGATATTCTAGAGTTTTTATGGCATCTTCTCCTTTTACATTTAAATGATTGATCTTCGTGGAATGTATTTTAGGGCAAAGTGTGAGCCTTTCTGCCGCTAACATTAAATGTAAACTTTACTCCCTCGACTTCTCTACTTTTTCTCTTTACATCACTGAATGAAACGCTAAGTTAAACCCAGAGTCCCTCTTTAAACACAAAGCTTCTCACATAGTTAACCGCAGAGGCAAATAAAAAAAAAAGGCAAAACATTTTTTTTTTTTTGTTTTCAATTATGCCCGTTGCCCATTTTCTAGGATTCTCAGCCTAACTTTCATGGGCGTTGGTCTCTTGAAGCCGTGGTATTTTCACGGCAGTTACGATGCACTTTTCAAATCCAGTAGTGAAGGAGGCAAGACTCTTTGCTCCTCCTCGTTTTTACGGTGGGTGCCAGGAGAGGGGGAGGAATCGACCCAAGGTCACAGAGCAATTTAGGGTGTTGAAATCCAAGGTGCCGTGCCACCCGGCTTGTCGCCGTGATCGTCAGACATCGTGTGCAAAGCACAGGTAGAATGTATTCTTCTTCTGATCGCATCACTCACTACATTACACAATCCACAACAAACACAGCTAAAGGGCAGTGGACGGGGTGACACTCAGCCCGTTGACATGCACAGATGTTTCAGTGAATTGGGAACATGGCCTGCTCATAGAATCATACATAATATTTGACAACGTGAGTCAGACTTGGGCATCATTCAAGATTAATCTTATCCCCTTAATGAGATAGCTGATTGTTTTGACTTGTTCCTCTCTGCCTGTTCCAAGTTGCCTGACAGTGTGTTATACAGACAGTCTTGCTGGTCTGAAGCTCTGTTCTCAGATGCTGAATTATGGAGTCCATTAAGAAGTTCAAAAGATCTGTTTGGAGAGGCAGGAATCCAGTAACGCTTCTAATTTTTCCATGATGACTGATGGATTTGGAGCACTCCTAAGGGGTGGCTGTATAATGCTAAGTGTTCAGCATGGGCCAGCTTTGTCACCTTACGTGAACCCTGTAACTACCTTTTATTCCAACCTCATCTTCCCAGGCTGCCTCTGAGGGAAGGAGAATTTCTGACTTTGGAAGTTGGGAGTGAAAAGGGAGGGTGGGCATGCCTGAAGATGAGGCACCAAAAAACAAAAACAAAACCTAAAAAAAAAAACCTGCCTGTGTCTTCATTACCTGGCAGACTCCCTGCTTTAGTTTCATAGGTCATTGGATTTCTTCCAGAACTGTTGTTTTGCAGAGGGCGTGCAGAGGACTGTAGGCTCTCTGGTGAGCGGGATACTCCTTCCTGGCCACAGGATACGGGAGAGTTCAGCACCAGGAAGATCCCCGCGTCCAAAATGGTGGGGAGAAGTCGGAAATGGTCTCTGTCTGACCAGCTGCTGTTTTTTCTAAACTCAAGTGACCTGGGGATTGGCCCCAGCACCTCGTAATAGGTGGGAGACTGTGTTCAGCCCTAGGTGCCTGAAGTCCTTCAGTTAGTCTGTGGTTTGTGCGGTCCATGCCGACAGCACCAGCTAAGTTGGAGTCACAGGCAGTGATTGTGCTCGTCACAGACATGGTCCGTTCCTTGATGTGCTTTCAAGTGCTGTATCCTATGAATCCTGCTGGCAAGAAAACCATCCTCCACCCTAGCACTTAGTTAACAAATATGGCCTTGAAAAGTAGCCAAAAATGCATGTGTTTGCTGTGCTGTTGGATTTCTTTTTGAAAGGAAAAAGCTCTTCTGGTCATGATGCATAAAAGATTCTATTAATTAGCAGAACTTATAACATCTCCCTATAGGATAAAGACAAATAATAGCCTACATTGCTACTCCACTGGTTCCTTTGTTGGACAAATTTATTCCTCTTGCTTTAGCACAGAAATTGCCTCTCTGACCCCTTAGTTGTGTCTCGTACCCTCACACTGTGCACACACAACTAACTATTCATTAATGTCAACGAGACTCATGAGTGCGTATCCGGCGGGGTGAAGTCAAGGGGACTAGGTCCCAAAGTCAACATCTTTGCTATACATTCCAAGATGAATATGTTCAAAATCTTATTACTCTTCAGTGACTAAGAGTAAAAAAGTAGAACATTTAGGATACAGGTTAGAGATGGAGCAGAAGATTTTAATCCCCCCCCCCCGATCATGTTCATACATGCACCAGACTGTAAAACCTTTCAACTCACACTTGTCCCTAGGTATAATAGAGTAGGGTCATCGGTGCTTATCTGGAAATAAAATTTCTAGAAATTAATTTAAGTTTGTCAAAAGCTGAAGGAGAGAAGAGCAGCCAGCCCCCACTGCCCAGCAGAAACCAGGTGCTAAAGATTCTGAAACAGGAGAGAGAGTATAGTAAGAGGAGGAGATGCGTGTTGAAGAGGGAGTGGGGGAGGGGCGTTTGGCCCCTGGGGGGACAGATTTCTCAGCTCCTTTCTGCCTGCTGAGTGGGTATAAGACCCAGCAGGGCTACAAAGATACCTAATCTCAACTCCAAGAACCATGTCTTCAGACCCCATCTCATTCTGAGAAACAGTATACTCCTGTGATCCTTTGTTCGTTGCACTTTGTATTCTGCACACCCTCAAAGACTGACACCCCACTCTTCTCTACTCTGAGTCTCAGGAGGCTGATGTATATGGACTGAATCAACTGGGTTTGGTTGCCTTGCCTTTGGCTCCTTTTTGGGGTTGACTGATGGGAGGGACTGGTAAGAATTCAGAAGGTAGCAGAAAAGCAAGATGAATCTTCTTACCTGCCACAGTCCTTCCTGCCAGGCCTCAAGTTATTAGGGCTGTGTTCTTCTAGAAAAGACCAAGGCTCCTGTTGGGGCTATTTCTTACAGAGCAGGTCTCACTGGGGTCCAGCAACTCTCTCCCCTTGACAGCCAGGCGTAGGACTTCTGGTGCTGTCTCTCTCTTGCTAGTGCAGGGCTGGTTTAGTATGTTTTGTGCACATCCCCTAACCATAATTACTCTGGCTTTCACACTCTTTGAATGGCCTGTCTGCTTTCTGCTGGGATAATGACATGTACATCTATCTCTCCACATCAGCTTGGACCAGAGAACAAGCAGCCAGCCCCTGACCTGGGTCCGACAGTCCCACTTTGTAGCATTGTGGTCCCTGGTAGCCGTTCTATCTTTGGAGATGTTGTTCCTAGGTTCCCATTTTGAATTGTCACTTTGTGCTGTGCTCTGCCTCTGCCCTCTGGCCATGTCAGCTGTTCAGTGGCAACCTTGGCCTATCTGCTCTCTTTCTTGCTTTGGATAATTGAAGTACACGCTTCCTAGGAAGCAGGTACTATGCTGAGCTCTTTGCCTATATACTTTATTTATTGTTCACAGTAAGTATTGGATAGTTACGATCTTTATCCTCATTGCACAAACGAGAAAACCGAAGCTCAGGAAAAGTTGCTGAAGGCCACGCAGCTGGAAAGAGCAGAGATTCAAGCCATGTTGAGCTCTAAACCACTGAGCTGTGCATTAGCTGATCCTCTGGACTGGTTCTCGGAGCTCACTGTAATCACAGGCCACGTTTCTGTACACACTGGGGCCTCCCTGGGATAGTTTAGCTCGTCAAGTCGCTGACTGGGATTGTAGGCCTGGCCCATCTCCTGCTCCTCCCAATTGGGAACTCAATCCCTGTCTCAGTCTGCTAGGGCTACCGTAACAACGTTTAACTGGGTGGCTTAAACCATAGAAACGGTTTCTCACAGGTCTAGAGACTGGGAGTTCCAACGTGAAGGTGCTGGCAAGATAGGTGTAATTCTGAGGCCTGTTCTCTTGGCTTGCAGGGGGTCCCCGTTTGCTGTGTTGTCATGTGACCTCTTCTTCACATGCACAGAGGGAGAGACAGAGATTCCTGCTGTGTTCTTCTTCCTATGAGCACACCGATCCTACAGGAATAGGGTCTCACCCTGTGATTTCACTTAACCTTTGTTATTGGCCTTAAGACCACGTTTGCTAATGCAGAAGGTAAAACCTTTGGGGTTGGAGCTCCAACATACAAATTTTGGAGGGGACACAGTTCAGGAAGTCTCTCTCCCTAGGAACTTAGACTTAGCATTGATTCCTGATTCGTCATGTCAAAACAAAAATCAGACCCTCTATGGTATGAAAAAAATTTCCTTTCCCTCATACCTACAAGGCACTATCTTCCCAAATGTTTACAAATGAGTGCACAATTTTAAAAAATATGCCAAGATTTGGAAATATCACTTAATCGAACTCAGCTGAAGCCATACACAAGTGAACTTTGACAGAGTATTTATCGTTAGAGCACCCTACCCTAAGTTCAGGCAGAAGAGCTTTCCATTATCCTCGCAAGATGTGGTCGATGGCACACTTAATCATTCTGTGTTGAATGTACACATTTCTAAAGTGCACACCAGGTTTGCTTCTGCAATGTGAGAAGGGTGTGAAGATAAGGGCTAGTGGTCATAAGTAAAAATTGATTGGAGGTGCTTATTTAAGGAGAGAAAAAAAAAAAAGAAAGAAAAGCCGCAGGGGTAGAGCAAAGGGGTTGGTGAAACGTTTGTCCTTTGACCTATTTTTGCGTGTGTGTATAAATCATAAGATAAAAAAATTGTCACGTAAAGAATTTACTTCCTTTTCCTACTTCTCCTACCTTTTCTTTGTCTTAAATTGGATAAGTAGATTTTTTAAAATATTATTTTTTAATTGTTGATTTTTAGAAAGAGAGAGGAAAGAGGGGAGAGAAAGACAGAGAAATAGCAACCTGTTGATCCACCCAACTATGCATTCATGGGATGCTTCTTGTATGTGCCCTGACCAGGGACTGAACCCACAACCTTGGCCTGTTGGGGTGATGCCAAGTGAGCTACCCTGCCAGGACTTGATTAGTAGTTTGTTTGTCTGTTTGTTTGCTTCTGCTCATTCTATCTCTAGAGAAGAAAATAGATTTACTATCTACAGTAAACCAAGTTGGAGTTAGCTAGTTCCTGAATTAAAGTTAGCATTTTTTGAGAGGAATTTTTAAATGCCAGCTTGTCTCAACTTTTAAATAACTGGCTAATCTGGGAGAAATAGTATAGCTTTCCACATAGCAATGTATTCCTTTATTTGGAAAAAAGGAAAAGGGTGTTTTTACACACAGAGAAAAAGTTGTAGAACATTATTTAGAATGACTTGCCTTTTATATATATTTTTAAGTTGGGATGTGTAGGTGTATGGTATGCATCAACACAGATGAGTCTTTAGCATTGTGCACACTTTACAAAGGAAATCTAATAAACACCAAGAACGCCGGCTGTTGGGGCAGGAGCACACCTCAGAGCAGGCGATCCAAACACAAAGTCCTGGGTATGTTTTGAACTGAGAGCAATAGAAAGAAGGACAGAGTGCGGGGCCTCTGGACAGCTACAGGCCTGGGGCAACTGGCTTCTGCAGTCCGCGGGGCAAAAACCCTTCCTGAAACACACTGATGGTATGTTTAGTACTCCCGTGTGCCCTAATGTTGCTGGTGTGCAAAATCCTCACTTGTTAGGCTGATCTTTTCAGGAAGCAGAGCCCACAGTCTCTCTCAGACACCCCCTTTTGTCTGTGGTTCCCTCAGTATCACAGGTCTCTACAAACCCAATCGCTTAGCCTCAGTCTAAGCTCTTCGTCTCTTGTTCTGTCTATAGGGAAGCTGAAAAGCCGCCAGTCTGCATAGTGATTCTTGTCATTAAAATCCTTCTCTTCCCTTTACTAAATATGTTGTCCCTCTTTGGGTTATAAAAAGACAAAGAAAAAAAGAAAACAAATAGTGAGTGTGGTATTAGATTGAATGTCTTCAGAAAGTTCCTCATACCCTCTGAATTCTAACTTTTTCCTCTTGCTTATCCTCTTGAGTACAGGGATATTTGGACAGAGAAACAGTTTTTTTTTTTCTTCTTCATGAGCATAGGGAGGGGTTTGGAGAATTGAAAAGTTAGATATAATGCCATGAGGAAATTATAACGATATCACAAATGCATTTGGGTTGGTTAAACTATAATATACATTGCTCCTGTTTCTTCACACAAGCACAAAAGTATCACAGGGAAGCTACTTATGTGAGAAGTCTCTTTTTTCCCCCTTTCTTTTTTAACAACAGTGTGGGAGAGGAGTTTCAGCTCCTAGATGTCGGTCTTTAGAACTTCCTTGTTGAAATTGGGAAGTTCGAAAGTTAATGTTTCCCTCAGGGAATTTCCTTGACAAGTTAAACAGTCCTTGCCTTATTCTTCCAAGGTGGGAAACTCTCAAAGGGGGGGAGGTCTCGCAACCACACCTCTTCCTGGAACATCTCAGCACTCCACCCTGGAATGTGGGACCCGTGGGGCCTGTGGCAGGTGGGGATCCTGGGAAACACAAAGGCTGGTTGTGTTTCTTCTAAAACTTTGCTTCGTCTGTTTCGAAACTGTCTTGATTGAACTGCTGTCCTGGCACACAAATGCCATGAGAATCTTGGGGAGTTGGTTCACTTGGGAGCAGACCCCAAGGATATTGGGGTTAGGCAAAGTGCTCTCCACAAACCATTCACTCACTTATTCAGGCACCTGTACCCACAGATGTTTGTGATGCTTAATTTTGTGTACAAACTTAGCTTGGCCACGGTACCCAGATATTTGCTCAAACATTATTATAAATGTTTGTGTGAAGATGTGTTTTTTTTTTTTTATGAAATCAACATTTAAGACCATACATGTTGAATAAAGCAGATTATCCTCTTTAATGTGGGTGGGCCTCACTCAATCAGTTTAAGTCCTTCAAAGAAAAAAAACTGATCTCTCCCAAATAAGAGGAAATTCTGCCAGCAGATTGACCTTGGACTTGAACGGCAACTCTTCCCTGGGTCTCCAGCACATGCACACACAACACACACACACACACACACACACACAACACACTTCTAGAGAACACTGACTAATATGGCACTGCACATACCTTAAAGCTGATTGTGAAAACTTGATGAGGAGCCTATTTGTGAAGACAGTTATTAGAATTACACCTTGATAAATTGGAAGCATTTTCTTTTTTTCAGGCCAGTGTTCCATACGAGGTTAATATAAAATATGCAGCCACAGAGAGACTCAGGTAGGGATGCAGTCTCTGTGGTTTGGCTTTCTAGAACCATCATGTTATTACTGTGCTTAAAATTCTTCTCTGCTTTCAAGAAAAAGGTCAGAATGATTAATGGGGCCTATGAGTAGCATGATCACTTTTGAGAGTTAAAGTAGGTGCTACAAACAGGATCATCATATCTGCAAAACCTCGTTCCGAACCTTACGTGGCCTGCTCTGCCTCCACGTTCCCTCCACTCACCTGGCGGGGTCCATGCTGCTTCCTGCTGCGAGGCCTTTGTCCAGGCCGATCCTCAGCCTGGGGTAGCCCTTTCCCAGGCACCCCAGCTCTGCCCCGCTAGTGCTTCCTCCTCCTTCAGATCTGGGTCAAATGTCACGCACCTGGTTCCCTGGATGAAGGTGACAGGCTCTCACAGCAGCATGTGTCTTTCCTTTGTGGCCTGTACCATTTCGTAACTCTGACTTTTCACGTTTATTGGGGTCATTATTAGATTCCAGGGTGTCTCCCTGACTGACTGTGGGCTTCAGCCGGCCAGGGACTGTCTCTGTAGTTCTATTGTTTGTGTGCTTGTCACATAGTAAATGCCCCCCAAATATTTACGGAATAAATAGATGAGTGAATCCTAAGCACTTGAGTCCCTTAAAAGGAAATGTTATTTTCACTGGTTAGTAACTGGGGAGACCCGGGTTCGGACAACATGCCCTCGGTCACAGCGGGAACACTGATAGGGCGAGGTTTGCGGACTCAGAGCTCAGGCACTTCCCACTACCCCAAACTGCCTTTCCTTGCCGCCTGCAGAAACCATGGGCAAGATGAGTGAAAGAAAACACTCCAATCCGGGGACTTCCCTTATTGCTCTATCTCTAAAAACACACCCCAACTCTTGGCACTGCCAAGAGACATGAGAAATCTGTCTGTGTGTTTGACACTGGAACCAGACGGAGTGGTACCGATCGCCTCTGCATTATCAAGCACCAGAATGAAACATTTCGCTTGAAAGTGAGAAGGAGCCTGTGAAGAAGCATGAAGGGGGAGAGTGAGACGAAATGTATAACACCTTCCCATCTCGTAACGAGAGACGTTAAAAAATCTCACATCTAAAATTTTTATCTAGTTCAGAGGTGGTTTTGATATAATTCTAAGGGATTAGAGCAACAGATCTGTAATTGATTCCTAACTAGCAATTCATTTCACTTTAGGGACACAACAGCTTAAGAATTGCACCACCTTCCTTGTCCATCACGGAATGAGACAGCTCAGACAGGGAAACTCGCAAAAATCTAATCAAAACGGCCTTACGAAGCTGTCTCCGGAATTGCAGACCCACGGGGCAGTTTCGCAGCCAAGTCTGCAACACTTGAAAAAACAGGGTTACGTGGGAAGTGCTGACACAGGCCCAGCAGAGAGAATGGCCTCACTATATTGCTATAACAATCTGAGGGGAAAAGAGTGAATAATTTTTTTTTTGTCTGCATTAATCTTCAAGCTGCTTCGATGTGACTTGAGGCTCTGCCACTGAAACCAACATAACTTGGCTGCGTGAATTGTGTGTACATTCCCGGTGAATGGGGCCCTTGATCACATTCCTACCAATTATGCTGTTCTCGAAACGATCCGAGCTGAGTCCTAACATGTTAAGACTGCTCAGGAGGGGAAAAAACCAACAACGGTGGAGAATTTTGCTCCTCTGTTAGAAAAGGAGAAGAAAGAGGGGCTTATGGCAACAGCCAGGTGAGACTTTTTCAGGCAATTCCTACTGAGCTGAAGTCAGCTGGGGAGGTCTTTATTAGGTGAGTTTAGGGTTAACTCGATGACAAAGAACTTCACGCACTTGAGGGAAAATCATTTTGGTACTGCCTGTGCTTCCGCAGGGCTTGGTTTTCCTCTCATGGCATTTATTTATCTTACCCTCGACATTTGTGTTTTTGCCTTACCTTTCATATCTCCACTCCCACCTCCTGCCCCTTAGATTTGAGTCCCTGGAGGACAGGAAATACGTTTTATTACTCGTTTAAGCTTACACAACACTCAGCTAACTGCGGTGAACATATAGCAAATACAAAATACACATCAACTGACTACAACACTTTTTAGTAACTGGCCACCTGCACTGTGTGAGATATGGGCGGAGGAGATATATTCTGGCAGCTAAAATTGTGACAACTCTTGAAATTTATAGAGCCGCCTGGGCCTGAGAGTCTCTGTGTGTTTTATCATAAGCTTCTGGAACACGGGCGCTCTTCGCCTGGACCGGGTCCCCTGTCGATCCAAACCGGCAGCATCGTTTTTCCTTTAAAGGAGCACGGTCCAGCCGCAGTTAACAATGCCATGGTCATCACACAGGCTCTGCGCTTCAGGGAAACTTAGATTATTTGACTCCCCGGTTCGCCAGCTCCTAGCTGTGTGAGCTTGGGCAAATTTCTCAATCTCTTTAAGGGAAATGGCCTAGATGAATTCCAGAGGTGAGTGCCATGGCCCGTGGGTGCCTCCTGTGCGTCTGTGCTGGTGAGCTGGGTTCGTGTAAAGGCAACAGGACGGGGCCCATTGGAAGCCTGGGAATTTCTAGAAGAGCAGGGCTTGGAGTTTGGTCTACAACTTTGGCCTTATCCATTTATCCTAATTTTATCTGGGGAAGTAGGATAGGGACCGGCCATCACCCACCATGTCTGGATGGGGAAGTCACTTCTTGTAAACTTGAAGGTCTGTGGTCATCTTGCACATCACATCCTACACGCCAAACGCAATCCTCTCACTCCGTGACCGAAGTGGCTGCAGGGAATCCCAGTATCATCTCCACACCTCGAACTGTAACAGAACCCTGGAAACCCCCAGATGTTCCTTCCTCCATGTTGACCCCGGATAGGAAATTACCATGCTCCATACCCCGGGGCTTTGTAGGATTGGGGAAATGGAATTAACTGACGTTTCTGAGAAGTCCACGTGAATCACTCCAAAAATCTGAGGTTTCAGTTTAGATTTTGGCATCCCATCTTAAGCTCTGCCCTCCGCAGTTTAGCTTTCTGTCCACATTTACGCCAACGGTAATGAGTCCCCAGGGGCACATAGATGTGGTGGCTGCTCCTGGGGAAATCTTATCCTCGTATTATATTCAGTTGAAAAGGGGACCTTGGAGTGAAGCTTCTCGCCCAAGGCCGTGTGATGGGAACGTGGCAGAGGCAGAAGTCTCCGGGTTTCAGATCCAACTGGTTCGATGTCCCTGGAGAGCCTTTTCGGGATTGGAAAGTGATAGCGCTGAAACGTGGCAGAGCCTTTCCTTGGTGACTATTTGAGAAGTGGGTCGCACGTCATCTGACTCTCTGAAAGTAAGTTTACTTCTTGCAAAAATTAATGGGGATTTTTATTACGAAGGATGCAGCATTTTAGCAACACTGCATGATGCGGTGAGTCATTTCAGAAGCTACTTACATAACAGGGATTTCCCTCAGGCCATACCAGTCATGGGGCAGAGCTGGGACGTCCTACTGTAGCAAATTGATGTTTCTGCTGCCCTTGCCCTGGCCCTGTGGGAACTTTTGACTCAATCCAATCCTTCCTCTGCTCGGTCGGGAGAAGGGAATCCCTGAGAAATGAGTGCCTTAGGAAATACAGTTTTTTGCACACGCTTCACTGCTCTGCCTGGCAACGCTGGTGCTTCCTGACCCCGCCATGGGCCACAGAACTGTGTGTGAGTCTTGTCTGCCCAGGTCAGATGCCTAAACTTTTCACGTGCGGATTCAGGATGCCTTTCTCTTATCCCCACTGGGTGTTGCCATTTTCTGTATTGCCGAAGTCAGGGAGGGTGACGGACTCAGCGCTCGAGGCTCTTCCTCGGGGTTTCCTCTCTTCTTACCTGTCATGTCAGCCAGTCCCATCGGCTGCTCTCTCGAGGAGTGAGGTCCCTTAGAGCCACGCGGGTCTGCCCCCTTGTTCCCTTCAAACACTTTCAGGGTCTCTTCCTCCAGCTATTTCTTCCCACCTCCTTCGGTAGATTCCTTTCAAAACAGAACCAGCAGGTTTGGGGGGTGGGCTGGGGAATAAGGGCAGGTGGCTTTTGTCACACCTGCTTGAAAGGGGAGAAATCCAGGATATCAGAATATAAAGTAAGGCAATTATTCAGATATATTTGTCAACTTAACTCTGGTTCCCAACGAGGTTTTTGTTTTTAATTAATACATTTTATTTTTTTTTTTAAGAATAGTTTTCGGTTTACAGAAAACTGAGCAGATATTACAGAGAGTTCCCATATACCCCTTCTCCCCGCCCTCTGAGGTTTTACGTGATCACTTACGGAACTCCTGGGCTTCAGTTGTGTAAGCAAGTATGATGTTTCTAGCCTGCTGAACCACTGAGAAATGTGCAAGGAAATCAATAAAATCAGCATTCTAAGTAGATCACTTACTATCTTGGCCCACGGGTTATTTATAAAGGCAAATTACTAAATGTACTCATTGTGCAACATTTTCAATTATTTAGATAAGAAGCACAAATAGAAAAAAAATGTTTATTTTGGGACTTCTGGCCAAGATGGAGGCATAGCTGGACACACTGTGCCTCCTCTCGCAACCAAGATTAAGGACAACAAAAATATAGAACAACAACAACAAAAAAAAACCAACCAGGACAGAGAGAAAATTGAATGGTGTGGGAGTCCTACAACAACAATTCACCCAGACTGGTAAGAAGGGCGGAGTCAGCGTCCGGGGGAGTCGGATCTCAGGGGGATAAGCCGGCAGTGGTCCCGGGGCACAGTCACCCCAGGTGCACAGGCGGCGGCGTTGCCTAATGCGGGGAGGCCAGACAGGGCGCACAAGGCGGCGGACCACGGACACACATTCACACACAGATAAACCAGGCAAAAATGGGCAGCAAGACAGACTGTGCAATGCAGGGCCCCAGCGCTGGGAAGTGAAGCCTAAAAGCACCCATTGAAAACACTTGTGGGGGCTGCAGTGCCGGGAGGGAGTCCCAGCCTCACGGGAGAGTTTGTCGGGCACACCCATGGGGTCCTGGAGCATGTGCGGGCCCACCCACCCAGGAATCAGCACCAGAGGGGCCCAATTTGATAGGGGAAAGAGGCTGAAGGGACTGGAATCCAAGAGATCAGAGCCATCGCCATTGTTCCCTTTCGGACCCCGCCCCCACATCCAGCATCACAACCCAGCCACTGGGCTGCCCTTCCCTGGTGAACGCCTAAGGCTCCACTCCTCACTACGTAACAGCCACAACCAGACAAAAACAAAAACAAAAAACAAAACAAAACAAAACAAAACCAAGGATGGCTCAAACGGGAGAACAGACCAGGGCCCCGGAGCCCTGGAGCTAATTCATCTGAGCGACCAGGAGTTGGTCAACCTATCAGAAGCACAGTTCAAAGCTCTGGTGATTAGGAAGCTCACAGAATTGCTTGATTTTGGTCGCAAATTAGAGGAACAAATGAAGGCTACAATAAGTGAAATGAAGGAAAATGCACAGGGAACCAATAGAGATGGGAGGAAAATTGGGACTCAAATCAATGGAGTGGACCAGAAGGAAGAAACAAACAACCAAACAGAAAAGAAGGAAGAAACAAGAATTCAAAAAAAATGAGGAGAGGCTTAGGAACCTCCAGGACATCTTTAAACGTCCCAACATCCGAATTATAGGGGTACCAGCAGGGGAAGAGGAAGAGCAACAAGTGGGAAACTTATTTGAACAAGTAATAAAGGAGAACTTCCCCAATCTGGCAAAGGAAATAGTCTTCCAGGAAGTCCAGGAAGCTCAGAGAGTCCCAAAGAAGTTCGACCCGAGGAGGAACACACCAAGGCACATTATAATTACATTACCCAAGATTAAAATGAAGGAGAGAATTCTAGAAGCAGCAAGGGATAAGGGGACAGTCACCTACAAAGGAGTTCCCATCAGACTGTCAGCTGATTTCTCAAAAGAAACCTTACAGGCAAGAAGGGTCTGGAAAGAAGTATTTCAAGTCATGAAAGTCAAGGACCTACATCCAACATTGCTCTATCCAGCAAAGCTGTCATTTAGAATGGAAGGGCAGAGAAAGTGCTTCTCAGATAAGGTCAAGTTCAAGGAGTTCATCATCACCAAGCCCTTATTATATGAAATGTTAAAGGGACTTATCTAAGAAAAAGAGGATAAAAAAATATGACAGTAAAAAGACAGCAAACTCACAGATATTAACAACCACACCTAGAACAAAAGCAAACTAAGCAAACAGCTAGAACAGGAACAGAACCACAGAAATGAAGTTCACATGGAGGGTTAGCAACAGGGGAGTGGGAGGAGGAGAGAGGGGGGAAAGGTACAGAGAATAAGTAGCATAGATGGTGGGTAGAAAATAGACAGGGGGAGGGCAAGAATCGTGTGGGAAAAGTAGAAGCTAAACAACTTATGACACATGGACATGAACTAAAAGGGGACTGTGGGTGGGAGGGGGTGCAGGTTGGAGGGGAATGATGGGGGAGAAATGGGACAACTGTAATAGCGTAACCAATAAAATATAATTCAAAAAATGTTTATTTTGTGTAGTTTAACCTACCTTTTGTGTGCGTGGGGGAGTTAAAACAGGTCTAATATAATTGAGTAGTTTCTAACAATAATTAGAATTTTCTAATTGCTTATCACTTTGCTCGTTTGCTTCTGTTCTGGGTTCCCAGTCTAGTCCCACCCATTTGTCCAGAACCACAAATTGAGCCTTAAAAGCTACCTGCGGTTGAAGTCAGGGAGCAGAGGGGGGCTCTACCTACTCTGTGTGGTTTTGTCTTTCTGCAGCTAAATCCCTAGAGCCTAGAAGGGGCTGGGAGCTTGAAGTCTTCTCTAATGATTTAGTAATGGTTGCAAAGGCTTGTTGAAAAGGTTGTAAATATTTGTTGATTGATTGCCAACTGAGAAAAAGCCTTTTACTCCTCCATAGTAGCCTAGAGGAGAGTGAGGGAGGAAGCTTTTACAAACCCACTTGAATTCAGCCTTTATATTTCTCATGCTGTGACATCCTAGACGTACATTTCAAGAATAGAACTTTTCTTTCACCTTCAAGAAATTAGAATACGACAGTTTTCTTAAGTTTTTTCTCTATAACACGGGGAAATGTGCAAATAGTCAGTTGCCGGCTTGGACAAGGCGAAGCACAGCTCTTCATGAATAAGAATGAACTTTTAGTTTCAATCCACTGAAGGAAGAGGGAGTGGGTGGAGTAGGCAGCTGCTGATGTCGTGAGATGTGAACATTTCCAAAAGACTTACTTGCCTGCATAAAAATATCTTTCCCCTGGGTGTATCCTAGATAGAAAGGCAGCCAGCTATTGGAACTGCTCTTCTGGATAAAAGCATTATCCCCTTTAGGTGCCATTAAAATATACATCTATTCCTTGGGAAGGAAAACGTTAACCCACTAGGAAAGATTAAAGTGTGTGCGTGTGGGAATTTTTAATTAAAAAAAAACTGTAGATTCACATGCAATTGGAAGAAATGCTATAGGGAGACACCAATATACTTCACCCCGTTCCACCCCTTGCGTAACCCTAACGCTGAAAATCAGGAAACTGGCACTGATACAATCCACAGACCTTACTCAGATATTTCCAGTTTCACATGTACTTATTTATATACGTGTGTTTAGTTGCGTGCAACAGTGTCCCATGTCCAGGCGGTTACCACTGTAGTCGAGATACAGAAGACACAGGATGCAAGATCCATCACAAGGTCCTTTGGGAGCCCCATTAGCGGAGCCCTACACTGGGCAGGAGTGGCCCAGCGGCGGCTGTCCCCCCTGCTCGGTCCCTGGCTGGGAACAGCCTGCAGGGAGTGTGGTCTCAGCACAAACTCTGCAGTAGATTAGAAGATGCAGCAGCTGGAGGCTGGAGGCAAACGGCTTTCCCCGCAGCAGGCTCTCTGCTGACGGGAGCTGGGACACGCCCACCGCTACGACCACCCCCACGGCCTTTCTTTGTCTTTCTCGGCTTTGACACCTTTGAAGATGCCTTTTCTCTCTGTTGGTTTTAACAGAACATTCTTAATTTTGTCTTTGTCTAATGTTGAACCCACTGTTTTTCACACTTTTTTTTTTTTTTTTTTGTCACAGAGTCCTCTACTGATAACACCTAATAGCATCTCTTTAAACTGATGTTCTACAGAACAAACTTCGGGAAACTGCGCATGTCCATGCTGAGGGGAAATGATCTTTTCCTTTCGCTGGTCCAGTGATCTTCCTCTTCCTTCAAAGTTCACACTCCCCAGGGTTTTGGGTGGTGATAATCTCTCTCCATGACAGGTTGTGAATCTCTCTGTCATCACACCCATCAGAGAGACTGTCATCTACTGACTTGTCAGCTCTTGTAAGCTCATGTAGACTGTATGGAGTATTGCACTATCTCCAAAGGGCAATGTTTCTAGAAATTCTAATAATATGATCTAAATTTTGCTTACATAGAACCAAAATACTAAGGGCTAATAATTTGGACAATTCACAAGAAACAAAAGGGGAGAATACAGCCTATCCTCTCATACTCCAGCAACAAAGTCTTATTGATGGGAACTGTGAAGGGATTTTGATAGTAGGTCACCTAATGGTTGTAGATATAACCCCGTGAAGATACCACTTGGAGGCAGAAGCTCCGGTACTTGCTACTGTTGATGCGACTTTGAGCCCTGAGAGTTCTGGTACAGGATTCAAAGTTTGAAGGAAGCACGTGAGTTTCTGGGCAGGCCAAAAATTTGCCACCCCGACAAATCAGCTTTAAATATTTAAGTGGAGGAGAGTCTGACCACTGCAGGCGAAAAGTGTACAAGGAAGACCACAGAAAGCTGGGTCTTGCCTGTTTTTCTTAAGTCCAGGCTTACGTGCTGTCCTGACATTCATGTACTCCATTCAGCAAATCAGAAACACTGATGTTAACTTGACCCACCTCTTTAGAAAATGGGGCTGAAGCGTGTCCCTTGGGAGGTCCCCCATCCCATCCCAAATCTGCCTTTTCCAAGTATCTCTTTAAGCCACACATTTCACGCTTCCCAAGAAAATTTTGGTAAGTGCAATGCCCTCCATCTCATTACGTTCTCAGCAAAGGTGGGTTGCCCCCCAGTAGGGTGGCTCCCCATAAAACAGCCGGGCTGGCAGTCCCTTAATCTAGCTCTGATCGAACTTGGGCAACGAAGAGATGTTATCTTGGCATCAAAATTTCTACTTCTTATTTACCTTTTGTTTTAGGCACAGACACTGACCTCCATTTTCATTTAAAAGTAATTACCTACTGTAATGTGCCTATTGAGCTGTAAGATTTGTGCACTTGCAATACTTCAGTAATATAATTGCCTACTGTCTCTTGAAACTTAGACCATCCGTGGAGAAAATGGATGGCTGTAATGGGATTCAATTTGAGGAGAAATGCAAAACTATGTGGTTAAAATATGTTTTCTGCTGACTTACCACAATTTTTTAACTTACTTGAACTAGAAAAGGAATACAGGTAGTACACATCATTGGGTAAAAATAAAAAACTCAAATAAGCAAAAGTAATAAAAATGAAAATAGTTTCAAAACACCTGCCAGAGGTTTTGTAACACGATATTTTGGTGTATATTTTCCCAGGATTTTCCTGGATGGATACATACATGGAAAAATATATACAGACAAAAATATATTTACAAAGACCAGATGATTCTCTATATTGTGCTATGTAACCTACTTTTTATATTTTATAACATGTTATCAATTTCTATGCCTATATATATATATTCAATGTATTATTTTAAATGTTTGCATATTATGTCATTATGAAGCTTCCTGGTCATTATTTAACTCTTCTCCTAGTTTTGGATATTCTGATTATTCCGAATTTTCCCTTTATTTATCAATCATGATGAGTAACACAGTGTTAAACATCTACATTACATCTGCCCTACACACAGGTTTGGGTTCAATTATTTACCAGGAGTCTGACTCGTGGGTCAAAAGATTTTCACTTTTTCAAGGCTCTTACTAAGTATTGCTGATTCTTGCTACTGGTTTCTGAAAGTCCAAAGGTCTAGTCCTAAAAACAAATACTGTACCTGGGAGGAGTGATTAATTCAGTAATTAATCAATCAGTTCACCAGGACCAGTGGAGCAGATTGGCCTTAGGACTCTGGGAAGCTGCGTGAATGGCCCAGCAAAATCATTCATTCATATGTATATGAATGTGCTCAAACGTTTTTCTTAGCAGACCACAAGGCCTGGGTGATTAGCTCTCCTGGGAGCCAGTGCTGTTAAGGTTGGATAGAGCAGGAAAGAGCACGAAAAGGAGGGGTGTGTGTGTGTGTGTGTGTGTGTGTGTGTGTGTGTGTGCGTGTGTGTGTGTATGTGTGTACAGGTGTGCGGGGGAGGAGTGGAATGCAGACTTCATTCTCCCATGGTTTTGCTTGCTGTATGTCTTGGAAGGGGACAAATATTCTGTGTTAAACCGCCCATGTAGAAATTCTACTGTGCACCTTTTCTTCGAGAAACCTGCTTCCCTGTTATAATAATGCATGCCGGCAGATTATTTTTCATACTCTGGGTCTGTAATATCTATATTTTTGCCACCTTATCCGCTTTTGTTTGTTTGCTTTTTGGTTGTTAGGTGTGGGAAAGTACTGGTGAGAGGGAATTCTGCATCTTTCTCAGGAAAGTAAAGAACATACAAACTTGAAAAACAGTCTTCTACTCTCCCTGGGCCATGCAACCATCAGTGAGCTATTAAGCATGACAGCATCCTGGACAGATTGTTGGTTGAGCTATAGAAGGAGTCAGCTCTCAGTCAGGGAAACCAACCAGGGAGCCAGCTCTGTAGAACTGAGGATAAGGCATCCGTGGGGGAGGAAAGAGAAGCTCCAACCAAATGCCAAACGTGGGACTGCTCACTCATTACCTAAATAGTAATGAATGGTTCTGTCACTGAGTATCCAGCTGACCATTCACGGGAGAGGGGTGTTTACTTAGTAGCCATGCTTACTAAGCCCAAGTCTTTCCCATGCCTCTCAGTTTGTAAAACAAATGATCTCTGGATTTCATGCCATCTATTTAGAGACTTAAGAGTAAGACAGCCCGTTAAAAATAAAACACAGTTAAACTTGGTGTTATTTCATCAGAACCGCGAAGGCTGTGTCAGATTATGCTTTTGAAAAATTTCCACAGCATCATTTCCATTGTGACAACCAGCCTTCACGACCAGCCTCTTTTGCCATCAAGAGATGGATTTTACGTCCCCTCCCTTCAACGTGGGTGGGGTCATAACTTCTTCCTCCCACCAGTAACATAGGACAGAAGTGATGCTGTGTGACTTCTGAGGCGAGGGCATGTAAAGGACACAGCTTCTGCTCAGATACCTTTTTCGCAGACACAATGTTATGGAAGAATCCCAGGCCAACCAACCTTGAAGAGGCTACGTAGGTATGTCCCAGTGGACAGCTCCTATGTAGTCCCTAGCTGACAGCTGGCATTAAATGCGAGCTAAGGAGCCTTCAGGTGACGGCAGCCTCCAGCCTTCAAGCCTTTTAGCGTCAGACATTTAGGTGCAGACACAAACCATTCCCTCTGTGCCCGGTCCAAATTCCTACCTATAGATTCCATGGACGTAGCAGATGGTTGTTTCAATGCGCTAAGTTTTCTGAACATTTCCAGTGTAAGCAGAGGAACCGAAAGAAAGCTGTGGGCCACATGCAACACTGTGATTGGTCAATCACTCAGCAGACAGCTCTGGTGAGCCTGCTCTGATCAAAGTGCGCTGCCAGGCCGGCGGGGTGTGTAGTTAAAACAAAAAGAAAAAGAAACAACCCAAAACAAAAACCACACTTTCTGTCCTTGAAGGGTCCAGTAATTTAGCAGAAGAATCCAAATATGTAAGTGCAAAAATATCTTAATACGCGGTAAGTGTCCAAGGAGGCAACAAATGCGTGCTGTTCAAGAGCTGGATGGAGGGACAGATCACAGTGGGCAGAGCAGAGAGGCTGAACTTTGCTGTCGAGCCCCACACCCTGCCCCCCAGCCCACGGCAAATTCTAAGGGACTGTTCATTTGACCAGAGAAGAGGACAAGTTAGGGATTGAAGGAAGAGTGTCAGGTACTTGGAAAAGAAAGTATTGAGTCTGGAGTATTGGGATGTGGATAATAGCAATAATAGCGCTAAATACTTATGTGTATAACAGTGTATGTTGGGTTGGCCAAAGTTTGTTTGCTTGTTTTTCTGCAGGATGGCTCTCGTAGTGCTTGGTTGTCTTTAACTTCATCCAAAACAATTTGTTAGATTCTATTGTGACATTTGTCGTATCAGCATGCATTTGGAAAAAAAAAACACATTAAAATAGGTGAATTTTTGTGTAGCTATTTTAATATTGAAGATGGAAAAAAGTAACACAACATTCTTAGCATATTATGCTTTATCATTACAAGAAAGGTAAAAACGCAACTGAAATGCAAAAAGAAAAAGGTCTGAGCAGTGTATGGAGAAGGTGCTGTGACTGGTCAAATGTGTCAAAGTGGTTTGTGAAGGTTCATGCTGGAGAGCCTCACTGGACGATGCCTCTGGTCAGATTGACCAGTTGAAGTTGATAGTGAGCTAATCGAGACGTAAGTTGGGATCAACATTATACCACAGAGGAGATAGCTGACATACGTAAAATATCCAAGTCAATAGTTTTATTGCTGAAAATGAAAAAGAAATTTTTTTTAATTTTATGGAAAAAACCATACAGACTTTTTGGCCAGCCCAACACTTTATATAAAACTTGCACAGATATTATCACATCTAACCTTCTCGGTGGCCCTGGGGAGTAGGATGTCTTATCTTTATTTCATGGATAAGAAAATTTAGGCCCCGTGGTCTGAAAACCACTTTGATTTTATTAGACCTTTTGGATAGGGATAGTGGTGAATGAAAAGAAAGATGAAGTACGAACATTTAATGAGCACCTACTAATTGCCAGATATTTTGCTTGGTTATTTTCGTAATTCATGTAAAAGCCTGAAATCTAACTTTATAATAACCTGGGGAGTAATTGTTATGATCCTGGTTATAGAGATGAGGAAACTGAGGCTCAAAGACATCAGATAACTCTCTTAAGATCATACAAGTAGTAAGCTAGAACCTAGAGGTAGACTTTTCGAGTGCAATGGCAAGCTCAGCATGCCCTGGTGTGATTATCTCTCTGCTTCCCCCTCCATGGTTTCAAACAAACCTGCCTTTCACACTTCCACAGAAACGTCACCTAGACGTTGCCTGTCTAAAGCACTGAAGGTGTTAATATGGGAATGATCAATGGGTTTAGCACCTTCCCCACCAAAAAGAGCTAGTTGTTAACCTCAAAGAATTTCAATTTGGTAGAATGTAAAAGGGGAATCTCTCTCTAATAAGCTGGAGCATTGATGATATAACTAGTAGGTCAGCAGTGAACTAGGGGTATGACCTTGAACTTGCCACTTAAGTCTTGGGACTGAGTTTCCTCACCTGTGAAGAGTTGCTTCATGATCTGTGGCAGACCCTTCTGCATGGCGTGGGCCCAGCTTCCACTCGGAGATGCACAGGACCCATGCCCACAGATAGGTTCTCTTGTGGGGAATCAGATTTGCAACATACCTGGGCTGTTTTGAAGCTTGCTCTTTGCTAAAACTCTCTCACCCTGCAAGTGTTAAACCTTGCAGGGATCAGTGTAACCAGCTCAACCACTTTTGCTTATTCATTTGCTAATATCCTTCTTCTGTGATGTAATGAGGGGCATTGGCTCCTTTGTTGTAACCTGGGGATAGTGAGTGAGGACCATCTTGTAATGTGAGGAGATATGAGAATAAAGGCCTGTCATGGCGGAGGCTGTGGCTTTTGCTCCCCTTGAGAGAAAAGCCATGCTGTCGTCCTATTTCCTCCACCAGACTCATAGTCTGTGTGTATGTTTTATTTCATCCATAATGATGCGGAAACTGCTAGCCCGTGTCCACATCAATGATCTTCAAGGTTTCTTCCAGATGGAATGCTTTATGATTCTATAACTATAGAACTAAGCTGTAAAATGGGGAATTCACTTTTTAAAAAGATGTTACATCACTCAGCCTTTTCCTTTTTCACCTTTGCAAACTGAGTCTTTTACTCACTGAGAGCAAAGAATCATTACTAGGAAGAGCGGATCTTGGTGCAGTCACTTCTGAAGCACCGATAAATAGGTAGCAGATCCTCTATGTAGCATGGAGCTTTCGTAATTACCACCAGTAATCAGTAGATCACTGTAAGCCTATAATTTCAAAGGTATTTATGTAAAACTGCTTTATGTACAGAGGTAATTTCCCATACTGTGATATCCTAGGCTTTCCTCGGTTAGGTACACGCCCATTTTTCAGTTGATGCTTTTGAGATATTTCTACTTGATGAGATTGCTCTAAGAATAAGTCCCAACAGTGTGTTCTTGCCAAATGGCAGAAGGTTCTAATTGTATGAAATGAAACATTAAAATAGCCTGCTGCAATTCAGACTTGATAAAGCAAAAGAAATTATGATGTTAATTGCTCTCTTCCACTTTCTCTCTGTGTTTGATAATTGCCACTTCCTGGGGAATCGTAGAATGTGGAGATGTTAGGTAGGTTGCCCTCCCCCCAACCCCCGTCTATATTAAACCATTTGTAACAACAAATGAATATGTAGGATCTGGTAGGCAAAAAAATTTATGGCCTTAATTTTATCGCTTGGATTAAGTTTATGTGTTCCAAAACTGTTCTTTAATTGCTATGTCCTTGTCTATTTTTGAAAGCCTGGGCAGTTATGAGTTGTTACATAAGATCCAATGATAGGTCTCCCTTCTATCTTCAGAAGTTGATTTATTTACATTCTCTTGCACTTATATTTAGGAAATGTCAAACAAACTTGGTATCAACACATTTCTCGGTAATTTTCAATTACTTATGAAACAATGAATTAGCACAGAGCTTCAAATAAGTCACAATCCTGAAAATGATTGACAGATGCTTCATAAAGCTTAATTTCAGTTTTGCTTTCTACTTAGTGGCTCAGTCCTTAAGGAAATGGAAAAAGTGCCTGAATTTCCTTTAGGGCTCATTTTACGTTAACAGCCCTTGAATTTTGCCCCAAATGCAAGAAAATTTAGTTTTAAGTATAATCATTTCAGAATGATTCTCTGAATTACATTGAGAACGATTCATTCTTTCAATGAATATTAATTGCCCCCAGAAGGATAAAGGATAAAGCGTGGACCTGAACCTACCTAACCCACTTTATTTCCAAATACTCTAAAGGCCAACTTCTGTTTTTCCCACCCCACTGCGTTTTCTTCCCCAGCCCCCTTTGCCTACAATAGCCACATGTTACTTGTAAAAACATTTAAAGCTGTTGAGATCATGCTTAGCAAGATTGTCATTATTTCGTGGTGCCCAAGCCTGTCCCACACACAGTTTCTGTAGCAGCGCTGAGCACCTGACATCTCCCAGCCCTTACTCAGATAAAATAATTTATAAGGATGCAAAAAATAGTTGCTAAAACAACTGAAGCTGGCAAGTGGGTTCATCTTAAACAGGCTTCAGCTTCAGAAGCCTGTTGCAAACCACAAACAACAGGGCTAGTGTAATACGTTCGGACTCTTTTGGGAGAATGCAACAGTGCCATAGGCTGTTGCTGAGCAGAAACGGTGGCATTTCACAAGTTCCCCAAATTTGGGACTGGAGGAGCTCCTCCAGCATGGTGTCCTCTCAAACCTGCTTCTTTCAAATTAGCATCATCACTGTTTTCCTTATTATGGTTGTTTCCCCGCAGTTTAAATAGAAAGATGTTATACACACTTCCAGCTGAGGGGTTTTTTTCAGACCTGCCTACAATCACAGGGAGCAGTGTTTAGGCTGCACAAAGGTTCGCCACTGAGCAGGCCCTCTGTTCTCTTTCCAGGCTCCATATCATAAACGCCTGGGAGTTCGGAAAACATTACAGATTTCCAGGCCTTGCCCAAGCCATTCTCATTTAGTAGTTCTCGGTGGGATCGAAGCTTCTGCAGTTTAAAAAAGTTCCACAGATGGTTCTGCACAGTGATCGTGAGGTCTAAGATGCAGTAAAGTAATAACAAGAATCTTAATTTCTTGTTTATTATAAACTTTGTAAAAGGCAATACCTACAAGTTAATCTTTGAAATGAGGTAGACTTGGACCACAGACAGGGCTCCGCCGCACTTGCTGTGTAGACGGGCAAATCACTTGCCTTCCCTGAACTTGAGAGTTTGCATCTGAAAAAAATGGGGATAATAGTTTCCTAGTAACATGCTGTGAAAATTAAATAAGCTAATATACATGCATTTCCTCCCAAAGTGCCTGGTAATTAGTAAATGTGTAATATAGCGTATCTGTGATTTGATTTCTTTTTAGGTAGGTAATCTGAAAGAACTGGTACCTGAGCAATCAATAAATCATACACCATTTCATATACCATTAATATGTGAACATATATATTATCTACCTGTGACAAGAGGACTGGAGGACCTTGAGAAACTAAAAAATGTAAAACCTGGTGGTTGACCTCAAAGTACTTGAAAATCAAAGGCTAGTCACTTCTGATGCAGGAAATGAGAAAACAGATCAGTCTTCTCCACTATAAAGGGAGATGCCGCAAAAAATGGTTTTCAAGGGAACACGATGTAATAATGGCTGTTGGTTATTGGCCAACTTCAACTGGAGAAAGAGCTGACCTCCTCCCACTCCCAGCCCCCATACTGCAGGCAGGAAGGCAGGCTTCTTCCCTATTCTCTTTTTTTCTACCATGGTTATTCCTACCTCATTGCCTGGGCTTACTCCTTTTCCCGCTCCCAAGATCAATCACTGAAGACCCAGATCCTCTTGTCTCTTTCCGTCTGTCCAGCCTTCAGTGAAGTTTCTTCCCCATTTCTTTCACTTCTGTTGTCTCATTTAATACCTTAAGCTATATTTATTTTTATTGCTTTGTAAATGTTGGTTCTCTTCCCAAGTAAACTTCACGTTTTCTAAGGGAAAAGATATTCTTAATCTTATTCTTGGGCCCAACACACTAGACCCTCATGAAAACAGATTGAGTGTCGCAGAGGGTCATGTACACACTAAATAGAGAGCCAATGAGTCCATCATTACTGGTTGGTGTGCTAAGAACTTAAGGGTCAATTTTACTAGCTGTTCTTTGCTTTCCAAGAAAGGGATGCAAAATACAGATTATTTGAACTGCTCGTTGACTTTCCTCATTGATCAATTCAGACTTCATTTTCTTTTTTCCTTTAAACAGTGATTCTCAAAATTGTGTACATATTAGAATCATCTGTGGATCTTTAGAAAATCTTCATGTCCAGACCATACCACAGAACAGTTACATTGGAATTTCCAGGAGTGAGGCCAAGCCATCAGTACTTTTTTATTTTAAGAAAACCTCCTTGGGATACTCCAATGTGCAACCAAGATTGGGAACCACTGTTTCAGATCAAACTATGTAAAATCTGATTACTAGAATCCCAGGTTGGAAACCAATAATAAATATAAAATAAACATCTAGGAATGGGATTTCTTAATGGGCCCTGCGGGTCCTGTGGACTGACTTCCTTCTGATTCTGTCCCTTCCCTAAGCTGTTTAAAGACACCCTGCTTGATGGACAAACATACACAAAAGTGAAACTCCTTGCTGCCTCAGGGTTAGTGCATCCACTGTTAATAGCTCTTGGATTGCCCATCCTACAAATTGGTACCCATTATTTCAAATCTCAAATTTTAAATAATCTCAAATCTCAAATTTGAGCTTTATTTATTTTTTTAAAATTATTTTATTGCTGTTCAATTACAGTTGTCTGTATTTTCTCACCCCCCCCTCCTCCAAACCCACCTCCCTCCCTAGCTTCCACCCTCCCTCTTGGTTTTGTCCACGTGTCCTTTATAGTAGTTCCTGAAAACCCTTCTCCCCTCTGTCCCCTCCCCACTCCCCTCTGGCTATTGTTAGATGGTTCTTATTTTCAATGACTCTGGTTATATTTCATTTGCTTTTTCTTTTGTTGATTATGTTCCAGTTAAAGGTGAGATCTTATGGTACTTGTCCCTCACCGCCTGGCTTATTTCACTTAGCGTAATGCTCTCCAGTTCCATCCATGCTGTTGCAAAGAGCTTTATTTCTTGACAGAAGCTTTCTTTGACCACTCCCATATTCCATCAATATTTGAAGCACTGTTTATACTTTCTCAAACACACTATTTTCCTTATAGCACCCATGATATGTAGAAATTTGAGTGATCATTTGCTTAAATTAATATACCATCTCTCCCTCCTCCTACCATAGCATTTTTCGCTTAGTGCTAAAAAGACCACATTGGCTTTATTCGTGGCAGTAAAGCTGGTCCCCATCACAGTGCATGGGGCAGGAGCTTAGCAAAGACTTCCTGAGGAGTGACAGTCAGAGTACCACTGACTTTTGGTGGGCATTTATTGGGGTGGGAGAAAGGTAGAACCCTGTACCTCTCCGTGGAACCTTCTAGTTAACAGTGAGATCATGCAGAGCAGTGGGCCCCTTCACTCATCCAGTTCTGACCAGTGATTCTCAAGTACGACCTCCTCATGGGAACCGCTTGGATGTTTGCTCGAAAATACAAGCACCTATGCTTCATCCTCAAGAGATTTGGCTTCAACAGTGTAAGGTAGGAAGAAGCAGTGGGTTGCCAGCGGATTCGGGGGCCCTGGGCCACAGCCCAGTGCTTAGAAACTGCTGACTTTTCAAAAGCCCTGAAACGGCTTTTGGAATCACTGTCACATGGGGAGCCTATGACCTCCGTAGCTCAGTTGTCCTTTTCGCTCCGGGATGGAGTTGGGAGGGTGAGGTCGAAGGTTCCCTCTGGAACAGGTACACGCTGCGTACACAGCTGCTCTGGTGAGATGATACCCCAAACACCATTCGCGCTGCTCAGTAATGTGACCGGCCCAAACTATGGCTTTTTAGAAATTAATGTAGCAAAATCTGATGATGATATTAGAAATATAGTCACGGAGCACCTTTTCCAAATGCTTGGGAAGCTTAACCATCTTGGCCGTGGTCAGTGCTAGCCATATTTTCCCACACCTTTGTCCTTCCTCACCGAGAATCAACATGGGAAATATTATATCATGTAAAGTGCTCATGACATTTGCATGTATGCTAGGAAGAGATACCAATTATACCACTTTAGTTATTCAGAGGTCATTCTTCTAGCAAACTCGGCTAGCTAGCTAAAGCAAAGAAGAAAAACTAAGCAAAAGAGAACTCCACATGCCCAAAAATGGGTATTATAAAAATCATATAATTAAAAGCAAATTTTTTTTTCTGTAGGAGAACCAGTTTACTTAGACTCTATGCACTGTAATCAAAAAAATGTTTTAAAATTTATTTTAGAGGGAGGGAGGAAGAGAGGGAGAGAAACACTGATGTGTTGTTCCACTTATTTATTCATTCATTGGTTGATTCTTGTACGTGCTCTGACCGGGGATCAAACCCACAATCTTTCTGTATCTGGATAATGTTCTAACCAACTGAGCTACCCAGCCAGGGCCATTTACTGTAATTTCAAACGTAATTTAACTGCCTTAAGAAATCATGACTTGTATACAATAAACACGAAAACCTCAAAATCAAAGCTGCATAACATTTTGGGGCTAAAAATGGTCCGTCATTTTAGTATTTACTTTTTCATAGTCAATAATATATTGGTAACATTTACATATGCTATAAATTTAATACTTACCATAATTGCTTAGAAATCCAGGGAAGATATTCATCCCTTTTTACAGATGAGGCAACTGTGTGTCAGGGAGGTTTAAGAACTTGGTGAAGTCATTGTGATTCCTAATCTCATAATCTCCCTGTTGCACTTGGTCACCTAGTGACATGTAGAGCAACCGTTAATAATCATAAAGATAACCTGGAATCACCAAGCTAAGTTTAAAATTTAGCGTACTTAGTTTAAAACTGTAGAACAATCTATAGTAGATTAAAACTGCCCATTAACAGTGATTAAATTAAAGTAACTATGTTTGAGTACCTAAAGGAGTAAGTTTTTGTTACATGAAAAAGTCACTTAAGTGAATGTTCCTTTAGTAGGAATTCAGATGAAAAAGGAATACACTCAGACACAGGGGTACACACACGTATTTTAAACTGAACTTTTTATCCACCATGAATCACTACCATTCCTACATGCACATATTTCTTATGTGGTGTGAGCTATTTATTATTTATTTGATCTGCAAACCATCCTTCCGTGCTCAAAATGGCTCAGAAAAGGGAAGGAAGAAGACAGCAGTCAGTTAAAACCAGAGAGAGATTTTTCACAGTCAGACAGCATATACCCAAACCAGAGAGAGCTGACGCCAAAACTAACTTCTCCACAAAAAGTGGGTTAGAGGCCTTGGGCTGCCCTAAAGAATTCATGTCTTTTCAAATTCTAACCTTGTACATTATCCACTTAATTTTCCAATCTTAGGATCAGATATGTGGCTGATATGAATAGGCAGAGAAAATAATGCACTCCCCACTTTCCGCCAGCAATCCTAACAATGTGTAAATAGACTGAAGATTTTCTTTTCCAGATGTTTACGGGGGCATCGTAACCCTGCAAGGACGGGAGGTGCAATTATTTTGCAACTATTCCATTCGTTAGCTTGTTGAGAGGGGACTCAGAAAATGGAATTTATTTATAAAAAATTGTGTATTTATTCTTACATGTTTAAACTTCAGTCACCTTCAAAGTCCTCTCCATTTGATGCAACACACCTATTAGGACATTTTTTCCACTGCTCAAACCAGTTTTTGAGCTTGTTGATTTTGATGCCTTTCAGTGCTTCTGCCGTTTTCTGTTTTGCCTCTTCCACATTGGCTAAATGCTTCCCTCTGAGGACTTTTTTCATTTGGGGAAATAAAAAAAAAGCCACTGAAGGTAAGATAGGTTGAATAGGGAGGGTGGGACATGGGGGTCATGCTGTTTTTGATAAAAAATTGCTGAGCATTCAGTGTGGTATGGGCAGGTGTGCTCGTAAATCCCCCATCATGAAATGGGCAGTGATGTTGAAACTGTCTTAAAAAAATTCACTGAAGCCGAACACAGCCTCTCACAACAACACCAGCTGGTGCACTGATACAGATGTGTTCCTAGAACACTCACCTAGGAGGGGAAGCCTGTTCTGTAAGGGGCCTACCCTCCAGAAGATAATTCTGGTTTTTTGGATCCCCCTTGTATATATAATACTTTACATATTGATATATTTTATATCTATATCTATGAATATATCTATAGTTATATCTATCTATCTATCTATCTATCTATCTATCTATCTATCTATCTATCTATCTATCTTTGCAGGCAATTGGCCTTGACCTCCTAGGATTAGGTATTATTTTTTCCCTCTGACTATTTTCAGGTAGAGAAGCATTTAAGAACATTATACCTCTGCATCTATATTGATATTAAAGAAAAGAAGTAAACTCTCCAGTTGCTAATCTACTGTTCGATTCTCTCTAAAAACTTTTTAAAATTTATTTTTGAAGAGAGGGGAAGGGGAGAAAGAGGAAGAGAAACATGGATGTGAGAGAGAAACATTGACTGGTTGCCTCTGACAAGCACTCTGACTGGGGACTGAACTCACAACCCTGGCAGGTGCCCTGACCAAGAATCAAACCAGTGATCTTTTACTTTGTGGGATGACACCCAGCTAACTGTGCTACCCTGGTCGGGACTCTACTGTTTGATTCCTCACTGCATTGCTCTCAAACTGCTATGGAGTTATTTTTCCTTCTCTATTCTAAAATTAGGGTATTTGATTTTGAGTCACTGCATCAAATTCTTACTCATTCCCTTATACATTAATTTGTTACATGGCTATGTGCTGTTTTAAAATGTGTCCACAAATTTTTGACGCAATTCTTTGCAGAGGTGGGGAATCTTATTCTCTGCCACCTAAATGTGGACCAGATGCAGGGGTTTCCTTCTTATAAACACAACGTGGCAGAAGTCGCGATCTGTGACTTCCGAGGCTAGATCACAAACAAAGCATCACCCTTGCCTTTTGCTGTCTCTGGGATTGCCCACTCGGGGGGAGGCTAGCGGTCGTGCTTTGAGAATCTTCCAATGGCCTTGAATGACACTCGCTCCTACGGGTCGAAACTGAGGCCACCTGTCAACAGCCAGCACAGAACTGCCAGCCGTTGGAAAGCTCCACCGTGGATGCGCGCCCTCCAGCCTCAGCCAAGCCTTCCGATAGCTGCAGCCCTGGCTGCTGTCTTGACTGCAACATCATGAGGGGCACACCCCCACCCCCACTTCCTCCCTGCCCCCTCCCCACCAGACCACTCAGCGAAGCCATACTCAGTTACTGACCCACAGAAACTCTGAGAGATAGTACATAATTATTTGTTGTTTTCAAGACACTAAGTTTTGGGGGCAATTTGTTATGTAATGACAATACAGTTATCTTGCTGAGACTAGATAACCTGCCTTTATTTATATAGCAGATATGTATGTCGAGCAGCCTGTTAGGTGCCAGGTACACTAAAGGGAGTAGGAGAGAAATAGTTCTTCCTTGTAAAGAACCTATAATCATATTACATAGGCAGAAGTAATCATATATTTAATTACAATAACTGTGAGATGGAATAACGGGATGATCAGTGCTTCTGGTTCTTAACCTGAAGGTGAGGAGAGGTTTCCCTGAGGAACCGACCCTGAGGCTGACCAAGAATGGGTAGCAGTTAACCAGGTTAAACGGAGCAAGACCGAGAAAGAGCTTTTCAAGCAGAGGAACAATAGAGGTGAGGGCCCTTGTGCAATGGTCCCAACTAAGAAATTTCTGTGCTAGAAACTACTGAGAGGTGGTTTTTTTCATTTATTCAGTGTCTTCAAAGAAATGTTGTCTGAGTGCCTACTAGGTGTTCTAAGTCCTGGTGATGTTGTAGTGAACAAATCAAACGGAAATCCCAGCCCTTATAGGACTTACATTCTGGTAAGAAGGATAATAAACAAAATAACGGAATAGAAAGATGAAATATGGATGTCCCGTTTCCGGTCCAGTGTACAAAGAGCTCGGAAGCTGTGCCCTCCACACAGCAAGAAACAGCTGAACAAACCGAACATCGATGACTCTTCTTAGGTTCACCAGTCGACGGATGTCACAGGGCAAAGTGCTGCTCACGAATTCTGACACAAACAGGCAGATACAGAGCATCCGAGGGGTGGCAAACCTCATGCGTGAAGGACAGATTGCTAGAGGATCAGTGTGGACAAGTCTGAGAGATAAAAACTCCAGGGCCCTCAGCCTTGCCCTCAGAAGGGTGGGAGGCCCCCACACTTCTGTGTGTTTTACTTGCGGAGCCTGGGAGCTTTGTCGGGTTCTCACAGCAAAGATCAGAGGAGAAAATCCCCTCGTGTTTCTGGTAGGGCTGGGGGAAGTGGCTGCTTTGAAACATGCCCAGGGAATTCTGTTCTGCTCGCCAAAACCTGTCCTCAGGAGAAAATACTTTACCAGAAACTACCAACTAGCCTAGGGGAACTGAAATGCCCTATTCAAGCACCCTGCATCCTTCCCGTCTGTCCTAAGGGGAAAACAAAGCACAGCAAAACAAAACAAAACAAAACTGAGAAGCACTTGTGAAGGTCACGGAGCAGGGGTGCAGGCTCGGGAACAGACTGAGACCTATCACAGGGACTATAGACTATTCCTTTCTCCCACGCCTCACCACCGTATCAACAGGACTTTTTTTTTTTTTTATAACAGCTGAAAGAACTGTGCATCTCAAACGGTAGCTAAGAACCCTTTAGGGAAACCTATAAAAACTAAGGGAGGCAAAAACAAGGCCTCCAGAGGAAAAGTTAACCTCTGACACCCACAGCTACAGTAAACAGGGCACACGGCCTAACTCTGAGCCAAATAAACCAAAGGTACAATACAGCGGATGAGGACAAGTGCTGAGAAGAAAAATAAAGCAGGTAAAAGGGGCAGCGTGCGTTGGCGGGGAGGGCCGGTTGCAGTTTTAAATAGGATGGTCAGGAAATGCCTCACTGAACAGGTGACATCTGTGCAAAGATCCGAAGGAGGCAAGGGAGTGAGTCACGGGGATGGCTGGGGAGGAGCAGAGGGAGCCAACATCAAGCGGAAGGTCTTTAGGAGGGAGTGTGCCTGGAGTGCTGGATAAACGGCAGGAAACCCGTGTGACTGGAGCAGGGCGAGTGAGGTCAGAGTGTAAGGTTTGGGATGAGACTGTGCGTGACCTCGGAGGGCATTGTAAAGATTCGTGTCTCTCTGGCTCCTATGAGAACAGACCACAGGGAAGGGAGCAGGGGAGCCTAGTCAGGTGGTTTTGGAAACAATTCAGGAGGAAGCTAATAGTGACTTGGGTACGAGAGGAAGCAGTAGAAAAGGCTACCAGTCACCAGATTGTGGATACATTTTAAAGGCAGAGCTGACGCATGTTGCTGATGGACCAACGTGTAAAACAAAAGGAGGAATCAGGGGTTGACTCTTTGGTCTACGCAAAAAGAGGAAGACTGAAGGAGGAGCAAGTCTTTCACGAGGGAGATCAAGCGTCAAGTTAGAAATCCCATTAGATATCCAAGTGGAGATGTTGAGTAGGCAGTTGGACACCCGCATCTGGTATGGGGGGAGAGGTCTGGGCTGGAGATGTGAATTTAGGAGCAGTTGGTATATAGATAGAATTTTAAGCCATGATAACAAGGGCAATCACTAAAGGAGTAAATGTGAATATATATGAGATATATATATGAGAAGAGGGCCAATGACTGAATCCTGGGACACCCAATGTTAACAAAATAATGAAATAACATTAATAAAATAAGGAGAAATGAGCAAAGAAGACTGGGAAGTAGGAAGCAAACCAAGAGAGAGTGATGTCCTAGAAGACAAGTCAGTAATATATTTCTAGATGGAGAGAGTGAATAATGGTGTTAAATATTCCTGAAGAGTCAAATAAAGGAATTGATCATGAGATTAAAAAGTGGACACTGTAGGTAAAGAGCAGTTTTGGTGCTTGGAAGAGGCAAGAGCCTGATTTGTGGGGGTTTTAGGGGAAACAGTAGAACAGGGTTTAGAGGTATGAGTATAGACAAGTCTTCAGAGGAATTGCGGTAAAGAAGAATGGAAATGTGAGCTTGTAGCAGGAGGGAAAAGCAGATGAGAAAAACAACAAGTTTGTACGCTGATGGAATGATCCAGTCAAGAGGAAAAATGATGTAGGACAAACAGAAAAGCAGGAATATCTGGAACAATGTTCTCGAGTGTTTAAAAGGACTGGGATCCAGTGAACAAGTGGGCAGGTTAGCCTCAGACAGGAAGATGGACCACTCATCCCCGGTAACAGGAGAAAGGAGGAACATAGGGCCCAGATGCTGGTGGGCGGGTGGAGGTGTTGGTGGGAACTTGTGGAAGTTCTCTTTGTGATCGTTTCTATTTTTTTCAGTGAAATAGCAATCAAGGTCAAGAGCTGAGTGTGAAGATGGGGGAGGAGGTGTTAGAAATTTGAGATTGGAGGAAATAGGGACTGGGGTTGTAAATGAACTAGGAAAATGCTCCGTGCTGGGCAGCATGGAGGGCACACTTGAAATTAATAGCTGTGAGTGTTGTGAACTTAAAAGTGCACGACATGGATGGTTATGTCCTTCTAGCTCCATGGGGCTGCATGGGTTCTGGTTGAGAGTAACATTTCCGCAAGGCGGATGACATTGTTTGCTCACATCTAACAAGCAGCTGTTAAAATAATTAAGAAATGATGCATTTGTGTAAATTCTACTTAATTTAGCACTCTTAGAGAACAGGAGGTGGTCTCTGGCTTATTGAATATTTTAGATAATTAAGTCCATTATATCACATATGAAGTAATTTTTAAAGAATTAGAGTATGAAACCTCCCCCTCCTCTGACCATCACATAAGAGTTTGGGGGGTAGCTGGAATGGGAGCAAAAGACAGAAAACTGTACAAGAACAACAATTAAAATAAATTTTAAAAATAAATAAATAAAAATAAATAAAACAAAAACAAAAACAAACAAACAACAAAAAAGAGTTTGGGGGTGGTAATAAGTGTCCAAATACTTAACAGCACCTCAGTGTCATTATTATAAATGTAGCAATGACTGTATATCCCAGGGAAAAATCCGGTTATCTGAGTTTTCTGGAAGTTTGAGATCTTGATACATTATATTGAAATTTGTATGAAAGGTATGGGGACAACTGTAATTGAATAACAATAAATTTTTTTTTAAAAAGGTATAAAAATGGAAAGGATGCCACTAAATGTAGTAAGACTATCTTCACAGAGATCCACCTATTGTGTCTTGGTTGTACCTGTGACAGCATTGAAGGGGCACTTTTTTCCCTCTTGATTGCCTTTTCTTTGGGTAGTGAAGTGACAAGATACCATCATTAGATTCTGAATCTTTTCCAATGGCGATGCCCGTGGTGGTGAGTTTATGACCAGCTAGGCTGGCTTCATCTTTGCTACAAAGCAGACTTATTTCTCTCTTAGCTACTTGTGTTTTCCAGTAGCTCAAATTCTTTTTATATTTGGGAATCTGTTTTATACTATTCATTTATTTTTAAAACTGTCTGATTCTATAAATAATACATATGCACTGAACAGAATTTGGAAAAATGGAAAGAGAAGAAAATAAAAATTATCTCACCACTCAGGGATGAACACAATTAATGTATTGGTGAATTTTAATATTTAATATTTTAATTCATATATATCTTTATAAAATGCATATCAAACTATCATTTTGTATCCTTTTTAATTTAATATTTCATTGTGAGGTTCTCCCATGCCATTGCATAGTTTTTAAAAATTTGTATTTTTAAAGACTACATAGTCATCTGTTAAATAAATTGTCCTATAATTTATTTAACAGTTCTCTCATTATTGTACATTTAGGATGTCTTTAAGTTTTGGATAACACTAAGTGGACATCCTTGGACAGAAATCTGATTATTTTCTTAAGGAAGAATCCTAGACACGGAATTATGAGGCCAAAGGCCACACACATTTTAAAACTTATATGGAGATATTGCGGCGGCCTCCTGCAAGATCACGCTTTTTGCGGTCCCCCTGGGAGTGACCAAGGTGGTCCATTTCTACAGAGAATTCCATCAGCCTCTATAGTACCTCTCTGTGCACCTGACCTGTGATTCGTTCACTGCAGTTTCCTTCTCCAATGAGTGATTTGTAAGACTCCTAAGGGGTCATCCTGATTATTCATCCCCACCACCAACATGTTCTCCGTGCTGCCGTCACGGGCATCTTTCCATGTCACAGAGCTTCCCACTTTTGTGATGAAAACCTCGAGTCCTCCTCAGTCCCAGCAGGTTACGTGATGACACACATGGCCCTTCCCGGTTCAGCCTCATGGACCACTCACTTCTAAGTGCTTTGATAAAGCAACGCAGAATGTGTTTCAATTTACAAAACATGCAATGCACACTCATGCCTCCAGGCCTTCAGACATTATCACTCTGTCACATTTTCTCTCTGAAACCCCAGCTCATCTTTCTAGACGCCAGGCAACGGCCCCTTTGGCAGTGCTTTGCTGACGTCCCAGGGGGAGCGGTTGCGCACAGCGCCGAGCCCATGTCCCCACTAGGGCGGTAATCACTTTGCCTAGCGATTATTTGCTTTCCTTGACTTCCCCATTGAATGCCTCAAGGATCTCGTCTTATTTATTTATATCCTCAGTTCTTCTTAGCCTAGTAGAAGTTGATGATCCATAAGTATTTATTGACTCAGTGGCTAAAAGCACAGATTTGGGTCCCGGTCATGTAGCCCAGTTGGTTAGAGCACCATTCCCATACACCAAGGTTGTAGGTTCAATCCCTGATCAGAATCAGGGCACATACAGGAATCAACCAATGAATGCATAAATGGAACAAGAAATCGATGTTTCTTTCTCCCTCAAATCAGAAAATAAAATAAAATAAAATAAAATAAAATAAAATAAAAGCACAGAATCGGTTTGAATATTCTGTCATTACCTATCTGGGAATAGCTGGAATTCAGGGGTAGCGTGCACCATTGCTAACGAGTCTGCAGTAGTCTGTTAAGTGTGCTTCTGAGAGTTAGCATCTTAGTATATGGTTTATACCATAGAGTCCTGGATCACAAGCTTCTGTTTATTCTTCGGTCTCTGGCTATTATTTGTCTTAGTTGTACTTTACAGTTCACTCTCCCCAGTTCGTTCAGTCTATCCATCCCATTTTGACTTCACTTATTTGACAAATCTCAGTACCATGAGCAGCAAATGGCTTGACTTCCATCTTTCCTCATTGTTCATAGAACACCCCAGCTATTAGCATTCTTCATGGGAGTCTATTCTATTCTCTATTTATATATTTTCTCTGCTCCTGAGTTTTTTTAAATTTTACTGTTCTTCTGTATGCCCTGTAAGCAACCTCTGTTCTTTGTTGAAGAAAGCAGAATATAAGCAGATTTATATTCTCCATTTTTGCAGACTTCATGTTCTCGAAAGGCCACTAGGTATTCGTTGTTGTTGACCAAGGTACAAATCGATTTGTCTTTTCATGCAACTCCTCAGGAATGCTGTTCCAAACTTTTCTGTTCTCCCTTTTCAGTGACTTGGCCCCAAAGTTTATTTAAAAAACAGAAACCATGTTCCTTAACTTCTCCCTCTCCCCCTCGGCCTGTCTCTCAGGGCAGCTCAGTTGGGTACTGCCCACATCCCGCTGTATGTGCGTGGTGCGTTTAGCTCTGCACTTGGCTGTCCCCAAGCCCCCTGCTCCTCTGCCTCCAGACCGACTCCGGAGGAGCTCAGTCCACAAACTCAGCGGACAATCTGCCTCTCCGTCCTTTCTATGATGCAACTTCGAAAAAGTTCTGACTTGAAGCCCCATTCTGCTGATGTGGTTAAAAAACATTAATGTCTTTCCTTTTTCATTTGATTGAAATGTAATGCAATGCTTTTTACATTCAACTTCTTTCTTTTTTTAGGGTTCACTATTTTCCCCCAGTGGACGTTTTGCAGTCGGAAGGGTTGAGAATGGGGATGGAATGAGGAAGGCAGCAATTGTTCTCTTGGCCGTTGATCGGCTGGGTCACTGCTGAGGAGTCTGTTTCCACGCACCCTCCTTGGCACGTGGGCATCTTTGCCGAGCCTGCCCAGGGTCCTGTATCCCCAGGCAGGTCACACAGCCCTTGCCCTGTAGGTCTGACCTGTGGTTGGGCTGCTGGGAGGCAGGGCTGCCACTCTGCCCTGGGAATCCGCAGACAGCGTTCTATTTTTCTCCTCCTGCTCTGCCTGTGGGAAATATGTTTCCCTTCACTTTTCTTCAAGAAACTGGTTCTTTAACAACAACAACAGAATGTCCTAATTTCTCCTAAGGGCTTAAGAGTTTGGGAGAATGATGACAAAAGAAGCTGAGAAGACTTGAGTAAACGACAGAGCCACCTGAATGCTTTAGATATCAGAAGGAAAAACTCAAAATAATATCTTGAATGGTATTCCCATCACAGGAAACAAAATAAGAGCAAAGAAAAACCAGATTTTTCTCTGCTTGCCCCCATTCTTTTCACAGTTAACCCAGCTGAAAAAGCAGTCCCGATGGATGCGCTGTCTTCACCCTGGGTTAGTCACGCCTGTCACCGCTCGCCACGGGTCTTTTACTCCTACCATTCTGTTGAAAACACTCTCCGAATCACCAACCCAACTTTCTCGTTTCTCCCTCCTTTCTTCCTAGCCCCCTTTTGTTCTTCCAAAACTTCCTCTCTGCCTCTGTATTCAGTAGTCTCTTTTTATCGTGAGGGAACACATTCCAAGACCCTCAGACATACACGTCTACGATAAAGTATAATAAAAGTTTGGCACAGTAGGAGACCGACAACACCAACTAATAATACAACAGAGTAATTACAACAATATGCGGTCATCAAAGTTGCATGGATGTGCCATTATTAAGGAAAATAAGTGTTGCCTGAGCACAAGCACTGTGATCTCGTGACAGTCGGAGATAAGGAAGACGAACAGGAAGAGTCTAACAGGAGGGGAGCGTGCATATAGCACGGGCAAGCTGGACAGGGGGACGATTCAAACCCCAGGCTGCCCGGAGACAGGGGGCACCAGATTTCATCATGCTGCTTAGAATGGCACAACATTGAAACTTATGAATTGTTTATCTCTGGAATATTTTAATATTTTCAGACTGTGGGTAACTGAAACCTTGAAAAGCAGAACTAGGGATAAGGGGCACTGCTGTATTTGGCTGCTCAGTGGCAGGCATTGACTACGGAGAGACTATGCGTTGGAAACACGGGAATGAGTTAGACACGTCTCATTTTACAGGAATTTCGGGTCGGATGAGGTATGTAGGTGAGGAGCGAGTAGTGCACACCAAAGGAATCTCTTTCTTCTGTTTTTGACGCCAGAAAGCTTCTGGCCCCTTCCTGCTGACGTGTACATTTCTAGCTCCTCCTTCTTCAATTTCCTCTCTTTTTTTCCACTGTCTCCTCATAAATTTTCCGCTCTCCAACCCCTTTCAAGAGTTTTCCCCAGGTCTCTTCTCCCTAGGCTTGCTCCATCAGAGAAGTTCTTATTCATGGGGATTCATTCTACAGCTGCATCCTTTGGTTTGCTGAGATTCACTTGGATATCCTCTTAACACCCCTCTTCTTCTGCTAGTGACACCACCGCCCTTTTCCAGTAAAGCTCAAGACTGTCACCACCTTTTCTCCAATCCTAGCGTCCGACCAATCCGGCCACATCCAAATGGTTCTTCCTCTGAAGGGTCTCTCTCATTCCGCCTTTCTTTCCCTTGTCACCCTAGCGTTAGGTTAAAGCCGTTACAGCACTAAGAACTTTCTGCTTTGTTCTTGCTCGGGCCTGAAACCTGGACCTCGCTCCTAAACCGCTACAACGTTCTGGAAACTTGTTTCTTGGTTGCAAACTTTTCTCATTCGGAGGTACCACATCTATAATGATTCCTCAGGAGATACCTATATCAAATTATTATGTTGTACACCTTAAACTAAAATGATGTCACGTGCAAATTTAAGGGTCTTACTACCAACTTGGTGGGTAGAGGTGGTTCCCCACACCATCATCTCATTCTCTGACACCAGCTGGGGTCCTACCATTCAGCTCAATTCCGACACTATCTATCCGCAGACAGCATTATACATATCCCATAGATTAATGGCTCAGTCCTACAAGATTGTCCCCAAACCACGTCAGATGCCAGCTATAAGTCAGGTGGTCATCTGGGCTTCTGACTGTCCAGCTATTTGTAGGAGATTCTAACAACTCCCTCCCTCAGGTTTAATTTGCTAGAGGCACCAAGAACTCAGAGAAACATTCTGTTTACTGTGTTACTAGTTTCTTGTAAAGGGACATAACAGAATAGCCAGATGAAAGAGACGCACAGGGCAAGGTGTGAAGAAAGAGCATGGCGCTTCCGTGACACGGAGCTTCCACGCCTTCTCGGGGTAGGCCACTGCCCCCGACTTCCCACTTGTTCACCAACCCTGACGCTCCCCACACCCCATCCTTTCCAGTGTTTATGAAGCCTTTATTACAGTGGCAGGTTCATTAAATCATTAGCCATTGGTGGTTGAACTCGATCTTCAGCTCTTCTCCCCTGCCAGGATGTATGTTGGGGCTAGGAAATGGAGGGAGGGTAGTGGGTTGGGAGGTGTGGGAATGAAGGTTCCAATTTTCTGATCACGTGCTTGGTTCCCCTGGCAACCAGCCTTCATGCTTAGGTGTAATGCAAAAGTCACCTATTTAACATAACAAAAGGCACCGTTTTCACTTTCTCATTAGTCACCATGGTTTGAGGAGCTCTATACTAGAAACAGAGGTGAAGACCAAACACTGTACACGTATCTTATTGTGAATCACAATATCTCGAAATAGTATCTTAATCAAATGGGGGGGATATCACATCTGTTTTGTCCTTTCCTTATCCCAAACCCTGGATTTTCCCCTTAGGAATATCTGACACTGTAGTGTACATTTATTGTTCTTCAGATACCAGATATGCTGCCTAATTGCTTTTGCTGGTCCTTTCGCTGCTACAATATCCTACTGCCCATTGCTACTTGCGAGAATCTTAGCCATTGGAAAAAAACTGTTCAAAAGGTTTGTCTACAAAACCACTCAGGTCTCCCCAGCAGATGTTGTCTTTTCCGCCTTTGATTTCCCGGAGCACTGTGCTTGGACCTGTCGCATGGTTGTTGTCTCACTCTTCCCGGTGCTGTGGTTAGCTTTTTCCTCCTCCGACTTTCTTGGCAAACTTCAGTCTCCTCAGAGACGGCGACTTTTCTTACCAGTATTGTGGATTTAACAGGGCTTATCATTGCGTCTTCTATATTGAGGGACCCAGTATCTATTCTTACTTTGTCCTGAGTAACAGAACTTCTGTTTTTTTTTTTTTTTTTTTTTCAGGGTGATAATGTGCCCAGCTAAAAATACTTACTCTCCAAATTCTCTTGCAGTCAGGTGGCTGCATGAGTCAGTTCTATACAAGGAAATGAAAGCCGAGGGTTTCTGGTTTTCTGGATATAAGCACTGCGATCCTGTCTGCTTTGTTCTTCACGCCCGGCTATGGAGCTGGAGGCCATTAGGCTAGTGTTATGGGCATTAGGTAATAAACTTCAGGGTGAATATTAATTCAGGGTGAATGATTATTTCATTCAACAGATATTTACTGGCGCTATTATAGACGCTTCAAAATGGGGCACAACAGAAGGACAGAAAGAGTCTGGATCCCATATGGCATCATTACACATTGAAACCGCCTGCCTCTACATTTCGTGAATCCCATTTGCTTTAAACTACTTTTACTCAGTTTTATTATTTTCTTTTACTTCTAGATGAATACATTGCTTATTCATACAGCGCTGTTTTTTAAAGCCTCGATTTTTAAGTGAGACGGACTTCTTTATTTTTCTCTTGAAATAATCATATGGATTTTCTCCTTTACTCTATTAGTTACTATTATTATTCATTTTGAAATATTTACCAACCTTGCATTCTGGTAATAGGCCTACTTGATTGAAATATAATTATCCTTATTATGTTTCCATGGATTCAGTTTGCTAATATTTTGTTTGGGATTTTTGCATTATGTCTGAGAGATACTGACCTGTAATTTTTCTTCCTTTTAATGTTAGTCAACTTTGGTTTCAAGTTATACTGGTATTATAAAATGAATTGGGAAATAGTCCTTTTTTAAGAGTTTGCATAAGATTGTTCTTATTTCTTTAACCATTTGGAAGAATTTACTGGTGAAGGATCTGGGCCTAAAGCTTCTCATGGTTTTAAGTACGTATTCAACGTCTTTGATGCCCACAAAACTAGGCTATTCTGTTTATTTTTTTAGTCAGTTTTGGTAATTTGTGTTTTTCAGGAAATTTGTCCATTTTATTTAAACTCAAATTCATTTATTATCTGTTTATTATCTTTTTAATGTCTATAGAATCTATAGTGAAGTCCCCCTTTTAATATACAATATTAGCAAGTTGTGTTTTCTTTCTATTTTTTTTTTAAAGAGAGAGGCAGGAAGAAAGAGAAACATGAATGTGTGAGAGAAGCATCTATTGGTTGCCTCCCACAGGCACCTGGACCACAGGCACCTGGACTGATGATGGAACCTGCAACCCAGGCACATGCTCTGCTGGGAATGGAACCCGCAACCCTTCAGCTACCGACTGACACTCCAACCAACTGAGCCACACTTGCCAGGGCTCTTTCTGTTCTTTATCGAATAACTTTTCTTGGGTTTTATCAATTTTTAAATCTAATTTGTTTTCAAAGAGCCACCTTTACCTTTGTTAATTTTCTCTAGTGTATGTTTGCTTTCTATTTTATTGATTTCTGTTCTTATTTTCTTTGGGTTTAATATGCTGGGGTTTTTTTTTTCCCAGCCTAGTTTCTTGAGATAAAAGCTTGAATACTTGATATTTAGCCTTTTTTTCTTTTTAAGATGTGCATTTAAATTTATGTATTTCTTTTTCAGCACTGCTGTAGCTGCGTACCACAAGTATTGATATGTGAAGTCTTCATTCACACTTAGTTAAAAATAGTTTCTAGCCTTGACTGGTGTGGCTCAGTGTGTTGGGAGTCGACCCACAAATCAAAGGGTCACCAGTTTGGTGCCTGGGGGGGCACATGCCTGGACTGCAGGCCAGGCCCCTGAGAGGCAGCCAATGGATGTTTCTCTTGCACATTGATGTTTCTCTCCCTCCTTTTCTTCCTCCCTTCCACTACCTCTAAAATTAAGTAAATATTAAAAATATTTTTAAAAACAATTCTAATTTCTATTGGGATTTCTGGATGATTTTGCTTACTTTTCTGTTTTTAATTTCTAGGTTAATTCCACCGTGGTCCAAGAATTTACTCTGTGTGAGTCTGTCCTCTGAGACTTCCTTTATGGCCTAGTACAAGATCTATTTTAGTAAATGTTCCACATGCAAATATAAAAATATGTATTACAGAGTTGTTGGTTTTACATATATAATGTTATGTATATTATTACATCAAGTTTTTAATCATTTTGTTAAAATGTCATATATCCTTATTGATTCTCTTATCTGCCTAGTCTATGAGTTACTGAAACAAATATGTTAAAATTATCAGTTATTGTTATGAATTTGATTATTTGCACTATGCATTGCAAAGCTGGTATCAAATACATTGAAATTTATGATTTCTGTTGAATTGATACTTCTATGAATATAAAATATTCTTCTTTATTTTCAGTCATACTTCTTGCCTTTGAGTCTTGTTAATTTGGTATTATTATACTACATTAATTGTCTTTTTGGTAAGTTGGCCTGGTATATCTTTTCTACCCTTTTACTTTAAACTTTTCTGTGTCTTCATATTTAAAGTATGTCTCTTGACAGAGTCAGGTGTAAATCTCAGTTCTTCTGCCCCTTATTAGCTAAAACTCACTTTCTAGACTATGAACTGAAAAACAATATATATTAAAATAGTTATTATTACTAGTAACTATTGTATTTAATAGATGTACAACCTACCTTTTTTTAATATAGTGTTTTCCTCACTTTTATTTCAACTAAATGCTATTCCAATGTAGTCCTTATTCTATGGTTGTATTTTACATTAAGATAAGAGGAAACTTTTGTTTTTCTGGTCCCTCATTATGAAACTAAGTCCAGGGAAAATACTCATGCAATTTTATACTTTCTTCTTTGTAATACTGCTTCAGAAAGGAAAATTGAGAAAGTCCTCCTCTTTGGCTTCCATGAGTTAATAGGAGGTATTTGAAAAATATTCTCATTATGAAGACCAAAAAAAAGCTGACTCAATTATAAGCTATATATAAACAGAAATATAGTGATTCCCAAAAGATTGTTACTTGTTTCAGTTTAAGGGTCTATTTATCCAGCTCTCCACACCTCCACCCATCTGTCCCTCCATGGGGTCATTAATTACTTAACGTATATTAAAGGTTTATCATATACGAGGGACTGTGCTAGGAGCTTGGGTACAAAAATGGGTATGACCAAGTGTCTCTTCCTGGAAGAGAAGTAGGGAAGCTTAGCAAGGAGGGAAGATAAGTATTAGGAAAATCTTACATTCTGTATATATTCTTATATACAGGGTGCTATGAAAGTATTAGGAGACAATGTAATCTTCCATTGAGAATACCCTCCAGCTTGTTGCTTATCTTGTGGGTGACTCAGATCTCCCAGATGAAGGGGCATTTGAGCTAGGGCCCACGGAATGCCCTGGCATTAGAGAGTGGACCAAATAAGCTTTTGTATGGGAAAAAGAAGGCACATTAAGTGCTTCCAGCAGAAAGGGATTTATATGCTTATGGAATTATTGGAAGAGTTCGAAAAGTGAGCTGTAACTGAGTCTCCAGCAATGATTCACAGAATGCCACCGTTCTGTGACTTGTGGGATCCATGGGGGCCACTATTTCGTCACATCCCGGAGGTGGGAATCAAAAGGTCCAGTGGATGAGTTGATTTCAAAAACACGTTGCTGTGACTAAGATCCAGAAGTCAGGAAGCTGGAATCAGGAAGCTGTTGCTGCCAACACCACCCAGGAAGCTGGAGACCGTGTGCTGGAATGCGGAAATGTCTGTATCGGCACAACTTTCTTTGCCCGCAGGAAACACCCACAGCTGGTGTTTTCACCTTCTGATCACGGAGTAAATACATCTGAATGATGAAGACTTTTTCACACCCGGAATCGGGGAAATGTGATGTTTAGCTTTCTGAGCTTTGCTATACAAAGGAAGTGACACTGGGAGGCGATGAGAATGGAGACAAAATGCAGATCAACCATCAAACACACCAAGTGAAGACGAAGTGGTGGCAGGAGAGACAGATGGAGAGAATAGTGTGTGAGGAGGAGGCAAAGTAATACAGAGATTTGGGGGGATTTCTGGGATGACTGTCTAGGAGAAACAAGTAAAGATGAATCTAGAGGGGAGTATCATCCAGATGACAAGAACAAACAAAGAAGAGGGGCAGAGGGGAGGAATATGAAACTTAGGCAGACCAAGAGGCTATTGCATTGATCAAGGTGAGTGACAATGGTGGCCTGAATTCAGGCTATAATGACAGAAATGGAGAGAATAGACAATTTGGGGAGCTAGTTCAAATATCATGATCATTTTTATCACATACTTTTCTTTTTTCAATGCTGATTTCCCCCTCTGGAATGCCTGCTTTGCTCTAGTTTTTCGCTTGTTCCAATACAAGGCTTACAGAATGTATTATTCTAGCCCCTGGAGATTCTCCACTTACTGAGCATCTGTAGCACTTGTGGTTAATGCCGTTTCTATCCACCTGTAGTTTCATATGTTGGTTGCCTTCCCAGTTAGAAAGGAAGCTGCTAAAGGGCAGAGGTCAGGTTTTGTATACTTACTCATGTAACAGGATATAATGTTTGAAAATTTTGACTAAGGCACATAGAGTTAACAGATACGTTTCCTGGAGAGGTTTCAGATACAAATGGAAAATTTCAGTCTCAAAACCAATTACATGGCCAAAAACTCTTACTACATCCAGGGTCTAAAAGAATAGGATTAAGGAAGGATTTTAAAGAGTATTTTCTAGAGAGAGAGAGTGAGAGAGAGATGGGCTGGGATTCTAACTCTTCCCAAGGGGCAGGATAAGGTACCTTCACCTTGTCTTAAACCCAGTGCAAGGGGCTTAAAAGCACTCACTGAACTTAATATGAAATTAGGATACAAAGACGACCAGAGTTTCCCCGGCCTTGAGAAATCTAAAAGGCATCAGGCAGGTTGGTTTGCTTTAGATGGATGAACTGGAGGGCTGGTGCCTGATTCATATCAAGGGAGTCTCAGATGAGAAGCCCTCCGTGATGGAGCTCTTTCTAAGAATCCACAAAATAGCTCCTACGAGTGAATGTTATTTGCCCAACAGTGCAGGACCATTTTACAATTGTACTAATTGAGAGATTTCCTGTCCACCCGGATCTCCCCTCTCTCCTCCAACACCCTTTGGCCTTGGAAGAAAGGATCACAACCTGATTAGCAAAATAGCAAAGGGAAGGTACAAGGAAGAAGGATGCCCCTTCCCCTACCCAACCATATTCCTGACTTCCCACAGAGCAAAAATCTTATAGCAGGGAGGCAGGGAGGATTTTTAATTCCAAATCTGATTTGGTGAGGTTTTGATTTTTACATGTAGCTAGTACTCTTAATTATGACCTTGAGATCATGTTTGCAGCTTGAAAGAACAGCTGGGTTTTTTATTACCTGGCTAATCAGAAGAGTCATGGGACTTTTGAGTTTTCATCCAATTCGGAGGAAGAATGTTCCTCATCACTTAACATTTAAAGGGGGACTGTGAAACAATATAAAGTTGATGGGCGATTATATCCCATGAATCCTGTCTGATAAACTACTAGTTAAACTGTGTCATTCCCAGAGAATCGTCTGGTCCAATCCTGAGTAGTACGTGGAAATGGGAACACAGCATAGTACCAGAGGCTTCTGCTTCATCTTAGCTATGTGATGTTGTAAAATACAGCTAATTCCTACACATCACAGTTTTCTTTTCTGCAAAATAAAGTGGCTACATAGTATCTGTGTGTGTGTGTATGTGTGTGTGTGTATGTGTGTTTTACTCACAGCATTTTTGTGGGAGATCAAATAAGATTGCATACTAGAAAATGTCCCCAAATTCCAGTAGGTACTCAAAATCAATTAATGACTTGATCAATGTACCTTGATTAGATGGTACTTTGAAAGCTCATCACATTTTTCTCTCTTGCCCATGGACTGAGAGATCCTAAACCCACAGCCAAATGGGAATAACTACAGAAGAAGGAGAAAACCCCAGAGAAAGCTAATCCACAAAGTCCCCACGGACCCACTCCTGTTCCTAATACTACCAGGATCATCTGTTCTGTGCGCGGATTCTTAACACTTTATCACCACTTATAAAAGCCACGACAAATTAGCTCTCATGAAAGTTTTCTTCCCTCACCAGTTTTTCAGCGCCTTCTCTAACACAAGTGTTGAATTACTGGCCAATTACCTGGAAACTAAAATGAGCCCAAGAAAGTCAGTGAATTACTAACAAAATCATTTACAGAAGGACGTTACATCAATGTAGAAGATTGACTGAAAAAACATTTTGATTTGTTTCATAGAAGGGCTGGGAAAGGAGAAAAGAGCATGAGGAAGAGGCTGAGGGATGACTTGACTTGTCAGCAACAAGGAAAAAAGTATGAGCATCTCACAGACCATGCATCACTTGTCTGTGGTTATGGTATGGCACCTTCTTGACAAAGCCACTAGGAAACTGGCTGCCGCTGATTGAAAATGGTTCTACCAGTGTGTGAATGTGGTATGTTCTGTAGTATTGTATGGAATAATGAAAATAATTGCATTTGTGAAGGAAAATGGACTGTGAAATCTAAGGGATGCTTGAGTTTCTGCGGGAATCCATTCCTTTTCTCCTCCGCAGCCTGTTTCAAATTTATTTATTTATTATTTTCCTACTGCCCTTTATCTCCCTTATACCCCTGCCCCGCCCTGCAATCACCACATTGTTGTCCATGTCCATGAGTCCCTTTTCCCTTTTGCTTGATCCTTCCGCTCCCTAACCCCCCAATAGCTGTCAACCTGCTCCCTACCTATGAGTCTGTCTCTGTTTTGCTTGCTAGTTCCACTTACTACTAGTAGTAATGTGGGTGGGAGTTTCCACATATAAGTACAATTTAGATTTCAAATTTAGATCACCAGCTTCTTGAAATCAGCGACAATGGTTTCCACCACCTGTGCCACCACACCGTATCTGTCTGCTTCTTGTCCTGTGAGTGGTACCATTAAAAACCACCTCTCGCATTGCTTCTCAGGAGCTTAGGCTCTAAAATAAATTTTGCACTCATAGACCAGTAAAAGAATAAAAGCTCTTTGTAACGGAGTAGATCATGGAGTGGAAATGACGCATAGAAAACCTATCAAGTATCATGTGTTCAGGTGTTAACAGTGGGGGAGGGGTTAAAAGCAAGGGAGCCATTTCAGTTGGTGGAGAGATGTTACCTAAAGTCAAAGGAAAAACATACTCTTTAATCATAATATTGAAAGTTCTAACAGTAATGAAAAGAAAAGGACTAAAAATAAGTTAACTCCCCAAAGTAGGAATGGAGGGGGAGGAAGTAGAACTGAGTTAAAAGTGCTTTATCTTTTATGATGGGCAGTCAAAAGATGGCAACATTCACAAGTCAAGAAACAGAAGTGTGGACAGGTTGTCAGAGTGAAAGTGACTATCAGCTATAAACCCGGGAGCGGTGGCTTCCTTCGGGCGGCACCGGGGAGCGGAAGGCACAGACAAGGGGCGCTCCGCTCTTCCTTCTCCCCGGCCAGGTCCGTGGGAACAACACCGCTTTTCATCTGTTTTACATCTTGGGTTACAATGAACTATTTTACTGGAAAAAAATCTCTACGCTTTTAAAATACTTGGAGAACATTACCCCTAAACAACATGCATCCATTAAGAGATGTGGATTAAAAGTCTAAATTCAGGTAGGGCCAAAGAAATTACGGAGAAAGGTAGGGGGCTTTTATAACGTACGCATCTCCTTTGGAAATGGATCCTCTTCCACCCACGAATTGCCTCAGAAACCATGATTTTCCATCTGATCAGCTCACAGCTTATTGAATCAAGAGTGAAGAGCTCACTGAAATTTGGCTGGTTTATATTTGGGTTCTTAGAGATTTGAACTGAGTTGGTAGGTACTTGGGAGGGGTGGTGTGGCCGTGTTTGTTACTTGCAGGGAAACAATAAAGAATAAGAAAGCAAAGAGGAGATGAGGAGGCATTAAATAGCTCCAGAGGGGAAATATCTTCTCTCCTGCATTTCATAGGCACCCATCCCTGATGGAACCACTGGGTTCCACTGTCCTAGGGCCTTTCAATAAAACCTTCATTCTGTTTGTCAGGTGTGCAGGGGATTCTTTTCCCTGGAAGTGAAAAAAAAAAAAAAGACAGCAAAGAAGAAAGGCTGTGACCAAGACATAAAAGAGAACACACTGGGGAGAGAGCATGGGGCTCCCTGAAAGAAACAGTCCAGGGACAGGCTGATGTGTAAATACTATGGGAAGCATTTCACCTCTGACTCTTAGTAGGAAGACATTGTCTCTATTTTCCAAAAAGGTTTCCTCAGTGTTGATGCTCCTTAGCCTTATGGGTCACTCAATGTCACTTCCTCTTGAAGTCCTCCAAGTGATGTTAGGAGTAAGAAGTCTAAGCAATGGCCTGTTCGCAAGCAGATTTCAGATTATAGCCTCTGGACTACAACCACTCCTTAAACAATGTGTTAAGCGAGACATGTCAAGAAATAAAAAGCTTGATGTTGCTGATGAAAGTTCTGAACTCTTTCGGCTCTTGCTTCTTTTCCTTTGCTTTCCTCCAAAGTTCAAGAAGGCAAACCCATGGGTCCCTCTTTCAGCTTCTTGCCATACTTCCTGCCTTCTTGCCTTTGTTTAAGCTTCTCTAGCTTTGAAATGCCTTTCTTCCTATCCCTTCTCCACCTGGTGAACTCATTTCCTTGTGCAACTTTCCCCAACAGCCTTTCCTCTACCTAGAATTAATTGATTGTTTTTACATAACTATACCGAGTCTTGAACCTATTTTAATGTCAGCTCTTATCAAATTGCATTACAACTTGTTGTTTTTCTTAACTGTGGCCTCTGCTAGATTAATCCAACGAACATTCGATAAGTAACCATGTGTTCCAGGCCCTGGATTAAGCAACACAGAAATGAGTCACGTTCTCTCTGCCTTCCTGTCCTTTAAGAGAAAGGGACCGAATACTGTAGTGGGGAAGATGCCCAAATCATTGCACCCTCCCTAGACAGATGCTGCAAAATGTAGACATACCATGCTAAGGGAAATTTGAAGTGCTTAGGGCTGTTGTTTAAGATGAGAACACAATTTCTGGATGTTGAAATCACTTGGAAATGTTAAGGAAAGCTGGGTTATTTGGGCAAACAGCTAACCGTTGCCGAAATGCTCTTTCGGAAAAGTTTTAGCACATCGATATGTTGGGAGACCTTCGGGCTCGGACCAACTATTGGTCACCTGCGGAAAGGTGGTTGTTAGGACGTCATAGACTGGGCGGAGCCTTGTCTTTTGTGCTGTAGCTCAAAGATTTGGGGCACATTCCTATGATTTCCAGTGAAGAATCTCCAGGTGTAGGGGAAAAAGAAATACTGGGATTTGAATTCATTAGATGTGAGGCTGAACCAAAGCACTCTTGTTTATTCTGTATATTTATTTATTTTAATCCTTACCTGAGGATATGTTCACCAGTTTGCGAGAGAGAGAAGGTGGGGGGGGAGGGGGAGAAAGAGAGAGGTAGAGAGAAACGTTGATCGTTGTTTCCTGTACATGCCCTTAACCTGCCATGTTTTCACGTACAGAATGATGCTCTAACCAACTGAACCACCTGGCCAGGGCTGAGGCTCCATTATTTATTAGGTGCCTAAGTTCCTTGCTTTCTCCGAGTATCAATTTCTTTGTAAAATGAGGATTAAAAATTGATACCTCACATGGTTGTGTGGATGATTATATAAGATAATGCATGTAAAAGCACTTAGCACTGTGCCTGGCACATAAAAAGAATTCAGTAAATGTTGGTTTCCCTGCAGCCACTTCCAAAAATTAAAAAAAGAACAAGTTGGTCCAGAGCCAGAGGGAAAAGGCCAAAGGAGTTCTGGAGCAGGTACCCGTTGCTTGCTCTTCTTTTGATCGGGTGAGTATCATTCCCCAGCTTGCCAAGCCTGTCCAGCAGCTGAAGAGTTAATTTTTAACCCCCATTTCCTGTCCCGTTGAGACTCAGGCCACTTGGGTTCAGAGTATTCTGAGTCCATGGTGAGGTGAGCCGAATTCATGGCCCTGCGCCCCTGGGCTAACCTTCGGGGCTCGGCCCCTGGAGGAGCCCTCGCTGGGGTTTCTTTCCCTCTTCAACACCACGCAAAGGCTCCTGGAGAGGAGAAAGAACGTTGTTTCATGGGCAGCTCAGTAAATATCCCAGGGCTGGGCAGAGCACAAGGACTTATAAAATAAAAGAGGAAGGGCTCTCTGATTCGTGTCTGGCTCCCCCAAACCCTGAGCAATCTGTTCCTGTTTAAAACAAAAAGCAAAACATGTTTCCTCAAACTGGTTTAAGAGAATAGTGATGACTAAGGCAGTGTATTTATTTTAGCTGTTGCAGGAGTCAGGGCTTCCTAGATTAAAGAAAATTCTTCTGTATTTTTGAAAATACTGTGGTTCCCTTCCTAAGAACGCTTGAAAAGAAAATTTTTTTTTGGACATTAAACCATCGAGGGGGAAGTTTTCAATTCTGAAACCTTTGTTTCAATTCTGAAAAGTTTGTTGAGAAGAGCATAGATCTACACGGACGGTTGAGCAAGGCTAAAAAAGTTAATAAGGGACAAATGGAAATTATATTTATTCAATCAATGAAATAATTATTAAGCACCTATTATGTACCACATAGACTGTGAATATAATTCTGGGTTAAAGAAGCTGAACAAGATGTTCCTGACTCTTCATGTTTCTTAACACAAGGGGCTGCAGATAAGTAAACGCATTGTCCCACTGCAGAGTCACAAAGGTTGTGACAAAAGAACAAGCTAGTACAGGGGAGGACTCAGGGACCCAAAGATGAGCAGAATTTAACCAGATGCACAGAGCTGCGGGTGGAAAGAGTGTTCTAGGCAGAGGGAACAGCATAGTAAGGCTTAGAAATAGGGAAGAATGGAGTGGGTTTGAGGAATTTAACTCGTTCTGGTGTATCTGGATCACAAATGCAGCAGGAAGAACGGCTGGAGATGAGGTTGGCGGGATATCCGTTCTCTTTCAGCAGCTTGATGCTGGCAAGGTGCGGATTCAGGACTGAGAGGAAGGTAAAACTCCCTAGAAATGTTGGGCTGAAGCCAGGGGCTCCAACCGAATCTTGCCAAAAGAGATGTGTAACAACATGTTTCCTTGTTTCCCACTTTGCTGTTGTTTAGTGTGTGAACAGTTTCCACAGGCAACTCAGGGGAGACTTGATGCAGTTAGAGTTAGGTATTCCTCGATCCATTTGCTAAATATCAGATCCTCGTCTCCCGTCTCAGCTGCTGGGATGCTGGCATCCTTGGCCGATGGAACCCACTATTTAATGCGTCAACTACTACATGGAAGATGACGGGATCATGATAGGAATGGGTCCTAGACACACGGGCTTCCCGAGCCCTTAGCTGGTGATGAGTCACAATCTTCTTTAACTTGGTGGCATGAACTGAGGCATGAGGAGGCAAGTACGGGAAGAACAGATCTATGAATGACGACCTAACTCAAACGCTGACTAGAACCACTGGACATGGGGCCATCTTAACATGCGCAACCATGGGCTTGTTTCCATTAGAACTGCAGTTCCGTATTCTTCCTAGAGCACCTACGAATAGTCATCTTAAAAACCGTCATGTCATCGGAGGATTAAAAAAACTCCAGAGAGGATTTGGTTCAGTATCTTTGTTTTGGAGATGAGGGTTGCCAGACAGGTGAGCTGGTGCCTCCAGCCGGGCTCCTGCCTTCAGGACTCGGCTGACTTCCCTGATTAGAACAGCTTCTAAGCAATTTTTTCTTAACATCCTTACTTGTTTTATGGCACATACATTTTCTCTAATATTTTATTTTCTTGTTTATTGACTGTCCCCTTCATTAGCATTTAAGTGAGTATTTGTCTTAATCATTGCGGCATCCTCAGCATTTGAAACAGCGCCAGGAACATGAAAGGACTCAATACGTAAGTTTTTAAAATTTATGAATGAATGAGAAATAGAACTAGGGTCTGCTAGGTCATTGCCCCTTTCATTACTTCAGTGCTTCTCAAATTTTAATGTGCATAAGAACCACCTGCAGGTTTGTTAAAATGCAAATTTGGTTGAGAATGTTTGGATTCTGAGATTCTGCATTTTGATGGTGATGACTGGGGTCCATGGTCCGCATTTCAAGTGCTGTGCCCCAGCTGCGCTCCTAAAGCAAAGGTCCAGCTCACCGTTGCCAGGAATATTGTATAGTCCACTTTAATGCATATGGTTTAGCTTTATTTTCTTCTAAACAAGACGTAGGGAGTTAAGCTACATTTTGTTAAGATTTTATCATAAAGATTTTCAAACAAAGAAGTGTTGAATTAGTGTTTTGGGTTCCCTCAGATATATTCCCAGAAGTGGCATCTCTGGGTAAAAGGCAGATCCATTTTTAATTTTTTCAGGTATCCCCCTACTGCTTTCCACAGTGGCTGCACCAATGCACATTCCCACCAAGAGTGCAAAAGGGTTCCCTTTTCTACACATCCTCGCCGGCACACGTTCATTGCAGTGTTATTTACAATCACCAAGATAGTGAAGCGGCCCAAGTGTCCATCAGTACATGAGTGGATAAAACAACTATGGGACATTTACACAGTGGAATACCGCACAGACATAAAGAAGAAGAAAGTTTTACCCATGGCAACAGTGCGGATGGACCTACAGAACATTGTGCTAAGTGAAAATAGCCCATCAGAGAAAAACAAATACCATATGATTTCACTCACATGTGGAATCTAATGAACAAACTGAACTAACAAGGAGAATGGGGACAGACTCGCAGATGGGGAGCAGGATGCCAGTTAGGGTTTGGGGGGGCCAGGTCATGTGGTGCAGGGATTGAGCCAAAAGGAGGAGGGACTTATGGACATGGACAACAGTTGTGGTGATTGCTGGGGGGAGGGGATACAAGGGAACTAAATGGGAATGGAAAAAAATACAGTAAAGACTAAATTTAAAAAACTAACCAATAAAATTAGCTATTATCATTAAAAAAAGTTGAAAGATTTTTACTGTGAACCTGCCACCTTGACTACACCATTAACATTGTACTACTCCTGCTTTTCACATTTTGATTCAATTATCATCTTTACAGCCAACCTCAATCTGTATTATATTTTGATACATCCCACAGTAAGTTGTAAGCAGCGGTGTATTTCTTCCAAAATACTTTTCACTTGCGTTTAATAATGTGACTGCCTTACTGGTTGTTGACCAAACTGTACAGGCTATTCGGGAGGCCTGTTCAGCTGGCCCCATCTGTCACTTTTCCTACCCACATTCTTGGACCCACGTTCTGGCCTTTTCTTGCCGGAGGACCTGAAGTTAGTGCTCCTGGAAGTATTAGACACATTCCATGTCTTTTGATGGCATCCCGTTATGATTTTAAGCCCAAATCAAGTTTGCTTATGGGGATAATTGAAATTATTCTGCAAAGGACGGAATAGAAGGAAACAATCATTTATTTTGGCTCCTAGAATTTTTGATAAAACTGTACAAAGGCTGTGAAATTGAGATATTCCTTTTAGACTAACAATTTCTTGAAGGCGAGAAGCATTTCTTAGCCAATCATTGTATCCCCAGTGCCCGGTACAGTCTCTAGCACATAATAAACGCTGTGTTTGCTGAAAGGGTGATTGAATAAAGGCATGAACATTCACAAAGGAATGGCGACTTCCCTACTTGATCTTTGATTGTCGGTGTCAGTCCCTGCCAGCTGCATCCCTATCTGGAGCAGACTTTCTCACCCTCCGTACTATTGATATTTTGGGCCAGACCATTCTTTGTTGCGGGGAGCTGTCCTGTGCATTGTTAGATGCTTAGCAGCATCCCAGGCCTTTATTAGCTAGATGCCAGTGGCAATCTTTCCAGTCATGCTCATCAGAAATGTCTCCAGACATTGTCAAATGTCACGTGGGGCGCAAAACTGCCTGTGTTTGAGAATCACTGAGTTATAGAAACTGAAACCTCACACCTTGAGGATAGCTCTGCTCAACTTCTGAGCTGATGAGAACCAAGTCTGAATATATATATTAAGAGTCAGAAAAACATTTTTATTCCCTAGGATTCACGTTAGAATTGGCAAATGGTCCATGGCTTATATGCTTAAAATGCCTCAGACGAACCCTGAGTGTCCTCCCTATTTCAGGGTTTTCCCTCAGGCCCCATTGTGTGTACTAAGTCGTTATGGCTGGCTTCTGCCTTGGGTTCTGATCTGTACTCTAGTCTACTGTATTCTGGGATTCAAGCACAGTCCTAACCCCTGATTCTATGACCAAGGAGCTAATTCCTTGTCAGCTTCTCCCGTGGGTTGGATCTTACTCACAGCACAAGTCATTGTTGCCTGAGTTGCCATTTAAATCTGGAGGTTCTCTGTTGCTTCGTGGCCTTTTGGCTGAGATCAAATGTAAATCCTCATCATCTTGGGGCTCTCACTGTGCAGCTGCTTGAATGTGCATTACTGCTGCCTAATGACTTCTGCTGGGGTTCCCTGCCCTCAGCAGGCCCGTGGACACTGGCACTACCTAGGATCTGGACCTGATTTCTCTGGGTCCCTTGGGGTAAGGTAATTGGCACCATTGGCCACCTTCCTTTGGAGCTAGTCCTGCTTGTAGCTTAGTTTCCCTTGCCCGAGGACCATCACTTCTGGCCTCTTATCCTTTGTTTACCAGTTCCCTCAAAGGTCTGGTTGTCAGCCCTGACAGTTCATTTCCTCCATCCACATTAGTCTCTCCCCTTCAGGGACTAAATGTTCAACCACTTGAGGGTGAGTTTTCAGCCTGTTCGACTTTTCTGGTCCTGTTAATCAGTTTCTCCCTCGCTCAGAGGCACCTCTTTTGTCTACTGCTCCTGACTGCAGAGAGCTGCTAAAGAAAGACTCATAATTAAACCCAAAGGGCCTACAGAAATACTTTTATTTCCTCCTTGGTCACTGTACATCAGCTCTGTTTTTGTTCTACCTAGCTCCATTCCCTGATGGTTTTTTCAAATATATTTCTTTCTCTATAACCCCCCAAGCTCTTGTTCTTTACCACAGCAGAGATGCTGGCAAACTCACCTTCCTTCAGCAAGATTAAGGCTATTTTTCATCTTCATCTTAATGTATCCATTTATTTTTAATCTACATTTGCTTCTTTCTACCAGGCTCAGCTAAAAAATGCCCTTTCTCTTCTGTAACTTATAAATTGTTCTTTCTGGGCTTCCTAACCAGGTTGAGGATCTGTATTTGTTCGACTTAGAATTGTTCCTTTCTATACTTGCGGGCAAAGTGCAATTACATCTTGCTTTGCCTCACCCAGAGCTGATAAAATGGAATCCCTCCCCCTGCCACAAACTCTCCTTTTCATTTTGCTGCGAAGGAGGAAAGAAACACAAAGTATTGTATTTATCAACCCAGATGCCAATAATATTTTGGCTTTTTTTCCCCATGATACCCTGGGCATACAGCACACATTTAAATACTAAAGTTACTCATCAGTTAATGGATTAAAGCAGTATATGACTCTTGGTCAGCTCTAGTTATCACCTCCTCTCAGAGAACGACCACGTTCCTGGCATGGTTCATTTGTCTGGCTAATTATCTCCATGCCTGATTTACCTTAGAGCTTTTTCCCCCCTTTAATCAGTCACCAGTTTTTTTTTTTGGTACTTATGATTAGAAACTGTGTAGCCCACGAAAGGGCCCTTCTTGTGAAATCAGTTTTCACCAATTAGCTCTTATAAATACAGTTCTTAAGAAATTGGTAGAAACTTTATTTTTGCAGCCACCCCCAGAACATCAGTGTGGGTTTGCTTACGGTGAGCAAATAGTCAGCTTCTCAACTGAACAGGCCTTTTAATTCACAATATTTCCAGTAATTTTTCTTTGAGTGAATCATTCCTGTTTAGCTGCTTGGGCAGGACCCAGTGTTGGAGGGCTGATTTTTCCACATTTCTGGGTTAGCCTGTTAACCCCTCACGATTCCAGTGGTGTTGCATCGGTCCCTGCTGCCCCCTGATACTCACGATCCTGCACTGCTGGAGTAGAAAATGACCTGAACATGGATTCTGATGTGATATGTAAGATATTTCTAATGTTTTAGGGCAGTAATGTGGAGTAACATTAAGCACACTTTGCTGAAATTCATGAAATTTTGTGTTTAGTCTTGAATATGACACTAGCTTGAACTGAAATGATCCTTAATCTACACGTCTCAAGTTTATCTTCTCGAAAACAAAGTTTCCTTTAGATTAAACATTTTGTGGTTCCTTGTATGAAGTCCATTTTATGGACTTTTTTCAGTCCCCATTGTTTCATAGTTTCATTATGATGCACCTTGCTAAGCTGTTTTCAGGGCAAGCTACAGACCCTACCAATTTGGAGACCCCGTCTCAGAGTTTTTCATATTATCTGAGCATCAGAATTTTAGAGGTGCATATCCAAAATCTTATACCATGAATGTATATAGAGGTTAGAGTTAGAGAATCTAGTTTGTACAGAAGATAAGATTAAAGGCAGCTTTTGAGAGGCAATATTTGAAAGAAAATTGGCTGTGAGTTTTCCTGAACTGAAGAGATGTGAATCCTTAGATGGAAAGTGCATTTCAAGTTTCAAGTGGCTTGAATAAAGCTACCTTGGAGCAGAACTACAGAATGCCAAGAATAAAGAGAAAATCTCAAAGACTGCCTAATTCTAAAAAGATTCCCGAGAGAATTAGACTGCCAGAAGGCTTCTCGTCTGCAGTCACAGACGTGGGGACAGTGGAGTGGTCGTCTTCAAAGTCCTGAGGGAGAGGAGCCCGCGCCCCACAGTCCTATTCCCATAAGTGGTCATGCAAGGGCAAGGGTAGACTAAAGACATTTGCAGACACACATTCCACCCGCACATCCTTTCTAGAGAGCAACTTGACCATAAAGGCAAGAATACTCAGAGGGGACAGGAGAAGTACAACACGTAGCACTGAGCACAGAAGGTGAGAGATGTAGGTAAATTTAAAAAGAGCAGTTGGACCATTAAAAATAGTAATACCACGTTATGTTAAACTGTGAGAAAACAAAGCTAGACAACTTTATGGCAGTGGGATATGTTCGTATACTCTAGGGACATGGTCTTGCTTGTTTGGAGGAGAGAGACACTTTGTTAGGAAAACATATAGCTGTAACAGGGTGCAGCCGAGAGGGGGGCCCCAAAAAGGGAGTTGGAATGGGGCCCAGAACTCACGGTGTCCAGGAAATATTAGAGGGACATATCAGATGTCCTCACCCCTTCCCCCACAGGTATGAGTTGGGGGAAGGGACAAATGGAGCAGGGCCATTGAGTTGTTTTGCATAGCAATGGTTTTGCAGATAACCACCAGGGTGGGTATTAGGGCAGAAGGGTTGAAGGAAATTTTCTACTGCCCCAAGATAGCAACATTCCCGCAGGCAGGCTCTCTCAGCCAATAGCTAACTGCCACATTGGCTTCGGTGTGATTGCTCGCTCGCCTCTATAAAAGAACCTAGCTGTGAGCGCTAGGCGCGGCTCTCTCTGGTAGCTCCTTGGGAGTACTGTATCCCCGGGACACAGGTTGGGAGTTCGCCCCTGCGCAGGTAATCTTTGGCCAATAAAGTAACATCTTGCACCTGGACGTTTCTGGTGGCTGATCATTCTCGCTCGCAGTTGGACTGCAACAATAGCAAAGTACCTGTACTTAGGAAAACCACCAGAAGAATGGAAATATCACCTATAGCTTCCACACCAACATGGAAGCACCTCTATTCTAACTGAAGACAGAGAAGGAAGGGGAAAACAAGACCACTAGAAACAAACAAACAAAAATGAATAAAATAAGTCAAAATATATAAAGAATAATTATTGTCGAACATACATTAAATTGTAATCACGGGTCCTATGGAGTTTCGGATCATTCTAGATTTCCTGGAGGGCTGGCGGTGTGAGAGGAGGTGGCGAGGGTGTGGGAACCATCTGAAAGGCCAGGATTATCAGAGCCGGTTTACTCTCATAACCAGTTGTCAGGTCCCAGTTGAACACTTTCTTCCTTTAATATTATTTACAACATAATCTCACACAGATTTCCAGGTTTGTTGTGTGTGTGTGTGTGTGTGTGTGTGTGTGTGTGTGTGTGTGTATAAACTAGAAAATAGCTTATATAACAACCATTTTCATTTACCACTGAAAAGAAGAAAAAAAAAATACCCCTGCGTTGCCTCTTCAGCACCTGGAATCTGGTGTTTAATTCCTCTTCCCAGATGGTCTTCTAATGGAGCTCCTTGAAGACAGCCCATAGGTTAGGACACCAAAGAGGATGCTGCAATTTCGGAGATTGTTGTCTGGGTTTACTGTAATTATAGAGGTATTTAAAACATTTGCATTTTGCCACTGGGAGAAGAAAAAGAGAAGGATTGGGGTAATCGGTTGTTACGGACACATCTCGAAGTTAAATTGAAGCTCTGTTTAGTTTGCCTGCGGCAAAGTCTGACTTCAAAAAGAGCCTGGGTTTTTGGAAGTCGGATACTCACACATATTCTACATTCAGTTGCTTAAATTCCTTAACCAGCCGCTGACCTTCAAAACCCAGGAAATCAACAGATTTTGCTTTAGATTTATGATGAGGCTTAAATTCCCAGTTTAATTACCTACGCTGTTTACTTAATTAGCAGCTATTCTCTTCTTTAGGAATTGTAGTATATCAAAACCCTTTTTTTCTTAAGCCTGGGATGCTTGAACTTAAATTTACTTTTTTGTTCTGAAGTCAAATTCTGGGACTTGAGGTACCAGTGTCACCGCTCTCAGGAATCCCCCTGTCTAGCTTTCATCGTGTAGAGGGTGATGCTGAGGGTCAAAGAGGAAATGTGACTTTTCCAAGTCCACAGGACTTCATCAGTGACTGAGATTTGGCCCCAAACCTAAGTAATCTGCAGGCTGTCTCTTCACAACAAATCCGAAGCAGGGTGACCAATCCACCATTTAGGCACAATAGTCATTTTATTGTTTTAATGTTTAATAAACACTATTTTAATGGGTGCCGCATCCTAATATTGAACAAAAAGTATCAGTAAAATTCTAGCTCATTGATTAGTTTTTGTGAAATGTTGATGCTGCTGTCTACACTGGCCAAATCACAAGAGAAAAATCATTTAGAATACCCCTGGATTCAGCCAATTCTAATGAATAATGTATAAAATAGTAGTTTGTTATTATTTAAAAATTATAGAATATTTCATACACATACAAAGTTTTGATAAAAATCTAATAGATGCTCATATTTCTACCACAAGATTCAATAAATGTTTAGTGCAAACTTATGGCTTTTAGTTTTATCTATGTTAATATCATGTTAATTACATATAAATTATAATGTAAAATAATTACCATGTAGTATTCAATTATATAATTTATTTTCGTATTCCCCAAAGATAATATGTAGTTTTTCCCCAACTTATTTTTGCTTGTAGAAGAAGTTAACATCCTTATACTCCCTTCTTAGTATACACAGGGAAATTTTGTCTAGTATGTACAACTAGAAGTGCAAGAGCTGGCTCAAGACTTTCTCTCCGGTTTTATCAGATATTGCTCAGTGTACCAATTTCCCCCCCCCCCACACCAGCACATGTAAGAGCTCCTGCTACCATCCTCACATGCCCTTCGAATTATCAACCTTAAAAGGTTTATCAGTTTTATGAGAGGGAATTGGTATCTCAGTTTCCATTTGCACTTCTTTTGTTACTGCTCTAAGGGATATTTTTATACGTTTTATTACATTTGGCTTTTGTCCTGAATAAATTGGCCATAGGTTTACTCAATTTTCTAATGAGTTTTTTAAAAAATTAATTTGTCAACATTATTTATATATCCCTGGGCACCTATTTTTTTATGTTATATATGTTGCAAGTGCATTTTTCCCAGTACATTGTTTGACCTTTTTGGTTTGTTTGTTTATGATATGTTCTTAAATATAGAAGTTTAAAATTTTTATGAAGTGATATGTATCAATCTTTTTAAAAGGCTTATCCTTTTCTTGTCTTATTTGCAAAACGCTTTTTATGCTCTCCAGTACTCTTCTGAAAGTTAAAACTCTGTTTTTCTTATTTAGGTCTTTAATTCATCTGGAATGTAATTTTATGCATGATGGAGGTAATTCTAATATTACAGTTTTCCATATGGATAAAAAATTTTTCTTGTACTATTTATTTAGTGGTCTATCATTTCACCCTTTTTCAAATACAAAGTTTCCCTATATACGTGGATATTTTCCTGAGCTCTCTATTCTGTCCCATTAATCTGTTTATTCATCCCTGCAAATACCACAGTTTATTTATTACCGATTTATAGTAAGTCTTGACAGTTAGTGGGACATTATGACTTCTTCATCTTTTCTTCTATTCAAAATTGTCTTACTCATTTTAGCTTTTTATCATTCTATGTGAAATGAAGAATCAGCTTCATAACAATGCTCTTGGAATTTTTTTAAAAAAGATTTTACTTATTTTTAGAGAGAGGGGAGGGAAGGGAGAGAGAGGGAGGGAGACATTGATGTGTGAGGGAAACAGTGTTTGCCTCTCTCATGCCCCCAACCGGGGACTTGGCCTGCAACTTGGGCATGTGCCCTGACTGGGAATCGAACTGCAATCTTTTGGTTTGCAAGATGTTGGTCAACCCACTGAGCCACACCAGCCGGGGGCTCTCTCGCGATTTTGATTGCACTGAATTTATAGGTTAGCTTAGAGAAAGTTACCACTTTCATGGTCTCGAATTTTCTTCACAAAATGGTATCTTTTTCATTTATTTAAATCTTTTCTTATGCCCTTGAGATACTAAAATACTCCATATAAATATCTTGAACATGTTTGGTTAGATGTAAACTTAGGACTTTTTGTCCCTGCACTGACTGAATAAAATTTTTTAGAAAAAAAGATCTTATACTTTCTAATTGATTGCTGCTGGCACATGGAAATGTTGATAATTTTTTTGTATAGTGTATTGTCTATCTAGAGACATGTTTATTAATTCTAAGGATTTTGTTTGCACCTTTCCTATTACTATATCTACTTTATCTTCTTGTTTTTTTGAACTGTATAGGTAATCCAATCAAATGCCTTAAAAAAGCCAGGAATAGGAGGCACTCATATCTTATTTCTTTTTGTGTTTGTTTTTCAAAATTTCTTTTTTATTGAATTTATTAGGGTGACATTGGCTAATAAAATTAATTTCTGACTAGATAGGGATACTTCTATTGCTTCGTTATTAAGTATTGCTTAATGTCTTTTTAGTAGATGTTCTTTATTCATTTAAGAAAATTCTCTTCTATTTCTAGTTTGTTATATATATTATATATATATATATTTTTTTTCCATGCAGTGGACTTATTGGAGGGCTCATAAATTGTTTCAGCTATAGATTTAAATTTACTTTTTTAAAAAAACTAACGGTATGTAGGGAGTATGTTGTAGGCTAAAAACATGACAGCTGCTGACTTAGACTTTAGAATCAGGAGACCCTAATTGCTAAAAAGTTTCTATTTAGTAAATGCTCAGAACATGTCAGGTCAGTGCGTGTAGGCTTTGGACACAGTAGCTTTGAAGAAATGGGCACATCAGTCTAGTGAAGTCAAAAAGCCTGGTGGATCTTAGAGACTGTGGGCTGATGAAAAGTAATTGATGCTACTCACAAACATATGTGTGCAAGGCACACCTACTTAACACACTGCGATTATAAAGTCTTTGAAGTTCTTGTGCAAAGAGCTTGGATTCACTAGCTTGTTTGAATCCCAAGGCTGTGCAGTTATGACTACTCCTAAATAGAGGCTAGGCTCCGGTTGGTCAGAAAATCTACTGCATGTGCACATGTGCCTGGCTCCAGACTACTAGGAAAATCATCAGCCTTTGCCACAGCTGTTCTCCTCCTAGTGTGTGCACACAGTAGGTGTTCTCCTCGCAGTGTGTGCACACACTAGGTGTTCTCCTCCTAGTGTGTGCACAGCTAACCTGTATAGTGGAAACGCACATTAAAGCGTCTTTCCAACTCACTGTTCCAGGTGTGTTCCCCACTTCAAAATGCCCACCATGAAGGTCCCTGCCATCAAATAAATTCAATTCCACAAACGTTATTGACGGCCTGGTTTGTCAAATGCATTGTGTGTGTGTCATCGTGTGACATAGAAGGATGAAGGATTCTGAACGACTTTGCAACCTAATTGTAACAGGGAGCCTGTGGAAACTACACTTGAACTTTTTAAGGGTAAAGCACTGCTATTTTGAGGTTGAATTGAGTTTTGGTTTATAAAGCAGGAGTTAGCCTTTAGGGGAATCTTTTCCTTTGCCTTGGGAGTGATTATTTTGCTTTTAGTCGTGTAGATTTAAATCATGGGCCGCCCTACCTGCTCTTTGGGGAGCTCTGAATGCCATGAATTAATGTAAATATACTTGCTTTCGACTAGGTGGTAAAACAATTTTTAAGAATGTAACTTGAATGTACCAGCACAACTATAGACCAGTAGAATTAAATATATTTTTCCTTTGAAATCCGAATGGAGGTTGCCTAATGGACAGAAATGGATTTTTCTTTGAGTATTTGATGGTGCTTGCGAAAAACACCGCTAGCCGTTTATGAATGGTTTCCTTTCTTTTTTCTGAACACACAGCTAGACTATATTTCCTAGCCTTGTTTACAATTAGTTGTGATGCTGTGATTGGTTCTTGTGAAAAATATGTAAGTGGAAGTGACGCATGGCACTTGCAGGGCAAGGCCGTAAAGAAGTGGACAGGCTTCCACGCTCTCTTCCTCCGTTTCCTCGGCGGATGCAGTTGACAGAGTTTGGAGGATGGCAGACCCAGGAGGAAAGAAGTCTGGGTTCCTGAATTGCATCTAAGTGGAACACTCCTGCAGACCTGGAACATTATCTTCCAACACTAAATAAAAAGAAGATAAACTCTTTTGTCGAAATTATCTTTAAACAATTATTTTTATTGTTGTTCAATTACAGTTGCCTCCTCCCCCCCACCTTGCTCCCCCCTGCCCTGCCCACCTGCCCCCTACATTCAATCCTCTTCATCCTCCACTCTTGTCCTTGTCCATGGGTTTTTATATATATGTTCCTTGAAATTTTTTTCTTACTTGCTAGAGCAGGTCACATTACCTGAATAAAACAGTGTTCTTGTCTAAGTAAGCACTTCTTCACAGCAAACTGGGGGATGGGACTTCTGTCCCAAAAACACGCACACCCCTCTCTCCACTTAACGTGCGAGGAGATGTGTGAAAAGGGCCTGAAGTCGATTTGGCGGAGCAACGCATGCGTTGAGCTATTGATATCTCACACATGGCATTTTTTTGAGACAGAACAATTCAGACATTAGAAGATTTTAGGATATTATCAATGATTAATTTCTCTGATCTCTGAGGTTGAGACACATGCAGTAGGTAAGGAGTAGAATCTTTCTCAAGGAAATCCGTGACTCTACTATCAATCATTCAGGAATAAGAAAGTGAATCATAGATGAGGAAAGTTGGGATTTAGTTAGACCTGGGTTTGTGGGGTGGAAAGGCCTGAAGATTTTTATCGGGGGCTGCTGGGCTGGACTAATCAATGGGGCCCTGAGGTTTTAGGCTGAGTTTAGCTTTTTGGGTTCTATGACTGGGTTATTTTTTTTTTTAAATTTTATTTTATTATGGTAAGAAGACTTAACATGAGATCTACTCCGTCCACAGATTTTTAAGCGTGCAATAGAGTATTGCTGTCTGTGGGCACAATGTTGTGCAACAGATCTCCGGAACTCACTCATCTCGTGTACCTGAAACTTTATACCATCGACTATCAGTTCTCCCTTCTCCCCTCTTCCCAGCCCCTGACAACCACCTGTCTACGCTTTACTTCTATGAGTCTATTTCAAATACCTTATATAAGTGGAATTATCTGTTCCTATCCTCTGTAATTGGCTCATTTCACCTAGAATAATGTCCTCAAGTTTCACCCATTTGTCAAAGATTGCAGGATTTCCTTCTTCTTTTAAGGCTAAATAACATTCCATTGTATGTCTATACCCCATTTTTTAATCCATTCATTCATCAGTGGACATTGAGGTTGGTTTTACTTCTTGACTATTGTGAATAGTGCCATACAAACATGAGAGTGCTAATATCTTTTTGGGATTTTGATTTCAATTCTTGGGATAAACACCCAGAAGTAGGATTCCTGGATCATATGGCAGTTCTATTTTCATTTTTATTTTTTGAGGAAACTCCATACTGTTTTTAATAGTAGGTGATACCATTTTGCTTTCCCACCAATATTGTAAAAAGGTTCTAATTTCTTCACATCCTTGCCAACACTTACTGCCTTTTTTTTTTAAATCCTCACCTGATGATATGTTTGTTTTTTTTTTTTTAAATTGATTTTTCAGAGAGAAAGGAAGGGAGAGAAAGAGAGAGAGAAACATTGATCTGAGAAACGTTGATAGGTGGCCTCCTGGACGTGCCCCAGCTGGGTATTGAAACCACAACCCAGATATCTGCTCCAGTTGGGAATCAAACCCACAGTCTTGGTGTAGGGGACAAAGCTCCAGCTAACTGAGCCCCTCAGGGGCTGCCTTTCATTTTTCGATAATAGTCATCCTAACAGATATGAGGTGGTAACTCATTGTGGCTTTAATTTGCATTTCCCTGGTGATTAATGACGTAGAACATTTCTCACATACCTGTTGGCTATTTGTATTTCTTCTCTGCATATGGCTAGATGCTCTAATAGCCACATTGTGTAATAGTTACACCATCCTTTAAGCTTTCAGTGAAATATTTTTGAAAGTCACTGACAGGTTTCAGGTATAAATGCGGAGAAATAGGGAGAAGAATGTCTGCTTCCCGAGGTGAGACTGGGGGTCTGGGGGTCAGTGGTAGTTCAGGGTGGCAGTGCTCACTGAAGTGGTGCGTGTACAGGGTGATCCAGAGCCGGGGCAAAGTGCAGTGTTAAGAAGGCTGGAGCAGAAGGAAATCAGGGCTCTTTCTTCAGAGGACATGTGAGGCAGTACTCTGAGAACTCTTAGAAACGACTGGGGGGTGCTCTAAGAAGGTTCTTTTCTTAAAATAGGCCATTGGGATCTGTGCAATTATCGTTTGGATATGAACAGTGATTTTTTTATTTTGTAGTCATAGGCTGGTGAAAATGCTGAAATGTGGATGACATATTTAAGTTTGGTACGTTTCCTTTTTACTGTCCGTATGAGGACTTCCTCCTAGTCACACCTATTGATGGGAGTTCAAGGAGACAGTAACGGACAGTGAGTTTGCCACCATGCCTATCAAACAACGTGTTTTATGGTGAGGTGGCTGCGCAGGCTCCGGTTCCAAGTTTGATCAGAGACAACCCACTGACACTGAAGGAGGGACGAGCACGATAGCAGGGCCGTTCCATGGACCCACTTGTCCAGTGTTTACGTAATTATCGATTTAAAAAATTTGTTGGCGCCATTTTTGTTTGTCTTCTCCATTTGTCTGCATAGACAGTTTATTTCTTTTTCTCTTGACTCTGTTGAAATTGGTTGGGACTTTTGTTCTATGTTTAATTGTGTTTTCTTTCTATGTTAGTTATATATGTGTGTGTATATATATGCACTCTATTATCTGTTATTTTAGTTATTACTCTTAGAATTTAAGGATGTATGTTTAACAGAGTCTAAAGTGGTTATTTTACCCAACTCCCAAATGGTATGAGGATCTTCGTATATGTGAACTTATATTATGCTTCTCTTATCTTACACGTGACCATGTCTAGTGTCTTAGCTCTATGTTTTTATACTTCATGAAATAGATGTTACTTTTTAATGCTTTCAATACTAGTTTAGATTTATCATAGGTTTGATCATTTCTTTAGTTACAGTTCTTGGATTTGAGACCCTTTGTGACCATTTATTTCCTATTACAACACATCCTTTAGATGTTCATTTAGTAGGATCTTTGGATGGTAAACTTCTTCAGTGTTTATTTATCTGAATGTTTTTATTTAATTTTCATTCTCGAGAATAGTTTTCCGAGGTATAAATTCTAAGTGTGAAGTGATTTCCTCTCACAATTTTGAAGCTATTATGACACTATCTTCTGACTAAGAAGTTAGTTTTTAGTCTAACTCATGTTAGTTTATAGGCAATGAATTAGTTTTTTTCCCCTTTGACTGCTTTTAAGATTTTTTCTTTGCCTACAGTTTGCCTTATGTATGGATATTTTTTCTATTTGATATTTACTGGACTCTAAGAAATCCTATCGTTAATTAATTCTGGAAATTACTCAGACTTCCTGTCTTTCACTTTTATCTCCCTTCCACTCCTTTTTATTCTCCTTTCAGAACTCTAATTAGGTATACGTTGGAGCTCCTTGTTGGAGCTTCTGAGTTTCCTAACCTCTCTTGGCATCCCTGAACTGAATTTTGAGTACTCCTTGGATATATTTTCCAGAAATAAATCTCTCTTCAGCTATGTCCAAACCACTGTTTAATTTATCTAGTGAGACTTTAAAAAATAAAAAACCCAACTTTTTTTCTTAGATTTGCATAAAAATAAAAAATATAATACAGAGAATTCCCATTCATTCTGAATGGAGTTTCTCCTATTAATAACATATTAGTATAGTATATTTATTTTAATTAATGGACTAATAATGATACACTATTATCAATTGCATATATTATTAGTAGTTCTTTAATTTTTACCTAATGCCCTCTTTCTGTTCTAGGGTCCTATCCAGGGTACCATATTACAGTTAGTTGTCACATCTGCTTAGGTTCCTGTTGACTGTGACAATTTCTTAGACTTTCCTTGTTTGGTGGTGACCATGACAATTTTAAGACATACTGGTCATGTGTTTTGTAAAATGTCCCTCTATTAAGATTTTTCTGAAGCTTTTCTCCTGATTAGACTGGAGTTATGGGTTTTTGGGAGGACAATCACATAACTTCCTTCCAAAGAGCCATTTCTTATCCTATAATATCAAGGGTACTACTATCAATACAACTCATCATTGATGTGGACCTTGATCACCTGGCTGAGGTCATTTTTATCGGATTTCTCCACTGGAAAGTTACTTGCCATCCAACCCCTTTTTGCGGTGTCCTCTTTGGAAGAAAGTCACCATGTGCAGCCCACAGCTAAGGAGCTGGTTGTGTCTGCTTCCTTGACAATGGAATATGCAATACATTATTTGAAATTTTTCTTTATGGGAAATTTGTCTCTTCTCCCCCATTTACTTATTGATTTAATCATTTATTTATATCACTATAGACTTGTGGATATTTATTTTATACTTTGAGTTATAGTCCAACATTACTTAATTTCAGTGCTCCAACTATTTCAACTTCAGGCGTTGGAAGCTCTTTCAGTTGACTCCTATGTCCCTGTATCACTGTGATTTTATTTTTTTTGCGCCTTTTTAATGTCTGTCAGTACAAGACTCTCTAAACTCATTTTGTATATTTCCTCAAGTCCTAGACTCAACCATTTCTCCAAGGAGTACCCCTAGTTTCTTTTATTGGAGAATGGTATTAAAAAACAAGACATAAATGATCATTAGTGACCATTGAGTTTGAATGATATTTTTTTATACCTTAAGTATATTTGTGCTTTTTAAAATTTGACTCAGAGAAGGTGAAGGAACATACAGGAAGAGTCAAGGTGGAGTAGTTGGTATAGTTGTTTCCTCAAGCCTAGGGTGAGCCAGCAGATAAGCAACATGTATGAGTTACAGAATGATTGCTACCTCATTCCCCTCTCCAAATATCTCTTGTGACTCACTCTTAACTGGAATTGCACAAGATAGGGAATTATGGGAAATACAGGTCAGCTTAGCTAAGTTGGCATTTTACAAAGTCCCCACAATAGTACTTTAAATATTTTGTGGGTCACTGTCAGATGTTGTGTAGGGGGAGAATTACAGGGTCCCTATATTCACCTAGTTGGTTGATATGGAATTCTTGACTACAAGCTTTGTGAGGATGGGAAAATATCTTTAACTGCTTTCTTTTGTACTCCAATGCCTAGCACATTAACTTTTACATAGTAGCTTCTTAATATATATTGCTGAATAAATGAATGAGTATGATATTCTAGACATCATGGTAAGAACCAGGGACACAAAGCTAAGACATATTCTTTTCTTGCCTCATGGAATGGGGAGTCTACTTAGCTAAGACATGTAGAGATACATGCATTAGAAATATTCATATGTATACACAACCTTTGCCAACATATGATGAACAATTACAATTTGGTAAAAAATAATTTGTTATATTATTAAAATACGGCTAAAATAATTTTTAATCTAAAATTCTAGTTTTTTAAATTTAGGATGGGGAAGACCGATTTAGTAAGAAATATGATACATTCCACTTAGAAAAAAAGGTTTTGGAATGAAAATTTCTGATTCTTCAAATTTCTCATAGAGGAGAATAATAACTGTGGCAGAGAGTGGCAGGATGGTCACCAAACCTGTTCTCTCTCTCTCTCGTTTTTTTCTGAGCCCACTTGAAGACTACAGTTCTCGACTTTTCTTACAATTCAGCATTGCCATATGCCTAGCGATGGCATGGAAGCATACGTGATGTGCATCACTTCCAGATCTGGCCAATATGAACCTCCCGTATGTGATCTTTCACGCACCCTTCTGTAGCTCCATACAGGCGAGTGTGACAGTTTCATGGGTACGTGTTGAAGATATCGACAAACCATGTACTGCTGCTGGTTATGAGGCTGAAGGATCCTGAGTGGCCGAGCTATCATTTAGAGGCAAGTTGGCATGTAATCAGGAAGACCTGCCGCCCATACTAGATCATTCATTGAGAAAAAGATGTAAATTTTTATTTTTGAAGCCACTGGCATTTTGGGGTTGTTGATACAGCAACCCATGTCATTCTATCTAATACGAAGATTTATGATGAGATATATGAAATGTGGCTGCAGCATGTACATAAATGATACTGTATAATATACATATTTTACATATATACAATAAGTTTGGCTATGCTGAGAAATACATTAAACTAAAAAGCAAAGTGTATTGCTTGTCATCATATACGGATGTTCAAATTAACAGTAAACTTGATGTTCCAATATTTATCTTCAATAGCCTACCTATTGCATTTAATCTATTCCATGAAACCTTGTATGAATGTGTTACAACAGGTTGGAAAACCCCCACAGATGCGTTGTTTCCCAAGCTTGTGAAGTTCATTGGGTTGAGAGTGAGAAAACCGAGAATCTGAAGATGAGTGTGTTAATTTTAAATCATGTGTTCTCAGATAATCACTTTTCATTTATTAACCATAAACCTTCAAAGTAATACACACATTAATTCTATTTACAGTGAACTCGGGATAGAGCGAAGAGTTTACAGTTTCCAACTTTCAGTCTTTCCCACTGTCTGAATTTTTCCAAGAATTTTCATACTTCAAAAATAATACACCATTTGTGAATCCTGATATCAAAACCAGAGAAAGACATTATGGGAAATGACTATAGGCCAATAACTCTTATGTTTATAAATGCAAAAATCCTCAAAAAAATTGTGAGCAAAGCAAGTACAGTAATGTAGAAAAAGAATTTACACTATGACCAAGTAGAATTCATGCCGTGAATGCAAGTTGGTATAACATCTGAAAGTCAATTGATGTGATGATATACTATTGGAATATAAAAAAGGAGAAAAACCACACTATATGCCAATGGGTGAAGGGAAAGTATTTGTATCCTGGCTGCTGTGGCTCAGTAGGTTGGAGCAATGTCTGGTACAACAAGAGCATGCAAATTTGTTTCCCGGTCAGACACGTACCTAGGTTGCAGGTTTGATCTCTGGTTGGCACGCATATGGGAGGCAACCAACTCTTGTTTCTCTCGCACATGAGTGTTTCTCTTTCTCTCTTCTTTCTTCTCTCTCTAAAATGAATAAACATGTTCAAAAAAGAAAAAGCAAAAGCATTTGACAAAATTCATTATCCCTTCATGATAAAAACAGCTAGCAAATTAAGGAATAGAAGGGATCTGTCTCAACCTTTCCTAGATGACAAAGGGCATCTAGGAAAAATCCACAGCCAAGATCATACTTAATGGTGAAAGACTGAATATTTCCCTGTAAGATCAGGAAAAAGACAAGAATGTCTGCTCTGCCAAGTGTATCTAACATTGCACCATGTTTTTAGACAGGACATTAGAAAAGAAAAGGGAATAAAAAGGCATCTAAATTAAAAAAGAGGAAATAGAACTTTCTCTATTTGCAGACAATATAATCTTACATATAGAAAAATTCGAACACTCTTAGAACTAATAAATGAGCTCAGCAAGATGTCAGGACATAAGATCAATATACAAAAAACAACTGTATTTCTATACAGTAGCACTGAACAACCCCAAAAATGAAATCAAACAAACAATTTCCTTTGTAATAGCATTTAAAAGAATAAAATATTCAGGAATATATTTCACAAAGTAGTGTAAAACTTATGCACTGAAAACTGCAAAACATTATTGAAAGAAATTAAAGAACTAGATGAGAAAAAAGGACCTAAATATCAAGCTATCCCATGTTTATGGACTGAAAGACTTAATATTGCTAAAGCAACAATACTACTCAAAGCGATGTACAGATTCAGTGAAATCTCTATAAAAATCCTAACTGCCTTCTTTACAGAAATTGACAAGCTGATCCTAAAACTCACTTAGAGACATAAATGATCTAGAATAGCCAAAACAATCTTGAAAAAGAACACAGTTGGTGGTCTCACACTTCTTAAATTCAAAAGTTAGTGCGTAGCTACAGTAATCAAGACGGTGTAATACTGGCATAAGGGTAGACGTATAGATCAGTGAAATCAAACCTATAAATAACTGTCATATACATAATCAACTGATATTTGGTGGTGTTGTTAAGACAATTCCTTGGGGGAAAGAATAGTCTTTTCAAACAAATAGTCCTGGGACAACTGGATAGAATAAAATTGGCTCCTTATCTCACACCATACACAAAATTAAGTCAACATGGATCAAAAACCTAAATGTAAGAAATAAAAAAAAAACCACAAGTAAAAAATGAAACTTTTATAAAAATATCAAAGAAAAGAAAAACAAATTTTATAAAAAATCTTAGAAGGAAACATAGGCATAAATCGATGTGACTTTGGATTGGGCAATGGTTTCTAGACATAGCAGCAAAAGCACAAGACACGCACACAGACACATGTGACTTCAGTAAAATTAAAAATTTTGTGTTTCAAGGGATGCCATCAGGAAATTGAAAATGCAACCAATGGAATGGGAGAAAATATGTGTAAATTATACATATGATAAGGAACTTGTATCTAGCACATATAAAGGACTCTCACAACTCAACAGTAAAAAGGCAAATCAATCAATTTAAAAATGGACAAAAGACCTGAATAGGTATTTCTTCATCGAAAATATACAGATAGCTAATAAACATGTGTGAAGATTCTCAGCATCATTAGCCATCAGGAAAATGCCAATAAAAACTACAACAAGATACCACTTCACACCCACTAAGATGACTATAATAAAAACCAAACGAATATGTAGTGATGAATTTTATTGAAGATATGGAATAATTAGGACCCTCTTGCATTGCTGGTGGGAATGTAAAATGGTGTAGCTGGCTGGGAAAATAGCCTGGCGGTTTCTCACAAGGTAACAGAGTTGCCACATGATACAGCAATTCCATCCCTACACACATACCCAAGAGAAATAAAAACTTATGCTCACATAAAAACGAATGCAGTTAACCTTTGAATAATGCACAGCTGAAAATCTGTGTATAACTTTCGATTCCCCAAAACTATGAATAGCCTATTGTTGACTGAAAGCCTTGTTAATAATGTAAACAGTAGATTAACACATTTTGTATGTTATATATATATATAGTATTCTTAATAAGGTAGGGTAGAGAAAAGAAAATGTTATTAAGAAAACGATAAGGAACATGCGTTTACAATATTAATTGAAAAAAATTCATATATAAGTGGACCCTTGCAGTTGAAACCTATGTTGTTCAAGGGTCATATATACATGATTTTCATATCACCATTGTTCATAATAGTCTAAAGGTAGAAGCAACCCAAATGTCCTTCAAAGAATGAATAGGTAAACAAGATGTGGTATAGCAATATAATGGAATATTATTCAGCAATTAGAAAGAAATGAGAGGACCCAAGATAGCAGAAGAGTAAGTGGAAGCTACACCAACCACCTCCTAGGACCAACCGGGAATTACAACTGAACTGTAGAGAAAGCATCCAGAATAACCAACTGAACACCAGCTGGAGAGAAGCCTTATAGCCAGGGACTGACCGAAGAAACCACTTCACCACAAAAAGACTGCTAGGCAGTGCAGAAGAGGCATGAGGGGTCTGGCTGGGCAACCATGGGCAGAAGTTTTGAAAGGATATTTCAGCAGCCTGGGGGTTCCCTCTGAAAAGAGTGGGGTCTAAACCCCAAGCTGGGCTTCCCAGCCTATAGCCCTGGAGCTGGAAAGTACCCAGATCACATCCAGCTGTGAAAAGCAGCAATGTTTCTTTCTCCCTGGCACAGAAGAGCCTCTTAAACACACAGAACTGTGTTTGTAGCCACTTACCCCTGGCTCTAGCAGAGGGAGGGCAGAGGGCAGTAGACATGCTTGAGGAGAGTCGGGGGCTGGTAGCTCTGGGGCGAGAATCCCTGTGCTCAGTCATTCCCCACACTACAGAAGCCACCTTTCTCAGGCTGAGCACTCTGCTTCCAGTGGCATCAACCAGAGGGGAAGCAATAGCCACACCCACAGGAATTGCTCTGCCCCACCCTGTGGTGCTTAAACCCAGCTGCTGATTACAGATTGATCAGATTAACAGCTGATTAGTTTGACAGATAAGACTGAAAATACAAAGAAGCAGCCAAATGGCAAGGCAAAGGAACAGACCCCAACTGAAAGAACAAGAGAATTCTCCAGAAGAATTGATAAAATGGAGGCAGTCAATTTATCAGATAGACAGTTTAAAGTAATGATTAAAAGGATACTCAACAATAATAGAGTAATGATTACAAAGAAAAAAGACATAGAAACCATAAAAAAGGACAAGTCGGAAATAAAGAATGCAATATCTGAAAGAAATAATACAGTAGAAAGAATAAACAGGAGCTCAGATGAAGCAGAAGATCAAATCAGTGTTTTGGAAGACAAGGTAGAAAAATACACCCAGACAGAGCAGCAAATAGAAAAAAGAATTAAAAAAATGAGGAGAGCTTATAAAACATTTTGGACAACATGAAGTGTAACAACATCTGCATCATGGGAGTGTCAGAAGGAGAAGACAGTGAGCAAGGGAAGACAGTAAGAATGTATTTGAAGAAATAATGACTCAAAACTTCCCTAATCTGGTCAAGAAAAAAGGCACGCATGTCCAGGAAGTTCAGAGACTCTCAAACGAGTCGGGCTCAAAGAGGCCTACGTCAAGACACATCATAATTAAAAAGATAAAATTTAAAGACACGGAGAGAATCCTAACAGCTGCAAGAGAAAAACAGTTAGTTACCTACAAAAGAGCACCAATTAGCCTGGCATCTGATTACTCAACAGAAACATACCAGGCCAGAAGGGAGGGGCATGAAATATTCAAGGTGATGAAAAGCAAGGACCTATGACCAATGCTACTCTATCCAGCAAGACTATTGTTTATAATCAAAGGAGAAATAAGTAGCTTCCCAGACAAAAAAAAAAAAAGCTAAAGGAGTTTGTTAACACCAATCCAGTACTGCAACAAATGTTAAAGGGCTTGCTTTAAGAAGAAAAACTGAAGAACACAGTCTAACAACAAAATGGTACCACATGCATATCTATCGATAATCACCTTAAATGCAAATGGCTGAACTGCTCCCACCAAAAGGTACAGGGTAGCTGAATGGATAAGAAAGCAAGACCCATATATGCTGCCTCCAAGAGATGCATCTCAGATCGAAAGATACACACAGACTAAAAATAAAGCGATGGGAAAAAATATTTCATGCAAATGGTAAAAAAAAGAATGCTAGGATAGCAGTTCTTATATCCAACAAAATAGACTTTACAACCAAGGCTATAGTAAGAGATAAAGAAGGACACTATATAACTATAAATGGTACAATTCAACAAGAGGATATAACCCTAGTAAACATTCACACACCCAACATAGGAGCACTTAAATATGTAAAGTAAATGTTGATGGACATAAAGGGAGAGATCCACAGAAATACAGTCATAGCTGGGAATTTTAACATTGCATTGACCTCAGTGCATAGATCTTCCAGGCAGAAAATCAACAAGAAGACAGCAGCCTTAAACAACACACTAGATCAAATGAATTTAACTGATATCTTATGAGCATTTCACCCCAAAGCAGTAGAATACACATAATTTTCAAGTGCACATGAAATGTTTTCTAGGGTAGACCACATGTTAGGACACAAAACAACTCTCAAAAATTAAAGAGGATTGAAATCATATCCAGCATCTTTTCTGACCACATTGCTATGAAACTAGAAATCAATCACAAGAAGAACACTGAAAAACATGCAAAGACATGGGAGCTAAATAACATCTTATTAAACAATGAATGGGTCAATGAGATCAAGGAAGAAACCAAAAGATACCTTAAAACAAAAGAAAATGAGGATGAAATAATCCAAAATCTGTGGGACACTGGGAAAGTGATCCTAACAGGGAAATTCATAGCATCACCAGCCTATACTAAAAAAAAAAACAAGATAAAGCTCAAATAAATGATCTAACTTCATCCTTAAAGGAACTTGCAAAAGAAAGGACTCAAATACATGAAATAAGAAATGAAAGAAGAGAAATAACAACTGACACCAAAGAAATACAAAGGATTGTAAGAAAATATTATGAATAATTACATGCCAAAAAACTGGACAACCTGGACAAAATGGATAAGTTTCTAGAAACATACAGTCTTCCAAAAATAAATCAGAGAATCTGAATAGACAGATTATACCTAATAAAATTGAAGCAGTAATCAAAAAATTGCCAAAAAACAAAAGCCCTGGTGTAGATGGCTTCACAGATGATTTTACCAAACATTCCAGGAAGAAGAATCACCTCTTCTTCTCAAACTATTTCATAAAATTAAAGAAAGGGGAAGAATCCCAAACTCATTTTATGAGGCCAGCGTTATCCTAATTCCAAAATCAGATATAGACGCTACAAAAAAATTATAGGACAATATCCCTGATGAAAATAGATGCTAAAATCCTGAACAAAATATTAGCAAACTGTACACAGCAATGCATCAAAAAAGATCATACACCACGATCAAGTGGGATTTATTCTGGGAATGTAAGGTTGGTACGATATCCACAAATTGATAAATGTGATTCACCACATAAACAAAATGAAAGATAAAAACCATATGATTATATTAATAGATGTGGAAAAAGCATTAGAGAAAACCCAGCACCCATTTATGATAAAAACTCTCAGCAAAGTGGGAATAGAGGGAACAAACCTAAACATAATAAAGGTCATATATGACAAACCCACTGCCAGCATCATGCTCAAAGGGCAAAAGTGTAAGTGTTCCCCTTAAGATCAGGAACAAGACAGGTATGTCTGCTTCTACTTCTCTTAGTCAACATAGTACTGGAATTCCTAATCACAGAAATCACACAGGAAGAAGAAATAAAAGGCATCCAAATTGGAAAGGAAGAAGTAAAACTGTCATTATTTGCAGATGACATGATACTGTACATAGAGAACCTCACAGGTTCCACCAAGAAACTATTAGAAATGATAAGTGAATTCAGCAAAGTAGCAGGATAAAAAAATTAATATCCAGAAATCAGTTACTGGTATTTTTATATGCTAGTAATGAACTAACAGAAAGGGAAATTAAGAAAACAATCCCATTCATGATTGCTTCAAAAAGAATAAAATACCTAGGAATAAACCTAACCAAGGATGTAAAAGACCTATACTTGGAAAATAATAAGACCCTAAAGAAAGAAATTGAAGAAGATACAAATAAGTGGAAGCACATACCGTGTTCATGGATGGGAAGAATTCACATCATTGAAATGTCCATGCTACTCAAAGCTATCTGTCTATTCAATGCAATTCCTATCAAGATTTCAATGATGTATTGCACAGAACTAGAACAATTATTTCAAAAATTTATATGGGACCACCAAAGGCCCCACATCACAACAGTGTTCCTGAGATAGAAGAACAGTTATAGGACTCATGCTACTTAATATCAAACTATGCTACAAGGTCATAGTAATCAAAACAGCATGATACTGGCATAAAAACAGACACGTGGACCAATGGAACAGAACGGGGAGCCCAGAAATAAACCTGCACAGTTATAGTCAATTAACATTTGACAGAGGAGGCAAGCATATACAATGGGCTAAAGATATTTTATTTAATAAATGGTGCTGGGAAAATTGGACAGACACTTGCAGAAAAATGAAACTAGACTACCTTCTTACACCACAGACAAGAATAAATTCAAAATGGATCAAAGACTTAAATGTTAGACATGAAACCATAAGAATCCTAGAAGCATAGGCAGCAAAATCTCAGACATCGCTAGTGGTGATATGTTATCAGATATATCTCTCCAGGCAAGGGAAACACAGGAAAAAAATAGGACAACATAAAACTAAAAAGCTTTTGCACAGCAAAGGAAATTATCAACATAATTAAAGACAACCCACAGAATGGGAGAACATATTTGCTGATACATCTGGTAAGAGGTTAGTATACAAAATTTATAAAGTAATTACAAAACTCAATACCAGAACCCCCCCAAACAACTGATTTAAAAATTGGACAAAGGACCTGAATAGACTCTTCTCCAAAGAGAATATACTGATGGCCAATAGACATATGAGAAGATGCTCAATGTTACTACTCATCAGAGAAATGCAAATTAAAACCACAATGAGATACCACCTCACACCTGTCAGAATGGTCATCACCAATAAATCAACAAACAAGTGCTGGAGAGGATGTGGAGAAAGGGGAACCCTCAGGCACCATTGGTGGGAATGCAGACTGGTGCAGCCACTGTAGAAAGCAGTGTGGAGATACCTCAAAAGTAAAAATGGATCTGCCTTTTGACCCAACGATCCCCCTTCTGGGAATATATCTGAAGGAATCCAAAACACTAATTCAAAAGAACATAAGCACCCCTGTGTTCATTGCAGCATTATTTACCATTACCAAGATATGGAAGCAGCCCAAGTGTCCACCAGTAGATGAGTGGATGAAACAATTATGGGATATTTACACAATACACTACCTCTCAGCCTTGAAAAAAAGAAAATTGCACCCTTTGCAACAGGATGGATGGGTCTGGAGAACATTATTCTAAGTGAAATAATCCAGTCAGAGAAAGACAAATACCATATGATCTCACTCATACGTGGAATCTAATGAACAAACTGAACTAACAAGCAAAACAGACAGACTCATAGATGGAGAGCAGATGACAGCAGACAGGGTGGCAGGGTAGGGGGTTGGAGGGATCGAGCAAAAAGAACCAAGGTCCCATGGACATGGACAATAGTGGGGCGATTGCTGTGGGGAGGGGAGTATAAGGAGACTAAATAGTAATGGGAAAAAATACAATAAAGATTAAATAATTACTTAATTAAAAACCGAAATGAAGTAATGATATGCTCCATTAGTGCTACAACACAAATGAACCTCAAAAACATTTAAGTGAAAGAATACATCACAAAAGACCACATGTTGCATGATTCCATTTACGTATGGTATCCAGAACAGGCAACTCATTCGAGGTAGCAAGTAGGAAAGTGTTTGCCTAGCGTGAGGGGGGTTGAGGGAAAGTGAGCAGTGGTTGTGAATGGGGACGTGGTTTCCTTTTGAGTGATGTTAATGTTTGCAAATTGATTGTCACAATGATCTCATAACTTTTGAATACACGAAAAGCCATTGAATCATGCAATTAAAACTGGTGAATTTGATAGTGTGTGTTGTATCTCAATGATGTTGTTATAAAAAATAAAATAACATGTCGCCCCTTGTGTTCCAGTTTTCTTGTCTCTATCTGGTAGGCAGGAGTTGGCTCACATGGATTTTTGCTTCCATTTCCACTCTTCTGTGACTCCATGGCTTTATGATTATCAGCGGACATCAATATTGTTACACATGCTGTATTTTAAATGTCTAATGACTTTTAATAGTTCTAAGATAATCTTAAATTATTTTCGGAAGTTTCTGGGGTATAAATAACAAAGCAATGATCATTTCATTTACAAACTTATGGAGTAAAAGCCACGTCTTTCCTGGCCCATTTGAAGGCCCATTTGAAGGGTCACCACTGATACATGAACCTTAAGAGAACTAGGTTTCTATGTTATCTTGAGTAAGAAAAACATTATGTGCAATAAAAAAATTTCTATCAACTTACATCGTTGAAAACCATCTCTTAGCTTCACTGTCGGAGCAGCACACTTGATACACTGATTAATCAAGCACCAGAGAAGCAAACTGAATCAAAATTTAATGTCCTCTAGAGAAGACGCAGACAAAAACTTGGCAGACTCAATAAACTGAAAGTGTATAGAGCCCTGGCAGTGATTAGACCTAAGAGGCTATGAGTTGACTCAGGCTTTAAATCATGCTTCTTGAAAAATACTTTTAAAAAAGCAATAAATATTTATGACCATTAAATGACAGAACCAGACAACACAAGCCAACATAAAGTCCCAAAATGTAATCAGCTTCCAAGGGTTAAAATGGGGATTTTCATCACGGAGCTTGGCTGTTCTGGTATATCGTGAAGGTAAAACAAAGCAGGCTCCTCCAGCTGTTTGGGGCTTGATAAGGGTTTACGCTAAGGACAGAACTGATAGACAAGTTTCCCAGCACAACTTCTCACAATAGATCTTGCCGGTGGACTTTGGGGAACCAATGGCTCTAAGCTGGCCAGTTTGACACAAAGCAGTAGAAGTGGTTTTAACAGGCCAAGGACGCAGGCTCATAACCACCGGCAGTGGTGATGTCAGTGGTGAACGGGACTCTGCGGAAAGTGTCATCTCCATGCATAATAAGCAGTCTGAAGGAGCGGCGTCGCCAAATGCTATTCCGAAGGGCACCACGGACGGGCAGCGACACTGACTGTCATGTCCTCTTTAGATGTGAGGAGGGTCCTATGTAGTTACCCAGACCTACAGCCATCGTTAAAGATAAAAGCCACTTCTAAAAACAGATTTAGTTGGAAGGGCAAAACATGCGCCAATTTGCTTAAAAGAAACTTCTCTGAGGTTAGAGGCTAGAAAAAAGCATAGGTTGAAGCTGAGGCAGAAGAGAAAGCAGAATTTTGGAGTTAGGTGGGTGGCGATGGTCTTGCGGCTTTGCACTAGTCAGGGTAGGATGATCCGTACCGGGACAACAAACCCAGAAGTCTCCGTGGCATAACACAAACCCCACTTTCTTTCTCCCTCAGGCAGGCAGATGTGTTCCTTCACCTGATCATCCACGGTCTTAGGCTCTTTCTAGATCATGACCACGCCGCAGCTTCTAAAGCGGCTGCGACAAGAGACTAGAAAGGTCAAGGGAGCACACTAGCTTCTCTGAGAAGAGACGCAGGAGTTGTGTTCACATTGCATCGGCCAGAACTAAGGCACCCGATTCCAGAGCGACATCGAGGAAACTTGGAAATGTAGTTTTCCTATGAAACGTTGAGACAAAACTGAACCCTGCTTCCGGGTCACCATTATGGACCATTTTCCAAATTTTTGCCATATCCAGTTACCCCTTGAGTCTGGTTAATATTTTATTTTAAATCAATTCACTGAAAAATATCTCATTTCCATTAGATAATCTACCAATTAGATTACGATTTAATTTGAGATGGTTGAAGTACCAATTTTATATATATATATTAATTTAACCTTTATTGTATTTTTTCCTATTACTACTTAGTCCCCTTATACTCCCCTCCCCCAGCAATCACCACACTGTTGTCCATGTCCATGAGTCCTTTTTCCTTTTTGCTCAGTCCCTCTACCCCCAACCGCTGTCCCCATAGGTGTCATCCTGCTCTCCATCTATGAGTCTGTCTTTGTTTTGTTTGTTAGTTCAGTTTGTTCATTAGATTCCACGTATGAGTGAAATAATATGGTATTTGACTGGCTTATTTCACTTAGCACAATGCTCTCCAGGTCCATCTGTACAGTTGCAAAGGGTAAAACTTTCTTCTTTTTTACATCTAAGAAGTATTCCATTGTGTAAACATCCCATAGTTGTTTTATCCACTCATTTACTATTGGACAGTTGGGCTGCTTCCATATCTTGGCGATTGTAAACCATGCTGCAATGAACATAGGGGTGATTATATGTTTCTAATGGGCATTAAAATAAGTACATACTTATTAGGTATGTTATGGGCAATCTAAAGTTGTGTCCCATATCAGCAATGGTAGGTCAAGCACTTTAGAAAACACTCGTCCAAACCTCCCATTTTAAGCTGAGAACACTGAGGCTCAGAAGGATGACATGAGTTCCCTCAAATCACACGGGAAGTTGAATGGCAAAGCCAAAAAGCCTAGGTTTCTTTCCCATGACACCCTGTTTTTGATCCTCTGCGTTTTGGGGAAAGGATGTGGGCACTCGGAAAACAAACGGGGTCGCTGCCGTTGGGAGGATGAACAAGAACACAGGCGCAAGGTACAGATGCCTTAAGCGGAAAGGAGAAACCAGGAAGAAGAGTTATGCGCGCTGCAAGGCAGATGGGGTCTCTCGGAAAACATGACTCCCACACAAATCAGCAGAGTTGAGTGCAGGGCTGTTTGAAGGTTCTGAGAGAGTGATTTTTCTGAATTACTTAGACGCACTGATAAGCAGTTCTAGAGGCCTCGAGCACCACCATGAGAGCACCATGCACGTGGGAGGAGCATAGGCGACTGGAGAAGCCCCGGGGGCAGCAGCTGGACCCTGCGCTTGGAGGCGCGGGAAGCATCTGTCCTACAGCTCACTGTCCTCCGGGTGTGGCCGCAGACCCCAAGGAGCACACTGCAGAGAAACACAGGGAAGAGCATCGCTTCCAACTGGGTCAGAAGGAAATACCGAAAAGAGTTGGGTAGGAAGTTTCTAGAGGATTCCTGAGAGTTCCTTAATACTTCATAAAGCAGCTTTATAAATAAATGTCTGCTTATAAAGAATTACAGTGGAGGAGTTGTGGCCAGGATGGAGGTGTAGGGAGAAGCCCTTTGCTACCTCACACAACCAAAAGGAGGGTAACGACCCATCTAAAATCAATGGACAACCAGAAGTGCCAGAAAATCAAACTGCATGGAACTCCGACAACCAAGGAATTAAAGAAACAGTCAATCAGACCAACCAGACCAACCAGACCAGTAAGATGAGCCAACAGAGAGAACCCAGGGCAAGGTGGCAGGCCGTGCAGGCAGGGCTGGCTGACTGGGAAACTGAGACTCAGAGATGGACTGTGGCAGAGGTTGCCCCCATGGGAGAAACTCAGTCTCACACAAGAGTCAGTTGGAAAGTGGGGCTAGAGCCGGGCAGGGGAGCTGTGCTGTTCCCTCTCCGGCCCCTCCCCTACAGACAGCGCCACTGCGCAGCAAGGGGGTTGCCCTGCCTGGGTAGATACCTAAGGCCCCGACCCCTTACAACTTAACAGATACATGACAAAGAAATACGGCCCAAATGAAAGACCAGAGCAAAACTCCAGAAAGAGAGCCAAGTGATGAGGAGATAGCCAACCTATTTGAAGGAGAGTTCAAAGCCCTGGTCATCAAAATGCTCACGGAACTGATTGAGCTTGGTTGCAAGATGAAAGAACAAATGAAGGATACCCAAGTGAAATAAAGCAAAATATTCAGGAAACCAACAGTGACAGGAAGGAAGCCAGGACTCAAATCAATGATTTGGAACAAAAGGAAGAAGTAATCATCCAACTGGAACAGAATGAAGAAATAAGAATTAAAAAAAATGAAGGGAGGCTTAGGAACCTCTGGGACGACTTGAAATGTTCCAATATCCAAATTATAGGGGTGCTAGAAGGAGAAGAACAAGAGCAAGAAATCGAAAACTTATTTGAACTAATAATGAAGGAAAACTTCCCCAATCTGGTGAAGGAAATAGATTCCAGGAAGTCCAGGAAGCCCAGAGAGTCTCAAAGAAGTGAACCCAAAGAGGAACATACCAAGGCACATCATCATTACGTTATCCAAGATTGAAGATAAACAGAGAATCTTAAAAGCAGCAAGAGGAAAGGAGAGAGTTGCCTACAAAGGAGATCCCATCAGACTGTCAGTTGATATCTCAAAAGAAACCTTACAGGCAAGAAGTGGCTGGAAAGAAGTATTGCAAGTCATGAAAGGCAAGGACCTACATCCAAGATTACTCTATCTTGCAAAACTATCATTTAGAACAGAAAGGCAGATATGCTTCCCAGATAAGGTAAAGTTAAAGGAGTTCATCATCGCCAAGCTCTTATTATATGAAATGTTAAAGGGACTTATCTAAGAAATAGGAAAAGATCAAAAACTATGAACAGTAAAATGACAACAAACTCACAACTATCAACAAATGAACCTAAAAAAAGAAAAACAACAAAAACAAAAACTAAGCAAACAAGCAGAACAGGAACAGAATCAGAGAAATGGACATCACATGGAGGGTTTTCAGTGGAGGGGAAGAGAAGGAATGGGGGAAAAGGTACAGGGAAGAAGAAGCGTAATTAGTAGGCATAAAATGGATGGGGAGAGGTCAAAAATGGTATAGGAAACAGAGAATTCAAATAATTTATATGTACAACCCACGGACATGAATTAAGTGGGGGGATGCTGGAGGACTGAGGGGGTGCAGAGTGGAGGGGGGAATAAAAAATTGGGAAAAATGTAATAGCATAATCAATAAAAAATACTTAAAAAAAAAGAAGAATTACAGCGGATGTCTGGCTGATTTAATTTTACCAATTAGGATCACTGGATTTGGCACCTGACGAGATTTTAGAGACCATGTATTACAGTAGTTGTAAATTCTCTTTTGAACTCTGTGAAAACTGCTTCTTCAAAATAAGTCATATGAATAAACTACATAGAACTGACAGAAGCAAACCACTCTGGTTGGAGGAATGCCTTAGTCAGCTTGGGCTGCTGTAACAAAGTGCATACACTTTGAGCGTAAGCAACAGACATTTACCTCCCACAGTTCTGGAGGGTGGGAATTCTAAGATTAGGGTCCAGCAAGGTCAGACCCTGGTGAGGATCCTCTTGCTGGGCGGCAGATGGCTTCTGTCTTGCTCTGTCCTTACCTGGTGGAGAGCAAGCTCTGGTCTCTTCCTCTCCTTACGAGGGCACTAATTTCAACATGACGCCTGCTTCCTTGTGACCTAAACTAACCTTAATTATCTTCCAAAGGCCCCGCTTTCAAATATCATCCCAATGAGGGGTAAGGCTTCAGCATGTGAATGTGGGGGACATAGATCTTCAGTCTTTAGCAAGAGAAGGGGTCCTGGGGTTTAGCTCGTTGGCCCCTTAACCATCCTTTTCTTCACCTTCTGCCGACAGCGTGATACGACACCTCTTTATCCAGTTCAGGATCTTCATTTCATGCGGAGAGGCATTGTGGAGATTTCTGAGGCCACCCAGTGAGGCAGTGAAGGATCAGAGCTGGAACCGAAGCCCTTTGACTCACGTTGGGACTTTCTGCGACATCGTCACTATAGATAGTAAGAGACCATTGCATGGTGATTTATGGACTTAGGTCTAGAAAGTAAAAGAATCCTTCTTTGTAAACAACACCTAGAAATTGTGTACTACCTGAAATGGATTATAAAATGGTTATTCTCTCTGCGATCCTAGCCGCCCAAAGCACACAACACAGACAAGTTCTCTTTTTAAAGAGACCTATTGAGGTATAACTGACGTAAAAATAAAGTTGATGTAAGATGCACATTAAAATTTATATGTGATAAGTTTTGAATTAAGTATGCATGGTAAAGTCACGGTGATGCCCAAGACAGGGAACGTATTTCTTACACCCAAAAGTATTCTTGTGCCTTGTACAATCCCCCTCAACCTCCCCTACACCCTTTCCACTCCAAGGCGACAACTGTTCTAATTCCTGTCACTATTTTAGTTTACAAAACGTAAACTTATGCAAATGGAATCATAGACTAGGTACCGTTTTTCTGTTCTAGTGGCTTTCCCTTTGCATAGTAATTTTGAGATTAGTCCGCATTGTTGCATGTGTGAATGGATCATTCATTGTATTGCTGAGAAGCCGTTCACTGCATGGCTACACCGCACTTCGCTTAGCCATTCATCAGTCACAGACATTTGAGTTATTTCCAGTTTTTGACTATTACAAACAAACTAGTTCAAACATTTCCGTGCAAGTCTCTCTATGGGCATTTCTCTTGGTTAGATACCTGGTTCGGCGTGGTTGAATTTCAAATTTGATCCAATGCTCCAACATATGTTGGTTTTCTAAACATACAAGGCAGCGTGCTGGGGGCACCGAAGATGGATCAAACGTAACTTCTTCCCAGAAACAGTGCGGTGCCTACTGAGATAGACACATGTTCATTCAACAGCAGAACATTTCTGTGGCTTCTTATGCTGAACAAACTGCTTTCACATAAATTATCCTAATTGGTCTTCATAGTAGCCTAATGAAGAAAATAGGGTGTGTATCACTGGCCCATTCTTTAGAGACAACTAGAGTACAGATGATGCCCGTTATTGGCCTGGAGACTTCCACTACGTGAACTCTGTCCCCCACTTACTGCCGTTATGCAATCAATCACCGAGTTTATTGATTCTACCACCTAGATGTTGCTGTGAGTTTTACTTCCCTCACTATTTCCTCCATCATTGCTTTTGTTGAAATAAGCTCAACTCTTCTTTGCCCAGGCTATTTCAATAACCTCTTAATTAGTCTCCCTGCCTACAAGCTCTGCCCACTCCAATCTGCCAACAGAATTATCTTTCAAAAACAGAAATGATTGTGCTACTCAGCTAAAAAACATTGCCGGCTTCCCTATCTGTCGAGAAGATTTTCAGAACTTCAGCTTGGCTTACAGGCACTTCACAAGGCCACCCCAGTCAACCTTCCGAACCTCCCCTCTCGAGGCCTATGAACTCTGACCCCTGGTCCTATCCATGCACAGCATGTGCTTCAGCCGTACTGAATTTATTGTGCTCTTTCAAGCCTTCATACCTTGTTTGATAAACTTCTTATCCCTTAAGACCAAACTGAATGTTATGAACACCGAGAAACCTTCATGACCGTAATTATTTTTAAAAAATTTTATTTATTAACTTGAGAGAGGGAGAGAGAGAAACATTGACTTGCTGCTCCACTTACACATGCATTCATTGGTTCTTATATGTGCCCTGACTGGGGATCAAACCCACACCCCTGGTGGATGGGGAGGGCGCTCTGAACAACTGGGCTACCCTGCCGGGCAGACCACAGTTGTTCTGTTTGGTTGCTCCTCGCCTCGTGATTCTGGACCGCTCTGCATTTCTGTTATACAATTTATCACAGTGTAGTATGATAGTTGTGTGGACAGACTGCTTGCTTTCTTCTCAGCTGCTATGCCAGAAACCTTCTGGAGAGAAGGGTTTGCGCTCCAGTCACCTTTGAAAGAATTCTGGAGACTAACGTGAATGGAGAGGACCCTTGCTAGAGCTGCAAGATTGGGCAACAGATTGCGCAGTTGAATTTGGATTTCAGAAAAAATAATGAATGATTTTTTTAGTATTAGTGTGTCCCAAATATTGGATGAGACATGTTTATACTAACATTTTAAAGATCTGAGATTCAAGTTTAATGGGCTGGCCTGTGTTTTCTTTGTTAAATCCGGGAAACGTAACCCCCGCGGGCCTGAAGTCCAGTTCCCATGCCTGCTGGCAGTACACACCCTGCCACGGTTGCAGTGTCTAGTGGAAACCGAAGCTGAAATTCTGCCCCACCCTCGTGAAGCTTCCGGTTTAGTCAAGAAGTCACAGAGACTATTTCTAGAACCAACAGTTAATGCTCAGAACTATGCATTTTTGATAAATATGGATGTGGTAAACTACATATCTAAGGGTACATTGAAGTACTCATCTTATGGAAGAAAATAAATTCAGGTTTTGTTTTTTTTTTTTTTTTTTAGTTGCCTGGTGATAAGAATACATTAAAGGGAATCTGGAAATCTTCGTTGAAATGGCTTAGCTGTGCTCTTAATCCAACGACCACAATATTGAGACTAGTGTAACCTTGGTCAAATTGCTTAACTCTTCTGTACTTCCTTTTAAAAAGTGTGCATGGGCGGTGGGGGGGAGGGTGCGGGGCAAGACGGAACTCTCTTGCCTCATGAAATGACTGTCGGGCTAAATGTGTAACTTCATAGTTTGCACTCAGATGAGGGCAGAGGCAAAAGTCAGGTCAGGAGCATTACCGGGTTTTCGGTTCTAGCTGCAGAATGCACAAACCTGGAATCGGAGCCAGGCAATAGCAGAAATGATTCCAGATCTGCATGGTAACAATTTAGACCAACTTCCACCCCTGCCTGAAATTTAGCAGCAGAGGAAGTTCTTTATTGGCTGCGGGCCTTCTCACTGCCTCCCCCACCCCCACTGCCTCCGCCGCTCACTCCCCACATCTGTTTCCAAGCCGTGGGTCACAGCATGGCGCAATAAGCAGCTTTCGCGGCAGCATGAATCAGTGGTAAGCCTTTGGTTTTAATTCCTTGCCTCTCCTAGAGAGGAAGTGTGGTCTAGCGGTTCACCCACAAAAAAAAAAAAGAAAAAAGAAAAAAGAAAAAGCAGCTTGGGGGCAAAATTCCTGGTCCTCTCTGTCCCCCTGTTCTATTCTTGTTGGGACGCCCCTCCCTTCAAACATACATTTTTTTTTTTTTCGACTTTTGCTCAACATTGTTTCCCCCCCCCCAACAGACTGGATCATGAGACCCACCTGAGAAACTCGTAGAAAGTTCTAGGTACCTCTGTTTTTAACAAGTACTACCAATAGGCCTTCATCATCGGACTGGGCTCATTGCGCGCTGGTTACACATCACACAGACGACCAGAGAGTCATCTCAGGAGGAGAACAGAGGGGAAAGGGAGCACATCTGCCATACGACTTGCTTTTACACGCTCATGTGAAAAAGGCACAGGGCGAGGAGGAGGAATAAAAAGATACAGATTCTCGTTCCAGCTCCACGTATTGAAGAGCTGCGTGAGCGTGCGCAGGTCACATACCTCTTCTCCTGCTCGCATTTTCATAATTTTAAAAATAAAAGTGATTAGATCATCTCTTTCAGTTCTGTGATTCAATGAGCTATTTCTATGATTTCACAGAAATGCCAAGAAAGAGTCAGAACATCCCTTTTCCTGCAAATGGCCGTGAGTGCAGGCGCAGAGGTGTGGGCTGGCTTGTGTGGGGTTGCGGCCAGACAATGGAAACAAGTGTCACTGGGAGGTGTGGGGCCGCAGCCACAGGGAGGGCTCCCCCCGCCCCCCGCCCCCCAGCTCTGCCCCTCGAGGCTCCGCAGCTGGCCTACTTATGCAAACACTTTGGCTCCTCTTTCCCTTTTAAAAGCATTTCTGACTCGCACAGTCCCCTGAGGAGCAGATTCATCGTTCTGCGGAGAACTTGCACATGCTTTTTCCTGAAAGGAAGAAAGGAGGGAGGAACAGGAGAGCTTGGATGGATTAGTGAGTGGGCTGGGGTTGCCAGAAAGAGTGAGTCTCCCCATGTATGATTAACAGGTCCCCAGCACATCGCTGGCTCCGGCTGGGCCCAGCGACCTCCTTTGTCCCACGTCCTCCATGCCTAGAAGTGTGTTCTCCTGAGTGGACGGGACGCCCGCCTACTCACCGTCTCTGGAGGGTCTGGGCACTCTTCCACCCCAGAACAAGTGGGGGGTGAGTTAGGAGGAGGAGGAGGAGCGAGGCTTGGAAGTCACAAATGAGTCATGATTGTAGGAAAAGGATGTCTTACGAAGCCGACGCAGGACTAGCTTCCTAGAAACACCATGACAGGTCCCAGAAAGCCCACGTTTGGTGCTAATTATAACATGCCCGCGTTTGAGCATTTTCACAGCTTCCCCATGGTAACAACAGGGTTTCTGAGGAAGAGGACGTGGACGCCTATGGGCTCTGTACCTCTACTAGTGAGGGCTGGCTGGACTTATTAAAAAACAGTTCTTTTCGCTGTTTTACAAAGGGGATATTATTGGCTTGCCAATGCCTATCAACCCATCTGTAAACTGGAGTTAAGCACACCACATGACATAAAACGGCCAAGATGAGGCATGTTGTAAAAATCAGAAAAAAAACAGAAACCTCAAGTAAGCGAAATTTGTCTCTCCCCCCAACTTGAGACAAATGTCAAACTAAAATACATAAATACATAAATACATACATAAATAAATAAGAATTTAAAAAAGCAACTTTGGAAGGATGCCGCAGTGACTTATTTATAGTCCATTGTCTTTCTGATCCTATTTAAACAATGACTGCTCTTCCTGGAAACCATCATAAAACACAGCCTGGGTCTTGGAACTATCAAGTTATGTTCAAGTGTGATTTTAGTATCATGTTATTTTTCTTTATTAAAAAATAACTTTGAAAATTGCTAATTCTGGAAAACTTACTAATGATAACTTGCAATCGCATCCTAGCTCTTGAGCATTTTAGGTAAATGAAAATTTTACTATCGATCCATTCTTTTCCACTTTTCACTAGTTAGTTACCAGATGCCAGCCAGATCCTCGGAGGCTGAAAATAAAACTTTTTCCTCCTCTGGTAAAATAGGCTCCAGGTTGGAAATCAGCTAGATCCAGGGGCAATCATGAGGAAAGAGGGATTTTTTCAGGATATCCTGGAGATGGAGCTAAGAAAGTGGGTGTACCTGTTTAGAGCCAGCTTAGGGATGGTTGGAATTTTTTTTTTAACATTCTATAAAAGCTGCATATGTGGAATTTAGAAAAGGAAGAGAGAGAGTACTGCCTATCCATATTTGCAAGATTATCAAATGAGGATTCACTCTGTAAATCTCAGCAGTTATGAAAGTTGGCGTGGTTTTCAAACCCCACCACAGGAAGTAGGGATGCTCAGAATAGATGTTGGCAACATTTTGAAATTTTCCAGAAGTATGTGAGATTCTCTTTCTGTTTAATAATGACCTCAGGTTCAGTAACTTCTAAGAAAATGATTAATGCAAAAGATATCCACTTTACTCAATGCCGAATCCTAGTTTCTGCAGATAAACTTTTGGAGCTTTATATGATAAATTCAGAAAGTTATTTTATGATAAATGAAGTAATATTGACATACTTTTTCTTTTCCATTTTAACACTTTCACCCATATTTATAACCTCTTTTACTGAACACTAGGCCAAAATGTGAAATTAAGAGCAAGTAAGGGTTTGAGGAAAGACCCAAATATATTGTGGATAATATAATCATTAATCAAAGTAATCAGTGATTTCTGGCAAAGTAAAATATAACAGTAGCTAATTTTTACATAATGTATACAGCTTGCCATATGCCAGGCACTAAGTATTTAAAAAGATTACCTGCAGTGTAGATAATTCTCAACACAACCTGTATCCCCATTTTAGATATGGCAAAAATGAGGCACAGGGAGGTTACGTAACTTGCCTTAGGTCATCATAGAGTAAGTGGAAAAGCTGGAATACAATTCCAGCAGTCTGTCTGAGTCTGCATTCTTAATTGCTTTGTGATACTGCCTCTCTGAAAAATGCCAAGGGCCCTTATAGAAAACAAAGTAGAACGGAATGTTTTGAAAAGATTTAACACTTGAAACTTAGCCGCTAAGTCAGTCTTGCATTTTTTACAAAATAGTCAGTGTGAGGAATACGCTGCTCATGTCGGTAAGAGGGGTCTTTGGTGGGACTGCAGAGCACCTGTCCCTGAAACGCTCCTTGACTGACTGAGCTTTAAGGGAACGCAGGCCACTAGATGAAATGTTCATCTTCTTTATCAACTAAATTGCTGTGCCTTTGAAGTGTCATAAAATTGTATTTCCTCTCTGCAAGGAACTTGGAGTTGATAAAGCAAAGGTAATTATTGACATTTGATAAGGCCATATTATAAAATCACTCTCTACAGGGTATGTTAAGATAAATCGGTCATGTATTTACCTTCCACGTGGTTGCTGCCTGGATGGGGAGTTGGACAACCCCACAGGGGAGACCACAGGACTGACAGATCAGGGTGCTGTGGGTAGCAAGGGGGCTCCTAACCCAGGTAGGGAATTCCAGGACAGCTTCTCCAAGGACATGATACCCGACTTACACCCGTTATAACTGCCGCTTTCATTTCCACCTCACATCTCACCTTCTCATGCATATTTGGATTTGTAAGTACAGTTTCAAGGATATGATTTGTCTTACTTCCCAATCATGCCTTCCTTTCCACTAATTTCACTGGCTAAATTCGGGGATCAATCTCAAAAGAAAATGGTTAAGAAGCCTTGGACCCGGAGAGTTCATTTTCCAGAATGGATTTTTTTTTTTCCACCTGATGCTTCCCATCTGTTTTGAGACTGGGCTGCCTCGGCCTTCTGTTCGGGCAGATCTGTCCACTGCTGACCACTCCCCTGAGCTCTCCCCTAGGGTTGCGCTTCCCTGTTTTCGCCTTTGTTAGCTTTTTGTTTTCCCACATACTCACAGATCTAATTTCAGCTTCCTTGCTTGGTGCCTGTCTCTCTGCTAACGCTGAGCCTTGGTTTATGTTTTGCTTTGGACTTGCTGAACCAGATTTAATAACCTCTCTAACCTTACTAGTACGCTTCTGCCTTGGTTCACCCACAGTCTCAATGCTTCTTGCTTTGTGCACTCAAATATCCCACTATTTCAAGTACAATTTAGAGCTTAGTGCTAGATACGCAAGCACAGAGGCCAAAGTAAGATATAGAAATAAGGTAACTGCTACCCTTTAACCAGAGGACGTGTTTGAGACAGAAGTACCGTCAAAAATCTTTGACCATCAATGTTGTTACAAATGGGCACATAGCCTTTCGCTGAAAAGGGCGTGCCTTAGACTTAGGCAGGCAATTTTACTTGACAATTACGTGCATTCTTTCAGTTTTTAACAAAAATTGATGGCGACATGTGACTATGAAAGGTGATGTCAGGTTGCTCTCACCAGATGCCCTCAACTCATTGCCAAAAACCGCTGTGAGTTCCATCGTGGGTAGGTTGTTCAAAATTTCTCAACGTGCCACCTAAAAGATTTGATCCGGAGACCTGAAGAAGGACCCCAGGGCCAAAGATCAATGAGTGGCAAAGTTAAATTAAATATGGGGTCAGAACCTTTCAGACACACCCAATTTTATACTCTGAGTGTGTATTCTGAAAATGCTTTCTGCAAAAGTTTGAAAGGAAATAGACACTGTTGTACAAACAGTCCCCACTTGAAAAGCATGTCCTCGCTGCAAATAACATTTATTTCCTCAAAATAGAAATACCAGAGAGCACTTCCTCAGTGCACCAATTTTCTCAAAGTACAAGCATGCTAAATTGCCTTTTCTTCTTTTCCTGCTTGAACTAGCTTTTTGTAGAGTCTTCTCCATAGTCATCTTCCCATCAAACAGCAATGATATAACCATTGTTTTACACTGTGTATGGAGAAAGACGTGGATAAAAAATTGGCATCAGAAGGACATACTAAGTGGCCCTGACCAGAGTAGCTCAGCTGGCTGGGCGTTGTCCCACAAAATGAGAGGTTGCTGATTCGATTCACGACCGGGGCACAGGCCTGGGCTGCGGGGTTTGTTCCCGGTCAGGGCACTTAGGAGAGGCGTGCTGTGGATGTTTCTCCCTTGCATCAACGTTTCTCTCCTTCTCTTTCTCTCTCCCTTCCCCTCTCTCTAAAAACAAACAAACAAACAAATAAATAAATGAAGTCTTTTTTAAAAAAAAGAAGGTTATACGAAGTGATATGCAATAACAAAAAAATAAAATTTGTGCCCTCTTCTGAAACTTCATTGCTTTATGGAATAGGTAAACATTTGAGAGGGACATTTTTGAAGTAGCAGCGTCCCGGGGAGCACAGAAAATGACCAGCAGGGCGGTATTTCTCAGACTCTTTTAAAGGATCTTCTGTCTTAACACCAGCCAATGGTGCTTACTTAAAACGAAAATTTCTGGTCCTACCTCAGATTTACCAAATCAAAATCACAACCAGAAAAATCTGCATTTTAAACAAGTTTTCTATGCGATCATATGGTTTATATGGAAACCATTACTCTAGAATCATGCTTAAAATAGGCAAGAACCCTGTAATTGTAGTCAAATAAAATCACACCTGAGTCAAAGTAAATTAGCTACAAGTCATATGAGTAGTGGACGTGTTATAAGGAAGAGGAGGGATGGCATGGTGCTTAAAAGGAATCAAGTGGAAGGGGCTCTCTGTGTGACAGGGAGAAAGGAGGGCAGCCCTTTCATGGTTTCAGCCGCATCCTAGCGCGTGTAGGTTGCCCTTCCTCAGCCTGTATCTTGGAAAAAGAAAGCAAAAGCCGTGATAAAGAATAGACCACCTGGGGTCGTGACCCACCAAAGCGTGACTTCCTGCTAAAAGAGAAGCAAATTGCATATTGAGTCAAATCTAGAGCATTTTGTTTTTTACCCCCAAAAGGGTTTGCTGTATGTCGATGGCAACTGCCATTTAGCCAAACAGAGAAAACCAAGCGAAACAAAACAGTGGTTCTCAACTCTGTGTCCTGGGTACACGTTTGAACTCCAGGATTTTTGGCAGTCCACTGGAAGGGGTTAAAACACTCCAGGGGACCAAGAGCCACGTCCCCAAGCCCTAAACAGCCCCACAGTTACTCCTTTCTTCTCACCTGACTGGCATCGGCACTCGGCCGCGCTGCCAGGAGATTCGATGGCTCGGCGCCCTTCTTGAGCGCTCCTTGGGCCGACCTGGCACCGCGCCGTCCGGGCTTATCTCTACATCCTGCTGTTCACTGTGTCACAAGGCCCGTTCAACAAAACAATACCTGACAGATAGCTCTATAATATCACATGTACTCAGCAACCGCCAAAAACCAAAATTTCATTTAAAAATGAAAAAATTCCAGCCTCTTCGGATGAAGTACTGAGAGATGCTACAACATTGGATGAACCTCAAAAACATGATGTTCAAAGAAGCCAAACATGAAAGACCACATGTTGTATGATTTCACTTTTACGAAATGTTTGTAATAGGCAAATCAATAGAAACAGAGAGTACATTAGTGGTTGCCAGAGGCTGGAGGGGGGGGATAGGGAGCACCTGCTAATGAATATGAGGTTTCTTTTTGGGGGTGACAAAATTGGTCTAAAATTAGGTAGCTGTGATGACTGTACCACCCCGTGGATATGCTAAAAATCACTGACTTGTGCACTTTAAAGCAGAACGGGAACTGTTTCTTAGCAAAGTTGGTCCTGAAAAATAACTTATAAGTTTTGAGAAGCTCCTGCGAAAATTTTGGTATATCAATATACTGAGACAGAGAAGTTAAAATTCAATTAAGCAATGATCAAGCGATAAAGTTGATAAAATGCTGAAGTTTTATTTAAACTTAGTTTTCTTTAAAACTTGCCATATAATGGATCTCTTCGATTATATCTAGCAGACACGATGGATAACGGACACATTTTTAATATCTGTTTTCACATGGAATACAAATTTGAGAGTGCTTTGATACTAAACAAGATTAAGCTTTTCATGAGGGATTATAATTCATAGTGATGATTAATGTTAAATTAGAACCAGTGAGAGGAGTACCAAACTATATCATTAAACATTCATTATACTTCAAAGTTGTTCCGCCAGATATATTTTGTTTTCATTAGTGGTTAACTTAATCATATCATTACGATCAAGAGATTTTTAAAAAAGATTCACTGGCAGAAGAAAGTCTGTTCACCAATGTTTTATGCACAGTTACGGTTTAAATGGGTTTACTTGAACTGCATGTAGCACATGGTTGCTAGCCTATGGCAGGGTCAGGATTTGAGAAGAGGGTGATGCGTTCACTTCAAAGATCAAACTGTGGCAACCAAGTCAGTGTGTGTAATCTAGACTAATTCTGCTGGTTGTCAACAACTTTTGTCAGGTGCCCGTTCGAGAATACGAAAGAGGATAGGGGGCCCTCCCTCTGAACGGCGCCACTCCAGATGCGCGCTGGTTTTCCATCGAATTTTTAGGAGGACCACTCTGACGTCTGTCCGTGGACTCTTCACCCCATGCTGTGAACTCCATGCCTGTGTAAAGAATAGTTTAGTGCACACTAACATGTATTTTGATCAGTTCAGACCATTGTCAATTATTCTGTATTTGCAGAGATGCTGACTTTTTTAAATGTACTCACACAGTCTGTTGCGTGATGCTGAGTACCCTGGCACCAACTGCGTCAGTTCCAAGACGGGACTTTCACTAGCAATTGTCTTTGGCGTAGTACGATTGCTTAGAGGAAGCAGGATTGTGTGGGATTATCAAGCATTCGATCCCCTCTTTCTGATGAAACAGGAAGTTTCCCTCAGTGAGTGACCTCCAACGTTCTTTCTGCTTATCCCTTAACGAGCAGCTCTACAAATAAACCTCCAAGTAGAACCAGACATTTTTAAACTATGGGTGCCTCACACTCCAGGGTTCGCCCAGCCCCAACGTACCGCACAGAACCAGAGATTCAGGCGAGCACCAGGCTTGGGTCTGACTTCTCCACAAAGAGGCCTCACTGTTTTCACTTTGTTGACCATAAGTGATATATTTAGTTATCCAGAGGGTAGTCAATCTGCCAGAGAAAATATCCTGAAGAAAATGAAGCACTCAATTATGCTGGGCTGACCCAGGATTCAGCGTGGATGGACCTTGTTTTAAAACAGATTCCTAACTCAGTCGAAAAGTCTCATGCCTAATGTGTTTTCCCGGGGAGAAACTTTCAAGGCGGCAATGTAAAAACCAACAGACTTGATGAAGGGGTGTGCAGCCATCTGGCTTGCTCACAAAGCAGAGATGCTCTTTTTATCAGAATTATTTTCAGATTTTTATATGGGGGAGGAGTTGGCCGTCTTGAACACCATGTCGGTACTAACCCTCTCCTTAAACAATTCTGTTCAGAATTCTCCTAATAAGGATACTGGAAAAATGTTTTCCCTCTGAAAGAGGGGACAGGGGTCTGATGAAATCCAGTAGCCAGTGTCCAGGGTGGGGGCAGGCACTCATCAGCGGATGTCCCTTGTGACCAGCAAGCCTTGGGGACAGTGGGTCCCCATGACTGGCTGCCTGAGGATCTGCCTCAGAGGCTGTGCTATCCATTCTGATGGAACTGAGAGGTAGGATCTACTAAGGGGACTCTGGGTCTCTTTCTAGAACTCACTCATTTTGTCTTTGAAGCTAAAAGCCTCTTTGTTCTTCCCTTCCCCCTAGCTGAAGCAGGTGAAGGAGACACTCAACGGGTCACGTAACTTGCATGTTGCAGAGCTGAAGAGACAACACAACAGTGATAGTCCTACTTTTTTCGTTGTAATCATGCTTACCTCTCACTTCCTGTGATTTTGAATACTTAACATCCACTGAGAACAGCTTGCCTGTAGGTTTCTTTTGGGGACAAAAAAAAAAGTGGAGGTGGTGGTGGTGGAAAGCTGAGTTTATTTTTCTTGCTTTTTTTCCTTTTTCTGGGACTCTTCTCCACGCACTCATTCTTATTTTGAGCCAAATGGAAGGACAGGTTTCTTTTCATTTCCTGCCTGATTGGAAAAAGTTTCCAGAGTCCACTCCTGGCAGGAATGCCCTGGTGTCTTGGGAAGGTCCCCTCTAAACTGGCAACATTGTCTCCAGTGACCGAGAGAGCAAATTAAAGGCAGCAGCTACCAGCCACTATTATAGGCACCAGCCTTTTCCCCTTCCGTGTAAAGGACGAAAATCGGAACAAAAAGATGAGGCCCTAATTGTGTTGGAAAACTGACTTCAGAGGAGAAACTAAAAGAGTATAAAATGCTGCCCTGGCTGGTGTAGCTCAGTGGATTGAGCTCGGGCCTGTGAACCAAAGGATCACGGTTCGATTCCCAGTCAGAGCACATGCCTGGGTTGCAGGCCAGTTCCCGGCAAGGGATGCACAACAGGCAACCATACATTGATGTTTCTCTCCCTCTCTCCTTCCCTTCCCCTCTAAAGATAAATAAATAAAATGTTAAAAAAATAAAGAAATAAAAATAAAACATTTTAAAAAAGAGTATAAAACACTGAGGGTGAACTTTTCTCTTTCAACCTTCTTAGTCTATGTTGGACTGTACATGATAAATCAGCGGGGTGCTTCCTTAAAATTTTTTTTTTTTTAATTTTGGAAAGAGAGACCTTGTTTTGTTATTTCACTTATTTTTTTTAAAGATTTTTATTTATTTATTTTTAGAGAAAGGGGAAAGAGAAAGAGTGGGAGAGAAATATCAATGTGTGGTTGCCTCCTGCGTGCCCCACACTGGGGACCTGGCCTGCAACCCAGGCATGTGCCCTGACTGGGAATCAAACCTGCAACCCTTTGGTTTGCAGGCTCGTGCTCAAACCACTGAGCTACGCCAGCCAGGGCTTATTTCACTTATTGATGCATTTATTGGTTGGTTCTTGTATGTGCCTTGACCAGGGATCAAACCCAAAACCTTGGCATAGGGGTTTGATGCTCTCACCAACTCAGCTACCTGGTCAGGGGCAGTGGCTACATTTTAAAGGGCTTCCTTTGAATTCTCCTGTGGTTCAGAGTGAGCCTTGTTGGTGCAGTAGATATATTAAATTCTAATTCTTCTTTTTTAAAAGGAGAATAACACTAATATAATTTTCAAGTGTTGTGGCCTTCAGTTCCAAAGCCAGAGAGAAAAACAAAGCCTACGTTATTTTGTAAATTTCCGGAATTAATTCAAACTGATAGCTTTACATAGACGCTCATTTACTCAAATATAAAGTGAAATTTTTATCTTCAAAATTGTGTCCCAGAAAAAAAGGAAGTCACTTCCAGTACACATCCTCTGAAGTTTTTGTTGCTGTTGTTGTTCTTTTTGGTGCTCTTTCAGTATCTGAGCTTAGAACAGCAAACTGCCGTTAGGGAAAGGTGCGTTCGTGGGAAAGGGTCTATGTCAATGTCTCTTCTGGCTGCTTGTGGAGGCGATTCACCAGAACTGGCTCAAATAAAGGAAAAGAAATTTATCACTGGTTTGGTGACTTTTTTGAAGTGATTAGCCTCGAGATGCAAGTGTGAGATATTTTCCTCAGCAGGCCTTTTAGATAACACATCAGAGGCCATTCAGCAAGTGACACACCAGGGAGATCATGCATACACCTCTACAGGAACTGAAACTGCTATGCAGACGGGTGTTGGGGACAACACTTGTAGTGACGGCATGGCACATGGATCCAAAACGTGTTAGCTCTTGTCATGGGGATGTAGAGTTTAGCACAGAGAACAGAGCCAGCTCAACAGTGTTGTGATAATGACCCTGCATGGCCTCCGATGGGTACCAGGCTTACTCGGTGGGTCACTTCCTAAGGTATGTAAACGTATACTCATGATGCTGTACGCCTGAAACTTAGACAATATCGTATGTGAACTGTAACTGAAACATCACAATATATGAAAAACAAAAACCCTACGACTTATGGTATTCATTCAGTAACCCCTAGTAAATTGTCGGTGTATTAAAAAAAGTGCTAGTTCTCAAACAACGGCGCAGGTGGTGAGGATGAGGTGTTGAAAAAGCTTGGCTTGGTCAAAAATTACACTGGCGAGGAATAACACTGTTTTATGAAGCGATAGAAAAATACAGTATTTAAAAATTAACGCATCACTTTATACATGATTTTAAATATGTGTACACAACTAAGTAGCGAACTAGACATTTTCAGTAATGATTCGACTAATTCCCACATCCCCAAAGTGTGTATCTTCATGGCCAAAAGGGTGGTCAGATATTTAGGCTTGTACTGCAGGTAAAGAGATCACAGAGCTGCGCATCCTTAGGAGGCCACGCGGTCTAGGGAAGGGCTTTCCCATTTTACAGGTGAAGTAGCTGAGTTAAGTTATCAGCTCAAAGTCGTGCAGTTAGTTGGTGACCAGTGATTAGACATGAGACTTACCCGTTTCCTTACAACGTTATGATGAGGGTCTTTTCTTCAGAAAACTACCAAATCCCGGTAAACAGAGAAGACAGATGAAGAAAACGGTTCCAAAGTCTCAGTGTGAGGGAGAAACTTTTACCCATGAGAAGCTGCTGCCTGCCCCCTAGATGCACATACACGCCCTGGAGTCCCTTCATCCCAGGCAGATGCTACCAATTGCTGACCTCCCTTTGGGAGTCTCAGTCTCAGCATGACTAGGATCAGCTCTAATGGAAAATGTATAAAAGCTGCTTGCTCCAGTGGACTACAAGTTTACTCCCTTGGGAAATCCCAGGTATTATAATTATTGTTGTTGTTATAATTATTAATATAATAAAATGCACTAGTCCTCCCCCACTCTGCAGGCCAAAGAGTAGTATTTCCTAAAGTCACCTGTGGGACAGTTCTGCAGTGAATAATAAGACAATCTCAAAACCACAGCATTGGGCCCTTGGGTTATAAAGTCTACGACCTGTCACTCACAGCAGGTGGGAATTGCATTATAAGCTGCCTGGGGAGGGTGAGCTCAAATGACTATGAGGATCACCCCAAAAGTAAACCAGTCATTCCCTGGGGACCTGGGTGCGGTTAGACTCTGACCAGACTAACAGCAGTGCGGCAGGTCCGGAGCCCTGCTCTCCTGGAGTGCTCTGGTTTTTTTTGCCAGAGTGACTAGAGAGGTCAGAGGACTCCTCATTGCCAGTTTTTTTCCTGCCAATGGCAATCTTTCGCTACCCCTCAAAGGGCTGAGAGTGGGAAGCAGTTTAGGGATTCAGGGTAAGAAACCAGTGCTGAATGAGTGGGAGCAAGCCTGGTCTCCTGGCTGCATGAGAACGTGTACACAGAGGGTGGATGGGTGTGAGCTGAGTCCCTGAGGGGGCGTAAGTGCTGGGATTAGGTGGGAGTTTTGAGAGGGAGTGGCCATCACTGTTGACTTGAGATAGAAGAAAGCGTGTCCAGGATCAGGGAGGCAGTCAAATGGATATTGTTTGCAGTCAAAAGTGCTCATTCTACAGTTGGCTTGACTTTGATGAGTTTTATCTTCTCCGGTAGTTCTTATAGTATGTCCCCCTTATAAAGGGGAACCTTGTATCAGGTTTTACGTATGTCTTTCTATTCTCAGGTAAATCGTACACCTTATAATGCCATTTTTTAAAGAATTTATTTATTGACTTTTAGAGAGAGGGGAAGGGAGAAAGGAAGAGAAGCATCCATCGGTTGCCTCCCACACAGCCTGAGAGCCTGAGCCAGGAACCTGGCCTGCAGCGCGGGCCTGTGCCCTGCTCTGGAATTGAACCGGTGACCTTCAGGTTTGCAGTCAGGGCTCATAGTGCCAGTTTCTCTAGACAAGGTCTCTTTTTTAAATTCTGGTTACTTCAACGCACTAGCTTCTGTGACCAACGCCGCTCTTGAAGTTATCCTCTCTAAAACCAGTATACGCGTGTATTTGAAATTTTATACTCTTATCAGTAAAGAGAAGAGTTTTGAAGCAACGTAAATTTGGAATGAGGTGGCTCATCGCAGCCACTCAAGTCAGTATCTCTTCCTCCCCTTTTCTATTTTGTCTCCATATTGTGGCTTTTGATATTGAAAAAAAAAACAAAAAACATCACATTCAATCAGACAAGCAACTAGATTCCTAAAAGTTTAACAGCTCTGCACCAAAACATGAAAGTTAAGCTCAAGCAAAAACTATGTAAGTATTCATTGTGGTTAATTATATATTTCTAGTATCTCTGGTTCTAAGTCTATTTCAAGTGAAAAGAACTATTGCTAACGTGAAGTGCACCTGCTGAGAATTCTAGGCACCTGAACTCTTACTCTATTTTTGATTCACTGAATTTGTAGGTAAGTTGCCAAACGTATTCTCCTCCCCTGTTTGTATTTTAAAAAGGCTGTGAAATTGTTATTCTCTTCTACCACTGAGTGAGAAATATGGTATTAGTGACTATGAAATACTTTCCTAGTGTTTCTTTAGAGGTGGACAAATACAATGAAAACCTGTGGAAGGCCTCAATAGCATTGCTAAAAGCGTTGGATTTCTATTTGATTTGTCCTAGAACCAGTGTCCATGGTGAAGGTCATGGTGGAGAGATCACATGGTTTCGGTTCTGTGTATTTTCTTCCTTTTCATCTGCTACCTAGTTTAGATGTCACTACCGTGGTCTCTGGATATCTGTAGGCCTTTTATATCTATCGGATTGCCGACAATGTTCAAAGCAGGAATTAGGGAGCACGGCCTGGAATCGGTGGGGAGGCAGGCGGAGGGACCCAGCCAGGGCCCTTGGTGGCTGCTTCATGAGACCCAGGGAGCTTGATTTTCACGGGTCAGAACTCAAATGTACGGTGACTGCCTAAGAGATGCAGAACTGAAGCATCCTGAGTTAATGGTTCCTTACATGTTTCTTGTGCTGAACTTAAAAGTAGCACCTGATGGTTACTTCCCCAAGAAGACCTGTACACAAATGTCATAACCACGTTACTCGGAATAGCCCCCAACTGGAAACAGCTCAAATATTCCTCAAAAGCTGGGTAAATAAACAAATGGTGGCACGTCCACGCCCCAGAATACTGTAGCAGCCATAGAAAGGAGTGAACGGGTTTCCTTAATAAAAGCAAACTGACGATCTTTACAAACAGAGCCTTCACATTAGTTTCCTACTGCCGCGTAACAAATTAATATGAATACAGCAGCCTAAACCAACACTCATTCATTAACTTGCAGTTCTGGAGGTCACAAGGCCAAGCCTGGGCATGACTGGCTTCTCTGCTCAGATTCTCAGAAAGCTGAAATCAAGGTGCTGGCCAGGCTGTGTTCCTTCCCGGAGGCCCTGGAGAAGAATTCGCTCCTCAGCTCCTTCAGGCTGTTGGCTAAATCCGGTTCCTCGTAGTTGTAGGCGTGAGGTCCCTCTTTACTTGCCGACTCTGCCCCAGGGGCTCGTCTCAGTTTCTAGAGGCTTCCCTTTCATGCTTCCAGTCTCTTTCTGTCAGAAGAACTGAGTCCCTTTGCTGCGTTCACCTGATTAGCCCAGGCCCACCAAGGATAGTCTCCCTCAGTGAAGAGCACGTGCGCATTTTTCACTGCAGCACCTGGGTTAGGGTTTGATCAGATACCTGGGAGAAGACGTTAGCAGCTCCAGGGCCTGGGAATCTTGAGGGACAGCTTAGAATTCTGCCTTCCAAGACTCAACTTCGCCCCTTTGTTTGCTCTGTCCAAACACAGAGCATGTGAAGAAAACTCCCATAGAGTCATAGATCTGGACCACCGAGCACCCTCACTTAAACTATGGCACCCGTGGTACCGGGAGGGCTTGGTTGTCCATTTGGTCTCCCCTTTGGTGAAGGAGAGAAAATTCTGTAAGAAGTAGTACCTATGTACACCTGGCTAGGGGATAAAAGGGACCATAACACTAAAAAACTTAACTTTAACAGTAATTTCCAAGTGTTCTCCAATGAGCACACACTATTCTTGCAGTCAGATACAAAATGTTATTTTTTAAAAGTAAAGCATATGTTATATAACAGTTTTCATAGTTACCCCTCATGGATTTATCACCCCCGATTTTATCTGAGCCACTGATAAGACCCCCTTTTTTTTCCTTGAAGGTGATTAATAAAAAAGTTTATAAACTGCATTTTTAAATTTTAAGATGAGCTATGTTATCAGGTAAAATGGATAACTGCATTGACGTACACCTATCATCACCTATTTTATTAAACATAAGAATGTCAGTGAGAAAATCTGCACTCCTTTTCTCTACTGAGCTATTAATTGGAGACTTTTGAGAAATGGAAACAGGGGCTGTTTTTTATTATTCCACTGTCATTTGTAAAGCACTTTCTTAAAAAGATTTTATTTATTTATGTTTAGAAAGAAGGGAAGGGAAAGAAAGAAAGAAAGGGAGAGAAAGATCAATGTGTGATTCCCTTTCATGCATCCCCTTCTGGGAAGATGGCCGGCAACCCAGGCATGTGCCCTGATGGGGAATCGAACCAGCAACCCTTTAGTTCACATGCCTGCACTCAATCCACTGAGCTACACCAGCCAGGCCTGTAAAGCACTTTAGAATGGATATGTATTATCTCATTGCACAGAACAATCTCACTTCACATTTGAGACTCAGAAATGATGTTCCTACAAACTACAAAGTGAGGTAGAGGCAGAAATGAGGTTAGAGTTGATGCCAGTGTTGTAACCTGGTCTTCTCTCTTCACCTCTATGTTAGGATAGAGGACAAAAGTAAGTAGGGCTAGCATATACGTACCTTGAGTTAAGAAATCCAGGCCAAACAACTTGAGAGCCTGTATTCTCTTATCATGGAAACCGAACCTTGATCAGCTGTATATGAAATAGATGAGAAAATTCCCTTTCTTTCGTATTTTGTCGTATTGAGGATCCTCTATTTAAAGGGTGCTAGAAAAGAGCTACTTACAATGTTCAATAAATGTGGTCATTTTCAAATAGGGGCATGTCAGTACTGGTAAAGATTCATAAACCTCTTTTACGTGTCTTCAAAAGCACCTCGACTCCTTGAGGTGCGGGGAATAGTGTATTCTTCTGCATCCTTCTGCCATTTTACCCCAATAATCCATGCCCAGCCAAGCTAACCACATCTGCTTTGTCTCTTTTGGCCCTGATGTCAAGATCCTTAAAATTGAATGTCTCGGTTTGGGACTGTGCCTAGTGGTGAAATCCTACACAGTTTTGTTTCTTTTGTTTGCCGTTTGTTTGTGGTCTTTTCCAGCAGAGGTGCTGGAGCTGACTAGGGGAAGTGACATCAGATCCATGGTTTTCTTGATCAGATCATTATGGGCTCCAAAATAAACTGCCCCTTCTGAAGGACAGCTACATGTTGGCACAGTGAGTAGTCATTCTTCCTCACCCCCTTGAAGGAAAAGGACTGAAATCTTCAGCAACTTTTATTGCCAGAGGGCACACGTGGTAGGAATTAAGTTAAGCCATCCTTTAATTTATACAAATAATCAAGAAATGGCAATTGACTTTGTTCATAGACCAATTTAAATCTATTAACATATGTAAACTTTGTAAAACAAAAGTACATCTGCTTCATGGATGTCCTGTCAGCATCCTTCCAGTCGCAAACCCAGGTCGGATTTTGTTCCCTGGACTGGAGACAAGCCTGATCAAAAGTGGTTGGTCTGGAAGTTTAGAATAATCGGACAGGTAATGACGTTTTCCTGAAAAACTCCATTCACCACAGTTAAGTTCAAGGAAGTGGAAATTGCTTTAACTTGGAATAGCTCATTAAATTAACTCTCCAATTATAGAGGCCTCTGTAATGTGATTCTTAATTAAAGCTAGTGATTAGTCCATGGCACTGAGAGGGGGATGGCGGCTCTTGTTTTGCTTTTGAATGAAGTTCCACACGTGTGCAGTGGTGCTTGTGTAAGGCCATCCTGATGAAGATTTCCGGGCAAAGTGGTCACTATATCTGACAGCAAATAAAGTGACTTCTGATCTTGATTCTCTGCCAAAATCTCAAGGAAACTTTTTTTTTTTTTTTTTTTTTTTTTTTTTTTTTTTTTTTTTAGAAATCTGCAAGTAGAACACTGATGGAAAAATCAAAAGTAACAAATCTTATATTCTGTGTGAAGAAAATTGTTCTGGGTAAATTCTATCCAATCTTACGAACATAATTTTCAGGTGCCCTGTCTTTAAGGTCTAAAGTCCGTCCTCTGGATTAAGTTCCTTGCAAAAGAAGAATTAGTTATGAACTAGTAAATATTTATATTTTTATTCTGATTGTTTTATTAACTAATAGAAATTGAGAACTTGCCTTATTTGGACTTATTTAATCTCATTTAAAATTATCTTATTTAATCTTCATACCAGTTCTTTGATGTAGGTACTAATGCTACCTGATTTAATAATCACACAACTAAGGTTCTGAAAGTTTGAATATCTTGTCCACGGACACAGTTTATAAAAGGATGGTGTAGAATTTGAACCAACCTTTCTTTGACTTCAAAGCTGTAATGATTTCACTTGCTGTATTAGTTTTACCTCTTTTCAACTATAGACTTTTATTTAAATTTTTTAAATTGACTTTAAAGAGAGGAAGGGAGAGAGAAAGAGGAGAGGGGAGAGAGAGAGAGAAACATTGATTTGTTGTTCCACTTATTTATGCATTCATTTGTTGATTCTTGTATGTGGCCTGACCAGGGATTGAACCCACAGCCTTGGCGTATCAGGATGGTTCTCTGACCAGTTGAGTTACTCAGCCAGGACTCAGCTATAGACTTTTCAGATAAAACCTTTTATTAAAAATAACATTCTTGAATGATTACCTCTGTCAGTTCCTAGCAAGAAACAGATGGCATACCCAAATTAGGATGACCCCAGGAGAGTTTATTTGCAAAGGGACTGTTTATAAAGGTATGTACGGCAGGCGGAGGGAGGGTAGAGGTAGGGGGACCAAGATGTAGCGCAGCATCTGCAGCTAGTAGCAATGGGTGAAGTGTTAGTACACCCAGATCTGAAAGGGTACGCGTACGTTACGGAGCCAGAAAAAAACAATGAAGTTGCATAGAGAAGGTCATCTGGAGACACACACTGATCCTGGGTAGAGGGACATATCCAACCTAAGGCCACCGCACAGAAAGGGAGCAGGGGGCTTACCCCACTGATCTTGCTCTTCTCCCACCTTTGATCTTCTGCCAAGGCTCTTGGCAAACCCAACAGGAAGCCAGAGGGCCCAGGAATCTTGTGGATGTGGTCCTTATCGATCGGCCTAGCAAGGCACAGAACAGAGCGAGAAGAATGGGGAGGGGACCTGGGGGGACAAATACAAGGTACCCAGTAAGACACATGCAAAAATGCACTGACATTAATTACAGACAGCTGGCTTTTGCTGTGAATAAAGACTTAAGTTAGAGACACAGTTTTTGTTAGGATGTGAGGAAAGTAACTGCCAACTGGCCTTCTTGGACCTATTTCTGGCTATGGTATGGCACCTAGAGTGATTTTGGGCAGCTGCCTCCATTACTGCCGATGAGAGAGTTGCACTCCTAGAGCACGTCTTCGGCAAGAGTGATGACACCCAGTCACCTGCAGCGTTAGGGTTTCGTCTCGTAACCCTTTGAAAAAATGCAGCTTCCTTGAATAGTCACTATGGAAACACCTGGTTACTCTCAGCATTCCCACGAAAAAGACAGGAATCCACCCATTTAGAGAGTTGTAAGAGAGTTTGTTTGTTTTCAAAAATATTTTTCAAAAACAAACAAACAAACAAAAAAAACCCAAGAAAACTAAAAGAAGAAAATGGAAGAATGAATACTGAGCTGTGAACATGGAATGGGCTCGGAAAATTCCTGGGTGGGAAACAGCCATCCAGTGTTGCTGGGGAGAAGGGAAAAATAAAAGACACAAAGCTTGTTAGCACGCAGCATGATGACTTGTCCAGATTTTTGTTCGTTGTAGACGATATGGGCATGCCATCTATTTACAATATTCATATAATACAATTTTTTTTGCCACCAAATAGCCAAAATTTCTGCAAACATAAATCGATGGTATTTGAGTTTATTTAAATGTACAATGCTCCAATTTGAATTGTTTCCTCCTGTATCCCTCTCCTCTTTTGAATAATGGGCATTGTCCCTTTGCTAAGTAATACTCTGAACTCTTATGCAGGTACCATCTTTAGCATATTTGCTGTTCCAGAGAACCTTTTACCCCACACTTACCTTTCCTCTTTCTCAAAGTTCACTACCATTTCCTTTAGAGCTATATATCTATCTGCATGCTCCTTTATTTTTCTTTTTTTAACATTCAGTCATGTAGATCTAAAAGTCTTCTGTACAGCACTGGACAGGTAGCGCCATTGGTTAGAGCATCATCCTGACACACCAAAGTTGGGGGTTTGATCCCTGGTCAGGGCACATACAAGACTCAGCCAATGAAAACATAAATAAGTGGAACAACACGTTGATGTCTCTCTGTCTCTCTCTCTCTCACCCCCTCTATCTCTAAAATCAACTTAAAAATTTGAAAATCTTTTGTATACAGCGTTCAGAAAGCTGATGTTATAGAGTCTGCTCCTTCATCTGCTAATGTCTTCAGGAGAGGCTAATTGTGCTCAGAAGTTCCACTATAAAGAAGAAAGAATGATTTTGTTGGGTATACTTCCCAGTCTGTGGGTGGGAAGTTAGGGGGCAGTGTAATGACTCACCCCACCTATAAACCGAGTCCAGGATGCAGCTAGGACCACAACCTGGATGGAGTCTCAGTACAGTGTTTTTATTATCACCCATATATTTATTTGCACAGTTTTCACCTAAAATGTGGAACTGATAACAACCTATAAACACGTTATAGTTTACTTGTATGAACCTTTTGTTTGTTCCAATTTCATTCCCCATTCCCATGCTTTGTGTTTCTGTTGATCTCACTTGGATTTCCCTCGCTCTCAATGGCTTTCCAAATTCTATGAAATTTAAAGACTACTTTTTAGTGAAGCCTGCTCTCACTCTAGACAAAGGACATTGTTCTTAATTTTGAATGTCCGCAGTGGTTAGCTACATCACTCCCTTCCACTTACTCAGATATAGCACTAAATTAGGACTTTATCAAATTTCTAAAAGTTTGTATTAATTAAAAAAAAAATTTGTAAATGTTTGTGTTTTTGTCTTTCAACTTGTGTATAAGCTCCCTTTGAGATAAGAATATATGTTATAGCCCTGGCTGGTGTAGCTCAGTGGATTGAGCACAGGCCTGCGAATCAAAGGATCGCAGTTCAATTCCCAGTCGGGGCACATGCCTGGGTTGCAGGCCAGTTCCCAGCAGGGGATGCACAAGAAGCAACCACACATTGATATTTCTGTCCCTCTCTCCTTCTCTTCCCCTCTAAAGATAAAATAAATTAAAAAAAAGACTATTGTATTAAAAAAAGAATATATGTTATGCTTCTTGTATCTCTTACTATCCACAAGTATATACTCATGCTGAGAGAATATTGGACAAAGAAATTAACAAAGTATGGTGGAAGGAGAAGAGAGGCACAGGTAGTCAACATGGTGGTTGGAACACATGAATCATTTCCCCAAACACCACTAAAGCGACAGCGAAGAAATGACAGAGGTTTACATGCATCCAACGGAGGAAGGAGGTGTGAAGTGTGAAAGAGATGTCACCTAGGTTTGGGAGACATTATGACTCAGTAAGGGCGGGGGCAAAAAGTAAGTGCCTGCAGGAAGTAGGATGAAAGCAGACGCGGGGATGTCTGCTGAGGAATTTGAGAAAAACAGTATTTGCAGGCAAGCTCCTCTGGAAGTGGGTGTGGGTAGAGCTCAAAGTTGAGGTCTATAAAAGAAGCATTGGATTCAGAAATCTCAGGGGGGGGAAAAAAGCCCTGGGAGGATGGAAGAAATTTCACTGTGAAATATGCAAAGAAGAAGGAAAATTGTTTGCAAATTAAATATATGAGGGCGGAACTAAAAACATTCAAAGTAAGGATTGAGAGGTAAAGTGGAAGAAATCGCCCAGAGAAGGAAGTGAAAGAAATGAGTGGGAAAACATGAAACTATTTGAGGTGCTGTCCAGGAGACCCAGTCTGAACCAAAATAAATTTCACAAAGAGAGCATGAAGAAAATGAAGAGAAAGGAATTGCCAAAGAAATAATACAAAAGAACTTTCCAGAACTGAAGGATATAAGGCTGTAGATTGAAAGGGTCCATCAGCTGCCTAGAACAGAAAATGTAAAACACCCTACAGCAAGCCACATCACTGTAACATTTCAAAGTTAAAGTAAAAAATTGAGACTTTCCAGTGAAGTCAAGTGAATCTTCCCTGCCTGCCCTCCCCCCGCCCCACACACACACAACCAAACAAACAAAACTACAACCTACAAACCACTGGGAATTAGAATAACAGACTTCTCAAAAACAACAGTGAAAGCTAGAAAGCAATAGTGCAATCTTTCGAATTTCTGCATAAAAATTATTTCCAGACTAGGTTACTTTACCCAAACAATCAGCCAAGTGTGTAGGTAGAATGAAGACTTCTTAGGCATGGATGTGTCATTTACTTTTCATGTAACCTTTCTGAGCAACTTACTCAAAGATGTGTTCCATCAAAATGAGGGAATAAAAGCTAGAAGAGAAAGACATAGTTTTCAGATATACGGAACTCAACACAGAACAAAAATAAGGAACATTTCCTCAATGGTGGTAATGGAAAGTCCCAGGAGGACAATTGTATGGTAGGCCTAGAGAGCAAATGGCCCTTATTGGAGCAGGAGAGGTGAGAGCTTCAGAAGGGTGCGGACCCTTGGGGAAGAAGGAGAAAAAAATTATGGATTATCTTCTGTGCTTTGATTATATTGAGAGGAGACTTATAACTCAGAGAGTTGGGCATCGATTACTGAAAAGTACACAGAGAACAAAAATAGTGACAATTATTCACTCTAAGGAAAACAAAAACTTTACAAAGAAGAAAATGTGATCATAGTACATTCCATGTCTTATGTGGGAATGGTATTTATACAACTACAATATTGTGGGCATTACAGATTGAAATAATAAAAAATTCAATGTTGGTAGGATAGAAAATTCATGTGTATGTGCTTGGTAAAGAGTTTATGAGAGAGAGTTAAATTCTATCTTCTTCAGTAGGAAGCCAATAGATCATACATAAAAGAAAAAAAGGAAGAGTTAACAGTGTAAGAGAATTATTCAGAAATATGAAGAAGCAGAAGAAATAGTTCAATGGGTAGAAACTGGTTGTCTCTGAGAAGAGGAGAGGCAGATGACTAATATTTTTAATTATAATATTTTAAAGACTTTTAGTACTATTTGGCTTTTTCCATGACCTGGCACGCATACATGTATTTTCGAGAAGAGAACATTTTAATTGTTAATTGAAAGTTTAAGAAGAAAAATGCAGAGAGATGGCAGTACAGGGCATGTCCTCAGGCAGAGGCGTAGAATGAGGTAGGAAAGAAGCCAGAGGGCCGTCTGGTAGACACAGAGGATGAATTTCCTCTCCTCCCAGTGTGTTTTGGCAGATTCAAGTTCATAGGCATGTGCCAGTTCATCTGGATCAGTCTGTGGTAGAAGCTGCCGCATAGGGAAAAGGATACAGTAGGGAGGGTGATGGGAGGGGGAAGTTCTTACTGAAACGCGTGCTCATTTTCACAAAGGCTTTGGTAGTAGGTAGGGTTGCAGGTAAGAGGCATCTCCAGGAACATGATAACAGTGTTGAACGCTGCTATGAATCAGATTTCATGTGATGGGTGTTTGGCAAAGATATATATGATAATGATGTAACAGTCTGTTACTTACAAACCATGTAGTAAAAATCAGCCTCCTGCTCATTATTGAGAGTTGCAAAATGCTCACAAAGGCCCCTGAATAAAATTAGAAGCTGTGACAGTTTTTCATCTTATTGATTGTGCTTTACTGCCTTTCAAAATACAGGAATTCTGCATTATTTTTGCTCAAGCTGAAAAACTTCATCAGAACATCTCATGATGGTTGGTTGCAGTCCTGGGATGGGATTGCAACTTGAATGGCCCATCCACGGCAGATCTTGCTCAGGTTTCATAGTTAAATTAACCTCATTTTTTGGAGCTTGAGTTCTTCTCTTAAGCAACTCTGGGGTCTAATCAGTTTACGCACATACACACACACACACACACACACACACACACACACACACACACACACAAATCTAGGCCTGTCCAGGAAAAGTCCAGCCATTGTTAGTATGAGAATGGCTTGCTTGACATCGATGTAACCTGGCAGCCGAGGAGAGTGGACTGGAATGTGCATGTGTGAGCAATGACGACTTCACTGTACCAGTCAGTGGGGGCGGTAGACACTGATGAGTGAGCATGTGCACTGTGTGTCCCTTGCATTCAAATTACTGGGTGAGTGGAGCAACAAATCTGCATAAAATTTGCATTAAGCTTGAACATTCCCCCGCTGAAACTATTCGGATGGTTCAGAAGGCTTTCAGGGATGATGCAATGAGTGATTGGCAGCTTCATCATAACATGCCTGCTCACGCACCACGTCTCATGCAGACTTTTTTGGCAAAGCATCAAATCATCCAGGTGACTCAGTCCCCCTACAGCCCAGATTTGATGCCCTGAGACTTCTGGCTTTTCCCAAAACTAAAATAACCTTTGAAAGGGAAGAGATTTTAGACCATCGATGAGATTCAGGAAAATACAACAGGGCAGCTGATGGTAATTGAGAGAACTGTGTGAGGCCCCAAGGTGCCTACTTTAAAAGGGCATCATTGTCCTATGTACAATGTTTTTTTTTTTTTTTTGTTATCTTGCATCTTCTTCAACAAATGTCTCTATTTTTCATAGTACATGATGGCTGGATACCTTCTGGACAGACCTCATATATTATTTATATAAATATATACACAAAGGGAGAGAAAAACAAAGAGAGTCAAAATTGGCTACTATTTATTAGTGTGATATTGATGACCTGCCTTCTAAAGAAAATAGTTCTTTAAGGAAAACACCTACAACCAGTGATACAGGGCTTGTTGGTATAAGATTCTTAATCAGGCATTGTAACAAAGCGGAATCAGAAACTCTGAGTTCTACCCTACTATTAAGTTGCTAAAAAATTTGGAGAAGTCTCTTGTCCTTTCTTGCTTAAAATTTTTCATTCAGGATGAAGTTGTTGATGTTGAATCTTGTTTATATCACATGCTGATTGTAAAAGAACAATGATAAATGTGAAAATACTTGAGAGATCATGGGGAAAAATTACAATTCAATTGAAGGAAATTTTATAGCCTTGTGTACAAATTCCTGAAAAATTCCAGACTTCTTTTTCTCTCTTTTTTCTTGCACCTTTGACTGAACTCAGGAAGAGAAGGTAAACATGTGTTTACTGCTCACCTGCTATGTTCTAGGAATTCATGCTCAATCCATTATGTTCATATAATGAATTGAACATATAAACAAAATACCTTTTCCTTGGTAATCACAGTATTTCTCTTTGAGTAAGGGACCACTTGTAAAATGATGTTTCTAGTAGTAAAATCTCTGATCGACCATTCTAAATATCTTTAATTGCAAAGTAGGATATATGCAAGAAAAAAAGTACGGTTGGCTTAGTGGATATAACACTTCCTGATTTATTACTGAACTTTAAAAATAGGAACCCATTTTCCTTTTAGAGCGGAAATTTGTGCTGGTGGAGACAAGAAATATCTGCTGTTGTATCTGATTGATCTGGCCTGGTTCAAAAGCCACACTCAGCAGTTCTAATGGGAGAGAGCACGAAATCTACAGTATGACTGGTCTGCCGAGCATCTGCTTTTTGATAGCATTGATGGTGGTTACAGCTTATTGATTTCCAGCAGAGGAAATGAGTTAGCAGGCTTCAGGATGCTCTCCTTCTGTGTTTAAAGCTCTTATACCATCACTTCTGCATGAATTCCCAGAGCAGAGCTTAATAAGGCCATGTGCATTGTTACTGGGATTATTTTGAATGCACCCTGGAGTCTAAGTGACGCTAGAAATGCCCAATTTATCAGGACATGTTCAAATGCCCTGGAAACTAATTTTATTGGTGAACATAAGATAAATTAACTCACTTTTGATATCCCAAGTTCTTTTAGAGACTCCTATAATTGGCACCCAAATAGCTTGAAAGAGTGATTGACACTACCAATACGCAAGCCACTTACCCAGGAATCCTAATCTCTGGAGTCCCCAAAATACCAATGACAAAATCAAGGGAGATGCATACTTGCTGGATCTCTGGCCTGAATGAATATTCCTCCCAAAGGCGCCTCACAGAACAGACCGCCCTTCTCTTCGAGTAGTTGTTATGAGAATAGATGTTAACATCCCAGAAGAATTAGCGTGGTACATCTGGAAGGGGCCTTGGAGACTGGCAGATTGGCAGAGGGGAAGGAGACTTAGGCAGCTGTAGTGGTGAATCATGCAAGGGTACACATTACTTCTTAGGGGTGGCGCCTGAATTTCCTGAACCCTCCAAGTCCACTGACTTTTTGAGTACAGGAAAAAATTAATTTTGTTAGTATGTATGTATTTTCCCCTAAGAAAGAACACCAAATGATATTTTATAAGCTCTCGTAGTCGTGAAAACAAACTGAGAGAAAGAATTCCCAAAGGTTTCGCCTAATGTTTTTTCCATTTGTCAATTTGTTGACCTTTAGATTTAAAAATATTTTTCAGTGAGAGGGATAACCAATATCTTCCCAAGCCCCTCAGGGACTGGAGCCCCAGAAGCCATGTTCATTCGATAAGACTCTGCCCTTATACATCGGCATCGACTCAATCAGAAAGGGAGGGTTCACCTACGTTGGGCCCATCTGGTTGTTCCCTGGGAGTTTGCAATGGGGCTTTTGGTCTGTTTCTGCTGATTGAGAAGTTGGCTTGTAGCTTGTGCATAGAGAAGCAAATGAAGTGCTTCAGCTTAGAGATAAGATGAAGGAAAATCCTCAGAGAAAGGCGGAGAGGAGAAACCACAAGGGGAGGGAGAGGGAAAAAGGGAAAAAGTGAAGGAGGGATAGAGGAAAGGAGGAGAGAGAGGGAGATAGATAGATAGATAGATATTACTGCCTTAGTTTCTTAGAATTTTCTGGTCCTTATAGGGCTCCAGTCCTTTATAGGGCTTTTTCTTCCTGCCCTTGGGATCCATGAGATAACCTAATAATAACCCTTCTTTTAATTAAGGTGGTTCGAGTGACTTCCGTTATTTGCAACCAATGTGACTTGTGTAAAACCGAAACTGCTTTAAGATATTTGTCAAATTCCTGTCAGATAGCTCAAGGTTACAGTTTTTGAGTGCCAGAATTTTAATCGAATTCCACTCTGAGGCTTTGGTCAACATTTAAGCTTCTAATAAATGACTGCAGCTTTTCTTGGTGAAATGGCAGCAGATCCATCCCCTTGATCTCAGGCTGGAAATTTAGTGGCTGGAATCATTAGCACGCAGCTTCTCTGTGGTGACTCTTAAGAAAAATGTGATTGGACTTTTAGACTGTTATCTTTCCACCCTAAGGAAGAGTATGTAGTCTGGGTCTACATGATCCCAGTCAAATTGTGCTTAAACCAAAACAATTGTTTAGTAACATCTTTGTAGTTCACTTGCAGGAGTAGTGTCTACATTTGTAATAATGATTTCATGTCCAGTTTTTATGATAGGAAAGGTATTTGGAGATTGATTTAGGTGATGATGGGTACACCAGTATTGAGAGTGAAGTTTAATATCGAAAGTGGAGCTACAGGAGTTTCAGAAATGCGTGTTTATTTCTCCCTGACTGGTGTGGCACAGTTGCTTGGACATTGTCCCACAAAGCAAAAGATCACCAGTTCAATTTCCAGTTAGGACACATGCCTGGGATGCAGGTTCTGTCCCTGGCTGGAGCGGGTACAAGAGGCAACCGATGGAGGTTTCTCTCTCTCGCATGGCTGTTTCTCTCCTTCCCTTTCTCCCTCCCTTCCTCTCTCTCTAAAAAAATAAATAAATGAAATCTTAAAGAAAAAAGGAAATGGGTACTTCTGAAGTGTTGCAGGGAAAGAAAAGTGACCATTCAAAATGGAAGCCAAGCATTTGCGATGGTTTGGACTGTAAAAAACACTTGTGGGTGAATATTTCCTTGCGTTGTGACTACTGTCATTATATTTTCCGTGCTGGTTTCCAAGATTTCCATCAGAAAAACAGAGCTGCCTATTCTAGGTCAGGTAAACTATGCCCTGTCCGCAGGGGCAAAATAAAGGTTGTTGGTTCTTAGCATTCCAGACTGAAAATATCAGGCTGTGGAGAGAAGCTCATGGAATCTAGCATTCCTCTGGGTTTCAGCAGTCAATGCCATTAGAAAATGAGGAGGTGCTAGAACGCATAGTTTCCTTCTCTTGCCTTATTAGGCACGGCTGGCCTAATAAGTGGAATTTCAAGTGATTCTCTGGGAAAGTTATGCAAGATTTTTAGCAAATCTTCAGCAAAGTTTTGAGCAGGGGAGAAAAACCCAATGTTTAGGTAAGCCGTGCACTCATGGCTATGACGTATTTGGGAGAAACCCGGGAGGCTCCCTTATTCCAAATGGTCTTCTCCACCAGCAGCGCAGCTGTGGTTCCATAATGAGAGATTTCGTTTTGGCTTAAAGAGTTGCTCCATTAATTAAAAGAAAAAGAAAAAGGAGTGCCCCCATGAACACATAAATAGCCCTGAGACGTTAACTATGGAATTAGTGACTTCCAAAAGAAGTCACTCAGGTATTGTAAATAGGAATTGGGGGCTCTTTCAAACCACATGCATCATTCTCCTTAAAATTCTGAGATAGTCCCTCTCCTCTCCCCTTTTCTTCACATTATCCCATGCGCCGTAATTCCCAGGTGTTGTGTGGGTCGGGGGCAAGAAGACTGAGAAGTGCTGATGGAATCCATGGTGTGACTTTCTGGAATTGCCTTCCTCAGTTAGAACTGAATGAGAGTAGAATATTAAAGCTAAACATTTGGATGGGAAAGGGAAGAAGAAGCTAAAATTTTTATGCTGGGAGGAGCAATGCAGAAGGAATAATTTTGAAGGTGTTTTATGGGTGGGCAGGCATGGGTGGGTGCTGCAGTCTTGTTCCTGAGCTGTCAGTTTTGAGGACAGAGATGAGGAGGTTCAAGTTTCTCCCAGAAGTAGGAGGATGGGAGAGGCTTAGAAAGAGGAGAGTAGAAAGATCAGAAGATAAGTTAAGGGTACTTAACAGTGTCGGCCTGGGGTTCTTCACGCTTCTAGGTGAACGGGAAGGACCGCATGTCAGTGCTGTCTTAGGTCCATTCAGAGTTTGAACAGTCACTTCATGGCTTCTAAGCTGAAGGAAACTAACAGCCAGTTCTCAGTTCCAAGTGATCATCAGAACCAACTGTGAAACCTTAAAAATACAAAGGTAAAATAAAAAGGAATTCTGGTGGTAAACAAAAGTATAAAAAACCATGAATATGAAAAGAAAATGTCTCCCTCATTTCTCCCATCTCCAGATATCTTGATCTCTAGATATAAATATTGTTTATTATTCCTCCAGCACAGAGAAGATGGGTAGATGATAATTCTCACTACGTAAATGGTATTATGTCCTCCATACTATTCTGCATCTTATGTTTCACTGTAGCAATCAGTAAATAGAGATCTACTTTTCCTTTGAATATCTCATAGCCTACACTGGAAAAAACGCCTAAGGCTTTATCATTTTATGCTAAAAATGTATGGGAGAGATACAGGCATGTGTCACTGGCTCTCTGACTTTATCTGAAGGGCTTGTTAAAACACAGATTGCTGGTCACATCCTCTCTACCCCACTGGTGTTTTTTATTCAGAAATTTCTCAGTGGAGAAATTTTTTATAAGGAGTATACCTTTTTATTTTACATGGGTTTCCAGGAAGGCACCACTGGGATGATTTATAAACAAGATGAAATTGCTCTGGGCAATTACGATTATTCATTTTCCCATGATGAAACGCAGGAACAAATGCGGTCCTTCCAGTATCTTCCTTTTTTTTTTTTTTTTTACAATTGGTTCTAAACAAGGACAAATTTAATTTACCGAATGGTGAGGAAGTGGATGAGGAGTCACATACCCTTCTTGTATGTGCTCCCAACCTCTGTGTCCTCATGCAATCTCTGGAGTAGTTTCTCCACGTACCAGCATTTTCCTGCTAGCATCCTTTTACCCATCTTCCCCCTCACTACCAACGTCTTCCCTGTTCTTACTTGAATAGCTGAGTCCTTTAGTCCACCAAGAAATGGAGGGAGACAAGCTGTTAGAGAGAGAGAGCTTTATAGGCTGCTTCAGCCCAGAGGAATTAAACAAGACGATCTCACTGGAAAAGAAACCGCACTTAAATAGCTTTAAACAGGACGGGTCTTCACTGGGTCGCCCTGATCCACTGCACACACCTCTTGTTTCAAGTGAACGTGGTGGTTTGGGCCAGAATGGGTTGCCAGCCAGATAGTTGAAGTGCCTTGGTCTTTCAAAGATGAACCAACACTTTGTAATGTAAGCAGAAGGAGGAAGTATGTAATAGGCTGTCTGACTTTCAGTCCCAGTCACTGGGTCCTGTGGCCCACGCATTTGGGGGGCTACCATTCCTTCTGGGCTTCTCTCAGCTAGAGAAATGAGAAACTCGTGGAACACAGTTCTTCTGAAAAGCAATTTCATCTATGTTCTAACTACGTTTATCCTGAATTAGGGGTGTCAGCTGGATACAGTATAAAGTAACTATAAAGATCATGTTCTTTAACTCAGACCAGATCTCCACTTCCAACTTTACTTTCAGGGTCGTTGGGGTCGAATAATTATACAGGAACTTATCATAGTACTTGGAACATAGAAATACTAAATACACCTTAATTTTTGGTTAGCTTTTACCCTGAAATGCAAGTGCCTCTGTGAATAACTAACCTAAAGCACTCTGGGACATGTCCCAAAATATGTGGTCCAAATTTTCACTAAACCAGGGCTTTGGGCAGTTTTCTCTCAATCTTTGACTCTATGAGTGAGACTGATTTTCAGTAGCTCTCTCTGTCTTCCGAAGGGGAAATGGGTTTTGCCAACTTTAGGAAGTCTTCAGTATTAATAGTCATTGCTCAGGGTTCTTTCCCCCTGGCCAAAGTGCTGACTCAATACTTCTTGTTTTAGAAAAAGGAAGTAGCTGACAAGCACCTGTGAACGAAGCCAAAGTAACATAGCATGTATGTATGTGCGTGCGTGTCAGAGAGAGCAAAATTCCACCCTTGAAGTGGGTATGAAAAACATTGTACGGGAAAATGAGGCTCACTGTGTGTCTACCTTCCTAACATGTTTAACTTTCATTTTGCTTCAAATATGATTTTTTTCTTCTGCCTTTAAGAAGCACTTGGTAAAGTGACTATAATAAAAGATTTATTTTCCACAGGTTTCTTGATCATTAAATTATTAAATTTGAATAGTCATCGGTTTAGCCGTGAGGCTCTGCAGCACGGCATCAAGCTCTATACTGAAGAGACGGAAAGAGAACCCTGTGAGGTGAGTGGATGGTGGGTGGCACTTCAGCCCCAACCTGTTCCCCAGCACAGCCCCTCCAAACCCAGCAGGGCAAGCCCCGTGGCCGTAAAGGCGGGCTCCAAACAAGGTAGGTTTCTCCACTCCTTTATTCACTTAATCAAGCACATAATTAAAACACCTCCCTCGGACGCCTGCTGCGTGCCGGACCTTGCCGTGGAAGTTGGGGAGATAATCTAGGGGAAACCAGACGTGAAGAGGAGAACAGGATGCATTCTGCATTCGAGGGAAGAACAGAGAACTGTAGGAACGGAGGAAGCCGTGACTAATCGCCTGTGGTCAAGCACGGCTTCAGCCAGAGGAACCGACTCCAGGCCACGTCCGAACAACACATTTTGTGGTGTGACATCAACCAGTTCCTGATTTCTGATTCTGACTGACCAGTCCCCCCAGAGACTACATTCTCTGCATCTGCATATTCCTAAAATCTGGGCCAGGGTTACGTGTCTGGCACATAACAGGCCCCCAGCCAATGTCAAGCTGAAATGACTAAGGCTGGTGTCCTTGATAAGCTTCCGATTTTATTCCTCGGTGTGTAGAACAGACCTTGCTGTTGGCGTTTAACCTGACATTAATCCTCAGTGTTAATATTAATAGTAAATTATTTGTGGGATTTTTTTGTTTCCCACTTCTAGTCCTGTCCATAATCAATCACCCCCCCCCCCCCCCGGGCTCCTGCTGCTCTGGTGTCTCCTCCTGAGACCTGGCCCGGTGCTGCCGTCTCCTCAAGGCCCTGGGTCTGTGGCTTTGTGTTTTAAGATGCCCACTTGATCCTTGCATCCCCTTATAAATTCTCAGGGGTTCTCAGACTACTTCTAATCAGATAATCCAACGATTTGCTCCAAGGTGGGGGTCCAAAAGCATCCTGGATTTTAGGGCCCTGAGTTTCTAACCATTTATGGTGGGAAATTGCCCAGGGAAGTTTCAAGGCACACTGAAGCTGATCGCATTGCGTTCTGAACTCATCCCTCAAACAGCGCCAGGCTGAAACGTGGATGCCCTTTCTGAATCCACCTAGCCCAAGAATGGGACTCCATTTAAATAACACGAAAGTTAAAGGCAGATGCCGGGGTAAAGGGGATTAAGCTCCCTGAAGGAGAAAAAAGAAATTATTATATTGAGGGATTGCTGACTATACACAGTTTATTATGCACTGTGCTGCTTTCTGATCTTCTGTCTCCTTTAATCCTGACGGAGTAAGACTAACGGTTTGTTTCCACAGGATACGTATTCGATAGGAGACATTTCTCCGTTGGTTCAAAAGGTCAATAGAAAAGCCCCAGCACAGCCCATTCTTCCCGAACAGTCCACATGTTTACCATTCTTTCTGAAGTCTTCTTTTCTGTCCACGAACTACAACGTAAGTTCCTGGAGGCAAAGCCTGGTCCACTGCTATATCCCCAGCATCTAGGAGAGAATTAGGTGCAGATAGGGGCTCAGTAATTCTTATGGATTGCGTTTGCCTGCCAAGTGGTTGACCTTGGAAATCTGAAACTCTTAATGTATTTCTTCAAAGGTAACTCATTTCAGATTAAGATGATGATGATGATGATGCGATAGTAGTGGTGATGATGAAGATAGCCAGCATTTACGAAGCTAAACCAGTGTGCTGACTTCGGGCAGCAGCGTAGAAAGGAATGGCCTCTGATGAGCTGTGAACCTTGGTTTCCACAACTTGTCCGGCGTGCTCCGACGATGACCGTGGACTTGACTGCGTGATTCACCTTGCCTAGAAGGGTGTCAGCAAACACGGTGTGAGCTGCAGCTTGATAAAGCAAGTATGCACGGGGCCTTGACCTCTGGGAACACCGCTGCTGGTACACAAGCCCAGGCTAACGTCATTTAAGATGGAATAGTGTGCGGACAGAGGGAGTGGCGTTTGGAAAGGGGCCACCCCAGCCAGTCGGGTTCATCCGGTTATCTCACCTGAGTCCCCGGGGTGCGAGCGAGGCCATTCAGGACCAGCCAACCCCAGCCAATGCATCAGCTGGCTGCAGGCTCAGCTGCCATTTGGAGAGGAAAAACTCCCCGGATGAGCCCAGCCCACAGTGCCAATCCATAGAATCCTGAGCAAATACACCAACTTTAAACCCCTAAGTCTTAGAGTGGCTGGCTATATAACAATGAGTGACTGATACAGTTACTACGAGACACCGAGATAATGTGGCATCGCGTTTCACTCAAGGGAAAACACTACAGTGTACCCTGTTATTATCTTATATTCACCCTATAGATAAAGGACCTGACGGTGAGGTTCGATAATTGGACCAAGCTGACGTAGCTCGTCGTGGCGAAGCAAAGATGAAAACCTAAGTCCGCTTCATTCTTGAGTCTAGTTCTTAACCACTGCCCTGTATTGTTTTAGTAATAACCTTTGTCACTCTGGCCACCTTGAAGGTCTGTCTCCGCCTGCTTCTTTGAAAAGCCCTATCCTGTACTTTGATGGTCTGCAGCCTTTTTGGCACCAGGGACCAGTTGCGTGGAAGACAATTTTTCCATGGACCAGGCAGGGTTGGGGATGATTTGGGGATGATTAAAGTGCATCACCACCAAGCTCACCTCCTGCTTCTCGGTCCTGTTCCTAAAAGGCCTGGAAGGTACCAGTCAGCGGCCCCTGCTATATACTTGGCTCCTTATGGGACTTCTGTCTGTGACAACAAAAGATTATCAACCTTTGACACTTGAGATTTTTTTTTTATATACAACAAACTAAGATAAAGTGTTTGGACAATTTATCTTACGAATGATCCCAGGATATTTTCAGACAGTACTGAGTTTAGTCTTCTATTACTTTTGCTGTATTTCTTGTTTTATTGTTTTTAGTAGTTATGCAGTATTGCTAAATGCCAGAGACAAAGGGAATATTGAGAAATAAATGAACTTATGCTAATACAAATGACAGATTCTATAATTTAGCAAAATATTTAATATTTCTGTCTTAATGCTTTCAATGTGGTTAGCATTGCTAACAAATTGTGGTCTAAAAGGACCATACAGTCTTGCAGCATGGTCTTTTTATTTTTTGGCTTTTGTTGGTTTTTGCTATCAGCATACTGGAGGAAGTAAAAATGTGGGGATTATTCATCTTTCTAAAATGCACGAGGGGTAGGTTGATATTCTATCAGCCCAAGAATTTTCATTTTGAAAACTAGGAAGTTGTTTCAAGGTCTGTGCAGCTTCTTTACCAGGGAGGCACACAAGTTTTTTTTTCCCCAAGACTATTACTAATTTTTGAAATTAGAAACTTCATTACCCAAGAGACTTTGACAAATACATTTAGTACTTAATTTCGAATTCATAGATCTGCCCGGGATGGGACCGAAGCCGTCATTCCCCAAACTGTGGAGGCGATAGAAGTCTTTGTAAAACTATCTCTCAGTAGAGAGCTGTAGATCCACAGAAGCAGCCTGGTGCTTGAAAGCTATTACTCGGGAACTTTAATGTGGGGCAGGCAAGGCTTCTGGAAGCCATTGGGAGAGCTATTGGGGTTTGGCAATGATTATTAAGAAGAAATAATCATATATGTACTTGTTTTCATCTAATATATTATATTACCAGGCTGTAGGGAGTGAGTTTTTATAGCTTTGGAAATGCTAACATGTGACATGGGTATTGTTAGATCCGTTTCAGTCTTACGATCTCAGAAATTGTGGGGACATTAGAAATTGTTTCACTCTGCCTTGTTCCCAAGCTTTAGTTCTTCCCGTAGACTTCTGGCCACTGAGCTGCTCTTTAAACATTTCTGTTTGAAAGGAATCACCTCGTGATAGGCTAGCCCGTTCCGTCTTGGGAGCTCCGTTGTTGTTTCATGTCTACTCCATCCAGTAAACATGTATCGCTTATATCTGCTCTTTTCTTCCGTATGGGGAGTCTTTTATCCTTATCATTTTAGACATCAGCCTCTGGATTTAAAGCATAGAAACATAATATTTCAGAAGTGGTCTCAATGGTGCTAATGGAAAATAGGCTGGATTATGACTCTGTAATCAACAGCTCTGAAATCTCAGCAGCACATCCCACGTGGTCATTTCAGCCTATGAGCTGGGAGCTCCCTGTTGTCACTGTTGTCCTGGCCCTGGCACCCAGGCACACAGGGAAGCCACGGCACACTCCTCGGTGGTCACAGCGGCAGAAAGAACAGAACACGTGGCAGAGCTTATACGAGATCTTCTGCCTGAGGCTTGCCCTCTCGTAACAAGGAAGAAACACATCTTACTCCTGTTCACATTTCTTTGGCCGGAGCAAATCACATGACCAGGGCTGAATTCAACAGGACAGAAAAACACATTTTCTCTGTGTGCAGGGAGGTAGGGGGTGGGGGTGGGGGAGGGGCAGGGGGAGGGGGAGAGAGAGAAAGAGAGACAATAGAGATATTTATGAATGGCTCTATCACAGAATACAACTAATCTTGATAAACATAGTCAAAGATTCATTCTTTTATTTTTTGTAAGCCACTGAAAATGTTGGTTTATATATTCACACTGTTGTGACACATTTGTTGGCATGAGTTACTATACCAGTATAAATTTTTCGTAGGATGCTAAACAATGGATTCTGTAAAATGACTTAAGGTAGAATTTTACATTTATCATTGTTAATTTCAGCAAGGTGCTTACCTCCCTGTTAGGTGTCCTTTCTAACTTGCCAGTCAGTACAACCAGCAAGTCTCGGATGTTTTCATTTAAATTAGAATAAAAATGTTGAAAAGCGTAGCTTTGATTGTGGAACCTTGTGATTGATCACTAGTGATGTTACCCTTTGAACAGGTTAACATCATTAATTAATATTCTTTTGGAATAATTGCTCAGCTGTTTGTGCCCAAACATCTGCTTCTCTTCAGCTAAATACCCTTTAAAGGGCCATAATCCAGCTCATACTTTCCGTCTTAAAGAGAAGATGGCAGTTTCATTGTGATGTTGCCTGTGAGGGCACATGATAACACTTAACCTAGGTGGTTTGATGTAAGGTGGGTTTGCCAGTTATTCTGAATCCCTTGGAATTGTTGGTGGTGTAGCAACGCATACCCATAAATGTCTCCAGAAATATGTAAGAAAAGTCCCTTAGATGGTCAGTAAAACCTGTAGTTTGAATCCTGTTAGGAAAGACCTCTAATCAGAAGGCAAACTTTTCAGGTGAAGTATCTTCAAAGCATCAGAGATTCATGTGAGCTTTAGACAACTCCTGTGAGAAGCAGAACCGACATACTGCACCTCGTGGTTTGGGTGTCAGGGAATCAGTAGCACCTTAAAAATAACCACAACAGGATAGAGAACGATAAAAAAAAATAAATAGACTCTGTTAACGAAATAGTTTATTAAGGAAGGAAGTAAAATGAAGCACACCGAACCGGTCATGTGCAGAATAAATATAGAAAAGCACATTTCCAGAAACACACTGGGAAAAGCCCAACCCAAATATATTGAAAAGAATCCAAGGATAGAAATAATGACTAAGTGGCCTGACATATTATCTATTGTTCGGAGGAAGAACCTCACACAGAAGAATAAATGTTGAAAAATAGAACTACATGCTAAGTGGGGGAAGCAAGTACTTTGACCAAAATATGTATATATAGTAGGAGATCAGGCTCTTCAAATTCTAAAGTGGTCTGAGAAGGCCAATTCTGCTTTTTAAGGAGTCATTCAGAGGAATTTTTGGAGTGTATTGCGGAAAGAATTATCAGTTTTCACTATGGTGGACATAAACAGACAATTTAAGTTTAAAAATCAACTGTTTGAGTAAGCCCTGAATCCTTCTGTTTTGGGGTGAAGGTACAGATACTCTTTGAGTTCCACAGTGAAAAAATTGAGTAACTGTTTATGTAACATTTCAAATACACACAGGCAGCAAATCTTATCTGGAAAGGACCAGATAGTAAATATTTAGGCTGCGTGAGCCGTGTGGTCTCTGTTGCAGCGACTCAACTCTGCCACGAGAGCCTTAAGGCAGCCGTAGACAATACAGAAATGAGCGAGTGTGGCTGGGTTCCAATAAAACTTTATTTACAAAAACAGGTAGGAGGTGGCACTTGGCCCATGGACTGTAATGCCCAGTCCCTGCTTTGGACCGTAGTTTCTCGCGGATGGTGAAATAACTGTTCGTCCCAGGTGAATAGTCCTTACTGTCAGCCCTACTGACCTCGTAATATTGACTGGTCCTCACCGAAGCAGATGGGCGGGTTACTTATATAAAGTAAAATGTCTGTTATGAGTCAGTTATTCTGGCTTTTCTCAGAGAAGGCTTCAATGTCCTAGATATGTGAATTAACAATTTAATTATTGGCGGCTTAAAAAGTCCACCTTAAGGTGGCCGTAAGGCAATAATGCAATTAAAAGGAAAAATATTAGTTTTCCTTTGTGTACCTTTCAGAAACACCATTACATTATGAATACAGATGCTCTGGTATTTTCATCTTTTCCGTCTCCATGATCCCTTGTTTACCAATGCTAATTTGGGTGCTGATTTTGAGTGAAAGTGAACCTATATATCATACATATCAGTACTACAGGGTAGCCTACTGACCTCAGGGACAGGAAGTGTTTGTTTTTAGACTGTAACATTATCTCTAAAAGATGGAGAACAGATAAAATAAGATCTGCTATTTAAGTTGACTAGATCCTGTATCCTGTAATTTCCTTTGAGCACTAGAATTCTGCAGAAAGTTTTATATTTTAAAATACTTCCAAAAATTCCCTGCAAAGGATTACTTCATCTCACAACTGTCTTTTCTACGCAAATATGTATTTTTAAGGCATTAGCGTGAGTTTTGTTAATTGAAGGGGGAAAAGCAAGCAACTAATTGATAGTAACAACATTCTTTCTATGGGAAATATTTTCATCATTTTTATTTTGCACATATTTCATCACCAGATGCACATCTGCGATAAACCAATGAGTTTTGAAAGAACAAATAATTGAAAATGGATTAAAGGCCATGCAACTAAAAAATGAAAGCACTTGAAAAATAAAAGAAAATATAGTACTTCCTAAGACAACTGCTTCCCTCTTTTGTCCCTGCTTGTGGATTCCTGTTTTTTTCTTCCGAATGCAGCGATATGAGGTGCATCTTTGTTTCCCGGCACCTGCAGTTTTTGAGGTCATGTTTAGGCGAATCTTGAGGAGGGAAGGAAAGGCAAAGGAAGTGTCCAATAGTTATTAATTGGAGGCCTTTTAGAGTAGGCACAAGCCATACGTTCTATAAGATCGTTGTTACTTAAAAAGTGCCAGCTGTCCGTCAGATAGAATCTTAGGTCTCATACGCTGCTAAAACCATGCCAGTAGAAAAGCTGGAAAATACGAGCTCTTTCCGCAGGGAGGAATGTTTGGCAAAGTGTGTTTGATGGGGTAAAAATTTCCAAGAGCAGGAGATAGGACGGGTTACAAATGGGCCCGATGCCATCCCCTCCCACCTGCCCGGTCCATCTGGTGTGTTCAAATTCTTCCTCTGAGCTGCATTTCTCCTCTTAGTCTGTGAACATATTCAGGCCTCTCCTACCTGGGAAATTACCCTCCCTTGATACTGAAATCCAACCGAAGCTACATCTGGTCCTCCTGTCTTTTCTGTTTTCCTCCCTGGTAAGCTTCGAGGTAGGAAAGTCTTTTTTCAGCCTCTGCCATCTTACCGCTCACCGCATTGCATCTGTCTCCCAACCTCTACCCTGGGGACTTTTTTCTGCAGTGGCCAAATCAGGTGGGCCCTTTTCGTTGCCCCTTCTGTTAACATAGAGACAGGTGCTGCCTCTTCGATCAAATTTATCCCTCGGGCAGACCTGGTTAGTTATTTGCATGTCTATCTCTTTCACAGTGCAGAATGTATATCCTGGTAGGGCTGAGATGATATTTAATCCGAAACCTTAAAATAATCCCAATCCTTGGGTCACACAGGTGCTTAAGAAGTGCTTGTTGAACAAATAGATTTTCCCCATTGTGCTGCAAATGATTTTCCAGGACTGTGGGAGGAACAGGGCTTTCATATAGACTTGTATTATACTGTTGGTTTGTTTAAATAATGCGGCCTGTCTTTCCACATGGTTTAGGTTTGAGGGACTCATTTCCTGTTTCTTTTAAACGGTTCCTTGCTCTGAAACCATTTTGTTCTGAACCAGGCCGCCACCCCCTCCAAGTCCAGGCCCCCTCTCAGAGGAGGTCTCAAGCCTGCAGGAGAACTCCCAGTCAGGCCTGGTGGTGCCCAACGCGGCTGCAGCCTTGGTAGCTGTGCCCCCCGGGGGGCTCCCTGTTTGAAGGGGAGGAAGCAGCTACCAGAAAACCCCGGGGAACCCGAATGCGTCCTCCACACCCAGGCAGCTGGGGCTCAAGGGCAACGATGGCCAGGACCTGCCGCAAGAGCAGCTGCCACGCAGCTTTGCCAGCCAGCTCTCTCGCCAGATGGGTCCTTTGCGCCGCGTAAGGTTTTTTAGATTATTATAGAGCAATAGAACCATGTTCTAAAATTCTGCAAGATTAAAAGGGGGAAAACTTTTGCCTGTTAACTTCACACGTGAATTCTTTTTCATGTGGTCCTCCACAGGCCTTTTCGTGATCACTCGAAAAAACGCTCTTCACGCACTAAATCAAATGCGCTCTTTTCTGTTGCTATATAGTCCTACAACCGTTACGTTAAGTTGAGCCGTTACACTTCTTTAAACGGGGAAATGTTGGAAAAGGTTCTCGGAGACTTTGGTCCTGCTGTTGCCCACGATGCCAACAGACCAGGGGATTCCTGTGACGTCAGGCAATCAGGCAAGTAGAAGTAAAGGCTGCCACACGGGTCCGATTGCTTTTCTGGAGTAAAACTCACGTAATTTTACCAAGAGATTGCAGCATCAGGAGTTCATTATACTTGCAGACAGGGATTTTAGGTACCAGAACATTGACTTTAGAGTTATTTTCCGTATTTATGATATCGACAAATTAATCACTATCTAAAATGCCCAATGGCCCTGGCCAGGTGCTGCTGGGTAACTCAGCTGGTTAGAGCGTCGTCCTGATATGTCAAAATTGTGGGTCTGACCTCTCTGGTCAGGGCACGTACAAGAAGCAACCAATAAACCCATAAATAAGTGGGGCAATAAATCTCTCTCTCTCTCTCTCTCAAATCAATCAATAAAAATCAAAAGACCAGCAATAGGGGAATGAGCAGATAAAAATAGAACAGAATAATTTGAAACCGAATATAAGCAGAAGCCAAAGAGAGGAGTAGATGCGCATTTCTGTGTAGGTCCCTCGCTCAGCAAGGTATGTGTCTAATTAACTCCAGATGAGATTTGAATTGTTCCGAGAACAAAGGCAAGTCCATTTGCAATGACTTGAGGAATGTGGAGGAGAGGTTAGGAGTCACGTTCGGAGGACTCAGCCGCGTGAATCCGATGTGGGCAGAGAACGAGAACGTCAGTGATGCGCTCTGTCACTGCGGCGTCTTGCCTGCTGGTTCGGTGGTCCACGAAACCCGTGTTTGCTCCGAATTGCGTACTTTCTGCTCCCTCCCACAATGAACTCCAAAGGGGAGCATTTTGAGCGTGTGTTTGTCTTCCTCTCGTGGGAAGGTGGGATCCCTGAGGAGCAGGAGACCATCTTTGCAGGCTGGTGCTAGCCCGAAGCTGTTGCTGAATCTCGTCAAAACATGATTCCTGAGACTCCAGCTGTGTTAGAGCTGCTCTGCGGTCTCACGGACTAGCTATACATTTGGAAGTCACAGGACTGGTATCTGCCATCCTGAGGAATAGGAGGAGTTGTAAGGAAACGTGATGTGTGTTCCTTCCAGGCCGAGCATTTCATTATCGGTCATTTACCCCCCAATTCTTTCTTGTCCCCTCTGCCACGACAACTGGCAAGGTCTGAAATAGCAGATCCTTCCCCAGTGAGAAGACATGAGACAGAACTTCCAACTAACCTGCGATGGGTATATAGAGCGAGTGAGAAATCAATCTATGTTTTTACAATTAAGAGTTTCTAAAACCAGAGTGTAGCGTAGTCTACATGAATTGATACAAATGCTTACTGTGGGACAAACACATCGGTGCACATTTACTTGGATAATCTCATTTAATCCTCACAACAAGCCAATGAGGTAGATATTCTTCTTTTCACCAGTTTAGAGATGCAGTTTATAGGGCTGAAGTATTTCTCAAAGTCTCCTAGCTCGGAAATGGCAGATTTGAATTTGCACCCAAGTTTTGTTTGACCGAGCAACTGGGACAGTTGTAGTTTACCCAGCATTGCCAAAATCAATCAGCCAATCAGTCTCAGGGCAGCCTGAAATAGGTGGTGACTCTTAACTCACACTATTTTGAATTCTGAAAGGGCAGTTTCCGCGTTCAATGAGTGCTCGGAAGGGCTCCCTTTTCTTTCCAGGCCAGACAGGATGAAGCAGATTCTCCCTGTATCAGCCATGCGGTTGTGGCCTCTTTCAGAGGCACAAAGAGCTATGTCTGGCTAAAGCAGCCCTGGCTCCCAGCTCCAGACCTCTGTGCCAAGGGTGTGTTCCCACATGTTCACGCATGAAGTTTCAGGAAAGCCTAGTATGAAAGGCAGCAGGTCTAGGTGGCGGACCGCCTGGCTGGGTCACTTCACATTCCTGTGATCTTGGTAAACTTAAAGGTAACTTCTGTGCCTTGATTTCTAGTCTATGAAAGGGGAGATCAATATGGTAAACCCCGTAAGTTATTGTGAGGATTAAATAATGTATGTCAAGTGCTTAGAACAGGGCCTGGTGTGTGGCAAGCACTCTTTCTCCTTTATCTGTTTATACCCTGATTCATTTGTACCTTTACAAATAGCCACTGCAAAGTAAGCCTATCTCTAGTTTAAGATTCTGGAGTTTTCTTCCAGCAAGAGGAAAAGAGTCTTAAAGTGGTGAGTGGCCGGATTTGTTTTTTTTAAATTTTTTCCACCACATCAAGGATGCAATACTTTACTTAGAGAAGAGAGGTTAGCAATGTTCCAGATGCAGGAAGTAAAAGGAACAGGGAGCATTCTTTGTGAAAATACTTTAAGATACTCTTCTAACCCTCATTTCAAATCTGGGTTCTCACCTTTTCCCCACTAATTCAAAGGGAGGTCTTTTCTCTCTCTCTCTCTCTCTCACACACACACACGACATAAAAAATATTTTTAACAATATTTTTTCTTAGAATTGTTATGTGTATGTGTCAAAAATGATTTTTTTAGCTCATTTTGAAAGTTTGCTTGAGGACAATTGTTAAGATGCCCTAAAATGAACCAGCTTCCTTCTGAGGGTGGGCGAGTCATTTCCCCTCTCCGGTCTTATCTGCTTCTTATCTGCAAAATGAATGGATTAGGGTCGATAAGCCTTCCTATATTTGGTGTTCTTTGATTCTGCCATTCCCTGTGTAATCCGCGCCCCAGGAATGCGGGTCTGGAGCTTGTTTCTGCTTCAGACTGTGAAGGAGGAACCAAGCCCCAGCTCCCGGGCCGCTGCCTGCGAGTTAAGGAAAAAGAGAAGCTGCAAGCCCTTCTCTTTGACGTGCGAGCTCTCTGCCACATTAACCTCTTGTTGGTCTAGTGGGAGCGGCAGAGGAACTCCGCCTGGAGGCTGAGAACAGGGATGGAGAACAAGTCCATTTTCTTTTCTGTGCTTCTTTCTTCCCCAGGAGTGAGATGGGGGAGGAAAAACAGTGGTCTTTGTTGGGAAGCCAGAGTCCCAAGCTTCAACCTAGAGGAATGTCGAAGTCCTAAAAAAAAAAAAAAAAAGTTACGGAGAAGGCTTGCAATTATGTACTTAGTCACAAGAGGGTAAGAACTTTCAAGGCACGGGGTGGAAGAGACACAAAAGTCAGGAAGTGACCCTTTCGTCGGGATTTCGGAGGCCGACGAGAAACAAAGTGCTCTCACAACTTGGGAACTTGGGCCGTACCATCCCGCGGGGCAGGGGTGGGGAGCCGGGGACAGGCCCGTAGAAACTGACACCCTCGTTCTTAAGGAGCCGGGCGTAAACCGAGGATTTCCACGCTGCAAAGACGCAGGGTCCGCAGATCCCCCGCCCAGAAATGAAGGAGGGTTCCAGGCGGCCCTTCGGGTCCGGTCTGCTGAGAAAGGAGCCCGCGTCGCCCCGGCCCGAGCCGCCCCCCGAACCGGGCCCTGTGCGCGCCCGGCCGGGCCGCGCGCCCGGGTCTGCAGGATGGCGTGCCGGGGCCGGCCCCTCTGCGGTGCGGGCGGCCGGGAGGAAGCCGGCCCCGGGGATGAATGGCGCTTTGTTCGCCGGCGGCCGCGGCTGTCCTCGGCAGGCCCGGCCCGCACAACGGAGGCTGTATGCGAGGGGAATGGAAATGAGCCTCCGGCCCTCCCGCAGGAGCCCCATCCCCTTCCCTTCGCAGCGCGCAGGAATGCTGGCCAGCCGGAAAGGAACCCTCGCTGGGAACTCCGCTCTCGCGGCTCTGAAACCCCATTGAGAAGAGCCCTTTGATGCAATTAAAGCGCATTTCTTTGCAGGCCTGGGAGGAGGGGAGCCCCGTCAAGCTTTGCTCTGTCTCAGAGCGAGTGTGTGCACCTTTGTGGGGAGGGTTACGGAGCGAGCAGGCAGGAACTTGAGCTCCCTCTCTCGCAGACGTTCTGTAACATCATAAAAGCCTGCCCTAAAACAGATTGGTTTTCACCGTGGGTGGAACCCAGTTTGGACAAGATCCAGGCTGACCTGCGGGCCTTGCTGCTTTGAAAGGCTCTTTGGTGCGACTTGCACCACCTGCCCTGCTGTAAGGGCTTAGGCGGGCAAGAAGCTGCGTTTGGAGGAGGAAGTTGTTTCTGAGGTCACTGCTCCTCTTTTTCCATGTTCTCAGAGGCGGCGTGGGCCATGTCTCAGGTCCAGAAATGGTCACGGCCAGAGCTGTAAAAAATGATGTAACCAGTAAATGTTGAAGGACTTAGGATGGGGCGGCTATTTTAATATTCAGATGATTCTCTGAGATTTCCCTGCTTCCTCCGTTGGTACAACTGTGTGTCCTCCCCCTACCAAACTCCACGTATTCTCTATGAGCTTCATTATTTTCATCTCTTAAGATGAGTATTAAAAGGCCAGAGAATTCATATCATAAAGGTCTGGGTGCCTGTGGAATTCTTTCCAAATTGCAGGTGAGCGACCGATCTGGCACATGCGGAAGATGTATGGGAATGGGACGCCAGGCAATCTTTGTATAAGATCGTACGAGTGCCTGTTTTGTTGACTTTGTAACGCATTTCCAGCGTTAATAGTTTGTCTTACTGCACTAGAATATTCCTTCTTGCGAACATGAACTTGTCTTTCTTATTCAGGTATCCCCTGTGCCCTGAGCAGTCTCTGACCATGGTAAATGGACAACAAATATGTACAACAAATGAATAAAAACCAGGAATGTAAGGAATTAAGACTAACTTAGTCGCTGTTTTTTTTTTTTTTTGTCATTTATAAATCTAAACAAGAAATAGGGGGAGTGAGGTGGGTATTGGGGACCCTTGGCTGGGCAGAAGTTCAAGAGAAGTTTGAGTAATGGCAAACCATTTTTGAGAGCACACATGTGCTGCAGTGTTTCCTGAAATGACCCAAGGCAGAGTGGGGCACTCGGGTGGAGGGGTCATTCTTTCCCAGCAAGGGGACCGGTAATAGTGGCAGGTGTGAGTCATGGTTTATATTTCCAAGGAGTGTGAGTGGTCCATCCTTCTGTCATCCTCCAAATGGCCCATGGAAGCAGGCAGTAACGGTAATGGCCATGCTCGATGGGCATCATTGTTTCTTATGTGTTGATCTAAATATGTCTCCATGGTTCTTGTTATTTTGGGTCTTGTTTAGACGTCTCGCTGGAGTGTTTCCCTCTGAGGCATTGGATACGTGAATATTTTCCAATTCAATAAAAACCAGTCTACTTTTGCATTCCGATGAGGAAGCTCCTAAGTATGAGATAATAGAGGACATCCTACTTCAAATATATCTCCAGGTATCTGCAGGAAATAGCACTTAAGTGGCATTGCCGTAAATAAATAGAGCTGTCCTCATATACCTCCGGTCCCATTACTGCCCCCTAACCCCAACATACACACAATGATTAGGTGGTGAGTTATAGAAAGTCCATTTAAAAGATGGGACCCCATGACCTGGCCGGTGTGGCTCACTTGATTGAAGCATCATCCCATAAACCAAAAGGTTGCAGGTTCAATTCCCAGTCAGGGTACCTGCTTGGGTTGTGGGGTTCAGTCCTCAAAGACTCTGTGTTTCGGTATTTAATCCTAGGGAACTCTTCAGTTTAGATAGTGACCAGACCCTGGATCCCAAAGGGCATATTAAAGCTAGCTCATCTAATTTGATAAAATCAGATTACCTATATTATATACTGCTCCATTTTTGGAATATTTAAATTATTATCTTAAGTTTCCCCCCCTCTTATGTGTCCAGTAGCTAAAAAATGAAGAGAAGATCTCTTCTTTATTTACCAGTTGGCCTATGGCCTTTCTAGCCAGGGCTCTCTAGAAGTTAGGGTGGAGACTTCTATTTGTCCTGTCTTTTGGGGCAATAAAAATGGAGGGGATGCCTCATTCAGCCAGTCTTTGGCTCTTGAAACACCACAAAGAAATGCTATTTACTTAGTCTCTGGACTCCTAAGTGCCAGGGTGGCCCATGTTGACTCAAATCTGAGTCCTTACAGCTAGGTGGGGCTGCACGGACCTGTTAGTCATGTGAGGTTGCCAGGGCAACTTAGTCTTCCGAGCCCGGAGGCTTCGAGAAGTATAAAGAAGAGACTACAGGACACATTACAACTTATGGGCCTGTGTTCAATAACATGTCATCTTTCGGTAACGGGACTTTTATTTTTATTTTATTTTGTGGGATTGAAAGATCAGAAGACGGAAATTGGCTGGGGAGGATAAAGAAAAGGAAAAATGAAGCGGGGCCGGGGGGGGGGGGGGGGGGACGACTCTTCTGTTCCTTGTGTGGGCAATGGTTAAGCAAGGAGAACATCTGGTCCTGGAGTGGGTCTCTGCAGCGCTGCTTTTAATTACTCCGTCATTTGGTCTCCTACTAAATTAGTGACTGTGGGAGCAGCTTGACTCTCCAAGCTGACAGGCCTGGGGAGCTCAACTTAGCCTGCCACATACTCAGAGGGGAAACACAGAGCTTCCGGTTTCATATTTAAACCAGGGATTGACTCATAATTGTAGCTGTCAGGAGGGTGATGGAGACATTATGTAATCTGGTTCTTATGGGGATGTGTGTTTAAGGTTTCTCCTCTGTAAATTCCAGAGGAAATTTTGCGCCCATTGAGGGAGAGCTCGCTGGTTGCTCTGCGGTGTGCCCTGCAGGGTAATGACAGCGCTATTAAAAGTCCCTAAGTCTGCCCGAATCCAAACATGAATGAATTTCCCCCTGAAAGGCCCTCCTGTTTTTCCATAGACTTTTAAATGTGGATGAGGTTAGGCGAAATCTGGTGAACTCCGAAGAGGCAGTGTGTTGACCCAGAAGGGAAATTTAATAATGACAAGCCATTCGGGTCCACACATGTTTTTTTCTGGACCGCACGGTTCCCCTTACTCATTCCCGTCATTTCTAGCCCCAGAGATTTGGAAGAGAACACCAGTTGCTCCTAGGAAACAAAGTGCTGGGGCGGTGGATCATTTGTTCCATTTTCATTCTGCTTGTTACTCGCCTCTTGGAGGTCTCTGTGGGCTGCTATAAATGCGCAGGGCAGCCAGCGGAGGCTGGAGACAGACCCAGTGTTTGCTGCCACGGGCAGGAGAGTCAGATGAGGCTGTTTAATTTTAACCTTAAAAGAATGTGTTTTCAACAGTTTTTGCTAGAGGAAGATTTGGTTTTTCATTGGATTTTTCTCCGAACCAAATACGTTTTAGCTACATGATAAGAAGGCTTTGTGGACAGAGAATAGTATTCATAGGAGCATGATAGTAAAGACTGAATAAAAACTTGAAAGGTGAATTGTCAGTGGGTTGGTTTGTTCTGGGGGGTAATGGTGGGGTGGAAGGGGGAGGACCAAAGCCCTCCAGAGCTCCCTGGCTGCTGCTGGTCTGGCTAGCTCTCTGCTTCTATACGTTCCCGTCCTCTCTAAGGAAGTAGTTTTAGCTAAAATTAAAAGCTAAGTGTATGAAAATGTATAATTAATTAAATGCTAGATATCAACATTTACATATTAGGTTGGCCAAAAATTTGCTTATTTTTTTCTGTGTGGTGGCTCTAGTAGCACTTTAACTTCATTTAAAACAATTTTAACTTTAACTTCATTTAAAACAATTTTGTTAGATTGTATGGTGACAGCTGTCATATCAGTGTGTGTCTAAGAAAGAACTTATCAAAGTTGGTGCATTTTTGTGTAGCTGTTTTAATAATGAAGATGGAAGAAAATACACAACGATTTTAGCAGATTATGCTTTACTATTTCAAGAAAGGTAAAAACGCAACTGAAACACTAAAAAAGATTTGTGCGGTGTATGGAGAAGGTGCTGGGGCTGATGGAATGTGTCAGAAGTGGTTTGTGAAGTTTTGTGCTGGAGATTTCTCACTGGACGATGTTCCACAGTTGAATAGGCCAGTTGAAGTTGATAGCAATCAAATCAAGACATTGATTGAGAACAATCAGTGTTACACTGTGCTGGACATAGCCAAGTCAATAAAGTTATTGGTGAAAATGAAAAATGGGTCTTTTATTTGACAGAAACTACTCGATGGACTTTTCGGTCAACCCGATATACCGATGGAGGGGGCAATCACTTTCTGTTATGATCTCTGTTTTTTCCTAAAAAAAAATCAACAATTACAATAATTGGATATTTTCCCATTGGTCTTTGGAACATGTTATTAAGAGTGGGTAATTCGTACTTTTCAGGAAGCAAGTGGAGTTATTTTAATGAAAAATAATATAATAATAAAATTAAATAATATTAAGTCGATATATTAAAATAATGCATTCTGGTATTTGTACACATGCAAACGCATATCTGAAGGAACAGTGAACCATTTTCCCCATTCTCCCGCAGTCTCATGCTGTGTAATCTCTAAGGAACAGTGCCACTCTAATGACTTGATGTCCTCTCTCCCATGAGAATGAAGTTCCATGTGAGTACCGTACAGTCACCGTAGCGTGGGACGTTATGACTGTCGGATGATGCAGGGATGGATAATTTCATGAGCTGTCTTGCTTCGAAGTGTATTCCTTCTCCTAGTCATTGAAATGCAAAGACTTGATGGGGCTCCTGTTGAGATCCTTTCAGAGGCAACCGTCCTTGTAATGAATTCTCCATCAGAAAATTAGGTACTGAGCTGCCTGTTTTTATTTCCCCTGTACTGGAACCTACACTGGATGGGCTAGAGATTTCTCTTCCAATCAAGGGCCAACAGCTTGTAAAAAACAGCAAGACAATGGAACAATATGAGCTTGGAGCTAGAACACACCAAGCTGAGCATCGGATCTAGTCAGCAATAGGGCTTCTCTGTTCCTTGACTTCTCTAGACAAACCCAGGCATTCATCATGGGGGATGAGGGACCAGTCTAACGGAATAATGGCTAGAATTAATACATTACATTTGATTAAAAGGAGTGAATAAATATTTACTACATGACACTTAATTAGGACTGAAAATGGTTAAATGTAAATTAGTTGAGATTTGCTTTTCCTCAAACTTTGCAAACTATAGTTAACACATGTGTCTCAAGTTGCTCCAAAACTCTTTGAGAACTTCAGTTGTTTGTACATATGAGGGGGAACCCCCCCAAACTGGAATTTATTTATAAAATTTGTGTATTTATTCTTACATATTTAAACCTCAGTCACCTTCAGGGTACTCTCCATTTGATGCAATACACCTATCGAGATTTTTTTTCTACTGCTCAAAACAGTTTTTGAATGTGTCAATTTTGATGCCTCTTCCACATCGGCAAAATGTCCCCTTTGAGGACTTTTTTCATCCTGGATAACAAACAAAAAGAGTCACTGAGGGTGGCAGATCAGGTGAATAGGGAGGATGGGGCATGGGGGTCGTGCTGCTTTTGGTCAAAAACTGCTGAACACTCAGTGTGGTGTGGGCAGGTGTGCTCGTAAATCCGCCATCATGAAACGGGCAAGTGCGTTGAAAGAGTGTTCAGAAAAATTCGCTGAAGCCAAACATAACCTCTCACAACAACGCCAGCCTGGTGCACTGATACAGACGGGTTCCTAGAACACTCACCTAGTGGGGAAAACCTGTACAAAATGGTGCCCGCCCTCCAGAAGATAATTCTGGCGTTTTGGGGTCCCGCCTTATAAATTACAAATTCCTTATCAAGGCTTTCAAGGCCTACCTCAATCTGGCTTCAATTATCTTTCTAACTCTATTTCCTAATACTCCCAACCTGCCCTCTTCACCCTAATTCCCACGTCCTCACCTCCCATACGCTATGATCCAGAGAATTTAAACAACTCTGTTTTCATAGCTGCTGCCTTTAGATGCGACTTCCAAGCTCCTAGCTCCACAAAGCCTGCCTTTGCTATCCCTAACCGGAAGTAAGGATCTCTAACTGAACTCCCATGGAACTTGATTTATAATTGCTCGCAGGGCATCTGAAGGTACAAAGATTTATCTTCATGCCTCACCCAGCTATTTCTTATAAGTTCCTTGACGTTGGAATACATATATGATGCATGGTGTGTCCGAGAGTGCTCAGCACTCTGCTTGCCCATGAGAGAAAGTCCACGAATGTATGTAGAAGGAATGAATAAATTCTAGCTGTGACATTCAAAATCTTTAAATTTCTCCTGAAGTCTGTACAAGAGAGAACTTCAGGGTTTTTTTTTTTTTTTTTTTTTAATAAGATAAGATGTTGACTCCTTTCACACATGGCGCTCTTGTTTCTTCCTTAAATGGACTGAGTCCGTGTCCATTTGCCACCTTCAAAAACTAGGAAGACTCAGACCCCAGGGGCCGGACGTGGAAAACCATGCCGGGCAATTGGTCCGGTCCTCGCAGGGATGAGGGTAAGGGCCAGGCGGGTAAATTCACTTGCTAGACTAGCAGCAGATCTGTGACACTGCGTTTTTAATTTTTTAACAGAATTGCCGCCGGGTCTACTGTTGATGGTCTTTTATCACCTTTCCTTCCCTTTCTTTCCTGGGTGATCTGTCGCCTCTGGCCAGCTACTTCCACTCAAATCGGACTCTGAGATAACGGGCTAAGTCGGAGGATCTGGGTTCCAGAGCTGGCTCTCCCACTAGCTGCGTGGCTTTAGGGAAATAAAAAGAAGAATTAGGTTCCTCAACTGTGTAGTGCAGACAAACAGCTTTGTTTGGAAAATGCAGCATATTTTTTTCCACAGCGTTGTTCTGAGAATTCAGAGGAAAAGTTTAGGAGAAACAATATTGAAAACTAGAAAGTGTTTTACATTTGTAAGGGCTTATCATAAAAATTAATAGTATTAGAGGCTCTCTTTTGGGAAACTTATTAAATCACTATTTTCATTTGGACCCTTGTTAGTTAACGTATCTAACTTAGATAAAGTAGAGGCATTTGGAATTTTGGCCCTGCCATTTTTGCTAGCTTTGAGACTCCAGATAAGTTGGTTCCCTTCACCCAAGCTTCATTTTTCTTAGTTGCAAGTGAATATGAAATATGTAGCTCAGATGATAGCGAGAATTATTAGTGTGGTGGCCTTGTAATATGTCAACCCAGCTAGATTGAAATTTGGTTCCTGGAAATCCCTTCCCTAAACGTGTCTGGTCCGGATGGGCCACAAGAGACATGTTTGCAATAAGATTTGGAAGTTAGAAGCAAAACAGCAACCGTTTTGTGTTTTACGCTTGTGAAGTTAGGGAAGGTGGTCTTGCAGCCTGCACTGGCAGATTTCGTGGCTACCTATTGGTTTACGTCCCTGGGGTCCTCCTCTAAGTTCTCTCACCTGAGGCACATGCATGTTTAGTTGTGTGACAAAGGGCCCTGGACAGCAACATCATCGAAGTCAGACACAGCGGTAACACTGCAGCTTGCAGTCTTGCCCCGTCCTTGTGGGTTCCGGGGTGTCCTCGCTCGCCCCTACTTTCTATCTTCTTCCCGATGACCTGCCCTGTGTACTTCAAGTTTCAGCCTCAGACGAGAGACTTACAGAGACAGCTTCACCAGTCCCACCACCGTGTAAGGTCCGTAAGATCCACTCCCCTCCCTCCACCACCAAAACACACGCACACACCAATGCTCCCGTCATCATTATCAATATTGCCATTGAGATGTCAGAGAATTAGGCGGGATTGTCTAAAGGCTTTATTCATTTATTCATTCCGTAGAGCATCCCAAAGTCCTCTCTAAGATTTCTCCAGATTCCTGTGGAGTTCACATTTTCATGGTCACTTTTGGCTCACCAAACCCTTCTTAATCTGTACGAAGGACTTATTCATACAAAGCACTCGTGAGTAATAACTGTCTTTTACTAAAGACTTTGGTGTCAGGGGCAGATGGAAGAGTTTATGTAGCAAGAAAACAAATAATTTTCCATTGAATTTCAGGCACCCTGTTTGTAAAATGTGTCTCTACCATCTCATCCTTAGAGAACGTGCCTAGTTCCCCCACCCTCTACACCTGTAGCCACACTACAGCTCCTTGGCCTTTTCCCTCTCTCTTCTCCTCTTCTGCCTCCTTTTCTTGCCAATCTCCCCACCCTCTGGTTTTCAAGCACCGATCAACTTAACCGGCTCTTCTTTTTTTGCTTAGATTATTGTAGACATATATCCATGGCTTAGAAGCTCACCTTCTATTCCCAACATCTATTTTTCCAAGAGAAATGCTATTTCAGTTGTTAAGAAATATGTATTTTAGCGCCGACAGGTGTGGCTGTTGATTGGGTGTGGTCTTGTGTTGGTGGTTTGATTCCTGCTGGGGGCCCATGTGAGAGGCAGCTGATCGATGTTTTTTCTGTCACGTTGATCCTTTCTCTCCGTTTTTTTCTCCCTCCCGCCTCTCTCTCTAAAAATAAATAAATAAAATCTTTAAAGACAAGAAAAGAAATAAGTATTTTACCTGGTTACAACAGTAACAAGAGCAGGAAACATGGAGTTAGCACTTACCCTGATCCAGGCTCCATGAACTCTTTGTATTTTAATCAATTTCCACAACACTCCGGCACAGTGGTCTGGCATGAATCTCTTTTTTAACAATGTTGAAATAAGTTTGCAGAAATAATTTAAAAAAACAAGAACAATTTAAAAACCTAATATTTATCAAGTTCTTATATGTCAGACACTGTTTTAAGAACTTCACACGTATTTTTTATTTTTGTGTTAACTTGGTGCAACTCTACAAGTTAAGAGTAACTATCACCAAGGAAATTGACACACAGAAAACTTAGGAAATTTGCTCCAGTTTACACAACAAATAAGGAGTAGAGTTGTGAACGGAAGCCAGACTGTTTGAAACCGAATCAAAGGATACTGTTTGAGAAGGTAGGAAAAGATTTCGATGTTTTCTGATATAGTTAGTAGCCTCCTAACCTGTCTCTGTGAAAACTTTCTTGGCTAACCTAGTTTTCAACCCATCCCTCGCATTTTATACTCTTCATCACTGTTTCATTTTTTCTCCTTAGCACCTAATGCTATCCAACATGTTATAAGTTTTACATAGTTGTCATTTTTATTTTTTTGTCCCCACCACTGGAAGGTAAGCTCTGCCAGGGCAGGGTTGTTTTTGTCTGTTGTGTTCTCTGGTTGCATCCCTAGGGCTCACCAGAGTGGCTTGCATATAGTAGATGCTCAACAAGTAGTTACTGAATAAATGAGTGAATGGGTCTGCTTACGTAGAAGTCAAGGCCTTCTAATTAGGTACTGGAGATACTTCAGGAACTAAACCCTTTTGGAGAGAATGTGAAAAGATTGTAAATTGCTGGGCCCTAGATATCATCAAACTTATTGGAGAAGGGGGGGGGCTCAAAGACTGTGTTCCCCTAGTTCCTTCCCTCTCATTCCTCTCCCCTCCTCTCCCAAGGACACATTTAACTGCCTTCACGCTGTTCAGCTGCCTACTTATGAGCCTACTCTCCAACACTGGAGAATATTATTTGACTTGCCAGTTCACTTTCTCCATTTATCAATTGGAGATAACTGTACTTAAAACAACTTCAGAACGATTTGGAAGAGATCAATGAGATGACAGAAATAAAGTAAGGCATTGATTCTTAGGAGGGCTCTGCCTGTAAAAACACATACGAACATTCAAATAAAATACTTTTATCAATCACCTCTCCACAATCTGAGGCTTTTACCTCCAGGAAGTAACTTATTAACATTTGTAAACCTGATGACTTGTGGCATGTTGCTATATTCGACCTCAAAAAATTATTTAATAATTACTACATATTACCTTTCATATAAATGTAGAAATTTTTTAAATGAGGAAGTTAATTTTTAAATGATTTTTAAAATTTATTTTTCAGTTACAGCTCACATATATTATTACATTAGTTTCAGGTGCACAGCATAGTGATTAAACATTTATATAACTTATGAAATGATCACCATGACAAGTCTAGTACCCATGTAACACCATGCATAGTTATTACAATATTATTTTCTGCATTCCCTATGCTGTACTTTACATACCTGTGACTGTTTTTTGTAACTGGAAGAAATTATTTTTCAATTTGGTTTTCTATTTAGGTTGTTCAAATGTATTAAAGTAATGTCTTGAATTAACTAAAAGGATAACGTTCATTCATTAATTCAACAAATATTGTTGAACATCTATTGTGTCAGACACTGTTGAAGTGCGCAAAGCAGCTAATCCTAGATGAAAAACAGACAAAAACCGTGTGTTTTTGTTCTACTGTTCTCGGAATGATGTTTCTAGAGGTTTCCTATTGTATTAGTGTGGTAGGGCTGCCGTGACAAACTACCACAGCCTGGGTGGCTTGAGCAAATTTTGGAGGCCAGCTGTCTGAGATTTCTAGATCTGAGATGGTTTCATTTGAGGCTTCTCTCCTTTGCATGTAATTGGCCATCTTCTGTCTGTGTCTTCACATTTCCTGCTGGCTATGCCTGTGTCCAAATTTTCTCTTTCTATGAGGATACTATGATAACGGATTGAAGCCTGTCTGAATAACCTCATTTTCACTTAATTACCACTTTAAAACCTCTATCTCCAAATATCGCCACATTCTGAGTTACTGGGAGTTAGGACTTCAGCATGAATTTGGGGGGACACAGTTCAGCCCATAACAATTATTCTAAAGTATTGCTGATCTCTTTGAGTCTCAGTTTACTTGTTTAAAAATAGTAATAGTACCCGCTCTCCATACCTGTTATAAACATATTAATGTATTCTTTTTTATGCATATGGCAGTAAGTAGACATAAAGCTAGTTTTTGGACTGGCAATTGCAGCCACATGTAAATAAATTTACTTTCTGGAGTGACACTAATATTATCAAAGATCACAGATGGACCAAGATTTGCTCAGAACTACACAAAACTACCTAAGGAGGCAGGGAAACTGTTTTCTAAGATTTTACCGTTTTTGGAAAGTGGATATCAAACAGCTGAGTATTACCAAATGGGACTACCAGAAGTATTGGGCCAGACTAAACTTTAAACCAGACTTGATTAAAAGTTAATTTAGCTCTGGCTAAGCAATGTCTAGAAGCTGGGAAGAGAAGGCACAAATGAAATAAAGGAGTTAAACTTGTGGTCTTGCCCAATCGTTGTCGCCATAACCATCATCTCTGTCCTGCCATTTTTACCATGTCGTATCGAGTGTTTTTACTACCTTATTCTTTCATGCTTCTGTCTTCTTCTCAACAAGTTTGTGAGCTCTTTGGGGGTAGGAAATATGTCCGGCACTGTTTGTCCATGTCCTTTGGTGCCTTGTGTAGTGCTGGGTGCAGAGCTGGGCTTGGCAAGCACGAGATGGCCCACTGTGTTGGCTTCCAGTCCTGGTTGCTGAGTGCATCAGCCCGAGGAGTGGTGATGGGAGGAGAGTAGGAGGGAAGGGGATGGCTGGCAGCCATAGCACAGCCAAGAGTGGACAGCCACGTGGCGATGGTACTCTTGGCCTTGATCACATTGTTGGTGGAAGTCTGATGAGGCAAAATGGAGAGGGATGACTTTATAACCTCATGAAATATCTCCAGAGCAGGCGTTTTACAGTCTTATGGAATATAGACTTGATATTATTTGAAAAGGAGCTGATTATTAGTTTCTTCTCAGCTTTAAGTCACACAATGCCATTGAAAATGCAAATGATTTGGTGGTGGGGGTGGGTGGGGGGAGGAGTGGAATCAAAACAGAGACTTTCTACTGAACTTCTTTTGACAATAGTTATAGTAAACGTTTTGGCTAGCAAAAAGATTAATTTGTTTTCAAAATTAAAAAAAAGTAACATGTGGAAAATATTATGTTGATGCATGTTTTGCTGAACAGATGGTGACAGTCCACAAACTTCCCAAGGATTCCTCTTACAGGATGAAGAGGAAGCCTTTTAATTCTACCAAGTAAATGAGAGTCACTGAATCGCTATGATTTTTGTCTGTCTCTTCTTATAGAAATGCTCTCTTTTTATCACCAAATTTTTCTTCCCAATAATTTTTAATAAATTCCTTTAATCTGCAGTATCCAATTAGCATCAAAATGTAAATGTTTATTTTTTCGCTTGTCTGGTGTTTCTCAGCAGGGAACTCCTTGTCTTTGTATTAATACCTGTTCATGATTTCCATTCTGAGTCTCTGAAAGCACATCAGATGTAACGTGTGTTGGCCAGTTAGTCAAGTCTTCATTTTAGAGGTGGGGAAACCAAGGACTGAAAGTTTCCGTGACCCTCATCAACATTTCATAACAAGTCACAGCTGAAGTAAGCATTAGAAATAGATTTATTGGCTCTCCAATCATTGGCCTTTCACTATTCTTTAGAAACCGTGATTCTTATCCTACTTGGACCTATTTTACTTGTGTGTTTTCTTTTATGTGCTGTCCTCTTAGAAGAGTCTAGAAGCATAGGGAAGACATTTGCCTGTAGTCTCTCACTCCTCTACCCTCACTGTTTGTTTTCCTTTGAAATAAACCACAGCTTCAAGTGGACCCTCCCAAAGGGTTTTTAAAGATGAGTCGGACACACAGCTGGAGACCGAATGATGGTTGTTAACCAAGGACTTTCTTATGTCACAAGTCATTTCTCCATCCGGGGAATGCAATGAGGAGAAAAACAGTTGATTGATGGAGTCGTTAAGATAAGGTAGGTCCTTGCGTAGGTCATCTCGTTTAATCCTCACTACAACCCTGTGAGGTTACTGTTATTCTTAGGAAAGAATTTTGCAGTTGAGGAACATATGGTGTAGAGAGGTTTAGTGATTCGCCAAAGCTCTGCAGGAAGGTGGGATGAATCTGGAATGTATACCAAAGGATTCTGATTTCAGAGACCGAGAACTTAGCAACAATGCTATGCCTTCTCGTGGGAAATCCCACACTTTTTAAAGTGGAATTAAGAGGTTTAAACGATGACGCTGATATTTTCAGCATATTTAGCCATTTATCTTCTGCCCCAGATAAAAAATCATGGGACCTAAGGAAATACCACGCCTTGGAAACAAGCTTGGCAATTGTTTAAATTCCTTAAAAAGGGGCTATAACATCACACTGTAAAGCACTTGGTTTTTCCTCGGTAGGTCTACATATAGGTTGAATCTCTAAAGTTGCTTTAGTCTTAAGGCCCGTTGTTCTTTATGTTGAGCAATTAGTAAAGAAAACTGCCTTTTCTTTCGTCCGGCGCTCCTCGGTCGGGAAAGGCAGAGCAGCAAATTCTGGGTCCTGAGAGTGTCAGCAGACAAGACGCCCTTCCTGCAGGACAAGTGCCATGCACTTCATGCTCTGCCATTGAGTGAGTCAGAGGCTAATTATTACCCTGACCTTCATCACCTCTAAATTTTAAATACCGGAGCATAGAGGCACCACAGCCTGTATCAAATTCCACCAAATTGCTGGCTTGTCCTCGTAACTTCTTTTGACTTTCCCATGCTGTTCAGAAGGAAGGGAAACTGGATAAAATTCAGGAACTTTACCGAAGATTTCTGTTGTTTTTATGTAGCATTTGATGTTTCTAGATGCTGAGGGGCCAAGCAATTCAGAGAGGGCTGCTGTGTTAGTTGTCTTCAGTGTAGAAAGAAAAAAGCAGGGCGTTTTATTTTCTTTTAAGTCTTGATGATGGTGTGTTTACACTGATTTTCGCGCGTAGCTCTACCGTGTGACTTTAAGAAAGTTCCTTAATTACATACCAGCTTGCTTTTAAAAAAAAACTAGGCGTTCTATGGAGCACAGAAATTTTAGGGGTCAGAGAAGTTTTGTGTTTCTTACACATGGTCACCTTACCCAGCGCTTAGCAGATCCTTCCCCTTGTCTGCCTGGCAACCCTTCACTCATCTTCTGAAGTCAGCTCCGATCCCACCTGTTCTGGAAGGCCCTTCCTCACTTGAAGAGGCAGTCTTACTGTGTCTCTCTGGTCCCACAGAGTTCACGAGCCTTACAGAACTTATTTCATCGAGTCTGGTTTGTCCCCCGGGGCTGCCTCGTCACGCAATGCCACAGAGCACCTTCTGCAATTCTGCAACGTGGCAGTCCTGCCTCCGTCAGCCCGTAGGCACCGTGGAGGCCAAAGCTCCCATCTTTGTACCCCCAGGGCCTGGCATGAGATCTCTAGAACGATGCTACTGTTGAATAAGTAGCTAATGGATGAGGACCCCAATTTCCCCAGAATCCATCCTTTTTGATCCCTGGATCTTTATCTGTTCTATCACACACAGCTTTTCTTTTTCTGTCTTGACGTTGCCCTGCGTCTGCCCTTCGCCCTACCCCACCCTTTCCTTTTCTTGCTTAATTTAAAGGCTGGGAGTTTGGGGGAGATCTTAGGGAAGGACCTCAATAAAATATTCATCAGCTTTATGCTGATGTGCCAAAATGAGATTTATCCCCTTCACTTTATTCATCCTTGGGTGTGGTTGGCACAAATGGCACTTAATTGGGTTTCTCCTCTCTGCCTCCCTGAGTAGGATGACTCAAGCTATTTACCCCCTGGCTGGGGAGGAGTGTAAACCATTTACTCTTAAGTGTTCTTGACTTGGGAAGATAGGATTTTGTGATTTACTAGAGGGCTGTAAACTGCTTGGCTGTTTTAACTGTGTCTCAGTTTCCCTATTGCACTTGTCCTGGCTTACTAGCCTGTTTCACCATGGGCAGCAGTGACAAAAACTGGGGTACCCATAGAGTAGGTACCCTCCTGCCTGGGAGGTAACGGTGAGTTGTGGGAGACGGAGGGAGAGGCAAAGATGGTGTGCACTGGTCTCCATTCCTTGAGAGCACGTCCATTGGCCCCTACAGGTGGGTCCACCTGAAGCCTTCCCTCAGGGGAAGCGCCAGGACAGGCAAACAGGCATCTTTCACAGAAACACTGGGGTTTGAAGGCAAGTCCCTCAGGCCACCAAAGCCAGGTGATCAAGGGGCATCACCCGGGCAGCAGCTGAAAAAGCTGGGGCACCAGGTCCCTGTAAAAGTGCCCCAGAAGCGTGTAAAAGCTCCCCTCCCGGAAATACTTGCGCTCTGGAACAAGGCAGAGGGAGAGCAGGAAGATGGCACCTGCCGGAAAAGAGGGGGAAAAAGCCTAGAGTTAAAAAAAAAATTGGGGCGCATTGGTTAGAGCACAGCAGAGAAAGAACTCCTGCCAGGACTAGAAGGGCAGCCCAGTAGGTCCCCAAATGTCTGTCAAATCAGATGCCCGCCCTCTCAGGCCCGCGCTGCAGAAAGCCCCTCCCACCCAAGGCCTGGCCAGCTGTGCACTTGGCCCTGGGCAGGTGGGTCCCAGCCTGAGCCCTGTCAGGGGGAGTCTCAGATCGCTGCAGCTTCGAGGGTTTCCTGGGCGCGAGATGTTTGTTGTATCATCAAAGGTAGATGTGCTGGCGCTGGTCTCTCCGGTGCAGGTTTTAAAATTTGGGGGTGCCCGATGTGGTGTTCGAACCCTGTGCTGAAGCTCCAGGTTTTGAATTCCCTCCTGACCGTGGTTCACCGAGTGGGGCTCGGGGTGGCTGGCGAGATGGGGTCCCGGCCTTACCTGCATTCTTCGGCGTGGACAGTCCCTCGTTGGCCCGATGCGTCCGAGTCCTTCAGCCACGTTTTGGTTCTTCTCTGTTAGAGGCAGTTGTTGCACGTGTAGCTGCGCATTGGGTGAGCTTGTGAGAGGAGGTGATTCGCGGTCCTCCTAGGACGCCGTCTGGAACCGTAACCCCTCCTTAGTGGCTCTTCATTTCTTACCTCTTTACGAAAGGACTTTGAGGTGGTTTGCAAATAGAGGGGCGTGCAAAAGTAGGCTTACCGTTTACAAATAAATAATATAACAATTCACAAATAATAATACAAGAATAAAGTCTGTTTTGCAAGCTTACAACTGTAAACCTCCTTTTGCCAACACTCATACATACAGATGTGTAAATAAATATACATGTGTTATTCAACAATATACAAAAATAAATGAGGCAATCAGGCCAGGTTTGCACATTTTTTCCCCTTGCTTTGTAAAGGAAAAAATTATTCATTTAAAAAAATTGCATATAAAAAATTTATGCTAAAGACATTGATTGATTTGCTAAGGTGCTGGTCACTTCCTCTATCCCCTTCCGGCTGACATTCCAGCATTTAGTAACTTGGGCAAATATAAGGAGTGTTGGACCTTAAATGACCTCGGCAAAACACTTTTAGCCTGTCCCTCATACTACTCAGTTGCCAATAAAAAATTAAGTAACTCATGTGGGGTCAAAGTTTTAGATAATTTACCCATAAGATGGCTGTGTGTTTTTGATCTGTGACTTCAAGGATCTTTTCAGCTTTCACGGAGACATGTAAGCACCAAGTTGGAGGTTCAGTGAGTTTAGACACTGGATGTGGCTCTGGATTCCATATCCTTGTTTCACCCAGAAAACCTTTACTTTTATCCCGTTTGTGTTTGGGTTTCCTTGTGAAAATGTGTTTGCGAAACAGGGTTTGCTTCTAAAATAAGGATAAATAGCTACAACTCTACTACTTTATTCCATTTTTATTCATGTCTATCTCTCATTAAGTGTTCAGGTCGTTAAAGATTGAGTCTAACAGCAGTTTTTTACCTAGTTCTGTTTTCATTAGAGACTTTGAAAATCTGTATCTTTTCCCCTCTTCACACAGCATTCAAATATATGCTTGCTCTGTAGTTTTTCTGGGTCATCTTTAAGGTAGAGGTTAATAAAGAAGATAAATAACTCTGAGATCAACATTTACTTGAGAATTTCCGCCACGGCTGGGTGGCTCAGTTAGTTGGAGCATTGTCCTGTACACCAAAAAGGTTTCAGGTTCAATCTCCGGTCAGGGTGCCTATGGGAGGCAGCCCACTGATATTCCCTCTCTCTCTGCATCTCTCTCTCTCCCCCTTCTTCTCTCCCTAAAATCAATAAACACATCCTTGGGTAAGAATTAAAAAAAAAAAATCCCTGAAAAGGGACTGCATGGCCTACAGAGACATGCACATCAGCTATAAATGCACTTGGGCTCTAGGGTACCTGCAAGTCTTAATGACACAAAATCTACACATCTTGGAATTTAAAAAAAAACTCTAGAGCTGACATACTGCTAGGTATCAGTGGAACTGAATGAAATTGAATTTGCGTGTTTTTGTTTGTCTGGAGGGAGAGATTTTGGCTTTGTAAAACACCCCCCTAAGGTAAAACGCTAAATCGACGCTTGCCATTGGTTGAAAGTCCTGCACCTCAGTCTTTTTTTTTTACCTTAGGTAACTGATTGGGTTGTTTGTTCTGTTGAAACATTTTGCTTAGCTCTGAAATACCAAATACCCTCCGCTGGTTTCCTTTCATTTCACTCTGTCTTACAGTCAATGTAGTTTGCTGACCTCATCCTGACTTGTAACAAACTATAATGAGCTATGTTGTCTGCGTAAAGCATCCTCCAGAAGGTTCAAGGCAACAGACGTAAAGGCGTGTCTGGAAATTTCATAGCAAGATAACATGGGGGTTGCGAGTGAGAGAAAATTCAAGAGGGATATAGATTTGCAGCTTGTTAGCTAAAATGTGACTGGTTATGAATTTTTCAAAACTGTAAAAAGTAAGTCAAGAAACTCCTTCCACATTGTAGAATATGTATGAGTCCAGGAAGTATCCAGCCATGTACTATGAAAAACAGAGACATTTATTGAAGAAGATACAAGATACAAAAAACATTGTACACAGGACAATGATCCCCCTTCAAAGTAGGCACCTTGGGACCTCACCCACTTCTCCCAACTGCCATCAGCTGTTCTGTTGTATTTTCCTGAATCTCATCGCTGGATCTCATCTGAAATCTTTTCCCTTTCAAAGGTTATTTTAGTTTTGGGAAAAGCCAGAAGTCTCAGGGCACCAAATTGACGCTGTAGGGGGGCTGAGTCACCTGGGTTATTCGATGCTTTGCCAAAAAACACTGCATGAATGTGATGCATGAGTGAGCATGTTGTCATGATGAAGCTGCCAATCACCAGTTGCCCATAGCTGCAGCACTCTGAATCATCCGAATAGTTTCTTCAGAGGAATGTTCAAGCTTAACGCAAAATTTGATTCAGATTTGTTGCTCTACTCTCATTCATTTTGAATGTAACAGTGCACATACTCACTGACTGGTGTCTACCGCCCCCACTGGCTAGTACAGTGAGGTCATCATTGTTCACGCATGCACATTCCAGTCCACTCTCCTTGGCTGCCAGATCACATTGATGTCACACAAACCATTCTCATCATATTAACAATGGCTGTACTTTTTCTGAACAGACTTCCTGTGTGTGTGTGTAGACCTTATATATATATGCCTCATACGTATATATATTATTTATACCATACATATTATTTAGGTCTGGATTAGAAGGGGAAAGAGAGAGAGGGAGAGAGACAGTATGTGCATGTGGTGGATTTATAGGGGGTTGGGATAGAAGATAGAGATAACTTTTAGGAGGATTATTTGGAAAATGACTTGCATGTTGATTAATTCTTGCAGAAGTATCAGTTGACAGAAAAGCCCAGACAGTGGAATCTGGTTCAATTTAGTAATTCAGAGTACAGCTGTGAAAGGGAAAGGAGTCCCAAAAGTCAAAATGCAGGCTGATAATGTGCAGAAAAAGCAGCCTCTTCATTGCTTTAGGAAATGGGGACAAGGGGAGTATTAGGGACGATTAGAAATGTATGGGCACTCAGGTTGTGTGAGCTCCTCCTGGCTCTGGTCTTTTGAGTCACTTTCCTATTTTTTTTCCCCTCCCATCTCCTTTCCTACCTTGTCTCTCCAGCTCTCAGCTCGGTGGTGTTGGGCCTTGGCACCTCTAGCTCCGTGAAACACAGGGACCACGCCCCATGCCATGCTTGCCTTAGAAGGGCAGTCTTTCCTGTGTGCGAGATTCACTCGGTAAGTTATCCACAATTATTCTTTTAGCACATGTATTTGTATTACAATCACAGAGTCGGAATTATGAAATGGGATCAGTCTGAAATGGTGACTTCAGATTGATAGTCTTTAAATATTCATTGACATTTATTTAATTGGAGTCAGGGAGTCGTCTGATTTTTTTGTTCATAGACCTTGCGGATCTCTTTCGCTTCAAGATAGGGGGTGTGCATCTATGTGATAAAACATTTAAGTGTATTGAAACTTATCTTTCATTTCATAGTTTTGTGCTTCTTATAGCTGGATGGGGTTCTTATCCTGACAAAGGAATAGACTTATGTGGAAATAGTTAACAGCTCCTTTTTAACATGTATACTCTCTCACTCCTTCAATGTTAAAACAGTTCCTGTTTGCAAAAACATTATTCTTTCTTCAGCTTTCTTTCTTTGTTTTTTTTAAACATTTTATTTATTTATCTTTAGAGGGGAAGGGAAGGAGAGAGGGAGAGAGGGAGAGAAATATCAATGTATGGTTGCCTCTCGTGTGTCCCTTGCCGGGAACTAACTGGCCTGCAACCCAGGCATGTGCCCTGACTGGGAATCGAACCGCGATCCTTTGGTTCACAGGCCTGCGCTCAATCCACTGAGCTCCACCAGCCAGGGCTTCAGCTTTCTTTTGTAATTTTCAAAAACAGATACCTTCTTTGGAGACAATTTAATAATTTTAGAATTAGATAATAAAATAATTTAATCATTTCTAGTAGATGGCAGTAATCGTAAATGATTTGTTTTCAACATTTCAGCTGTAAGAGTGTGTGTGGTAGGCTAAATTCCAAGACGGTCCCATAGCTTTTGCGCCTCTGGAGTTACCGTGGTGATTATGTTACTTTACATGGCAAAAGGGATTTTGAAGATGTAATTAAGGTTACTAATCATTAAGCTATAAAAAAGAGAGATTATTGGGGTGAGCGTGATCTAACCTATTGCCATTTAAGAGTTTTCTCCAGATGGTAGCGGAAAAGAAGGTAAAAAATTGGAAGCACAGGAGGAATTTGACACATTGTGGCTGCCTTTGAAGAGGGAAGAGGCCCGATGCAAGGACCAGATATCAGCCTTTAGTTCACGAGTGAGACCCCCAGCCGACAGCCAACAAGGAGACCTCAGACCTGTAACCCTACAGAGCTGAATGCTGCCAACCACCTGGATGAACTGGTAAGTGGATTCTTCCCCAGAGCCCAGCCTTCATTTCAGCCACCTCAGACATGCAGAGAAACCAGTCAGGACCACCTGGACGTCCGCCCTCCAGAGCTCTGAGATAATAAATGGGTGTGTTTTAAGTTGCTAAGTTTGTGGTAATTTGTTATGCAGCATCAGAAAACTAATGGAGCTTTTTTCTGGGAGTTTTGGTTCAGCCTATAGTAGCGCTGTGCAATTTGCAGTTCATGCGAAAAGGTTTACAAGGAAGTTTAATTTATTTTTGTTTTAATTAAAAATTTTTTCACTTGAGACTCCTGCCAACTTTGGTGGGAACAGTGCTAAGACAGACAGATACTTCTGGCTGACTACCCAAAGATATTACCTTCCCATTTTCTTTGCTAACAGAACCCAATTGTTTTCAACAGAGATTCTTTAATTATATGGAATGTAGGCCCAGCTGTGGATTGAGCAGTAAGGAGGCTTATGATCCAATTCTGGCCAATGAGATTTAAGTAAGAGTATGCTGGGCCCTGACTGGTGTGGCTCAGTTGGTTTAGCATTGTCTTGCAAAGCAAAAGGTCACTGGTTCAATTCCTGATCCGGGCACATGGCTGAGATGTGGGTTCAGTCTCTGGTCAGAGAGATTATGAGAAGCAACCAATTAATGTTTCTCTCTCACATCAATATTTCCCTCCTTCTCTTTCTCCCTTCCTTCCTGTGTCTCTAAAAATAAATTTTAAAATAAGAGTCTGCTGGGAGGCTTTGAGAAGAGTTTTGCTTCTTAATATAAGCGACAGAAACTGAGAAAAAATGGTCTAGGTGACAACGCCGTTTCCCGCCTTTGAATGTTGATGGTGTCTGTGGCTATTTTGCAAACATAATGAAGAAGTCAAAAGAATCACAGAGATGCTGCTTCAGGGTCTCGATGTCTTTGAACCAACGCCATTACTCACTTATCTGGAACACCCCCCCCCCCCCCCGTGCTCCACCACAGCCAAATGAAATTATCTTGTAGAGGCTGGGCCCCTTGTGGTACAGGCTTCCCCTACCAGGTGAGTGTTCTAGGAACCCGTCTGTATCAGTGCACCAGCTGGTGTTGTTGTGAGAGGCTGTGTTCAGCTTCAGTGAATTTTTTTCGAAGACTCTTTTCAACACGTTTGCCCGTTTCATGATGGGGGATTTGCCAGCACACCTGCCCACACCGTGCTGAGTGTTCAGCAGTTTTTGACCCAAAACGGCATGACCCCCGTGCCCCACCTTCCTATTCACCTGATCTCACCCCAAGCAACTTTTTTGTCTTGTTTCCCTGGATGAAAAAAGTCCTCAAAGGGAAACATTTTGCTGATGTGGAAGAGGTAAAACCAAAAATGGCAGAAGCACTAAAAGGCATCAAAATCCATGCATTCAAAAACGGTTGTGAGCAGTAGAAAAACGTCTCCATAGGTGTATCGAATCAAATGGAGAGTACTTTAAAGATGACTGAAGTTTAAACATGTGAAAATAAATGCACAATATTTTACCAATAAATTCCAGGTGATTTTTTTTTTTTTTTTTGGTCTCCCCTTCTACATCTAGATAGCTTAGGTGAGGTAAATATTTAAATTTTTTTAAAATAAAATATTTAGAAAATAACCATATTATAAACTATGGTTAACTGAGTTTAGTAATTTACAACTGAAAAAACATCCAACTGATGGAGAATTTGGGCCCGGACCGTGGAATGCTGCAAGTAGCAGACTTTCAGACATAGGTCAGAGTAGGCATTGAGGACCCGATTCGCTTAATCTGGAAACCTTTGACATGGCAAAACATTTAAATAACCGGTTGCCTGATATATCTCAGAACACAGACCGCATGTGGACAGAGGTTGCAGTGGCATGGGAATTGGGAGGAAAAATTCAGGATGTTTATGTGTGTTGGCTTATTTTAGTGGCTGTAAGCAAAGCAGTCCTGTTAGGAGATGTGTAACTTAAGTTAGATGGCTAATCGCTAAGCAGAGAGGAAAGAAAGCATGAGTTTGCTAAGAAAGGTACTCTCTCATGGTGACCTCCGGTGTAAATGGACAGATTCCCAAAGTTTATACCCGCTCAGGGTTGGAAAAATGTCTTTGGTACCCAAGTTAAAACAAGCGCAGGCAAGAAAGTAGCACCTGAAGGCTGACGAAACTGGAGCTTTGCACCGCAAGGACCTGATTATGTGTGTTTAATGCCAGAAGATTTGGAAGAACACAGGATCTAGCAGCAGGCGGAGAGGAATTTTAGTCAAAGATTATGTCTAGACAAAAATCTTTCACTGTGGTTACTAATGAGAGGAATTGACCAGAAGCAAATAGACTGGATCAACTAAGTTTTTGAGAGAAACTTCGTTGTTAAAAATAAAGCAAGCCTAGCCAACAACTGCATTTACTTGTTGAACTTCAAAGGCAATCACTAGGTGTCTGAACTTGTACAACACGCCAGGGTAAAGTTAGAGAGGAACTTTCTTGTAAATGCTCATCTCAGATATAGTCGTTGAAAGTCATGATTCAAGAATATCTTACTAGAAGGAAGAACCAGAGACTCCAGAAGGAAAACAGAATTAAGAACTGTCACACTGATTAACCAAGGACATTTTTCTTTTGAGAGAACAGGCATTTATCAATACTCCTTTCTAACAGAATTGATAGTATGTAGGAGACCGTTCTGTGTGGCGTGGGCCCAGCTCCCACTCAGAGATGCACAGGACCCACGCCCACGGATAGGTTCTCCCGTGGAGAATCAGGCCTGCACTGTACCTAGACTGCTATGAGTCTTGCTTTTGCTAAAACTCCCTCACCCTGCACTGAGGCAGCAAGTGCTTACTGTAACTTCCTAAAATCCATGCTAAACCTTCCAAGGACCAGTGTAACCGGTTCAACCACTTTTCTCTTTTCATTTGCTAATATCCTTCTTCTGTGATGTGATTAGTGGCAGGGGCCCCTCTGTTTTCTGTAAAAGGTAACCCCCTAAAGAGAACTGTGCATAGTAAATGAGGACCATCCTCAATGTAATGTGCCGAGAAACCTAATAAAGGCCTGTCTAGGTGAGGGCTGAGGCTTTTCTCTTCTTGAGAGAAAAGCCGTGCTGTCCCTTTTCCTCCACAGGACTCGGTAGTCCGTGTGAATTTCCCGTGCCTCATCCACAATGTGGTGGACCCCATGAGCCACGGTCCGCATCAATAGTAGATGTTAACTATTTATTTAGCCTTCTCCCACCATTGCATATTAGATGTGTTGGGGACAGATAACCTGTTCTTTAGAGAAACCTGCCAGATCTATAGAAAGATGTCTCCGGACCAACGTAAGAGAATTGAGCTTCACCTGAAGATCCTAGATTTGCACCTGGAGGTAGTAACTAGACGTGAATTTGTGGTTTTCTTCTCTTGGGGGGTGGGGTGGGTGAGCACACCTACGTGAATTGCATGTGTAGGAAAAAGGATGTCGGTGGAAACTAGATTGCCAAGTAGGTGGACTGTGGCAGACACTTTTGGTTGGTTACCTGAAAGTGCTGGGTACCCAAGTTTATTCCTTCTTATCAGATGTCCGTACTCTTTCCCCAGTACATACGCAACACCTTGGGCAGTACTCCCTTGGCTTCAGAGGCAGTGAACTTAGTCCAGAACCTGGTGTAGGTGTGTGATGCGGATCCAGCCAATGCAGAAAGAGATGTCTTTTAGAGGTTTCTGGAGATACATGTTGCCACTTTCAAGACATGAAGTTACTAAACTAACATTTGCGAACATTTAAGTCCGACTCTGTTATGTGACATAAAATAAATGTGTATTTGTTTAAATCACTGATAATTTTTGTTTGACTTTATTTCTTGTAGGCAAATATTTCTAAATGATATAATTATAAACTTACATTTTGGTGGTTATAAAGCAGGAGGTTGCCAGATTGTAATGTATGGGCCAAACCCAGCACCTCACCTGTTTTTGTAAATACTTGTATCGGAATCTATCCACTCCCATTTGCCTGTATTACGTATGGCCACTCTCACACTACAAAGTCAAGCTGAACAGCTGTAAATGAGACCGCACGGCCTGCTAAGCCTAAACTATTTTTATCGGACCTGTTACGGAAAAAGTTTGGTGACTCCTCGTGTAAAGAGTCATAATGTGGATATAAAATGTCATCTATTCCAATACTATTTTCGTATCGTCTTTCCCAAATTTGCAGGGCGTATGGATGAGCTGCAACCCTGGGTAAACTTACATCTTCCGAGGTCCTGCGCTGAGTTACTGAGTCAGCATCTTCAGTGGAGAAAGCTGAGAATCTGCACTGTTAACCAGCTCCCTGCGTGAGTCTTTTGATAAGGGGAATTTGGGAAATACTGTTACAGAGCGCTATCCTGGAGCTGCTTAGCTCACCATGCAATCCATTTTGTAACTGGTTCTGTTTGCGATTTACGGCGGAAGCCCCGACGTGACCAGGAGATTGAATGAGATGATATCAGGTCACTAGAGACTGGCTTATGGAGTGACGTGCAATGAATTAGAAGAGTTTGATGTGGTAACGGGGGGGGGGGGGCAGCCCTCAAAATGAGATACCTTGGTTCAGGATTTATATCATCCTCTAGCTAATTATTTGACCTTGGGCAAGTGTCTCTCTATAATCCAAGATTCTCAGCTATAAATACGTCAGTGGAATGGGATGTCTCCAAGTTGCTTTTTGGCAATAGTTAAGACTCAGAAAGTGCCTAAGAAGAAAACAATGATGGTTTCTATTGCTCGAAATTCTTTTCTTCTAGATCAGGGTTCCTCAATCCTGGCCGCGCATTACACCCACTGTGGGGTTTGCAAACACAGCATTACCAGAGGTCCCGTCTAGAGATTCTTCTGGTTCCATTAGCCTGGGGGAGAGCATGGCCATTGGAATAAAAGTTTTCCACGTGATTTTATGTGTTCCATCTCAGATGGCATCGGATTCTTTGTCTCCAATGCCTGTGTAAGGTTTAGATACGTTAGTTTCACCATTCACGGAACACAAATAAGAGGAGCAAACAAGTCCAGTAGTTCCCAAGTCCTGGCGGGTCAGGAAGGCTGCATAACCTTCAGAGGGGAGCCTGCTAAAAACAGAGCTGTGGACGAGTGTGCTCCGCCTCCAAATTCTGGCAGGCTATCGCCTACGTCCTCCAAATACCCAGCCGGCTCGGTGACCTCTGAAACTTCTTCCAGCTTGGTAGGAGGTGGAGCTTTATGCTTAATTATACGAGAAATAAGTCACAGTTTTAAGAACATTTCAAAATGCTGTTTGTACAGCAAGGTTAAAACGTTGTAAAATGGAGGTTACCCCCCAGTAGGAATGGTGGTATTTGCTTATTTGGTGAAAATAATGTTCACCTGGTTTACCATCTCAGGAAGAGTCATAACTGTGTCTGCATAGTTTAATTACTTGCCCTCAGTAATACTTGAAAATGTTGTTTACTTTGGCCTGTTTATGCGAAAGTATAAAGTTCCCTTGGAAGGAACTAAATCCGTGCTCTCCAATAATCAAATATCGTTTATTGAACGATATAATATATGCAGCAATTTTATTTTGCAAATAAAATAAGGTATGGCCACAATCTGGTCTTGCATTTAGTACTAATCCTTTTATTTTTAAATGTTTAAACATTTTTTGAATTATAGTTTACATTTAATACTATTTTATACTAGTTTCAGTTATATAACATAGTGGTTAGACATTTATCTGATTTTCAAAGCGATTCCCCAGTGGGTCTAGTACTCACCAGCACCAGACATAGTTGTTACAGTATCGTTGACTATATTCCCTGTGCTCCAACGCTCTATTTGATGTCCCTGTGGCTACTTTGTGACTACCAATTTGTGTTCCTTAAATCCTTCCTCTTTTTCACTCAGCCTCCTAACCCCCTTCCCAGCTGGTAACCTCAGTTTCTGTTTTGTTTGTTCATTATTTTATTTTATTTTTTTGGATCCCACATATAAATGCAATCATAAGGTATTTACCTGTGTTTGATTTATTTCTCTTAGCATAATACCCTCTCGGTTCCCCTATGTTGTTGCTAATGGTGAGATTTCGTTCTTTTTCATGGTCTAGCAGTATTCATTGTATGTGTGTACCACATCTTCCTCATACAACTGTCTATTGAGGGGCACTTAGGTTCTTCCAGGTCTTAGCTCTTGTAAATAACATGGCAGTGAGCCTAGGGGTGAACTACTAACCCCTTTAAATTTGGGAATTAAGAACTCATTCACTCATTTATTCTTTTGTTTACTTATTCATTCACTTAACAAATAATTTGAAAGAACCGAACGTGAGCCAGGCATTTCTCTAGGTCCTGGGGACACAACAGTAAACAAGAGTCCCTCCTTCATCGAAGCTACGTTCTACTTAGGGAAATTGTCGTAAATAATTACTTAAATTACCAAGTGCTAGTGGTTGAGGAAAATAAGGCGAGGTAAGATGGTAGAAAGTGATCCAAGCTAGAGGGCAGTGTTCGTTTCTAATGGCAACGGGGAAGTCTGCTCTGTTAGGGCGAAGTTTTAGCAGAGACCCGAAGATAACCAGAGAAAAGTCACGGTGATACTGTATACAGGGGAAGAGCATTCTGGACAGAGGAGACGGCCCGTGGGAAAGTCCTGCAGCGGGAAGGTGCCTAGCACGGTCTAAGAGCAAAGACAGGTAGCTCTCACAGCTTGAACGGAGCGGGCCAGGGTGGGAGCGAGGGGAAGGGGTCAGGGGGTACCGGGGCCTGCTTCTGCAAACCTCACCAGGCTGATCAGAAAGGCATTGTCTTCAACTCCGAGGCTTAGGGCGCACCCAGGACTTGTGGGATTTGAACTTTTACAATCCCAGGAGCCTCTGTATGGGAAGGAACACAAAATTCGATACAAACCTAAGCAGTTATTTGTAATGAAACATACCACAAGACATGATCAAATGATCAGTTTTAAACAGCGACGAATATCCATGCAGGGGATCAGAATATGCCTGTCCCAAGCATGCCAACTCTGGTGTAAGGATTATTTTGAGCTGAACCCAATGAAAAATAGCAGATGCAAAACACCCCAACCCCCCCGCCCCCCCCAACCAAACAAACAAACAAAAAAACCTCCCCAAACTCTCCGTCCTCCCGGCTCTCTTACCAGAAAGGGCAAAATGACTCTCAAACACCGGAGACTCTCACTAGCATAGGGATAGAGAGGAATCTATGTAACGCACCTCACTAAAACAACCCTTATTTTCTATTCCTTTGCCCCGTATTTTTAAGTTCCCAGTTTGCCACCCTTAAATGCCAACATCCCATTTGCTTTGTCTTGTTACTGTTCTACAAATTTATTATTTTTGTGAAAATACCACATAAGCCCCAAGTTCTAACCACCGCTTTGAATACTCATCACTGAGTTTCTGTGAGTATTGTCTCGGTCCAGTTAATAAACTGTTTTTCTCTTGTTAGTCTGTCTTTTGTCTGTTTAATTTCCAGGGTCCCAGGGGCAGAACCTAGGAGGTTTAGAGGAAAAGAGCTCCCCCCCCCTTTACACCACATACACCACAAAATCAGAAAATACATAATTTTCCTAGCTAACTGTGATACCTCTCTATTATTCCCCCCCCTTTATATTTTTGGCTAAAATCTCTTTGACGGCCTCTTTACACATTATTTTGTCATTTAATTTTCTATGGAAAGATAATTCAGTCTCTCAGTCTGGTCAGCATGTATATTTCATTCATAGTATAGAAAATCTTCTTTAATTTCACGACTTATTACTGGCAATGCCGTGTATAGTTTTAGGATTATTGTCAAATTTCGTAAAGCTTTTCTCAAATTAATCTCCTACATGACGTACAAGATTTGTAAGAGTTGTCCACAGACTGGCTTCTGCCTCCGAGCACTTCAAACCTTTTCTTCTCTGCTAGCCATGCATTTCTGGTGTGATGAAGACAAGTCCGGCCTGTGACCTCTAACCCTGAACTTAAGGTCACAGCGCGTGCTGGTGCGGGCGGTAGCAGAAGTATTCCTTGGAGCTGTTCTCAGACCAGCAGAAAACCTACATCGAAATCACTGTGAGTCAAACGAGCTCAAACTAAATGCTTCTTTAATGCAACTTCTTAACTAAAGTGCCCATGTCTCTTTCAACACCACGGACTCCCAGGGAACTGTAACAGAGGAGAAGACCAAAATACACAGTGTGTTTAAAGTATCTCATGTTTGCAAATGAAGAAGACAGAATGATCACGTGAATACCCTGCCAGGCCTGTCCCAGGGCCTTGAAAGGGCCCGGTGGGAGGGGCCCTGAACGTGGAGCTTTGGCGGCCCCAAGGAGAATCCTCCTCTGGTGAGATGTGAAGCCATCGGAGGGTTTCGAGCAAAGTAGTAACTCGGCCTAAGTGCTATTGTGAAAGGACCCCTTTGTTTGGAGAGGAGACTGCGGAGGAGCAAGCCTGCAAGCGGGCGGGTCTGTGCAGAGGCTCACTTGCAGGCTGCAGGGGGAAAGCAGACATCAGTTATTCTGCAGGGGCGCCGGGAGAGCGGCCCCTGTTACCCCAGAGCTATCGATGTGTTTCCTGATAATTCATGCCTGCTCCCGTCGGACGGGCTTCCTCTCTCGGCTATTGCCGATTCAGCGATTGTAGAGTTTGCTTAGTAGTATGTTCCGATGCTTCAAGTCTTTAAAGTTCAAGTTTCCTCAACAATATTTTCATTACTGTGTTTATTTATGTTTCTGTTTGCTGCCGTACAGATGCCTGCCATGCTGGCTGGACGACCTTTCCCAAACAACCCGATTTCAATTTGCAGTACCAATGCAATTGCTTTCTGGGTTCAGAACTAGGGGGCAGGACTCTTTCACGGTAGTTTTGGAAACCTTAGAAGCTGGCAGTTTTTCACTTCGCTTTATTAGATATTCCTTTGTCCTAGGACGATCTTCAAGGCCTTTAGAGTCGAATCATCGTATTCCGTCTACTCGGGAGTTAACGTTATGTCTTGCTTTAGAGCAGAGGTTGGTAAACCTTTTATGTCAAGGGCCAGATAGTAAATAGCGTAGCCCTTGCGGGCCATGTGGTTTCCGTCAGAACTACTCAGCAACGCTGCCGCGGCGCTACGGCAGCCACGGACAGTTGTGCAAACAAATGGACGTGGCGCTGGTCCAGCACAATTTTATTTACACCAACAGGCCATGGGGCCGGATCGAGCCTACAGGATGCAGTCTGCTGACTCCAGCTTTCGAATTCTCCTCCGGTTGTTTGATGTTATGTATCCCACGTCTTCAGCGTACTTAACCTCGGTGAGTCCGGTGTTTCCACCTTTAAAATACGAACCCCAATAGGTGCTCTGCCTGCCACCTAACACTGTCGTAAGAGTCAGATGATATGTTGGCTGTAGAAATTTCTTACGAATTTTAAAAGAGCATACTCTGTATATTCCCTTCTCTTTCTGTCACCCTGAAACACATTTTCCTACTGCCCTCTGCACCAAAAGCACACATATAAATGCTCACTATCGTACAGTGAAATTATGGCTGGCTACTTTGTCTTTATTTCTCTACTCTTGGGCCTTACGTCAAATGCTGGCTTCCTAAAATGTCCCCAGAACAACCTGTGATGGTATAAAACTGAGTTCGTTCTCACGAGGATAAGGGAGGACTTGGCCTTGATAGTTGTAACGGAGCCTTTGAAGAGAGAGGACAAAGCCTGGATATTTATTGAAATTTTTCCGACCTGCCTAGATGAAGGTGGGTCTTTCAAAACAGGCGCTTGGTTAGGATTGAATAAGAATTATGATATAATAACCTAGGATTGGTGGACATAGCAAGGTGAGGTTACTGAAGGGAGTCCAAGAGTCTTAGGGTGCATGCTATCTTTTGACATTTTTTATTTAAGAATTCTTTAGTCTTTCAGAAAGTCACTGAAATGGAGAATAAAGTTATTTGTAGCTTTTATTATTTTTTGAGGTGGGTTTCCTGGAATAATAATGTTGTTAAACAGGTTGGAATAATCATGTCTTATTAATGTAGTCAGCAAGCTTTGTGGGTGCAGATGGTTTTGGTTCTCACTTGTAGGATGTCTTGGGGCATTTTGTGAAGAGGAAAGGTAACTAGCAAAGCGGGATTTACCTACAAAAGGACAGGGAATAACTATCAGAAATGAAGACAGTAGACCAGAGAAGATAGGAAGAGGTGGCAGGACATGAAGAGTTTCTCAGGCAAAGTTGAAAGAAAATTGTGAAGGCAGGGAGAAAAGCTTGGGGATTAGAAGTTGGAATGCAAACAGTATCAGTAACGTCAAAAATTGGAAAAGAGCATTTTAAAAACTGTCAAATATAAACTTTAAATTAATTGTTCTAATTCGAAGTTATATTTCTGTGTGTGAATATGTGTCAAGACTGGAAAATCTATGGGACAAGTTTTGAGGTTGCTTTTTTTTATTTAAAAGACATATTCATGGTAGAAAAATTTGAATATATACACTAACAACTAGAAGAAATTCAGGTAACTCTTAACAGGAAAAGAAAATTCCAGTGAAATGAACACATAGGAGTCAAAAATAAACAGGAATAGAAAAAAAATGACTCTCATTATAAATAAACAAGAATCCCTTCGGGGAGAAGAACAGACACAAAGGGGAGTGAGAGAAGAGAAAGAGGAAGACCAAGTAAAAAACGTTTTGGGAGGCTGCTGCCTGCTCTGTGAGAGATGGTCACAGGTCACTGGATTTTTAGGAAGAATATGTAGTTCAAATTTTAATTTTTTAAAAAACGTATTGCGATGATATTTGAGAGACTTTAGGCCAACGACAAAATGAGGCCCAGTCCCCGGGGCCACCCTCATATCTGACATCCATGACAAGTTTGGAGGGTCCAGTGCACCGTCCTCAGGTTTGGAAGTTCACGAGAGGGACTCACGGAATGTAATCACACTCACAGAGGACAAGGATACAGGTAAAAATCGGCCCGGGGAAGAAGGAAATATGGCAGAGTCTAGGAGAATCACGACCCACAAGGGGTTTCCGTTGTCCTGTCCCTGTGGAGTGAGGACACATTAATCGTTGGCACGCATGTGTGGTAACATGCATGGGACACTGACAGCCACAGCAGCTCATCAGGGCCTTATGCCCAGGGTTGTTCCTGGGCCTCCATTTTATTGGGTCCACATGGTGAGCCTCAGCGCCCAGGTCAACTGTATGACCCAGAGTCCCCACCCTCAATTACCTGGCTGGTTTGGCCAGCCCCTCCCCTCCTTCCTCAAACACTACATGGGAACGACCAGCCCTTGCCTAAATCACATTTTTAGACTATCCAGCGTGACTCAGTGCCTCCAGGCAAGATACTCCGGTCGGGGGGATCCAACGATTACGTCTAGAAGCCAGGACATAGGTTGGATGTTTTCTTTGAACAATACCGAATGCTTTCGTACACAGAGATAAATTCCTTTTATCCTTCCATTCTTCAGTAAATACTTTTGTGCATGAGTGAAGAAATAATTCATTCTCTGTGCCACTAATTTGATAAAAACACTTTAAACATTTTGGCGTAGATTCTTCTCGATAGATGCTAGATAGGTTAGGCATAAAACTGTTAACTCACCTTTTCTTTTCTTTCTTCCCCAAATTAAAATATAAGATAGCTATCAGTACAAATGAGAAAACATCAGGAAAATCAAATCATTCAGGTTAGGCTAGATGAACTATATTTTTGGAAAGGTGAAGTGATTTGTCCAGCACCAATGGAGCTAGTGAGACAGAGCTGAAGCAGGGTTCCAGGTCTGGGGGCTTTCTCTTACAATAAAGGGTAACTGAAGGGGCCTTCTTTTGGATCCAAAAGATGTTACTTTTGGAAAATGGGACTGCCTTGTTGATGTATGGTAAGATAACCCTAATGGCTTTTTGATTGATTTGGTCTTGCCTGAGAATTTGGGATGATTTCCAGATCCATACATTAAAGTGTGTCTAGAAGACAGCTGCTCAAATGCTTGCATATTTTTCTCGTTAGCTGAATTGTATATGCTGCTGAAATATTCAGCTGGATTTCATGTTGTTGATAGGAGCAGCACAGGATCTAAAATTGAACACTGTCTGTATCTTTTGGGAAAATTTCCCACCCATTTGTTGCCTCCTTGTCTTTCTTAGGAAGCTGTTAAATTTTATGTTTTTCATATTCAAACCTTGAACCTGGTTTTCAGCTGCTTTCTCATTACACTGTCTATGGCCCCACTAATTTTGTAAATATTTAATCACGTTCTTTTTCTGTGTGTATTGGTCGCATTTGGAGAGTGTTGATGGATCCAAATGGTATAAGAAGGACCAGTACTTACTCCTTTGTCATATGAGCCTTCGGCTTGTAGGTTACTATAGATTAAATGTTCATCTCCACTCAAATTCATTTGTTGAAACCTACTCCTCAATGTGGTGGCATCTGGTGACAGGGACTTTGGGACTGCTACCCTTATGAAAGGAAATCCAGAGGGCTCCCTTGCCTTTCTTCCATGTGCCATCACAGCAAAAAGACAGTGGTCTATGAACTAGGAAGCAGGCCTTCTCAGACACTGAATGTGCGGGTGCCTTGATCTTGGATTTCCCAACCTCCGGAATTGTAAGAAATGAAGCTGTGCTGTTTATACACCACTCAGGCTATGCATTTAGCTGAGTGGACTAAGATAGGTGGACACACTCATTTTCATTCGCAGAAACAGCGTCTTGCATAGGCCGAGATGGTAAAAGCTGACTTGGTCTCATTCAGCTGGTAGAAATGACCTGCTGCAACAAGCCGTTTCCATTCCGCTGCTTGGATTTGTTTTAGCTATGACATGCACAATGAACCAGGCAGGAGGGTTAATTGGAGAGGTTTTTTAAAAAATGCAAAGTGCAAACATTGCTGAGGGAAACTTTAGTTCCCGAAGGCACCTTGAGTTTGGTTATCCTTTTGCATTCATAACTGAAATCAGCTGCAGCGAAGAGATAAAGTTCTGATGAAATAAACTTGGAACTTGATGTGAGGTCAGGCCTAGGGTAGGACATCACAGGTCTTCAGGAATGCAGAGAGAATCAGGAGACCAAGGAGGAGAGCCGGGAGGTGGGGATGGGACGGCCCTTCACTCTTTCGTTAGGGTGTCATTCTAAGCTGCAAGCTTGATGTCGCATCAGGATGGAGAATTTACAAAGGGGTGTGCCTGTGTCCTGTCTCCTACTGAGAGTGATGCTACTGTTAACATTGGTAAAGTGATAGAAAGAACCGAACTGCGACAAATCAGGTATGCACCCGAGGAAGTACAAGTTCTGATTTGTTTTTTGTTCTACAAATAGATTGAAATAAAAGTTAATCTAGAATATGGAAAATATAAAGAAATTTCAAATGGTGCCATCTCATGGAACAAGTCCCTACTGTCAGGTCCCAACATCTGTCGTTTCCTCTTCTTCTACTTTCCCAACATAAGTAAACGTTTTTGCGGCTTTGCCTTTATATTCTAGACAGTGCTGTCCAATAAAAATATAACGTTCACTACATGCATTATTTTGAACTGTTCTGGGAGTTACGTTAAAAAAGCAAAAAGAAACAGCTAAAATTAATCATACATTTTACTTAATCTATTGTATCTAAAATATTATTTGATCAATAAAAAATTTACAAAATATTTTACATTTCTTTTTTCAAAGATTTTATTTATTTATTTATCTTTAGAGAGAGGGGAAGAGAGGGAGAAAGAGAGGGAGAGAAATATCAATGTATGGTTGCCTCTTGTGCGCCCCCTACTGGGGACCTGGCCTGCATCCCAGGCACGTGCCTTGACTGGAAATGGAACCAGTGACCCTTTGGCTTGCAGGCCAGCACTCAGTCCACTGAGTCACGCCAGCCAGGGCTCTTTTTTTTTCCTCCTCGTACTGAATCTTTGAAACCAGATGTATATTTTATACTTACAGGACATGTCAGTTTGAACTGAGTCCACTTCAATTGCTCAATAGTCACATGTGTCTAGAGCCTCCTGGATTGGACCATGAAGCTCTAGGTGGAAGATATTATAAATATAGGGAAATTGTCTTAAAAATAGTGAAAATTTGTTATCAGCTGTTTATCAAGAAGGCTTGAACTGAAAGGGCATTTGTTATTTACTTAACAAGGATACCAGAGGTAGATAGTTATTCAGAGAGTTCAAAATGTCGCCAGAGATCCAGGATCTTTCCAGCCTTTTAGGTCACGGGTCTCCCTCGGTACAGCGGTTTTGCTTCTTTGTGCTTGTCATCTCATGGTCATAAGGCACCTACACAGTCCTGATATCAACCCCTAATACCTATAAGGGCGCAGAGCAGAAGTCTTTTTCTCTCGTCTCTTTGTTGTCCAGGAAGAAAAAGATCACTCCTAGCAGACCTGCTCTGACATATCACTGGCTAGATTTGGGTCACATGGTAACTCCTGGCTACAAGGGATCTTGGGAAACTGAAAAGTTACAAAGGGGAAGAGAATGACCATAAGGGCTTTGTTGTAGAAGATCAACCCTGATATATTTCTGCGTCAGACAAAGTCAGGCTTCTCTTACCCTACAAAGGAGAAGGGATGGCTACCAGGCAGGCAGCCGTTGGCTTCCGCCAGAGGGGCATTTTCTCAAGAAGAGGGTACAAAGGTCCAGCAAAATCCAAATGGTCTTATAATAGAATAATAATTACATTAATAATCACTCCCATTTCCTGAGTACTCACATAGCATGTGTAAGTGTTGAATGACTTATCTAGTTCCCCCCCCCCCCCCCCGGACACACACACTTTATGCTGGGTATCTCCTGATAGCCCCTCCAGATCTGCCCTCCATCCTGCTCTAACCTGCTCTGTACCCGGAGCCTGAGCTGCACAGACTGCATCCGTGGGCTTCCTGGCTGCAGTGGTTGCTAACAGGGAAATCAGTGCAGAATTATCAGACCACACTGTGAGCTCCCCAAGAGCAGAATCACATCTCTTTGTTTTGTTTTATATCCCAGAGCACAGTGTTCATCAACGTTTATTGAATGAATGACTCTTGCTCAGCAGTTTATGTCTGCCTTTCAAATCTTGTTTCCAGCCCATACCACCTTCCGTCTTCAAAATCTGTGTGTCACCCTCCTTAAAATTATTGGCTCCATTGCCCTTACTGTAGCCTCGGGCACAGGCCCAGGCTCCTGCCACGAATCCCCCGCAGCCCCTTGCATAGGCTGCCAAGGGTTCTTGTTTGGGAGGCGTCATGGCTAGAAACCACAACCGACCAGTGATTCAGCAATCGCTTTGTTGGCGTTTTCTCCCATTCAGGCTTATTTAAAGACATTAGGGAAATAAAACTGGTTTCTCCCACACAGATTTAAAGACTCCTGGGCCTACGTCTTATGATCTCTCTCAGTCCTATAAACCTTTCTTGCAGTTTGCTAGGCTCTTTCAGTTGGTAAGGACAAGAGATAAACTCAGGCTTCCTCAATTATTTGCAGTTTATTATATGAAAAAGAAAGAAAGAAAATAGATCATAGCCCCCATCCATGCAGGCCTCATGGAGAATGGGAGCATTATCCAGGATAACAAAGTCAGCAGTAGCTCTAATAATCCATCAGAGTCTGACGTTACTCTGCAGCAGTCGCTGTATTTCCTCCCCTAGAAATGGGCAGCCGGTACTCTCGCCCCAGCACTTGGCCGTTGTGGTAACTCAGCCGTTTTTTAACATGGTTCCTCCACCTCTAATCTCTTTCTGTGCGGCCTACCCACGACTTCTGTTTAGTCATTATAATCTCGACTAAGTTAAGGTCTCTGTGCCACTCTGCTATCTACTGAATTGCCCTGAAGTTCCTTCCCCTTTCACATTCCCCAAGAAAGAGTGTATATTTGAAGCGAATTTACAGGATCCTTCCATGGTAGGGGGCCCTTTGCTGGTTAAAAGCACCAGTCCAGACCAGATTACAGACCGCGGATAATTAGGGATGTACACTCCGTATCAGGCACCTTTCTCTAGTTCAGTCATCTCTCTTCCGGATGGCAAAGTCCTGTGGTAAACAATGAATAATATGTGTATAAATCAAATAAAATTCTCCAGACCTCAGGCTCACCCTAACCTATGATGCCCAACTAAAAATAAGTCTGAACCTTTTCATTCCACATGATTTTAGGAAGTCAGGCATTTATCAACTTCCCCTCTCCCATTTTTTCTGGTATTATATTACCAATAAGTACTTATTACTAGCAAATAATAAGAATAGCTATTAATTCTCTGAACCATTTCTGTTTGTTACATTTAATTTTAGTTAGCCCAAACTTGTTTTCGGTCTTCCTCTTTCCATTTTGTGAAAAGTTAATCCAGGGGTAGCTTCTTTGGGGTTGGGGAAGGTGGCTCTGAAAGGAACATGGGGGTACTTTTTGGGTGATGGACGTTTCCTTTATTTTCATCAGGACTTTGGTTTCATGAGCCTGTCTGTTGTCAACAGTTCCTGACCTGGACTCTTAAAATCTGTATTATGATAAAATCGTAGATTAAAAAAATCTATGGAAATTGTTCCTCATTCTGATCGGTTCACAGCAACTAAAACAAAGTGGTTGCGTTAATCAGGTTCCCAGCAGGAAACAGATGAACACCCAGCTAGGTCTTGTTAAGAGAGTTTAATCAAAGACCGATTTACAAAAGGGTCAGTCGGTAGTGCGTCGCGCCCCAGGCCTGGAATCTGCATTCCCACGACCGCTTCTATAATGAAGAGGAGAGGCAAGGGAGCCATTCCGAGAATGTGAGGCGCCTGATGTGTGCCGATGTGCCAAGCGGGGGCCATTCTGGCAGAAGCTGGTGCCTTGGGTCAAGGGGTACAGCCAGTGAATCTCAGCTGTCTGGGAATAAACACCTTCATCGCAGACTCCTCCTTCCCCGCTTCTGATTTCCTCCTTGAACAAACCCAGCGGGAAGTCTGAGAGCAGGGAAGCCCCTGGACGGATCTGTGCGGCTCAGCCTCAGAGTAGACAGCAGGTTAGAGAAGGATGGGGGGTGGAACTAGAGGGGCTATCAGAAGGTACACAGCACCGTGTTTTCCATTTCTCCTGCATTTCTTCATTCCAAACGTGGACGGTTGCTCCTTTTGTGATTCTTCGGAGTGTAAAGCAAATAAGGCAAGTTTATGGCATTTAAATTTTTTACTGAAAGATTGAGAATACAGAGGGGTTTACAATGAAGAAAAAGCAAATGTAAACCTCATAATGGCTTTCCCAGATTCTAAACGCATCGGCCTTGCCTCGTGCAGGGCGTTCCTCTCGGTCTTCCTTCCTTTTCAGCCTGAGCCGCGTCAGGCGGAAAGGGCCAGTTTACTCACCCCAGCGGTAAATTCCTTGACTTCCTCTTCCACATCCAAAATCTGATCCTGGTTTTTCAAACCGCCAAAGACCGGGAGATTCTTCCCCTTGCTTTCCTGCTTCCTTGTGCATGGGAAGATGACTAATAGTGGAACATTCGTGTCCTTTGGGGAAACAACTATCCTTACCACAGGTACTGGTCTCTGGCCATGGTACATGTTATCCCAATCAGCTCTGGTAAGAGTGCTTGTGCCATCAGGTGCAGAAGTTTTGAGTGATGAGGAGTCATGCCAGGACTGGGAAGAATACCAGTACAGCAAAGGCAGGCCAGGCCCTGGAAGAGGGGAACATGCCATTTAGACGTAGGCTGGTAGGCACTAAGGGGCTTTTCGAGAGTCCCAAGTTGGAAAACTTTGGATCAAATTTCATGTTTATCACTTGTCAGCCATGTGACATTTGGGCGAGTAAGTGAATTGCTCTGAACTATTGATTTATATTTTCTTTCTTTTTTTTTTTTTTAAAGAAAAGTGATGATGATGTGAAAATGATCATGAAAACATTTTGCAAAACTGTATGGTCCAAATGAACATAAGCACTTCCTGTCTAGTAATTGTTAATCTTTCGCTGTTGCCATAACATTCACACGTGTAGTACACTCACATTGTGTCATGTTGCAAGTTTCAAGGGCAAAAGCAAGCATCATAGAGGGAAAATACATGCCTAAAGATATATTGTGAGCGGGCACTTGGTTAGCTGAAAAAGTCCTTTGTGGAGATTTTGATATGAGGCTCCCCTTCCACATCACCCCAAGTGGATCATTTTTATTTATTTTATTTTTCATATATTTTGTTGATTATGCTATTACAGTGTGTCATTATTTCCCCTTTGCTACCCTCAGCCTGGTACCCCCATTCCCTCCAGCAACACTTCCCACCCCTCACTTAGTTCATATCCATGGGTCGTACATATAAGTTCTTTGGCTACACCATTTCCTTTACTGCTCTTAAAATCCCCCTGTCTGTTTTGTACTTACCAATGTATGCTTCTTAATCCCTCTACCTTTTCTCCACTTCTCCTCCTTCTGCCCCCCATTTTATAACCCTTCTAGTGATCTCCATATCTATGATTCTGTTTCTGCTCTGCTTGTTTGCTTAGTTAGTTTTCTTTTTTAGATTTAGTTGTTGATAGTTGTGAATTTGTTCCCATTTTAATGTTCATAGTTTTGATCTTCTTTTTCTTAAATAAGTCCCTTTAATATTTCATGTAATAATGGCTTGGTGATGATGAACTCCTTCAGCTTTACCTTGTCTGGGAAGCATTTTATCTGCTCTTCCATTCTAAATGATAGCTTTGCTGGATAGAGTAATCTAGGCTATAGGTCCTTGCTTTTCATCACTTTGAATACTTCTTGCCAGTCCCTTCTAGCCTGCAAAGTTTCTTTTGAGAAATCAGCTGACAGTCTAATGGGAACTCCTGTGTAGGTAACTCTGCTTTTCTCTTGATGCCTTTAAGATTCTCTCTTTATCTTTAACCTTTGGCATTTTAATTATGATGTGTCTTGGTGTGGTCCTCTTTGGGTCCGTCTTGTTTGAGACTCTCTGTGCTTCCTGGACTTGTATGTCTATTTCCTTCACCAAATTAGGGAAGTTTTCTTTCATTATTTTTTCAAATAAGTTTTCAATTTCTTGCTTTTCTTCTTCTCCTTGTGGCATCCCTATGATTAGGATGTTGGTACATTCGGAGATGTCCCAGAGACTTCTTGGACTATCCTTGTTTTTTTGAATTCTTTTTTCTTCTTGCTATTTTGATTGAATGCTTTTTTTCTTCCTTATGTTTTAAATTGTTGATTTAATTTTAGGCTTTGTCCCCTTTACTGTTGGTTCCCTGTAGATTTTTCTTCATTTTATTTAATGTAACATTCATTTCTGCCTGGGTCTTTTTTTATGCTGTTGCTGTGCTCATGAGTTCCTGTAGCATCCTAATAACCAGTGTTTTGAACTCTGCATCTGATAGGTTAGTTATCCTCATTCATTTAATTCTTTTTCTGCAGTTTTGTTCCGTTCTTTCGATTGGGCCATACTTTGTCTCCTCAGTTTGGCAGCCTCCCTGTGTTTGTTTCTGTGTATTAGGGAGAACGATTCTGACTCCCTGTCTCAGTAGCATGGCCTATTGTGGAACAGCAGGCCTGTAAATTGTGTGGAGTGGAGACTTAGGTGATCACCAGGGTGGGGCAGCCTGTGTCACCGCTTTGTGGCTCTGCGTGGGGAAGGGCTCAGAGAGGGGACAATGCTGGCGCCCGGCTTCTGGAGGTTTGCCTGGGAGGAAGCTGTCTCCTGGGTTTCCAGTCACTTCACTTTCTCCCTGCATGGCACTTGTGCCCTTCCAGCTGTTGCCCTGATGCTAAATCCTAGAATGGGTAGGTCTGCGTAAGTCCTAAGTCTGTGCGGGCCCTTTAAGAGCGGTCTCCCGAGAATCTGGCAGTTTCTCCCACCACCCCAACCCCCACTGGTTTTTACTGTCAGAAGTTACAGGGATTTAACTTCCTGGTGCTGGAACTGTGGGTTGCTGGGCGGTCTGGTTTGGGGTTGGGATTCCTCGCTTTGGAAGTATCCCTCCTGATTTTTACCTACCGCACATGAATGTGGGACCACCCTGCTTGTTGCCTCTTCCTGTCACTCCTCGGCTCCATGACTCTCCGCCTCTCTCGGTGTCTCCGCCCCTCCCACTCATCCGGATGAATGTGGCTTCTTTAAATCCTTGGTTGTAGGACTTCCACACAGCTCGATTTTCTGATGGTTCTGGATGATACTTGTTTTGTAGTCTAGTTGTAATTTTTTCTGTAAGTTGCACAAGGAGGTGTAGTGTGTTTACCTATGCCACTATCTTGACCTGAAGTCCCCAAGTGGATTCCTTTTAGTTCAGAGTCACTTTTTAGACTCAAGGTTACAAACTTGTGGAGGGTAGAAACGGTTGGAAGATTTTCTTTTGGCCCTCACAAAATGGTAAAGTTTTAAAATTAGGTATAAAATGTCAAAATCAAAAGATTTCACACACACACACATACACACACACAAAAAATCACACTCCTCCCTTTTCTTCAAATACAGAATTTCTGGCAAAACCAAGCCCACATTCCTGAATGTCCACATTTGGCCGGAGTTAAATAGTGCCTGGCCCCTTGGACATAGCACGCCTCCCCCAGCTGCGTCGCCTGCCCCTTGCCAATAAGTTTGCTCTCCCAGGTCTAGATCAGCAAGAAATCATTGCTACTGGAGCCCAAAGGGACCTCAAGACGTCAGTGAGCCCTGGATTTGTCTTGAGTCAGGTCAGGATTCGGTTTCCCCCTTTACAGCAAAAGCCCACCGGTTTAAACGATCTGCCCAACCTCCCTCAGGTGGGGCTGCAGAGGGACCCGTGAAGGAGACCGGCCAGAACCGAGGTCAGCCTCCTCCCACTAAGGGCCTTTCCCGAGCACAGCGTGTTCCTTCTCAAAGCGCACATCGCAGTTTCTGAAGCCGTGTCAGTGGCGCCATTGTGAGGAAAGGTCAGACCTTGGATGGGCCAGGCTTCTGGAGCCTCACGGCCACACTTGCAACACCGGAACACACAAGCGCTAGTGTGGCTGACCTTGAGCCCGGCTACCCAGCCCCGCAGGAACAAATGTGAATGGTGGAGCGGGGCCGGAAGGGCTGTCAGTTTGGAGCAGCTAGTGTCCTTGACCCTCTGGCAAAAATCCCAGGCTGAAGAAACCCTCTGGGTTTCTTGATGTGGGATGGGGCAGGAAGATGAGGGTGGGGAAGGAGGGGAGAGACACAGGGACACCGAGCACAGCTGTTTTATTTTCCCCCAGAAATCAAGCTTTTGTGTTTCTGTGCTACATGTGTGCAGTGAGATTTTCATTTTCTTTCTCTTTCTTTCTTTCTTTTTTTTTTCTGGTTCTGGGGTTGGTGTGTTGCTGTATTTGCTGAGTGTTTGTTTTGGCTGCTGGGGGAAGTATTGACAAAGGAAGTAGAAGAACAAACATAATTTTTCTAAGCAGCCAGCTTGAGAGGAACAATAAAGCGGAACCGGAGACAGCATGTCCGGGCTGAGATTCCCTGAGACTTTAACACCAGCATCCCTGGAGCTTGCAACCACGGAGGAGTGGGGAGTGGGAGTGGGGGTTCAGAGCTCCAGGGGGTCGTAGGGATCCCTGCAGGGGGCCCTGTGGAGCTGTGCTTTCTGATTCTGATTTTTAAGCTTTGTTAGAAGCTTTCCCTTGGCCTCAGCTTCTCCCCTGCCCCCCAGTTTCCTCCCAGGTATCAACACTGGGGCAACAGGCCTTTTCATGAGAGATAGTCTACACCAGGGAACTGTCTTTTTTTTTTTTTTTGTATGCATTCGAGGTTAAATAGTGAAATTGTGATATAAAATTATGAAAAGGGTCCCCTAAAAATTTGGCTTTATCTTTAGGAATTTTGCAAACATTTGACCATTGTCTAAGTGCCCAGAGATTTTTAGTGAAATCTGGAAAGAATACTCTCACTTCCCACCTGTCTCAAGACCAGCTGGGGTGGGAGGAGATTTTTCACACATTCAGTGGTGGCACCAAGGGTCCTGGCTGGGTGTGAGAGAAAAGCCCAAGGGCCCAATGCTGAATGGCAAGTGTATGGGTTAGCATCACAAGTGTATGACTGGAGACAGCCCCTTTGTTACAGATTTCTTAGAACATGGATTGAGGCATGTCAGAGGTGGCTAAGGTGCAGTCCCTGCTCGAGGCAGGGGACAGAATGACATGCTCTTAAATTTCTCCCTAAAGAGCCAAGAAGGTGATTGAGGTCCCAGGTTTAGGTGACTGAGGGCAATCGTCAAGTACGGGAGTGTTGACCTAGGCTGAACCTATTCCCTGGGCCTACAGATACGCATGCTCCTAAAATGGGGATGCTCCCTGAAGGATTTAATGCAGCTCGGAAGAAGTTACATCTTTCTGTCCAGAGCCACTTCAGAAAACTACCCAGGTATTAGGTAAAAGCTTTGCATGAAAAGCTAAGTGTTACCTTTGAAAGGCTAGATTGCTTCAGGAGATATAACTTACTTTAGTTTTTTTCCTGTTTCCGTCAGATGATAATGGCGTGGGGCAGGCATCGTTTAGGACACAGAGAGTTCCTGTGCTTTGTAAAACTGTAGCACACCTGTAGCAGGTAGGCCACTCACATACGTACAGCCTCTGGTTAATACGCTTTCTCAGGATAAAGTCTTTTCCCCACGTGGACCTGGGCGAACAGGCGGACGGGGGTGTTAGGTGGGCTCGATGGAGTGCGAGCTTGCGAATGCAGGTGCAAGTCCACAGGTGCGTTAATGAGAGCTCTACACTAGTATCAGTTTACATGCTTCTCTACGGGGGTATGAGGAGCGCGCCTGGCTGGGGTTTCTGGCACTTTCTAGGTCCCTTTCTAGGTCCCTGCTGACACCGGCCCCCTAGAGAGCAGCTGTGGCTGTCCCCGTTATCCGCGGTTCTGCTTTCCGCAGTTTGAATCGCCCACGGGCCATTACGGTCTGAGAGTATGAAGTGGGAAAGTCCAGAATAAACAGTTCGTATGTTTTAGACCGCAGGCTGCTCGGGGCAGCACGATGAAGTCTCGTGCCGTCCGGCTCTGTCCGGCCCCGGACGTGAACCACCCTCCTGTCCACTGTCTCCAGGTTGAATGCGCCCCCCGCCGGGGAGTCACTCCGTGGCCAGCTAGGTTATCAGACTGACTGTCGCCGCCCTCTGTGCTGGTCTCCGCACTTGGCCATGGCCCCGAAGTGTGAGAGTGGTGATGCTGGCAATTCAGATACCCAAAGGGAAGCCGAGAAGGGCCTCCTCTAGGTAAAAAGGTGGGAGGTCTTGACTTGATAAGGAAATGAAATGCTGAGGTGGCTAAGATCTATGGTAACAACGAATCTTTTTTTATTTTTTACTTGATCTTTATGGTATTTTTTTCCCCCCATTAAGGATGGGTCTTTTCTCTGTGAAATTGTGAGGAAGGGAAAAGAAATCTGTGTCCACTTGGCTGTCACACCTCCAACTGCAAACACATCTCATCTCACAGGCACCGCATCATCTCGCAGCGTCCAGTGCACTTTGATGGTTTGAGCGCGAGAGAGAGGCCGTGTCCACATGACTTGTGTTGCGGCGCATGGTTATGATTGTTCTATGCTGTTCGTTGTTGTTGTTAATCTATTACTGTGCCTGTATTTATACGTTAAACTTTATCCTAGGTGTAAGTACACATGGGAAACAAGATGGTATATAGGGCTTGGAACTTTCGCAGGTTTCAGGAATCCAACAGGAGGTCTTGGAGCATGTCCCCCACAGGTGAGGGGGGGCAGCTGTTTGCTCCATGCTTGGAGGCGTCTGGAGCTGGTGCCGGCTGTGTGTGGGAGAGGACAACTGCAGTGCCGTCTCCTGACTTGTCCTCTCGCATTTTCTTTCCTTTTTTCTAGTTTTGAGATATAAATATACATATTATTGAAGGTGTAAAACTTGATGTTTTGATATATGCATGCTGCCTGGAATTTGCATATTCTGAAACATAGTAAAATGTCTTTGGAAAAAATCGCCACTTTCCTTAAACTCTACCGGTGTCTTTTTTAATATTTGAATTAATAAGGGAGAACGAAGAGAACTTCATCAAAGAATGTGGATGCAGGTTCTGGCACGAACCCTGGAAAAACTAAGTTACTTTCGTTGGGCTGCTGGGAGGACCCTGGGCCATCTCTGTGGCCTGTTTCCACCTTGTCACAGCTGTGCCCTGGAAAGGTCTTATTTCAGCATAGATTTTCCGAGACAGTCCCAATTTTGAATATTTATAGCGCCTATAAATCACTTAAATGCTAGCGAATTTTTTTGGTATTTTAGTGTCTAAGTAATATGTCTTAGATTGCTTATTTAAATGACATTCTTCTGAGCCTTTTTCTTTAAAACAGCTTTATTGAAATATAATTCACATGCAACAATGTTTACCCATTTAAAGTGTCTAGCATATTTACGGAGCTGTGCAATCATTATTGCAGTCTTTTTTTTTTAAGATTTTATTTCTTTCTTTCTAGATAGTGGAAAGGAGGGAGAAGGGAGGGAGAGAAAGAAACATCAATGTGTGATTGCCTCTCATGCACCCGCTCCTGAGGACCTGGCCCGCAACCCAGGCATGTGCCCTGACTGGGAATCAAACCAGCGACCCTTTGGTTCCCAGGTTGGCACTCAGTCCGTTGAGCCACACCAGCCAGGGATCCACTTCTGTTTTTAGAACCCACCTACTACTACTGCATCCTTCTTAGTCATTCATTTCTATATTTAACAACTCTTACACTCAAAATTTTTAACTTACAGTTCACACAAATCCCTTATTCTTCAGTTAAAGCCCGCAGTCTTGCCTACCTGCCCCCAAACAGATGGGTACAGCCGATTATGTGACTGTCTTGGCTGTTTTTGTCATACCATTTTGTTTCGGTCCATTTAATTCCTGACTGACTTAAGTGAGGAGAGAAGGCTGGATTTTATCCTGCAGCACAGAGAGACGTGTGGAATGCCTTTTTACTTCCTCTGTGGTCTGCCTTTAATTTCAGATGCTGTATAGATGACTCAAAGTGTAGCAACTAATGTGAAAAATCCTGCTGCTTATTACATACAGCTAAGTAACTAACCTCACATGCCTCAGCTGATGAGGAAGTTTCCCAGGTAGGCGGATGAAGCGGTTGAAGCTGGTGAGAAATGAACGTCTGATTCCCTGTAGAGCGGAAGATTCAAGCATCACCGAAATTCCCACCTTCCCCATGTCTCCTACCAGTAGTCTCATTAAAAAGCAGGACATGACACGATTGGAGACCAAATCAACTGTGCTTCTCCTTATTTTCACAACTGCACCCTCTGTATTCCAGTTAGAAGGAACAAGATAAAATGGATGGGATCGTTTTTTTAGGTGATGTACATTGTAGAACAAGCTCGCGGGGAAACAAGCGAAGATTATTTGGACATGGTAGGTCGGGGGAGCTCTTTCCATGAGTAGGGTCTCATCATTTTGCTTTGCTTTTATTTTCTATATTGATTTAAGATCAGGGTGGATTACACTTTTACAGAACAAATTGGGATAGCGTTTTCAATGACATAGCCGATTTCATTTACTTTTGACAATCATTTTCATTCATGGTTGCCATTTTTTTTTTTTTTTTTTACCTCTCTGCAATGCTGGGATATTATGTTGTGATGTTGCCCTACTTCCTCATTCCATTGTCCGTATCTCCAGTTCCACAGTAGAAGTTCTTGGTCCTCTTGGCGGCTGGCGGGAGTTTCCTAGACGGCTGCTCTTTCTGTGTTTAGGTCCTCCACCCTCTTGAATTGGGAATATCACTCTGCAAACTCCCCATCCCTCACTCTGCATTTGTAATTCCAAATACTTCACAGAGCCTTTTTTTTTTTTTTAAATAAAGGCATATTCTTGTTTAGATGCAAATAGAAATCAGCCAATTTTACATTACAGTTACAAAATGTAGAATGTTCTCTGAAGGAGAGTTTTAAATGAAGTAACTACAAAGGGTATACATTGTCAGGAGGATTAAACTGAGTTAGAGCTCATTCTAAATATTTTCCTGTGTTTCTCTTCCTCCTAAATATAGGCTGTGCTAGGTAATTTGCATATCATTAGCCCTGCCCATTCCAGCTTATTCTTTGCTCTTACTTGTTACTTCTGTGTTAAATACCACATTAGTGCCTGTTTGCTGCTTGCATGAGGAACAACAATGACTTAGCTGATTTTCAGCTGACTTCGCCTCTCCAGGCTTTGTGGGCATCAGATTCTGCTCAGCACTGTTTGCCCTCTGAATTCTTTTGTCAAGTACCCCTGAAACCAGAGGTGTGTGAAGGAGTGGTTCTTGATTTACTCAGAATGGCTCATTCTCACACATATCTTACAATCCTGTCACTTTATTTTGTGCCAACCGCCGTGCTGGGTTCTAAGAATGCAAAGATGAATAAAACATAATTTCCTGACCTGGAAGAACTTCCAAAAATGGAGAGTCATGCGAGCGCATCATCATGACATGACTGAAGTGCTCCAGCAGGGCTGAGAGCCCTGAGTCAGCCGGGAGGGGTCAGAGAAAGGGAGGTTTCAGCTGGGTCCTGACAGAAGCCTAAGGATTTAGCAGATGTGTAGGTATGAGGGGGTGGCAGCTGCAGGAATGATTTCTGGACTGGAAAAACAGCATGAATAATAATGCGGAGGCATGAAGGGACAAGGCTGGCTTAGAGAGGAGCAAGAAGCCGGGTGTGACTGGAGTGTGTGCATTGTCTCTGGGAGATGAGCCGAGGACAGGGGACTCTGGGAAGAGAGAGAGGATATGTGCAGCCTAGGTGTGGGATTCTGATTTGCTTCTGGAGCAACGGGGGACAGCGGTGCCCTGAACCAGAATAGTGACATGATAGTACACACAGAGGCGTATAAATGAGACCAGAGGTTGGGAGTGATGGGTCAGCGGGGGGCCCTGTAAAAAGTCAGGAACAAGTGTAAAGGACACATGGACAATAACAAGGCGGGTGGACACGGGAGGGAGGTGGGGAGGGCTGGGGCGGTGGGCCGGGATGGGGGTAAAAGGCAGAAAGCTGTACTTGATCAACAATCAAAACAAAAATTAAAAAGAAATCAGTGAATGCTGCCTAGAAAAGGCAGCTGCATGGAGCCAGTCCTCCACTGGCAGGTCTGGGTGAGGATTTTGCAGTTGGGCTGGGACCTACTAAGGCGAGTGGAGGGAAAGGCAGGGGAAGGCTCCAGCCGAGAACTATCTCAGAGGCAAAGTTGTCAGGATATTGTGACTGATGGTGTGAGAAGAACGAGAGAGGGGAAGTGAGAGTGATTCCAGAATTCTCTCCTCGGGAGACTCTTTGGTGAGCGGTGTTGTTAATAAAAATAGACTACTGGAGGGGAGTAGATGTTTAGACTGGGGGGAGAGGAAAGAAGGTAGGGTGGGGTAGCGGCATATTCAATATTCCTGACTTCCGCTCTATTTTTGACCATGTTTGGGGTAGATTATTATAGGACAGCTTCAGTTCACTTGGGCTGGGAGCATCTTGCTTCTCATGGTCCTCCACATTTTGCCCTGGAGTGCCCTGGGTCCGAGCACATAAAGTTTGAGGGAGGTCACACTGGTAATATAGCCGTAAATCAACGTGGAAGGGATTCAAAGGATAAATGCTCCCGCTTCTCACCTCTGCGAGGCATTCTGTACCTTCCAAGGAGTGTCTGTCAGAATCAAACTCTGATATTCCCGGTGGAACCTCAATAACACACTTCAATGTTGGTCCCCCCCCCCCCCCCGGTCTCACCCTTGCCACACCTACATTCCTGCTCCTTAGAGATCAATCACCTCTCATGTGAACTACTTGCAAGTAAGTTCTTATTGCAGGTGGGACTTTTCAAGCAACCTAAGCTAAGACAGGTGGAGAGGCAAAGATTGGTTTGGTTTTAGGTGAGTTAATTATGTGGTGGCCAGCCCCTCTGCTTGTATTTGTTACAGGGTACAAATGGAGGTTTACATTCCCTATGTCCAAATATTTAAAAGCTGTAAATCAAGTGAACACATTATTAAATAAGATGTTATATTCTCTCATCTACCTGCAGATGTTTGAAAGTAGAATTCTTGGACACCTCTGAGTTCCCTGCTGGTACGTGGCTATATGAAAGTGCCCAGGCCCACCGTGCTCACTCCCTTCTCTTTCCCCCTCTGCCTACATCACACACAGCGTGCGGACCCTCCAGCCCGCGAGTTCTGTCCACGTCCCCAGTAGTGAGCCACGTAGGGATGTGTACAAAGTGGTGTGGTTTGCCCTCGTGAGAATCAACCTGGGAGGGAGGACTGTGGGCGCTTTGGAGGTGGGGCCTGGGTACCGGGAGCATGGTTTAGAAGTGGGTGCCTGGACTCTGAGCGGGCAAGTCCCGTTGGCCTGCGGAATCCTCACCCTATGGTGAGGGTCACAGAGGAGAGCCACAACGGGGTCCTTTAGACCAGAGATTTTCATCCTTTTTCATCTTGTGGCACACATAAAGTGATTACTAAAATTCTGCTAACACATCAGACATATATATTTTTTTGGCGATATGACAAAAAATAGGCACAGTCTTGATAGTTGTGTTGTCTATTGTCACTTTTTCTACTTGACAACCTAAGGGAAAAGAGGTCAGTGCTCCTGACTAAATTAGTCGTGTACTGCATGTTTTAACAATCCCTGCGGCTCAGCAGTGTCCCTGCCACATAGCACACTGGTTGGAAATCGCTGCTTCAGACCATGGGATTCAGGAGGCCCTTTTGGCCATGGTTAGGTGTGGGTGTGGCCATGGTGCAGCCTGTTGGAGCCATGTGGCAGGTGATCAGCAATGCAGATCTGGGGCTTGGAGAAGTTGGAACTTGTAAATATTTGGGAGTTGGTGGTATACGGATTGTCATCAAATAGTGGGAGTAGATGGACTCAACCAGAAAGATAAGGTGGAGTGAGCAGAGAAGGTCTAAGAACAGAACCCTGGGGGTGGCTGGGGAGGAAAAACCAGGGGAAGAGGCAAAGAAGCAAGATCCTCTTGGGGTGAGTCAGTGTTCCATCTTGAAACTTTAAAGGAATTTTGTTTTTCTAAACTCAAAAGGCAGATATAAACTGACTCCTTTTGCAGCGTGTTAGAGTCAAAGTGTTTTCTCCTCACGCTCACTCAGTGTCCTATGTGTCACACTGGTCACTTTATAGTCACCGAGCTGTCTGGGATTAGTGTTCAATGTCCATATGAAACAAAGTCTTCTTACCTGGGAAATGTAGAGTGCCCTTTGAAGCATTAATATAATATCAGACCAAAAATTGGGGATCGAGGAGGAAATCTCTCAGATCCTAAGCCCTCGCATGTCTCCAGCTGTCCACAGCCTTAACTGTGATGGAAGATTCATAACATCATCATTGGTTCTTTGTGAGAGTCAGGTAAGATGATATATAGGAAAGCCTTGGACAAAGATTAAATGTTCCATACACATGCAAGGCATTGGGCTGATTCTAATGCTTTCATTTGGAAGAATCTCAAATGGGGAGCTCCGTGCTCTGCAAGGGCGTCAGCGCTCAGTTGATCTGACTCATCTATTCCCCAAATAAAGAAAGAGAGGGTGCAAAAGGGTAAGGAGCGCATCCTAAATTTTACAACTATTTAGTGGCAAAGGCAGGCCTAAAGCCATGTCCACTGACTTAGACTTCTTCTTCTGCTATAGCAGCCCTCTGTGCTGTAAGGATGCTCGGTGCCCCCTGGAGGTGGGGAGGGAAGCCAAAGGAAGATGAGCATGTGAGAGGTGTGACGAGCGTCTGTCAGGAAAGTAAGGAGAGTGAATTGTGTCGTGTGGTTCCCTAGCACTTCTAATCTCGGTTTGCTGAGCAGGCTTTGCCGCCACGGGGCTGTCATAAGCAGGCTCTGAATGAACCTGGGGCACGCCCGGGGGACCTCAGGCCAGAGTCCCCGTGAGGTTTCATGCCAGTTAACAAGTACTGATAAATATCAAATGTATGTCATCCAGTAAATGATGAAGTGTGAGTACTTAGGTAAACAATGACTCTAGATTATAAAGCTCATGAGGACAGGACAACACTTGTTTTGCCCCTTCCCTAGTCCAGCATTTGGCAGATAGTTGGCAGACCCACAAATAGTTACTGAATGATATAATAGATGTGCAAGAAGGCTAAGAAGAAAAGTTGCCAGCTCTCCTGAAAGCGTGTGAAAGATGGCCAGACCCGGTCTGGGGGCACAAGACATGCTCCTAAGGAATGCTATTTAGGCTCATATATACAGCAGTTGTGGTGGTGAAAGGCATGCGGGAAGACCCCAGGCAAGAGGGCGCCTACCGTGGTTCCAGAAGTGAGAAGTCCAACCAGGGGCAGTGGGCAATGGTGGGGCTGGAGTGTTGCATTAGTTGTCTCTTGCTCTACAACAAATGACTCTGGAATTTAGTGAGTTAAAACAACAAGCATTTATGATCTCATAGCTTCTGTGAGTCAGGTATCCGGGAGTGGCTGAGGTGATGGTTCTGGCTCAGGGTCTCTCATGGGGTTGTAATCACAATATTGGTTGTGGCAGCCATCATCCGGGGGATTGACTGGGGTTAGAGCATTTCCTCCCAAGGAGCCTCAGCCGACAGCCTGGCTTCTTCAGTTCTTCACTGGCTGTAGGCCAGGGACCTGGTTTTCTCACTACATGGGTCCACAAGGTGACTCACAGCATGGCAGCTAACTTTCTCCAGAGTAAGTGACGCATGAGGGGGGGGGAGGGCAGAAGATGTAGTGACTTTTATGATCTAGCCTCCGAAGTGGTATGTCATCACTTTTACGTACGCTCTTGGTCACCCGGACTAATACTGATGCAGCGCTCGGTGGACTGCACAAGAGTGTTAATGCCGGGAAGCTGGGACATTGGGGCCGTCTTGGAGGCCGGCTGCCACAAATGGTGATGAAACGCAGGGTAGATGGAGTAGGGTTTTCAGGTCATATTAAGGGCTTTAGGCTTCATTCTAAGAGCAATGAGACTTGGAAGAATTTTAAGCAGGGTCCATTCACAGGACTAGACATTTAAGGATAAGACTATTCTCCGTCAAGAGTGGAAGGGAGCGGCCAGATGGAGGCATGACCTCATTCCCCAGGCCTGGGTGCGCATTAATTCATTTAGCCAACATTTACTGTGGCGCTTGGGTGTGCCAGGATGTGTACAAGATATGAGAATGAGAGATGACAAGACCTATTCATACCCTGACCTCCAGAGGCTTACAGTCCAAGGGAAAACAGAAGTTAGTAAATGGGCATTTATACTCCAGCACAAGAACTTCTGTGACAGGGTAAATAAAGTACAGGTTTCTATGAAAACACTTAGGAGGGCACTATGAAAACACTCAGGAGAGGAGAAGGTACCATCTACACAGGAAGCCAAAGAGTGGGTAGGCAGTGGGTAATGTTCCATGTGTGAACATGGCCAGGAAATGAGAAAGAGAGCAGCTTGTTTGGGGGAACTGAAAGTAGTTCAATGTGTCTGGAGTCTAGATTGGAGGTGAGTGTGGGTGGAGGGGTGAGCAATACCAAGTCAGTGTGGTAACTGGGGTGACAGCAGGATGAGCCTTTCATTCTTGTTAAATAGTTTGGACTTTATTTGGGGAACAAGAGGAAGTTGTTACAGGGCTGTACGATGAGAATAATTTTAGAATGATTACTAAAAAGACATTTTAGAATGATTACCTCTGGCTGCAACAGGGCGAATAATTTAACAGTAGAAAATTGGGAGGCTGGGAGAAGAATTCAGAGGCCATGCTAATAATAACACGGGGGTGAACTGATGGGGCCCACGTTGAGGTTAGTGACAATTGGACTTAAGAGATATTTAGGAGGTAAAGTTTCTAGAATCTGATGGTTATTCAGTTGAGGGTGAGGAAGAGGAAGAGGAAGAGGAAGAGGAAGTCCAGGGTGATGTCCAGGATTATGGCTTCATCTTCTGAGCCATAGGAAATGAGTAAAACTAGCTCAAACGAAGACAGGAAGAGATGTGATAATTGGGACTGACGTACAAGTTAACTGATCTGGTTACTAGGATTCAGCTATGGCGGTAGAAGAAGATCATCAGCAGTTTTGGCTTTGTTTTAAAGTTTCCGAATGTTATGTTGCATACTCGGGGGGGAGGGGAGCCTGCAAATGTAAAGGAGCTCCTTTTACCATAGGAGTTGGAGGGCAGGAAATGAAGCATTTTCTTTCACTCAAGGATTTTCTTAAACTCAAGGGCACAGCAGTAAAGGATGATCACACACCCCAGAGGACAATGGAGTGAATCCCATGAGGTTTTATACGATGACAAAAGAAAAGGTAATTCTTATCTGAGATATTTTGCCAAAAACATTCTGTGACAGTGGATTTGCCTTCGGTAAGAAATGACAACCTTTTTACCAGAATAATAGTCTCCTGTTTATAAATGTACATTAGTTCATACCTTTCTCTTCCAGCATCTCAGTTCTGAGAGAGTTGAATTAGTGATGGAATTCACATTGCAATACTGATTTCCCAAATTACGCTTTTTGAAATACTGAAATATTAGCAGCACCTGCTCTCTCTCTCTCTGTAGATGCTATAATACATAGTAGCCCTTAATTGACATTGGGGGTCAAGAGCTAAAATTATGTCAAACATAGAGGCTAAATAATTTTCTATGTGGCTCCTTCTTTCCTCTTTATTCCAGATCATTACTACTCCCACTGGTCCCTTTATACACCCAAGCTAGTCTGACTCATCTGCTTCTCTTTTCTCCTACAGAAACTGCTAAAATTATTTTCTGTTGAATTATAACAGTATTTCTCTAGAATCCCAAACTCCACCTTTAGCTTCCATTGAGAATAGTCTCAAAGTCTTCCCTTTGGATGAGTTCTCTGACTTTCTTGTTTGTGTGGTCCATTCTTTGATCTAATGGAGGAGGTTTTGGGGGTCCAGTAGGGCTCACTATTGTGCACCGAGTGAGCTAGAGACCTTTTCTGGCAGCAACAGCAGTTTTCTTGAGTCCTGTGCTGCCTTCTCCTGTGCCTCTCACCTTCTCCCATTGCAGCTCTGTGGACGCCGCCTCCCATTGATTGTTAATGCTTGAAACCCTCATGCAACCCCAACGACTTTGACTTTCCTTTTTTTTTTTCTTCTTTTTCAAAAAGTGACTCTGTAAACAACCTGTGCTGAATGCACTTCCAAAATATTTAGGTTTGAGACATTTCACAGAGAAATCGATCTGTGAGCAAAAGCGAGCTTGCACACGTAGATGCATCTGCTGAGAATTAACGAATGGAACGCGAGCATTGGCTGAGCCAGTCGCTCACCTCGGAGGCTTGTGCCACGGGGCAGCTTTCTTATAATGAGGCTGGGAACAGGCTGAGCTGACGTGGGGCTAGCAACTCTCTTCTGAACTCTTGCAGTTGCTTTCTCACCCTGTTACCTCTGAAACTAGCCATTGGATCTATCTGTAACAAGTCCGCAGACAAAAAACTGTACTAAACACCATCTGAACCTAATCACCACCAACCTCAAATATCTTTTAAGGTATCTACATATAATCAAGTTTTACTCCCATTTGCTGATGAAGCAAGTGAAGACTAGGGGGTTACGTGACTGCGTCTAGTTACAATGTTACAGTCAGTAAAGGGTTGAGCTAGATGGAAAAAAAAAAGATTTACTTAATTTGCAGCATTAAATCCTCTAATTAAGATATTAGATCATCTTAAAACACTCTAAGTTTTGATTTTTCTTTTTCTTCAACAACAAATGTTGAGTACCTGTTTGCAAGAAATGCAAGGCACTGTGCCACATGCTGAGGACAAAAGACGCAGGTTCTGCTCACATGCACCTTTCAGGTATGGGGATAACAATATACTTTGATAGAAATAAAATGAGTCAGCATATGTCAAGATGGTTCCAATCCCCAGATGCAATGAGAAATGATGTCAGGGCCATTAGAACCAAGATTCTAGAAAAGGTAGAAACAAGGCATAGATAAGATCCATCTACTCACACCATTCCTGAGACTGGTAGGTGGAAATGCAGGCTGGGAGGAGGGTTATGAGGACAAGATGACCATTTTGGCTGAGGAAAGGATGCATGTAGGGTGGTGGTGGAAGCTTCATTTCTAGAGGTTGACAAGGCCTGACTGCAGAGTCTTAAACAATAAGGGGAGTGTGAACTTCCCTATGAAGGTCACAAACAAGCTCCTAAATTTTTTTGGGGGGGAGGATGAAAGCTTTCCAAAATATATTTATTGAGGGACATTTATGTGTCAGACACTCTCCTAGTGTAAGGATTCAACCCCAAGTAAGACACTGTCTGTTCTGTCACCGAGTGTGCAGTCAGGTGGAGACAGACAAGTAGATGGCCATCCACAAAATACTGTTAGTATTCATTATCACTGGAAAAATAAAGTGCTGGAGATACAAAGTCTAACAAAACATGTATAGGGCACACACCTGCTAAAACTACAAAGTGCTGATGAAGGAAATAAAAAAATATTACCTACGCAGAGTTACATACCATCTTCACGCAAAGTAATGATGCAATTCTCTCTAAATTGATATGTGGATTTAATGTGATCCACGTCAGTATTCTGGCAAGGTGTTTACGTGGAGACAGATAAGATTGTTCTAAAATTTATGAGGAAAGGCGAAAGAACTAGAATCAATAAAACATATTTTGCAAAAAGCAAAAAACAAAAGGGAATTTGGAGGCACCAGTCTACCTGATTTCAAGACTTATTGAGCTACAGTAATCAAGATTGTGTGCTATTGGTAAAAAGATAGACAAATAAATCAGTGGAACGGAATTGGGGACCCAGAAATAGATATACATAAACATGCCCAACTTATTTTTGACAAAAGTAATGAACAAATTCAATGGCAAGCTATACATTGGGAGAAAATATCTGCAAACTACATATCTGACAAAGGACTAGTACCTAAGATATATTTAAAAAAAAACTTTTAAAACACAATTATTTAAAAATAATCCTATGAGAAAAGTCCATGGGAAAAAATAAAATAAAGATTAAATAACAAAAGAAAAAAATAGAAAAATCTTTGAAAAGAAATTCCACTAATGAGAATAGAGAGGTGGCAAGTAAACACATAAGATATTCAATACCATTAGCCACTAAGAAAATATAAATTATAACCAGAATGAGCTATCAACCCATACCTAAAAAATATAATAACACCAAATACGGGTGAGGATGCAGAGAAACTGGATCAGATCAGTCATGCATTGCTTGTAGGAATGTGGAAAATCATAGCTACTCTGAAAAATACTTTGGCAGTTTCTTAAAACAAAAGCAAAAACTAAACATGCAACAACCATATGATACAGCCATTATAATCTCTCATATTTATTCCGAAGAATAGAAAACTTGTTTTCACACAAAAACCTTTACACGAATGTTGGCTGTAGCTTTATTCATAAAAAAACTTTAAAGAGTCCAGATGCTTTAATGGGTGATTGAACAAACCATGGTGCGTTCATTCCATTGAATATTACCAGCAATAAAAGAATGCATTGTTGATACATCTAACAACATGGGTGATTTACCAGAAAATTATGCTGAATGAAAAAAGCCAATCTCAAAGGCTTATAAACTGTATAACATAATTTATAGAACAATCTTGAAATGACAAAATTATAGAAAGGGAGAGCAGATCAGAGGTTGCTGGGGGTTGAGGAGGGGTGGGGTAGGAAGGAAGGGGGTGTGGCACCATCATGGGAGGATGCGAGGCATCCCCACGGTGGGGCTCTTCTGTATCTCGACTGTATCAATATCAATATCAATACCAATACCTATATCAATACCAATACCTGGGTGCTGATATCACTGCCGTTTTCCAAGATGATGCCGTTTGGGCACACTGGGTAAAGGGTACACAGGTTATCTCAGCTCTGCATTACATCTTACATCTACCTACATGTGCATCTACAAGTATGTAAAATATAAGTTTAATTTGAAAATGTAAAGATTGAATTCGCCTGGAGGAGATAAGGGAGAAAAGCATTCTAGGTGGATGGAGGAATGACCCGGAACTAGGCCAGCAAAGCTGGAGTGCAGGGTGTGTGTCGAGTGGGGAGTACGGTTGGAGTGGGCGGTCCAGGCCAAATTACAGAAGCCGTTGTTTAAGGAATTTGAAATGTCTAAAAGTTAGGAAGGAAGAGCCTTTGAAGAATTTTAAGTAGCAGAGTGACACAACCGTATTTTTGTTTACAGTGATAATTAGTGGATGACTAGAAATTCAGTCGATTGATGGGGCAGACGGATTGGGGGAAGGAAGTGTGAAATTAAATGCTTGGAGGTATGGTAAGGTATAAGAAAGTCATAGTGAGAATAAAGACTAAGAGAAGGTAGGAAGATACAATCTGGGGGTAGATATCAGGGTTTTAGTTTAAGAGGTAGAATAGTTTCAGAAATAGCAAAGAACTGGATTTGGCATGAGAGTAAATTGCTGAAGTAGAGTGGACAGTCAAGGAACTGTGGTCACATGGGTTGTGCACATGGGCATCAGAGTCACCTGGACCCTAGATGACAGAACTAGAGAAGAAAGGAAGGTCATAAATATGAGCCAGGTGCCCAGATACGTGATAAACGTGACAGGTAACTGGAAGGTGAATATAACAACGACAAAGGAAAGAGTGCAAGCTACAGATGGCTGGTGTAACCCTTAAAGGAGGTGTTTTTCTACAAAGGAGGGTGGGTAGTAATCTGAAGGCAGCAATGTCGGGCAAGACATAGATGGTTTGTAGCCCTCATCTCATCACAGGGACAGCGAGACAACAAGTGACTTAGCCCTGGGAGGTGGCAACAAGCAGGTAGAGGGAGTGTCCGGGGGTGAGACAGAGGAAAGCACACATGACCAGAGAGGCCTGCATTTTGCACAGTGGTGAGGGATGACAGTGAGTGACAGGCATGGTTGAATTGACTGGCTCCATGATGCTGCCTGGATGTCTGCCATCAAATGGCTTTTAGACCGGCAGAGCAATTGTTATGTCCTGGGGTGTCGGAGACAGGACGACATATGTTGTTTGTGTCCTGGACGGTGATCTGCAGCCTTTAGAGAGCAGTTGGTTTTTGTTTCGGTCAAGTCCAACCCAAAGGATGAGAAGTGCATTTAGGCCAACATGAGATTGGAAAAAACTTCCAGCATTTGGCGAAACTGGGGCTTTGGTAAAGAAAGCTGACGTGGTCAAGCTCAGGCCGTCCTATCCCTGACATTTGTGGGACCTGGAGCAAAGGACAAATGAAGGCCCCGGCCTGCGGTTCACCTCTTTGTCTTCACAGCCCTGGCTTTGTTCTGGAACAAGAGGAGTCCTGGGGATTCCCCAGCCCACACATCCAAGCTCTGTCCACTAAATCCTGGCAGCTGCCTCTTGGCTGCCGGTCAGGCCTCGGGGAGAGGACACTGTTGGCGCTGTCCTTGCCCAGGAGGACTGTCCTGGGAAAAGGTCCAGGCAGGATTGGACATGAGCTCCAGGCTATTGGTTGGGCAGGGAATTCTGAGGTTCTGGGTGCCTAGCTTGTTGCCTAAATATGGGGGAATATGGGCCTCAGATTGGCACGTGCTCATGAGCTCCTTGCCCCTTGGGAAGAAGCACAGCCAGGTGATGGCTGAGAGGGTGCGTCCAGATGACGGGCACAGTGCCGGGGCCCAAAGGCCTGAGTCTAAGGGTGGGCCTGAGTTCAAGTCAAGGTGAAGCAATACTCTGGAGATCTGCTGGCCTGAATAAAGCTCAGCACCTGGTAGAAAGCAGTGACACCGGTAAATTAGAGCAATTCCTTCACCCTCGTCCTCCTTCTTTCTCCTCTCCCGTTGCATTCTCCAGAGGTAACCGATGAAAATGGATGAAATACTCTTCCATACATTTGCATATGTTGTTTAATAATTGCTTTTTTATTGTAAACATATCATGGATATATTTATCAGTTGGTAGATATAAATATATTTTAAACGGTAACCTACTTTTTTTAGTAGTAGAGTTACTATTTTTGATTTAACCTGCATTAAGGTTGTTTCTAAATGTTTTCACTATTATGAACAACGTTGAAATTTACCTTTTTATGTAACATATCCTTATTGAGTACCTGCTGTGCCCAGAATTGGTTTATCACTGGAGATGCAAGCAATGAACAATGACAGCAAAAATGGAGGTTCATACCCCTGGGGCAGGTCAGACTATAAACGTAATCAAATTATATAGAATGTCATATGAGGGTAAGTGCTACGAAGAAAAATAAAACAGGGAAGGGAAGTAGCGGTGTTGCAACTGTAAATAAGATGGGCTACGGAAAAATATTTCTGAGAAGATGAGGTCTGAGCCAAGAACAGAAGGAGGTGAGCGGACAGAGGTAACAAACGCCTGAGAGAGTGTGCTTCAAGCGGAGCGGTCGGTAGTGATTTCTTTACGTCCTTGGGTTACTATTTCTACGGAAAATATTCCGGGATGTGTGGTAGCTGGGCCAAAAGCCAGGTGCATTTTAAATGTAACTAATTTATATCTCTAACAGCCATGTCTACAGTGATTCTTGCAAAAACTCTTGAAAGCAACTATTTTGGTGGGGAAATATTCGGTAAGACTTTTGAGGAAGGGGATACCTCCGAATGAATGTGCTTTACAGAAAATAGTCTCTGAATTGTTTTCTAAGGAGATTCCATTTAGGTATCTGAAAAGTTTTTACTGATTGGCAGTCCCTGTCTGTATATTTTGGAAGACAGCACTTTGTTATGAACGTGGTAAGTATTTTCAGGCCTATGGTGTGAAGTCCCCAGGGGAGGGTGGAGCCACAAGGTGGAAATGTCCTGAGCTGCCGCGTGGCATCGTGGAGAGCTGCCTGCTGACCAGCAGCACTTCCTTCACACTGAAATCAATTGTCCTATATGCAACTGAAATGTTGTTGATTTATCAGGGCAGCCTAACCTAGCCTAAGTAATGCTTCGGGTTTTCTAGGTAAATGATCGTATCATCCGGTGAGAGTATGGTGCGCCAGTTTCCTTCTTTGTAAGAAACTGCCAAACTGCCTTCCCAAGTGGCCGCACCCTTTTGCATTCCTACCACCAGTGACTGAGAGCACCCGCTGCTCAGCGTTTCCACCAGCATTTAGCGTTGTCAGCATTTTGGATTCTGACCCCTCTAGTAGGTGTGGGGAAGCATCTCACTGTCGTTTCCTGATCCCATTTTGACACCGTCTAAAAAGTGCCTTTGCTCAGAGAATCTTTAAATGCCCTAGACTTCATGATGTTTTCCACCCTTTCTACTGCCACATATGTGTTAAGAAGCACAATGAAAGCAGAGAACCTGAAACAGAGAGGGAAATAAAGCGAGCAATTTTAGGCTCCTGGGCACGAGTCTGTGTGTGTGTGCATGCATGTGTGTGTGCTCACGCTAAATAGTTGTTTTCACGTCTGTTCAGTAACCCAGAAATCTAACTTTCAGAAGACAATCGAGAACATATAGAAAGGCTGACAGAGTAATTCAGTGGTCTGTGGGAGGCTTCCCTCTTTACTTCCAGTAATTTCATAATCTCGGGTATGCTCTACTTTATTGTTTAATGAAAAGGAGTTACAAGAATGAAGTTGATTAAATGAGAATTTCTTAGGAAGGTTAAGAACAGTGACCTAAAGAGAAACCAAAGGTATCTGGTGACCCATTACAGCATCTTGAAAACTGGGCAGGTAGGTTTAGAGACCCTTTTATAGGAGAAAATATTCATGAAGAAGGAAGCAGGTAATATTCAGGAGCCTTTAAGTTTAGGAGGATTGTACGATAGACAGAATAATGCCTTCCTGAAGATACACGCACCTTAATCTGTAGAACATGTGAATATATCACCTTCCATAGCAAAGCATTTTGCAGATGTGATTAAATCAACAGCCTTCAGGTGGGGAGAGTATCCTGGTAGGCAGTGTAATCACAAGGGTCCTTGTAAAAGGGAGGCAAGGCGGATACATCAGGCAGAAAACGTGGGGACAGGAGCAGGGGCCAGAGAGGAAACAGAAGATGACACACCACTGGGTCTGAAGAGGGAGGAAGGGGCCGTGACCCAAAAAATGCAGCTTGCCTCTAGAAGCCAAAAAAGGAAATGGATTCTCCCATAGAGCCTCCTTCTGTCACTCAGGAAATTCCAAGGGTTTCAGAAACTTCTGTATCAGGAACTAGGGACAAAGACCAAATATACATTTCTTATTACAATCACAATATCACAAGCAGCAATAGAAATCAAGCAATCATTGTTTTTCTTAAAGTTTGGTATTGGGCAGAATAAAATTGAAAGGAAGACTATTAGTGTGAGCTCCAGGAATCTTGCTAAAGTGTGTTTTGACTTTTTGCTATTTGCAGTTGTTATGTGTTAAAGTAATAGAATGGCTATCAAACTCAATGACTTAATAGAGTGACTCTTACACTCAACATGTGCCATAGGTTGGATTCAGGAAAGTGAGGAGACGCCAGGCCTTCATGCCTAACACATCCCTGGATGTGAGCAAGTTCGCAGAGCTGACTAGGGCTTGTGCCTCTTGCCTGATGATGGAAGTGCGCCTATGAGTGATTTACTGCCTCTCGGCCCCACACCACTCTGCATTGTCATGCTTGAAATGGATTTTGCAAACATTTCTTCTCTACCTCCTGGCACCACGTTAAGTTTCGTCAACGGAGGGCAAAGAGGAAACCCTGCAAGCAGAGGCTTTTCTTCCCAGTTCAGACTAGCTTTTCTCTCCTTGTTCCTGTGGTGTTTGGCCATCCTGCCGCAGAACAGCCTGCGGAGGTGACGGCCGGCAGGTTTCCGTGGTCCCACTGCGGGCAGCTTCCTGGAAAGCTGGCTTCTCTGTGAGCTAAGCAGCATCCCTCTGGGTGGCTTCCAGGTGAGCTCTGTGGGTGCCCCTGACAGCTTCCCAGTGAACTCCACAGCTGCCGATGCTGGCAGCTCCCACTGGTGCCCGGTGAGGGTTCCCTGCCCTCCAGCCTTTGCTCTCTGGCTGGGAGCAGCTTCCCTTCCATGCAGTGGGCTACCCCACGGTTCTCTAACCCGGACTGATTCCCAACCTCAGGGCAGGGGCCCTTCCTTCCTTGGATTCTCTCGCTCAGACCAAGGATAATCTTTAGAGTTCTCTTTATCACCTTTAGGTAGCTAATCCCCTGTGAATAGTTAATGTTAAACCTTTCCCGTTGGAGCTACTGAGGGGTTTCTGCCTCTTGACTGGCCTTTGGCTAATACCGGGACAGAGCCAAGGAGAGAATGAGTGCTCTGCATGGTGCTAAGTTCACACATTAGCTGCACTTCCCTTCAGAATCCTAATCACAGTCTTCTGCTTCTTTTGCATGTGTATATGTTGTTCTGGCTTGGATTTTGAGGTGGCTTACAAACCTCTCCTGCGTACATGTTGTGTACTTGAGAACTACTCAAAGTATCTAACGGCAGCGCATAATGAACGGTGTGCACGCTCACGCACACAATCGTTTCATTAGGAGCTGAGGCAACAGGGCTCTAGACCCAACCCTGACTCTGAGTCAAAGAGAACATCAGAGAGAAATCGCTCTGAGCTTTTCTACTACAGAGTTTGATTAGATGGAATTCAGGTATTTGCTGCTCAAAGGTGCTAGAAGTTTGGTCTAAGTGGTATGAACATTCCAATAGCCAAATGTTAGTGACACAGGGGGATGGTGTTGGATGCTAAGGGTAGATTTTGGAGGGGAGAAGGACACCTGTGACCGCGAGACAGAGACTAACCCCTGAGCACGAGGAGAGAGGTTCCGAGCTGGAAGTTACTCTCCTTGTGCCAAATGCAGGGAAATCTAGGAAAATCTCATCGCAACAGTGGCAGGTACAGGCTCTTTCTAGGCAACTCCATAGCCAATATTTTATTCGGAGTTGGAGTCGTTACACAGAAACACATGGAAATGGATGTAAAGTTAGATAAATATTGTTGATACTTCTTTTATTTTAAAGTCCAAGTTAAGTGTTTGTCGATTGGAAGACTGGGAATTTTTTATTAACAGTCCTACATTTTACGATGTGGGACTGCTAATAAAAGCAGATCAATGTGAATCAGATTAGTTCAATATTTAAAAAAAATAACTGATTATGAAAAAGAGCCAGGACAACTATCAAATAAAAAGATTGTGTGCTGGGTGGTTAACGATCTTAGACCGAGCCAAGACAATGAGGCAAAGTGATGGGACATCACTTCTGAGATGGGGTTGAAGAAGATGTTGACTTCCACCTTCTCCCGCTCTCTTGGCCCCCTGCTCCGGTGATGCCAGCTGCATGTCGCAAGCTGCCTTGTGGAGAAGCGCATGGGACAGGGACCTGGGGGCAGCCTCTGGCCAATATCAGGGAGAATCCCAGGCCCTCAGTCTGCTAGCTATTGGAAGGCTGCACCTAACACATCCCTGGGTGTTCGCAGAGCTGACTAGAGCTTATGCCCTTTCCCTGATGATGGAAGTGTGTCTGTTGTTGATTTAGCCCAAGTCCTGCCTGGGTTTTTCTCATCCAGGTGTTAAGATGAGACCACAGCCCACACCTTGCTCATAGCCTGGTAAGAGCCTTTTGAGGCAGAGACGCCAACTAAGCTGCGCCCAGATTCTTGACCCACAGAATCTGTGAAAAAAATAAATGTTTGTTGTTTTAAGCCATTAAGTTTTGTTACGCAGCAATAGAGAATTAGTATAAATATATAAAATTAGCATATGAGCTTCCTATGGCCGATCTGACAAATTGCCACAGACTTGGTGACTTAAAACAACAGCAGTTTATCCCCTCACAATTCCGGAGGCCAGAAACCCAAAATCTGCATCACTGTCAGCAGGGTTGCACCCCCTTCAGAAGCTCTGGGGGGGGACTGTGTCCTCTTCCAGCGTCTGGTGGCTGCTGCATTCTTTGCTTTTGACAACATCACTGTAATTTTCAAGGCCAGCTCCTTTAAATCTGTTTCGTCTTCAAATTGGCTTTTCCTCTGTGTGTGCGCACATGTGTGGTGTGTGTGTGAAACCGTCCTCTGCCCTCCTTTTATAAGGATACCTGTAGTCGTATTTACAACCCACTCAGACAATCCAGACATTATCTCAAGATCTTTACCTTAATACCATGCCCCAAAATGCTTGTTCCATGTAAGGCAACATTTACCAGTTCCAAGTTTTTGGACATGGGTATCTTCTGGAAGGCCATCTTTCAGCCTGCCACAAATAGCTAACATTTTAAAACTCTTACTGAGCTCTAGATACCATGGTAGGTACTTTACTTGTACTTTCCCTTACATGCATTTTACTTGCATGGATAACCATCCCTCCTTCGTGTACAAAGAAGCCAAGTGTCGGAGAATGCAAGTCACCTGACCGTGTTCACACGGCCGGTAAGCGGTGACGCCAGGGTGAACCCACGCAGCTTGACCTCCTCGTTCGTACCTCCGACGGCTGTGCTGTGTTGCTCCCTCTGCTTAACCTGAGTAATTAGAAAAGGGTGTGTCTATTTTACTGCATATAATCTATTCCGCAAGTTCTTATGAACATTGTATCTTTTGATATCTTTTAAGTTCTTAAGTTAAATGAACACTTTCAGTGATTTTTAAGGCAAGACATTTGAACTGGGAGGGCCTGACTTAACATTTAGAATAAAAATCCTGTTGTCTGTTGAAGATGGACCAACGAACTCCGCTCTCGTGCAGAATGGATCCTGAGCACAGTCTCTTCCTCTTTGGACGCGGCACGTTTACTCAGAGCAGTCTCTGGTGTGGAGGATTGGCGGAGTTGGAATAGCCCAAGCCGCACTTTTGGGGGGCAAGGCTCTCTAGGAAAACTGATTGCTTTGAGCACTCAGAGTCACTTCTCCATCTTTAGTTTCGGGTGGACTTATTTTATGTTTCCTGAGGAAAGTAGGTCTAGACACGACATCTGAGTGAAAAGGGAGAAGAGGCGATGCTTGCCTTGATCGATGTTCGAAATGAGAATGTAGGTAATGGATTCCAGATTACGTTCTGCTTAACATTTGCAACGTTACTCCTTTACCAATTGCTGATTTTCCATGTATGACCTGGTAGTCTAAAAATTCCAGATCGCATGGAAACTTCGGGCCTGTGTAGATTTAAACTTCAGGCTTATGAATTCCTTTCCCATATGTGTCTTCATGGAAGCGGATTCAAAATTGAAGGAAGCAGTAGCGTTGGAGGTCGTGGGGCTGTTTGTTTTTCTTGCCGCCGCTTGAATGGTGGCATGCCCATCCCTTCCTCAGTGTGACATGCCTGAGCAGGTGTGCAGGTGGTTAAAGGGCCAGGGGGATGGAACTCAGATCACAGATGGTGATGCCTTGTCATGGTTCCAATGACCCTGAACATTCTGTCCCCCCTCGGACTTACATCACTTCAGATGGCAACCTCATTTGGAGGTGGATTGTTCTTCGCTTTTGTGGTGGTTGTTGGAGTTGACCTCATGCCTGGCACTGTGTGGAGTGTGTCGGCCTAGTTTCTGCCCCAGAGATGACAGAGGAGTTTTTGTCATATTGATTTTAGAAGAGATCCTCTGATTTTATCGAGATCTCTTAGTTGCTGGTACTATTTTATTTACCTTAGTGCAGTATTTCTCCAAGGACAGATGCTTCATGGACTAAAGAAATCTAGAGTCAAATTAATTGGGATCTTTGTGGGAAAAAGTGTTTTGAGGGCACATGAGGTTAAAAAAAAACACATTGACCCCCCATTTCCTCTATAACCAACATGTCGACACCCATACTTACCTCCTCAACACCTCTGAGTATAGCCTGGGAGATGTTGCTGGCACGTTGGTGGCTCCCCACCTTAAGCTCTCTTCTTTACCTGAGGGCTGTCTTTAGCACCCCGGGAGCTTCTCTGGGCTCCCTGCAGGTGCAGCATGCGGTGTAGGGTTGTCCATGCCCTCAGCACAACCCTGAACCACTGGGAGGCTGGACGTGATGAATAAGTGCCCACGCTTCCCCACCCACAGCGTAGTTCCTCAGAGTTTCCAGGAGAGCTGAGCTCCAGTTACCGTAACTTGTTCATTAACAGAAGCTATGTGACTGTTCTCACTTCACCATCTCAATTTTCCCTGTGTCATTTGTGTTTCCTATTTTTTCCTCCGACCCAAACGACCTGTATCCAAGTTCTTATCTGAGAGCCTGCTTTTTTGGGCAACCCCTCCTTGGGATCCGTATTAGGTTTGAGAAGTCCTGGAGAAGAGGCAGTCATTTAATCCTCTTCCCTAAACTTATTCCATGCATCTGCTTTTTACTTTAAAATTCTGTGTATCTAATGTTCTTCGCAATGTAATTCCTGAATTACTTTGGATCCTGGAGCTATCTGAGAGAGGTATTTCTGCATAGTGTCCATAGATTTCCTTTCACAGCTTAGTTTTGTTTTTCAGTACCCTTGGCAAAGCCTCAAGGTCACAGGTCTGCAAGGGTCTAGTTGCCTCATTTTATCAATGGAGAAACTAAGACCCAGAGTGGCGAACTGTCAACTGGTGCAAACATCTGAGAATTCATAGGAAGTGAGCAGACATTTTTTAGCCCAGGGTTTAGTAGCTAGAGCTTATGGGCAGCACTCAGTCTGCTGTCTATTTTTGTATAGCCCGCAAGCTAGGAATAGTTTTTACATTTTTAAATGCTTGAAAAAAAATTTTTATAAAGAGTATTTCATGACAGGTGAAAAGCAGTATGAATTCCAATTTTAGCGTACATAAACGAAGTTTTATTGGAACGCAGGCACACCTGTTTGTTTATGCATTGTCTGGAGCAGCCACGGCAGAGCTAGTTGTAACAGATACTGTATAATCCACAAGCCCAAGGTATTTACTGTCTGATCCTTTACAGAAAGAGTTTGCCAACCCCTGCTTTAGATTCTTAAGAAGCGATGAAGGGAATTGCGTGAGTCAGTGTGCATACTAGTGTGCGTCAGCAGATGGTAGCCGAGAAGTCAGAGAGCTAGGAGTTGTGCGTGGGGGCTCTAGCGTGTGCAGCACGGCCAACGAGCTTCGGTGGTATTTGGGCAAGTGACACTGCATCTTTGAATATCATTGCCCTCATTTATAATGTGGGGGAACTGGACAGAAGGCTTCTTAAACCCCACTGATGAGCTGTTTTCTTAGATACCGTATTTGCCTGTTCAGCATTCACTAATCAATCACAGGGTCCAACTAAGCCAGGGAGTCATTTATATCTCCCCTGAAATCCAGCTTCCACTGGTGTGCAAAAATCATATCTCTAACCTACGCCCAATCCACCCTATCAGTCAACTCCGTCACCCAACTCTCACCAAACCAGGATCTGCCGCAATCAGCCAGGGCCAGACACCAGGCAAGTAGAGATCACCCCCCACAGCCCAGAGGCCGCCAACATGGTTCCTACTTGCCCGTGCTAAGCTACTTCCCTTGTCTGCCTTGCCTTTTCCATGGAAAACAGAGTCAAGGCTGTAGACCATTCTTTCTCCTCTCTCCTGCTTCTGCCTCCTGTTGGACTCTGGTGCTTCCCCGGGTGGCCCTGTGTGGTGGGCCACGCCTCTCATTTCTGGGGGACTTGGGATAACCACAACTCTTCTTTCAATGGCACCAACCTCTTCATCACTCAGTCACCTCTATAAGTGAAGACTCAGGCACCAATTGCTAAAGCACAAATACTTTATAATTTGTGCAATTATCTGAGAGTTCGATGCATGTAATTCTGGAACATGATCTGTTCCCGATGTTCAGCCCAGGCCAACCTTCCTTTAGGGCCGCTCAGTCCCGTCACCCCTCATCCATGAGCTGCGGGAAAGCGAACCCATCGGCTGGGCCCCTGCCGCACAGGGAGCCTTGGACCATTTCGTATGACGTATTAGTAAGTCCTGTGGTTTGCCTCCTCGTAAATTGAAAGCCGAGATTCAGGAAAACTTTCTCATCACATCATATGGTTTTTCAGTTGTCTCTCCTCCTTACCCTGCTCTGCGTCCCTGGAGCCCCTGTGTTTTCTGCTCGGCCCAGTATGAGCTACGCTGTAGTAATTTTTCTCTAGGTGTTTTCTTTAGTTCTGCCAGGTATGACTATGTTCTTTCCAGAAAATTGTCTGCCTTTGGGTGTCTCCCCATCGTCATCTTCCTTTTAAGGCTCTGCCTCTATGTGGCCCTTAGGAACCGAGATCCACTGGGGCTCGGAGGAGAGTGGTGGTGGCTCTGATGGCAGACTGAGTATGACACGGGGGGGCGATGGGGACTGTGGCGAGCAAGTGGCCGTGCGCTCTGTGGGCTTAGCTGTTATTTCTCAGCTTTGAGTAATTATTGTCACATGAGAATTCTATCCAGTGGCGACAAAACTTTTCTTTTTCTTTTTTTTTTTGCAAAGAAGTTCCAAATCTAGACATTTCGATGGCAGCTCCAGAATTTTAAGTATTTGCAACAAATGTACATAAAAAAACAACTGTGAGCCGTGAGCTTGACGGAGCCTGCGAGCCGCCACTTTGCTCCATGTGATCTGGGATAAACGGGAAGGTTCTTGCAGAATCGTTCTTGCTCGTGCCCCAAGTTATCCTTCATTTCAGAGCGTACGTCTGCCAACCCCTGGGCCTGCATTGATACTTTATTTTCCCGCAGGCCACCTTCTCAGAATCCAGCTTCTTGCTATTCTGAGGAGAATTAGCCAGTCCAATTAACTCGTTAATTCCAATGGTAATTTGTCCTTAGGTCTTTCCTTCCTCCTTTGTTAAAATGTATATTTATGGATGAAGATACAGAAATAATATTCGTAGTGACTTCATTAAAGTTGGGGATTTAAAAAATCTTTTTAAACATTTTATTTATTTACCTTTAGAGGGGAAGGGCAGGAGACAGGGAGAGAGGGAGAGAAACATCAACGAATGGTTTCCTCTCGGGCGCCCCCTGCCAGGGACCTGGCCCACAACCCAGGCATGTGCCCTGACTGGGAATCAAACCATGATCCCTTGGTTCACAGGTCCGCGCTCAATCCACTGAGCTACACCAGCCAGGGCTAAAGTTGGGGATTTTAAATACGTAAAAGGATCGAAGGTCTATGACAGGCCAAAGGTGGCTCTTTGGGGATATTGGCAGGTGACATTTCGTGCCATCTCCCGGATCATCTGTGTCAACCAGCTGCTCATGTCTAGGGCTGGGTCCGAGCGCACTTGGGACCTGTGTCACTCTGCTCGTGGCTGTCAGGTCCATCGGCAGTGTCAGTCTCTGGTGAGGGCTGATTTATAGAGGAACTTCATGAAATTTTTATCAGTTCTCCCTTTCTAAAGTTGAGTGCTTTTTGGTGTTGACAGTTACCATGTTTTTAAAAATCATTTGTTTGTACACCTGGCAATTGGTTCTATTTGGCATCCTCTACATTGCCCAAGTACTATTTAGCATATTTCATGAGATTCCCTTGAGATTTAAAAACATTTAATTTTTTTAAATCCCCACCCAAGGATATTTTTTGCATTGCTTTTAGACAGAGAGGAAGTTAGGGGTGGGGAGAGAGAAAGAAACATCGTGAGAGAGAAATATCAATTGGTTGTTTTTCACATATGCTCCAACTGGGGACTGAACCCACAAACTAGGCATGTGCTCTGGTCAGGAACTCAATTCCTAGCCTTTGGTTTATGGGATGACACTCCAACCTACTGAGTCACACTGGCCAGGGCGAGCTTTAAAAGTATTTAAATGAAAGATTAAGATTCCACAAAAAGAAGAGACAGCTGGTGAGACTTGGTCGTATGACAAGTGGAGAGCATATTTTTGGGTTGAGAAGCTCAAAACAGACTTTCTAGTCTTTTCTGCCATTGACTTGGAAGGCACCCACATGGAACCCGCCTTCTTTATTCAGTGATACCAGTGAAATGCCTGCCGTTCACATCTTCTTTCACTGCTAGCAGCTCTCACGAGAACCTACGGAAGAGCCTTAGATGGTTAGTGGACCAGCTCCGTCTCAGGCATAGTAAGTGTCTGTGCCAGGATGGCACAGTGTGAGTCACTCTTCTGCCCCAGGGTTGGTAAAAACGGGATCGGTAAGTTGAAAAGAGCAGGGATTTGGCTCCTTTTATTCCCACTGGCAAGTAGAGTGGAGACGGAGAGCAGCAAGGACGCATATATTGTTGGTGCTTCTCTGCAGAATTAATGTAAGTCCCCTTAAGGGACTGATGCCTGGACCATAGCGCTCAACTTTGTCGTTAACGAGAGGAAAGCGAATCTGTTTTCCTTTCCTCTTCGGGTAATTTTTTGGAGGCTAGCACCACCCTGTGGGTAACATGGTTACAGACCTGGCTTTGGCTTGCGTAACGGCCAAACCGTGCCCTTGGAAACATGACTTTGGTTTCTTCTTCCCTGTGCCGGATATCTTCTGAGTCACTGGGAGCAGCAGTGATAAAAACTCTTCTTTTTGCAGCACTGTGATACTGCTCTCAAGGATCTTCTGCTTTGATAAAATGACCGAACCGCAAGCAGGAAGATGACAGTGGAAAATTCTTAGAGCAGCTTTGTATCAGGCAGAGTAGAAATCAGATACCTTGTTTGGAATCAGCTGATTTGGACTCGGCAAGAAATGGCAGGGGCTGTTAGACAGGCAACTTTTGGACCTTTTTTGCCCAAGGGATGCAGGCTGAATCTGAGAAAAAGAAGGGAAATAAAATCTGGTTGTAGGGGGCAAAAGAATTTTATCCAACTGTTTATGCCTGGCTTTTTCTAGAGCTGAGATGGCACCCCAGGTCCAGAACCTCATCTCTGAAGAGCGTCAGGTTGCTATTAATCATGAGGCATCTTAGGAGCTGTGCATCAGTGATGCTTATTGATCCATGGCCCGTTAGTACAGCGAAGACACGGGAGCACCTCTCTTTGTTGCCTTCTTCAAAGACCAAGCTGAGGTGAAGAGGGAACATGGGAAGCAGTTCCTAAGATATCTAAGAGGATGTGAGGGTAAAATCTGCCTTCCGGTGGCGAACCATAACATTCTGCCTAAGGGGCCTGATACAGTAACTGGGGAACTGGGCCTGCACTGGAGACGGAGAACAAGTTAACCAAGCTTCTGCCAGACCCGAGGACTGTGGCTGCTGACAACAGGGTTGAGGGCCTGTTACGCTTCATGGGAAAGCACCTGGGGAAGCAGAAGAGGAACACAAGCTACCTGGAACTCCAGCTTGTATACCAGGAGGGGTTAGACAAGCAGGCCCGGCAGGAAGACCCACTGAAAAAGCCTGCTGAGGTGTCTGCCAGGTAGAGACTGACACCTGAAGGCCACGCAGCAAGTCTTCCCACTGCAGCCGATCCCCAAACCAACTCCTTAAGAATCTTAATCTTCACCATTTGACAGAAGACTGCCTTCCTTCACTGTTGGGTATACAAATAAATCTGTTTTTGCCTTATAAAATTTTTTTTCCCGATTCTTGGGAGAATGAAGAGGAAACAACACTTAGAAACATTCTATTGACTATGGCTGTAGCCTTAATAACACAGCGCGGGCGACAGAAGATTTTTTTTTACCTCCATAGTGGCCTTTTCTGTGCCACTGGACTCAAGATCCCCGGAGAGAGGCAAGGCCACTTCTCCAAGGGGTTGGTCCCTCATTTCCAAATTGGCTGGCATGTGTGTGAGCAGTGGGCTCTGATAGGTGGAGGTAGGGAGAGCTGTTGCTTTTGAAGAGCTAGCGCCATTCCACGCCTAATAGTGCACTCTTCCAGATGTGCTAACACTCCCCTCTCTCTGCTGAGCTGCTAAGGTGATGGGGAAATACACAGAGCAGTTCCTTGCCACCCACCACTCACTATTACCTTGGCACAGTCCCTTCACCCTTTCCCGTGTGCAGCCTTTTCCTGCAGCTGTGGACATTAACGTATTGGGAGTTTCAGATTGAAAGAGCTTCCTGTGGTTGGATATGGGCTGATGCCAATCTGGAGAGAGTTTCTAGGGACACATTGTGGTGGTGTCCTCTGTGGAAGGCCATTTATCAAACTTAAGTGTGACAGGAAGCTGGATGAGCCAGCTAAATGTGCAGATTTAGGATTAAATTAGGATTAGGACACAGGTAAATAGTGAACGGAAAAATAGAGAAAATCAATGAAACCAAAGTTTAGTTCTTGAAAAAAATCAACAGCTGCCCAACTTTTAGCTAGATGACTAAAAAAAAAGAGAACTAAGTAACTAAAATCAGAAATAAAAAGTGGGAGCATTGCTACCAATGCTATAAAATTTAAAAAGTATTAAAAGAGAGCATTACAAACTTTTGTACACCAACGAATTAGATAAACCAGATGAGATGGACAAATCCCAGACATACAAAATCTGCCAAGGCTAGAGCATGAAAAAAATAGAAAACTTGTAAAAGATCTGACAAGGATGGAGACTGAATCAATAACCAAAAACCTCCCAACAGAGAAAAGCCCTGGACCTGATGGTGTCAATGGTGAATGTTAACAAGCATTTGAAGAACTGATACTAATCGTTCTTGAACCTTTCCAAAAAATGGAGGGGAGGGAACACTTCTAACTTACTCTATGAGGCCAGCATTTCCCTGATATCAAAGCCAGACAAAGGCACCCTAATAAATCTACAGACTAATTTCCTTATAAACATTGATGCAAAAATTCTCAACAAAGTACTGGCAAATCAAGTTCAGCAGCATTTGAAAGGACCTATGCGCCATGACCATGTGGGATTTGTTCTGGGAAAGCAAACACGGTTGAAATGAAAATTGATCAGTATATTACACCACATTAACAGAATGAGGATAAAAGCACATGATCATCTCAATTGACATGGGAGAAGCATTTCACAAAATTCAACCTTCTTAGATAAAGACACTCAGCAAACTAGAAATAGAAGGAAAGTACTTCAACATAGTTAAAGGTCATATATAAAAAGCCTACAGTGGACATCATACTCAGTGTTAAAAGACCAAAAGCCTTTCCTTTAAAATCATGATTTTTTTCTTTTACACTATGCACAAGAATAAATTCAAAATGGATTAAAGACTTAAATGTTAGACCCCAAACCATAAAAATCGCAGAAGAAAACAGAGGCAGCAATATCTCAGACATAGCTCATAGCAATATTTTATCAGATATATCTCCTCAGGTAAAGGAAAGAAAAGAAAAAAATAAACAAATGGGATTACATCAAACTTAAAAGTTTTTGCTCAGCAAAGGAAAACATCAACAAAATAAAAAGAAAACCCACAGAATGGGAGAACATATTCGCTGATACTCCTGATAAGGGGTTAATATCCAAAATTTATAAAGAACTCATAAAACTCAACAACAAAAAAGCAAACAACCCAATTAAAAATGGCTAGCATCAATAAATCAATAAACGAGTGCTGGCCAGGATGTAGAGAAAGGGGAACCCTTGTGCACTGTTGGTGGGAGTGCAGACTGGTGTAGCCACTGTGGAAAGCAGTATGGAGATACTTCAAAAAATTAAAAATGTATCTGCCTTTTGACTCAGCTTTCCCACTTCTGGGAATATATCCAAGGGAACCAAAAACACTCATTCAAATGAACATAAGCACCTGTATATTCATTGCAGTGTTATTTATAGTTGCCAAAATACGGAAGCAGTCCAAGTGTCCATCAGTAGGTAAGTGGATAAAACAACTGTGGGACATTTACTCAGTGGAATACTACTTGGCCATAAAAAAGGAGAAAGGTTTACCCTTTGTGACATTGTTGACGCCTGGATAATGTTATGCTAAGTGAAATAAGCCAGTCAGAGAAAGACACATACTACATAGTTTCCCTCATAAGGGAAATCTAATGAACAAACTGAACTAACAAGCAAAATAGAGACAGACTCATAGATGGAGAGCAGGTGACAGCTAAGGGGGTGAGGTTAGGAGGTAGAGGGATTGAGCAAAAAGGAAAAGGGTTAATGGACATGGACAACAGTGTGGGGATTCTGGGGGTGGGGAGGGGGTTTAAAGGGACTAAATGATGGAGAAAATACAATAAAATCATTTAAAAAATAAACTTCAGTTTCAAAGTGAAAAAAAATCAGGAACAAGGGAAGGATACTGGCTTTTACCACTTCCATGCAATTTAGTGCTGCAAATTTAGCCAAAGCAATTAAGAAAAAAAAGCAATAAAAAGGCATACAAATGGGAAAGGAAGTAAAATTATCTGTTTACAGATGATATGATTTTATGTATATAGAAAACCATAAAGATTCCATAAAAACCTGTTGAACTAATGAACAAATACAGTAAAGTAGTGGGATAGAAAATGAAAATGCAAACATCAGCTGATATGTAGACACTAAAAACAAACAATTTGAAAGAAAATTAGGAAATCAATTCCACTTACAGTAGTTTCAAAAAAAAATCTTAGGAGTTAATCAAGGAAGTGAAAGATTTTTATAATAAAAAGTACAAAATTTTGCTGAAAGAAATTAAAGAATATGTAAAAAATGGGAAAAATCTTGCATTCAGGAGTTGAAAACCTTAATGTTAAGATACCAATATTACCCAAAGTGATCTGCAACTTCAATGTAATCCCTACCAAAATCCCACATCCCAGTGATTTTTTATTTTGTTTTTTTCAGAAATACAACATCCCATTCAAAAATTTATATGAAATCTCAAAGAACAGTGGATATCCAAAATAATCTTGAGAAAGAAGAAAAAAGTTGGACTAAACATTTCCTGCTGTCAAAACCTACCACAGCGTTGTGTGGCACACTAACAAGACAGTGTGGTCCTGGGATAAGGTCAGGCATGAAGAGAAATGGGTCAGAGTAGGGGGCCCAGAAATAGATCCTTGCTTATGTATTCAATGGGAAAGGTTGGGTTTTCTTTTTCTCCCCCAACAACTGATGCTGGGAAAACTGGTTATACACATGCAGAAGAATGAAGCAGGATCCTTACCTAACTCTATATACAAAAATAGCTAAAATGGATCAAAGACTTAAACGTAAGAGTTTAAACTATAAAACTCTTAGAAAAAAACATAGTATCCAACCTTTACAGTATTAAATTTGGCAATGATTTCTTGAATGTAATACCAAAGGCATGGCAACAAAATAAAAAATAGGCATATTTGACTTGAAATTTTAAAAATTTTGTGAATTAAAAACACTATTCACAGAGTAAAAGGCAACCAACAAAATGGAAATAATTATTTGCAAATTATATATTCACAATACCTAGAGAACTCTTAAAACTCAACAACTAAAGAGTAAATAAAGTGATTCAAAAATGGGCAAAGGATTTGAATAGATATTTCTTCAAAAATGACATGGCCACATAAGTCATTAAAATGGTCAATAAGCACATGAAAAGATGCTCAACATCAGTATTTATTAGGGAAATGAAGTCAAAACCATAAAAAAGCAATTTATACCTACTAATATGGCTACTGTATTAAAAATACTAACAGCACATTATAAGTGTGGACATGGATGAAGTGCAGTGGGAACCCCTGTGCACATCTGGTGGGCATATACAATGGAGCAATCACTGGAGAACAGTCTCTGTTGCTTAACTTTTAACATAGAATTGCCGTATGATCCAGCAACTCTACTTTTGGGAATATGCATATGTCCAAAAGAATTGAAAGCAGGGTCTTGAAGAGATATTTATACACCCATGTTTGTAGCAGCATTATTTACAATAGCTAAAATGTAGAAGCAACCCAAATGTCTACTGATGGAGGAATAGATAAGGAAAATGTGGTGTATTCACCCAATGGAATATTATTTAGCCTTAAAAGGAAGGACATTTATACAAATGCTACATTATGGAATAGCCAAGTGTTGGAAGCAACCTAGGTGCCCATCAGTAAATGAATGGATCAAGAAAGTATGGTACATTTACACAGTGGAATTCTATGCAGCAGAAAGAAAGAAGGAGCGCCTACCCTTTGCAACAGCATGGATGGAACTGGAGAGCATTGTGCTAAGTGAAATAAGCCAGGAAGTGAAAGACAAATACCATATGATCTCACCTTTAACAGGAACCCAATCAACAAAACAAACAAACAAGCATAATATAACCAAAGCCACTGAAATTGAGAACAGGCTGACAGTCACCAGAGGGGAGAGGGGAAGGAATTTCAAGGGGAAAGGGGAAGGGTTTGGAGCAACAAGTATAAAGGACACATGGACAAAAACTAGGGGTGGGGTGGAAATGGGAGGGAGGTGGGGAGGGCTGGTGCAGTGGGCTGGGATGGGAGTAAAAGACAGAAAACTGTACAAGAACAACAATTAAAATAAAATAAAATTTAAAAAAAATTTAGAGCATTATGCTAAGTGAATTAAGCTAGTCACAAAAGACAAATATTGTACAATTCCAGTTATATGAGGTATGTAGAATAGTCAAATCCATAGAAACAGAAGTATAATGGAGTTTGCCAGGGGGCTGTAGGGAAGGAGAATGGGAGTTACTGTTTAATGGCTATAAAGTTTCAGTTTTGCAAGATGAAAAGAATTTTGGGGATAGATGGTGGTGAGAGCTGCACAACATAAATGTAATTACCAGCACTTAACTGTACGCTAAAAAATGGTTAAGATAGTAAATTTTGTTATGTGTTTTTTACTACAATAAAAAGCGTTAATTAAAAAATATGAGCAGACCCACAACAAGTAAGGAGATTGAATCAGTAATTAAAACTCTTCCAACAAAGAAAAGTCCAGGACCATGGCTTCACTAATGAGTTCACTAAGCATTTAAATAAGAATACCAATTCATCTCAAATTCTTCCAAAAAATTGAAGAGGAGGGAATATTTCCAACTAGTTTTATAAGGCCAGCAATGCTCCAATACCAAAGCCAGACAAGGACACTACAGGAAGAAGAAAATTACAGGCCGGTATACCTGGTGAACATAGAGGCAAAAATCCTTGACAAAATTCTACTAAAAACTGTAAAGCGCTGGTGAAATAAATTTAAGACACAAATAAATGGAATGATAGCCTATGTTTATGCATTAGAAGAATTAATACTGAAGCAATCTGCAAATTCAATTCAGTCTCCATCAAAATTCCAATGGCATTCTTTACAGAAAGAGAAAAAACAATCCTAAAAATTGGATGGAGCCACATTAGTCACCAAATGGCTCAAGCAATCTTGAGCAAGAACAAAGCTGGAAACATCATACTTCGTAATTTCAAGCTCTATTATGAAGCTGCAGCAATCAAAAGAGTATGCTCTTGGCATAAAAAGTGACATCGATCAGTGGACCGGAATAGAGAGACCAGAGTTAAACCCATGCACATACGGCAACCGATTTTTGACAAAGGCCTCAAGAATACACGATGGGGAAAAACAGTCTCTGAAATAAATGGTTTTGGGAAAACTAGATATCCAGATGCAAAAGAATGAATTTGGACCTCGAGCATATACCACATACAGAAATCAACTAAAAAACACTTAAATGTAAGACCTGAAACCATAAAATTCCCAGAAGAAATCAGAGGGGGAAAAACCTCCTTGATTTTGGGTGACTCTTTGGGTGAGAACTAAGAGGAAAGAAGAGAACGACATAGAAGATTCTTCTGTGATCTGGACGTCACCAGCAGCCACCCACTCTTTGATACTCCCTAAGATTGCCTTTCCTGCCACCCTCCACATTCCAATTACCGTTTTTTCTTCTCTTCCTGAGAATGCCTGCAAATCTTTTTTCCTAGTTATTTCTCCATTCTATAATTTATAAACATCTCTGACCCAGCATTGATTCAAACTTGAGATATAACCCTCACTTACAGGAGTCAACCAAAAACAAGTTGTAGAGGCAAAAGTATCTGCAACCATGTGCAGAAGATTTTACCGGAGAGAGAGGTAGGTGTGCAGGAGCACATGCTGCAGCGCCACTTAGAAAAGAAAATCAAATTGAGTGTTAGCTTTCCTGGCCCTTCTGAAAGTCCCTTGTTCACTTCCACCAACTTGTACTTCAGTCTCGTGTTGCTCAGCTCTCTCTCTTGCTTCTTCTCCCATAGGTGACAAAAATTCCTTGAATATTGTGATTATAAAGAGCGGGTTAAACTCCAGCGCTTACTACTCCTCCACAATTCCTACTTTGCATCATTGAAGACTTACATATGTGCTCTGCTAAATAAAGGCTGATGTGTTCCAAGGGTCACCCTTTCCTCTTTTGCCCTTCCTGTTAGTTTCCATAGGAGCAGGGAGAGAAATATGGAGGTTTATTTCCCCAGAAGGAAGAACTACATATTCTTAAAAGACAGCAGGGTAAAGTTGATTTTGGTTTTAAATAACAAATGCAAAGAAATCTCCATTATGTTAGTGCCCCGCCTAAAGGGTGGGGAAAGGCTATTTTAGTAGAAAGACCACTGGAAAGGGACTCAAGGGACCAGGTTCTTATCCTGATTCCGTTACTAACTAGTTGAGTGATCTTGGGGAAGAGTACCTCACTGGGCTTGAATGAGCAATCCCTAAATTCCCTGCCAATGCTATGAGTCTATGATTTGTTTGAGAGTCTTTCCGTTGCCTAATTCTTCTATAAGTGTACCCACGGCTGGGATTTCCCCCTTCCCAGGTGGGTGAACATCCCAACACTCTGGACTATGCCCCACGCTCTCCCTGGCCAGAAGTCTGGTCAACAACTGCTATCGACAATCCGAGCTTTACAGGCCAAGCTTTGGAGCCAGACATAGGCGTGGATCTTGGTTATTTCAACTCAGAACTTCAGTTGTTTTACTTGCTATCAGAACCAGCTTCCTTGTTTGTAAACTGTGCACGATAATATATACCTTGTAAGATTGTGTTTAATATGATAATGCAAATGAAACCCTGAAGCGCCTTGTACATAAGAAGAGCTCGCTGAGTGGAATTTATGATCATTAATATTGTTTCTTTTGTAAAAGGCGATGGTTGAGTGTCGCAGCCAACTCAGGCTGTGCTTTCTGGCTCTGCTAAGGCATCTTAGTGTGTGTGGCAGAAAGAACTCGGTTCACTGTACAGGTTACTCCTACACTTTAATTTTGTTGTGTGGACATGAAAACATGAGAGGGAGAGCTGAATAGTTCTGGGCAGCATTTTTTTTTTTAAACCTGTGTGGAGGAAGTAGAAGATGGATTGTTTAAAGAGTCAGGAGGAGGGAGGATGTTGAAAAGGAAAAGTAAACATTGCCAAGAGGGAATTTGATTCAGTTTCTGCGCAGCGAGGAGCAACATGCATCCTTTTCTTCTCATAAATCTTAAGTTTATATATTTATAAGTCTTAATGTATTTACCACTGAGGAGTGAGATTTATTTTGGGAGTTTATCAAAGTGTGGAGTCCTGCTTCCAGATGAACGCAGGTATACAAGGAGAGAGAGTACGTAAGGAAATCTACTCAGGCCGCATTTTGAAGATTTGAGTCAGGTTATAATTGGAGGTAGTGACTCAGCTCTTGGGACAGGGGACTGCATAGATCGTCTGTGCTGTTGATGTTCATAACCTACTGGCCTAGGAACCTGTGAAGAAAATGAGACAGCTTTGCCCTTACGCTGGACCTTCCTCCATCTAGTTTGCATCTGGCATGAGCGTACTGTAAAGAAATAGCTGGATGCTGCAGGAATCAGGAAACAGTGCCCTCTACTGTTCCTGAGGGAGCCATGCAGCCTTGGTCAAATCCGGAGGGAAGGGCGCTCGCTGCTCCAGAGCCAAAGCCAGCTGCTCTGCTGTCTGCAACCCTCACGACGCTGGGAGGCCCGCGGCTGGCACCTACAGTCCGTCTCAGCTGTAAATGCTCAGCGGAAGCAAGGCCGCCCAGCCTCCAGGAGCTTAGCTCCCCCACGCCGGTTTCTAGGCAGGCTCTGACCCGGGCTGCGTGTGAATGCGCCCCTGGCAGTTCTCACTGTAAACACAGAAGAGCTTCTATTAGCTTTGCTGCTTAGCAGAAATAACTTAATTTTTTTTTACTAGATTTATTATAAAAGGTACAACCCAGGAACAGCAAGATGGAAGAGGTGTGTAGGGCAAGGCATGAGGAAGGGGCTAGGGGCTTCCATGCCCCCCCCCTCCCCCCACAGCCCCACACGTCACCACCCTGGAAGCTCCATGAAATTTTCAAATGGTGATTTTAAGCATTGAACCGTGCTTTTAGAAGAACTACGCTTCTCAGTATTATAAAATTAAAAATTTTAAACCATTTCAAGGAAGCTGTCATAGAAAACGGTAATTCATTGTCGAAGTTTACAACAGCAAGCGATCAACATATTCTCCTTCGTTTTTTCTGTTCCTTTCCCCCCTCCTTCTTTTTATGAAACCATCTAAAATACCACAGAATCTTCTTTTTCCTCATCTTTTATTCTCAAGGGCCACTGAATCTTTTTCTACAGAAATTATTTTAATGTGGTGGAAACTGTTTTGTTAACTTTATCTTCTGGGAACAGGTTTTTTTTTTTTTAAGACAACATACATACATACATATTTATGTATGTATGTATGTATTTTAGAGAGAGAGGAAGGGAGGTCAGAAAGAGAGGGAGAGAAACATCGATTGGTTGCCCCTCACACTCCCCCAGCTGGGGACCTGGCCCGCAACCCAGGCATGTGCCAGGACTGGGAATTGGACGAGCGACCTTTTGGTTCACAGGTTGGTGCTCAATCCACTGAGCCACACCAGCCAGAGCTAACTTTTTATTTATTTATTTTTTATCTTTTTACTTTTTATCGCTGGCTCTCCTGACCTCTAAGCTGACATCTGTGCTCCGAATTCTCACTCTCAACTACTGTATTCTGGGTATGACCCCAAACAATAGTCAACATTTACCTTTACTTTAAGCAACAACAAGGGGAATCCGAGCTTTCTAAGCCCGCAGTAGGGATCTGCCTGTTCTGTAATAACTTTCGAGCTGTTTCCTCAGAATCACTCCACCCAGCTACAGCAGAGAAAATATAGAGATGAATAACGAAATGCATGTGAAAGGCAATTTAAAAAAAGTTTTCTTGAATGACTCTGAAACTACAACGTGTGAAAATCCCCTTTCTTTTATGATTCCAAGCTTCAAGATCGTGAGTGTAGAGGGTATGCCTTTTCTGCCCTGTCAGGGGGCAGAATTCTGATAAGTGAAAACCGGTCACAACTGGGGAATCTGGTCTTTCCCTTCTGTCAAGAACAAAGTCCAGTTTCAGGCAGTACTGCCCACCCCATGGGAAGCAAGTGCCAGCTTCCACTGGGCCCCAGGATGCTGCTGCCATTCATTGCAGGAATAAGCGGTGTGCGCAACGCAGATCTTCCTGACACGGGGGAGGGTATTTCCACTGAGGGTGCTGGGGAAACAACTCACAGTTGTTTGTGTTGTCAGACTGCAGGTGTTTGGGTATTACTCTCGTAACTGCCAGGAGAAAAGACTTTGGTTTTCTCTGCAGCTTGGGGTTAAGAATTAACCTGCTACATGCAAGTTAGCAGATTAAGAAAGTTGCTTAGTGTTTTGGTACTTCTATTTGGTTACTTCTATTTAAAATATTCATCTAAGGTATCACATACTTTTAGGCTTTCAGTTAAGAATGGCTTTGTTGACGTAGGGTCGGTTTACTTAGTGCCTGGTATGTCACCTTCCTTTCCCAACCGACGTAGTCCACAGCTCTGGTGGACAGAGGCATGGGGACTCCCTCCCTCCTCTTTTTCCATTGCAGAATTCATCTGGTATGCATGTGATAGATCTGTCTCTGCTTCCCACCTTCCCGAAGACCTCATCACCAAGAGGAGAATGCCCATTCAAAGAGAGAAGAGGGAGATGAAACCAAATAACATTGCTTTGAGGTTTCTGGGCTTGGCCATGCCCGAACCGCATATTTTTAGTTTCATGAGCCAATACTTTTTTTTTTTTTGCTATAAATTCATAAATTAGCTTAAGCTAAGGTCATTTGCAACCAAAGAGTTTGAACATAAGTAGTGAGCAATCTTCTGTGTTCCAGGGATCCAGTTTCTTAGATTAAGGTTCGAGAGAGGAATTGAGACATTCTAACTTTGCTTAGCATCTATGACATTGTTCTAGAAATGATCTGGTTTTGCGTACTGTCCGATACTCTTTAGCTTGTCCATATAGCCACAGAAATCTGTTGACAGAACTCTTTACTGGGCAAGTCAATCTTGGAAAGACAGTATGGGGAGGGAAGATATTCAAGTAGGCAAACCTCCAGGGGAAAACTGAAGAAAACCTTTTCCCTCCACAAGTTCTGCCATCTCCCAGACTGACACAACTTGTTTCTTTTGCTCAAGGATATTTCTTGGGGATCAGTGAGGTAACATGTCCTCTGCCTCAAGCGTGAGAGATGGGAAGAGGAAGCATCTTAGCTTCCACAGGATGCCCCTGCTTAGTATCATGGGCAGTAGGTTGACGAGGACATCTGGGTTTATAAAACTTATATGGAAGAACAGGTAGCCCAGCAGTCTGATGAAAAACAGGGTGATGAAAAAGAAGTAGCGAAAAATCCTGAAAAGAAAAAAACCAACAAACTGTTAACCAGAGGTTAGAAAACCAGGAACAAAATAGTAAGTGAAATGTAAATGCACGTCGGGCTCCTTCTTGGATTCAGATGTCTCCCACTCATTGTTGCCGCTATTCCCAGCAACCCTGCTCAAAGGCAGCCCCTTCCCCTATGCGGGCCTACCAGCTGGCTACCCTGTCTCCTGCTACTGGGCTTTATTTTCTTCTAGCATATAGCACTGTCTGCAATTATCTTGCTCCTTTATTTTCTGTTTTATTTTTATTTTTGTTTCTGAAAATTGTTTTACACAACAGTGATACCAAATTATACATCATTGGCCTACATTTCTGTGATTCTACATCCTTTCCAACACGTGATTTGCTCAAATTTTTACGATTTGGCCCATCAGATTGGGTGTGAAGCAATGTCTCATTATGGTTTTGGCTTTCATTTTCCTGACAAACAATAATGCTGAGCATCTATTGATAGGTTTATTGGTCTTATGTGTTTCTTCTTGCCCACTTATCTGCTAAGTTGTTTGGTCTTTCTTATTCAATGTAGGAGATCTTTACATGGGATATTAATCCTTTTCCACTGTGTGCATTTTAGTATTTTCCCTCTATTTTATAACTTTCACTTGCTCTAAACTGTGAAAGAACAAGTTAATAATTTTAATAAAGTCTAATTTATCAACCCCTTCTTTAATTAGAGTCAACACTTTGTGTGTTTTGTTAAAAAAACTCATGTCCTATCCAAAGGCCTAAAAGATACTATTTTCCATTAAGAGGTTATGGTAGTTTAAAAATATGTCCACAAATTCTATGATACTTCTCCCTTTAAGAGATTCCCCTTCATTAGAGAGTGGATTGGACTTAGTGATTTGCTTCAAAAGAATAAAATATTGAGGAATTGACAGTGTGTGACTCCTAGACCACATACTGAAGGCATCACAGGTTACTTCTTACTCTTAGGAAGGAAGGTGGCTGTCATGTCGCAAGGATACACAGTCAGTCCTGTGGAGAGGTCCATGCAATAAGCAACTAAGACCTCTTGTCAATAACTAACACAATTTGCTGGATGTGTGCATACACTACCTTAAATGTAGATCCTCTGTCCCCAGCCAAGCCTTCTAATGACTGTAACTTTGGCCAACATCCTGACTGTAATCTCATAAAAGACCCTGAGATAGAACCATGTGGCAGACCCTTCTGCATGGTGTGGGCCCAGCTCCCACTCAGAGATGCACAGGACCCACGCCCACAGATAGGTTCTCTCGTGGGGAATCAGATTTGCAATATACTTAGGCTGTTTTGAGGTTTGCTCTTTGCTGAAACCCCTTCACCCTGCAAGTACCTTGCAGAGCCCAGTGTAACTGGCTGCCTATTCATTTGCTAATGTCCTTCTTCTGTGATGTAATGAGGGGCATGGGCTCCTTTGTTGTAACCTGGGGATAGTGAAGGAGAACCATCTTGGAATGTAAGAGATGATTAAAATAAAGGCCTGTCATGGTGGAGGCCACAGCTTTTGATCCTCTTGAGAGAAAAGCCATGCTGTTGTCCTTATTCCTCCACCAGACTTGGTAGTCTGTGTGTATGTTTTAATTCATCCATAATCACGCTGACACTGCTGGCCAGTGTCTGCCTCAGAACCACCCAGATAAATGATTCACAAATTCCTGACCCATAGAAACTGAAATAATAAATGTTTGTTGTTTGAAGCCACTAAGTTTTGGAATCATTTTTTTAGGTGATAGTAGATAATCAATGTCCTTTTTTTTTGATATCTATGTCCTCAACACATCAGGGCTTGCTTTTTGTATATACTATAGGGTAGTAACCTAATCTTATTTTTAAAAGATCTGGATAACCATTCCCTACTCACAGTATTTACTGAACAATTCATTCTTTCCCCTCTGATATACAGTCATTGTCACATATCAAAATTCAATACAAGCACTGTTTCTGAACTTTTTCTTCCATTTCATCGGTCAGTTTTCTAATTCCTGTGATGATGTCACACTATGGTAATTACTGTAGCTTCACCGAAAGTCCTGATATCTGGAAGGGCATGTTCCCCACTCCTGGGTCTTCTTTAAAGCTGTGCAGTTTATTTTTGATCCTTTATTCTTTTACACACGATATTTTGTTCCTACTGCTTGATTTCATTTTATTTTTTCTTTTTCTTTTCTAAAAAATGTATTTTATTGATTATGCTATTACAGTTCTCCCAATTTTTCCTCTTTGTCCCCCTCCACCCGGTACCCACATTCCCTCCAGCAATCCCCCCTTAGTTTGTTGTCCATGAGCCATGGGTCTATATTGTACCTACCAGTTTGTGCTTCTTAATTCCTTTGCCTTCCCCTGCCCCTATTCCCCCTCTTCCCTCTCCCCCTCCCAATTGATATCCCTCTACCTGATCTCCATATCTGTAATTCTATTCCTGTTCTCCGTAGAGTTTGTTATTTAGATTCAATTATTGATGGTTGTGAATTTATTGCCACTCTAATGTTCATTGTTTTGATCTTTTTTAATGTAATTCCCTTTAGCATTTCATATAATAATGGTTTGGTGATGATGAACTCCTTTAGTTTTCCTTTGCCTGGGAAACACTCTATCTGCTCTTCCATCCTAAATGTTAGCTTTGCTGGATAGAGTAATCTTGGTTGTAGGTTCTTGCTTTTATCAGTTTGAATGCTTCTTTCTAGCCTATAAAGTTTCTTTTGAGAAATCAGCTGATAGTTTTATGGGAACTTGTTTGTAGGCGACTTTCTGCTTTTCTCTTGATGCTTTTAAGATTCTGTCTTTATCTTTAACCTTTGGCATTTTAATTACGATGTATCTTGGTGTGGTCCTCTTTGGGTCCAATTTGATTGGGACTCTCTGTGCTTCCTATACTTGTATGTCTATTTCCTTCACCAAATTAGGGAAGTTTTCTTTCATTTTTTTTCCCAAATAAGTTTTGAATTACTTGCTCTTCCTTTTTTCCTTCTGGCACCCCTATGATTTGGATGTTGGTACATTTAAAAATGTCCCAGAGGTTCCTAAGCCTATCCTCATTTTTTTGAATTCTTTTTTTCTTCCCACTCTTCTGATTGGATGCTTTTTCATTCCTTGTGTTCCTAATCATTGATTTGACCCTCGACTTCATCCTCTCCACTGTTGGTTTCCTGTAGAGTTTTCTTTATTTCACTTAATGCAACCATCATTTCTGCCTGGTCTTTTTTATGTTATTGAAGTACCCAAAGAGTTCCTGGAGCATCCTGATAACCAATGTTTTGAACCATGCATCTGACAGGTACCTTATCTCCATTTTATTTAATTCTTTGTCTGGAGTTTTGTTCTGTTCTTTCATTTGGGCCATGTTTCTTTGTCTCCTCATTTTGGCAGCCTCACTGTATTTTTTTTAGTGGGTTAGGTAGAGCTGCTTTGATTCCCTGTCTTAGTAGTGTGGCCTATCATAGAAAAGCATACCTGTTAAGTTGTATGGGGTGGAGCCTTAGGTAATTACCAGAGTAAGGCAACCCGTGTCACTGCTTTGTTGCTCTGTGTGGGGGAGGGCTCTCCGAGGGGACAATGCCTCTGGAGTTTTGCCCAGGAGGAAGCTGTCTCCCAGCACTCATACTTCAGTTTCTCCTGATATGTCCTGGTGCCCTTCCAGCTGTTGTCCTGGTGTTGAATCCCAGAGGGGGTGGGTCTGCACGAGTCCTAAGTCCATTGAGGCTCTTTAAGAAGAGTCTCTTGAGAATCTGGCAGTTTGTCCTACTGTTTTCACAGCCAGAAGTTTTGGAGACTAATCTTTCTGGGGCTGGAACCCTGGGCTGGGTGGACTGGACTGGGGCTGGGATGCCTTGCTCTTGAGGTATTCCTCACATTTTTTGTCTAACACATGCGTATGTGGGACTGCCCATTCCTGTCTCTGTGCCTCGCATCTCCACATCTCCGCCTCCCCTACACATCTGGAATAATGTAGCTTCTTTAGATCCTGGGTTGCTGGACTTCCACACAGCTTGATTTTCCAACAATTCTAGGTGATATTTGTTTTGCAGTCTGTGTATTTTTCTGCTATAGTTGTGCGCAGAGGTGAGACATCTTTGCCTCCACCTCCGCCAACACAATATTGTGTGTGAGACTAGAAGTCTCACATACAATACTTTTTAGAATCATTTTATTCAATTACATGAAAAGTCTTTTGGGGAGTATGGAATTGAATTAACTCATTTAATCATTTGGAGACAATTGATGTATTTATGATACTAAGGCTTCCTACCCATGACTATGGTATTTTCTTCTTTCATTTATGTTACCTTTAAAATTTCCTAATAAATTTTTATAATTTTCCCTGTAAATTTCTTTCTTTTTTCCTATATTACCCTTATCCAGCTGTGCTGGGCTCCCTCCTGCCCCAGGACAAATTCACTACCCAGCTGCCCTCACCAGTCAAAAACAGCCCCTTCTCCCCCGACTCCTGTTTGTAAAGTTTTCAGGTAGAGTTAATCTTGTTAGTGGGAGCTAGGATCCTTTCTAGTACAGCGTCTTGATCAGAATTGGGACCAGAAGCCCTTTACAAACCTCTTCCCACCACTCTCCCTGAAGCTGGATATGCTATCCATGAGAAGGTTTTGAGATGACATCCAGGGAGAATCCTAGGAATATTCTAGTTGTCTTATCTCTTGAATCAGTGCCAAATATACCAGTGCCCCCAGAGGATGCTGGAGCAGAATAAGAGGAAAGACATTTGTTGTGTGATGTGATAAACTAGACTTGCAGGATGGGGTGAGGTTCTTTCCAGAACACCAAGTCTTTGCAAGGCACACAGCCCTTATTCTGGGATCCCACACGGGCAGTTCCATGCTGGGCACTGGTATTAAAGTACATATTAAAGGCAGACTGGGAGTTTTAAGGAAAATTCTACTAGTTGTTCTGGGAATTTTGTAATTAGGGATATCAAAACAAATAATACTTTACTTACCTGGTATGAAGGGATATTCCCGTTGAACAGAATTGCCAGAAAATTGGAGCTGGCCTTTAATTTTATGTTAACCGTTTTGATGGAACTCTTTCTAAATCCCTTTTCATACTGCCTTGAATATATGTTTCCCTATGCCTTCTTAAACAGATTATATTGAACATAATTTGACCTTTTCTTGAAGATGCAGGAGCTTCATGAACACCAGTTTTGCTTTGCTATCACAGTGGATCCTTCAGAGATAGTATCTGCTCAGTTATTTGACTCTTGAGCCCTTATTTAATTTGACAAGTATTTTCCAGCAATTATTACATGCTGGATGATGTTAGGTGCCAGCTCCTTTTCACAGTCATTTCTCTCTCTCTTTTATCTGCTGTCAGGCAGTGGTATACTTGGATTTAGAAGTTATCTCCCCATTTCTATACATATTTTTTCTCATGTCAGAACGATATGTACTAACACTGTAACAAAGTTTGGGAGAGGAATGTCACGCAAAAATAGTGTGAAAACCCAGTCATCATGCTTATGAACCACAAAGAGATCTCCCCGCTTCTAATGCACTGAAGTTACTGGGGAACCAGATACACTTACTAATCCAAATTGTTAAGGGAAAAGGGGAATGAGTGTAATGTAAGACTGACCCCATTTGTTTTAGATGATATGATTCTCGTTTCTTATTGCCATTAGGCCACTGACTTTTAATACTGGAAAGTTGAGATTAATAATTGCCTTTGAGCAAGGTGGCCATAAGTTTAGAACTGAGAAGTGTAGTCATTAACGACACTAGTTTGCTGACTCTGTGCATGTACAAGGTTCTCCTTGTCTACGCTTTGCTTTCTGCCCAGATGGCTATGCCTGACCCTGAGAAAGTAAACTCAAAGATATTTACTTACTTTTTACAGACCCATATCCCTTTATTTTGGAGAGACTTAACCTGAGAGAAAAAGAAGGGACATTGCTAAATTAGCAATTTCTGGAAGCTCTCATCCTGTCAAATAATATTCAGTGAACCATTAGTTAAATTATATTTAGGTAATATCACACATTTTTATATGCATGAAAAGATAAAGTTTTCAGAAATAACTATATATGTATAAAATTTTACGTGACCTTTTTAATGCACTAATAGGAACAAAGGAAGTCACGGAAAGGTAAAGCCTGTTGCCAGAGGCCAGCGCGCCTGAAGGCTGGCCGCTCTGTTCTGGGCTCTCTCGGGGACACTGTCACCTCCCCCTTAGCTAGTGATCCTTAGAGAGGTTTACAGGCTATGAAAACCGAGCAAACTTATTCAAAGGGATAAGCCTAAAAAGTTAAAGAATGGAAAGGTAAAGATATATCCTGGATTTCTGTGGCACCCCTTTTCTAAAATATGTTCTTGGTTATTTCATTTTTCTTTTAACCTCCTTGTGAGATAAAAAAGGAAGAGGAATTATAACCATTTAAAATTGTGGAAGCGAGGCTCACGGAATTAGAATGAGAAGCTTTCCGGGTTACAAATTTGGTTCTACAGCTTCAGTGAGATTACGTGGCACGCCAGCCGGTGGCCTGCTCAGGTAGCCTCTCTGCAACGATTGGTCAAACATCATGGGTCCTAGAACCATCAGGGCATTGATAACCTTCGCAAAGGCAGCTCTGCTTGTCCTCTGGCAGGCAGTCTGAGGGACTAGTTTGACGAGCCACTGGGGGCAAATGATGGGACACATCAGGGAGCATGACAAGCTTAGTTCTGGAGGGGTTGATTTCAGAAGTTGTTTGCTGAATAGATACGCGATCTTGGGGCCAGAATAACCTGCTCAGGACAATGGGAACCATGGCCACTGTGAACACTGCCTAACAAACATCCAAACATCTGGTGACTCCAGGGACAATCAATGGTTAATTATTGATAATTGCTTCTTTTCTGAGATTATAAAGGCTACGTTATCTCAACAACATAAAATTTCTGGTGAATGCTAACCTTGGCTCTAAAGACAATATAAATTACAAAGACGAAGTCCAACAAAAATTTATCTTTTGGTCTTATGTACTTGCTGCTACTAGATGTCACGTGGGCCAAGAGGCCTGGTGCTTTGTATCCAGTTCTATTTCCTTCCAGCCTTTGCATGTGGTCTGGTGACATCAGGATATTAGATAAGAACAGACACTGAAGCTGAATCATAAGGCAGCAATGACTTCCTATGTTTTGATCCACATACCAACTCTGATTAGATGCTGAGAGATGCCTGCTGGTCGGTGTTGTGGAAGACTCAGGACTGTGTTGGGCTCATCAGGGAAGAGCACTGTGGTGGTTAGAGGTGGAAGGAATGAGTGGTGCACGTGTCATGCGCCGGCCCCCTCTCCACGGAGTGTACCCTCAGTGAAATGTTCCTTCTTACTTCCATTCGGAATGCTCTGAGGTCTTAGACTATTTTCTTTGAGAACATGTCATTTGTGAGTCTATAAACAAAGTAAAACCAATTGTTCCTTGGTATCCTCTTTGCTTGTTTAGGTTTAGAATGCCTTGGAATTATGTCTGGTACTGTTCTTGGACAGTGCACATGGGAAGATTGGTTGCTGGCTTGTAGTATTTGGGAAACTCCTTTGAAAGGCATTGGCGCTGAGAGACCCGGAAGATGGATTGGAGTGCTTACCTTATTATTTTGGTGTTTAATGTCTTTTCTCTCGGAGTTCATGTTCAAGACTTTTGAACTGGGGGAAAGGAACCAAAACAGGGGTTGAATAAGTACTCTCGAATATTCATATTATGGGATAGTTATTTAAAAACAGTTTTAGAATCTAAAGCTATGCTGTCCACTATTATAGCTAGTGAGTACATGTAGATATTTACATTTAAATTAATTAACATGAAAAATAATCAGTTCCTCCGTTACAGCTCAGTAGGTGGCTAGTTGCTACCCATTGGATAGCAGAGAAAGTTCTACTGGGCAGCCCCGCTCTAGGATCTTAGCTTAGCAGTCAAGCCGTACCTACTGCTCAGGAAGAATGTAGGGAGACTTGAAGGTGTCCTTTAGGGGTGAGGATCTCCAAGTCTTGGTGTCCTCACCCCCAGGCCACAGTGTGTACTTGGCCTTGTTAGAAGCTGCCTTGTAGTTTGGGTCTTTTTCATTTGATTCCCAAGATCCCAAAATATTTAATAAATAGAAATACTTAACTGAATTTAAATTTGACTTCCAAAGAGGGTCAAGAAATGGAAGTGAGGATTTTGGTTTCTCACTATTTAGACTCTTACTTATCATTTCTAATTTTTAATGCTTATAGTTTAATATAGCTTGAATTTTATGCTATGATAGCTTTAATTTGCGTCTAGAGATGAGTTTCACTTTTATCCCATATGGCCAGTTCCCATATGTTTGGGGGAAATAAGGATGGTATTAAGTTTTAAGGCATTTTCTGTGATATAGAAGGAATGTCCTCCTATGAAAGGTGACTAACCAATAACTCTTTTAAAAGCATATGTTCTTGGCCTTAATACAGATTTGAATAATTGATAATATGATAAAACTATAAAGGGAGATGTGCTTCTCGAGTCTTTTAAGAAAAATGAGGGAAGGACCTGCCCTTTAAAGTTGGTGTGGTCGAAGGGGGTCGGCCAGACCCTAACAGGGAAGCCATGTGGTGTGGGGCTCACTCAATTCCGACTGGGAATTGGTCAGAGAAATGTTTGCTCTGACTCAGGCTGAGATGGGGTTTCCACTAAAACCAGCATTTTCCTTTGTTTGCCAAAGCTCACACTTCTTTCTCAAGGAACCGAATCTCTAATTCTTCTTCTATTTTCCTCAAAGTTTCTTGGTACTTCTTCAAAGAGAAAGAAAAGAAACCACAGTTACTGATCAGAAGCTTTATGCTTTTTCTACTCCTAGTAAGTGTGTATCACTACGTGGTAACATGAATGTTTGGTATTCCCGCTGTCACTTTTTCTCCTTTCCTAACCCCCCACCCCCCACCACTGATCTCTCACTACACCTCACTATTGGGCAGGTCCCTAGGGCCATAGGGATTATAAATAGGAAAAGTGCTCGTTAGTAGTTTAAGAGCACAGACGTTGGGAGACCAGGGCCGTAATAGAATGATATTGATGGTGGAGTTTCAAGGACTCTAAAGTCCCTGGGTAGTACCACCTTGCAGAGTTAAAATTGTCCCAGACCGTATGCTTTGAAAAGCCTAGATGCATCTCACCCTGTGCCTTACAAACCCTTTGCTGTCCCTTGACTCGGAAGCTGTACCTTTATGCAGAGGGCCTGATCTTCACAGAGCTGCGCCACAAACGCAAAGTCTTCCATTACCTGAGAAGCAAAAATTTAGCCTTAAATTTCTCGGTAAACTGCTACATAGACAAGAGTATACTGTTTCCTTCTACATCCCAGATCCTAAATGTAGTTTTCTGATTGTTCTCAATTCGTTTTTGCTGTACATATGAACTCGTTTCCTTTTTTTGAGGATAAACAAGCAGTCTTGTACCATCCCAGTGGGAAATATTTGGGAAGAGCTGGGAGAAGAATGTATACTAATTTGTTGGGCTTATAGATTATAGAATGTACCCTGTAAAAAGGTCAAAGAGAAGTAAACCCAGGGAATTGTATTCATCTTTTTTCTCTTTATCTCCTTCCTGGCCCCATAATGGTCTGGATCTGGAACCTTAAAATTCAGTCACGTGAGGAATGTATTAGGTGGTCTGGTTGAGGATTCAGTTTCTCTTCCTTTGGGAGAAGTAGCATTTACATCGTTACCTTGTTCAGCTCCTTCTCTTGGTCAGCACAGGAAGCTTCCAGCTTCTGTATCTTAAGCTGTAGAAAGGAACAGAGATTGGTAACTGCGCAAAGTGAAAACCATACACTATGCCGTTCTGAAAGCTGTCTGGAGGTTGTCTTATGGATGGCTGGCGGGTATCAGGCATGGTTTCAGATGTCTTTTTGACGGAGGAGCCAAACCATCCAACACCCTTCGCAGCTGCCTGGTTTTCTGTGCTTCCAACCTTTCCCCATCCATCAGTACTTTACCCCCAAACTTCAGTTCTTGCTTCCTTCTTAGCCTTTTCTCTTAGGAAAAACATCAAGCTCGAAAAAATGTACTCTTCCTTATCCTATTATATATTCATTGCCCACTCTACTCTCCCTCCCTGCATTCCTCTTCCCTCTTTTCCTTCCTTAAACATTTGATGAACGCCTATTTTATATTGGCCACTAAGCTGGAATGACAGGGAAGGGGCTGGTGGGGACTGAGGCTGCAGTGGTAACAGGGTTGGAAGGCTCTATGCCTCACATGGCTGACGTTCTAGTTGGGGGTATAAATAAGTCAACATGGTCATGATACATGCTGTGAAGGAAATGAAAACAGAGTAATGTGATGAAAGTGAGTGATGGTATAAGAGCTATTGTATATGTGATGATATTTGAGCTGATGGCTAAGGGATAAATATTAGAAATATGGATATCTGGAAGAAATATGTGCAATGCAGAAGTTACAGCCAAGGCCAAGCCTGTGAAGTAGCAAAATCTGGTGTGTATGGATAAGTTATTATATGGCTGGGACACAGGGGACACTGGTAAGAAGAAAATTAGGTGAGGAATGCTAGACATGGATGAGACATTGTGGGACCTTATAGTTTCCAGAAAGAGTTTGGTTCTTTATTCTAATTACAGTGAGAAGCCACAAAAGAGCTTGAAGAAGTAACAGCATGATCTGATTTGTATTTTTAAAGAGGACTTTTCTATGTGTGGGAAGTTCAATGTTTAAGAATAAGAGTAGAAGCAGAAAGAGTCAGGAGGCTACTTCAGTGTCCAGATGAGGGGTTATGGTACCTTGCAAAAGGTTGGTAGTACTAATAGTAATAGTAGTAGATAGAGAGAAACAGATGAATTTGGGATATATTCTGTACATAGAGCAGACCCGACTGCATCTTCCCCCTTCCATTTCAAGGCTATCATTCCCCCTTTCACCTAAGTAGCATTATTTCACAGTTGGACTCTCCCAACAGTTCCTTTCTCCTCCAGCCAGGTCCAGATAGCCAAATGTGCTAAGGGCTATGTTTTCTTTCTTTCTTTATTTTTTATTATTTTTGAAATTTATTTTTGAAATTTTATTTTTTATTTTTTAAATTTTATTTTAATTGTTGTTCTTGTATAGTTTTCTGTCTTTTACTCCCATCCCAGGCCACCCCTCCAGCCCTCTCCACCTCCCTCCCATTTCCACCCCCCCAGTTTTTCTCCATGTGTCCTTTATAAGTATAAACCCTTCCCCTTTTCCCCTGAAATACCCTCCCCTCTCCCCTCTGGTCACTGTCAGTCTGTTCTCAATTTCAGTGTCTTTGGTTATATTTTGCTTGTTTGTTTGTTTTGTTGGTTAGGTTCCTGTTAAAGGAGAGATCATACGGTATTTGTCTTTTACCACCTGGCTTATTTCACTTAGTGTAATGCTCTCCAGTTCCATCCATGCTGATGCAAAGGGTAGGAGCTCCTTCTTTCTTTCTGCTGCATAGAATTCCATTGAGTAAATGTACCAGAGTTGCTTGATCTATTCATTTACTGATGGGCACTTAGGTTGCTTCCAGCACTTGGCTATTGTAAATTGTGCTGCTATGAACATTGGGGTGCATAGGTTCTTCTGGATTGGTGTTTCAGGGTTCTTGATATAACCCTAGCAGTGGAATTGCTGGGTCAAAAGGCAGATCCATTTTTAGTTTTCTTAGAAAATTCCATACTGTTTTCCATAGTGGTTGTACCAGTCTGCAATCCCACCAAGAGTGCACTAGGGTTCCCTTTTCTCCACAACCTCTCCAACACTTGTTGTTTGTTGCTTTGTTTATGATGGCCATTCTGACTGGTGTGAAGTGATATCTCATTGTGGTTTTAATTTGCATCTCTCTGATAGCAAGCGATACTGAACATCTTTTCATGTGTCTCTGGATCCTCTGTATGTCCTCCTTGGAGAAGTGTCTGTTCAAGTCCTTTGCCCATTTTTTAATTGGGTTGCTTGTCTTCTTAGAGTGGAGTCGTGTGAGTTCTTTATATATTTTGGAGATTAAACCCTTGTCTGAGGTATCATTGGCAAAGATGTTTTCACATACAGTCAGTCCTCTTTTTATTTTAATACTGTTTTCTTTAGCCGTGCAGAGGCTTTTTATTTTGATGAGATCCCATTTGTTTATTCTTTCCTTTATGTCCCTTGCTTTAGGGGACATATCAGTAAAAATGTTACTGTGTGAAATATCTGAGATTTTCCTGCCTATGTTCTCCTCTAGGACTTTAATGGTGTCACGGCTTATATTTAAATCTTTCATCCACCTTGAACTTATTTTTGTGTATGGTGTAACATCATTTTTTTTGCACCTATTTGTCCAGTTCTCCCAACACCACGTGTTGAAGAGGCTATTTTTACTCCATTTTATGTTGCTGCCCCCTTTGTTGAATATTAATTGACCATAGAGACTTGGGTTTATTTCTGGGCTCCCTGTTCTGTTCCACTCATCCATGTGCCTGTTGTTATGCCAGTACCAGGCTGTTTTGATTACAGTGGCCTTGTAATACAGTTTGGTATCAGGTATTGTGATCGCTCCTACTTTGCTCTTCTTTCTCAAAATTGCTGCAGCTATTCAGGGGCATTTATGGTTCCATATAAATTTTTGAAGTGTTTGTTCTGCCTGTGAAATATGCCATTGGTACTTTAATAGGTATTGCATTGAACCTGTAAATTGCTTTGGGTAGTATGGACATTTTGATGATGTCAATTCTTCCGATCCATGAACACGGTATATGTTTCCATTTGTTTGTGTCTTCCTTGATTTCTTTCTTTAGTGTTGTGTAGTTTTCCGTGTACAGGTCTTTTACCTCCTTGCTTAGGTTTATTCCTAGGTATTTTATTTTTCTTTTTGTTATATCAAATGGGATGTTTTTCTTGATTTCTGCTTCTGCTGTTCCATTGTTGGTATACAAAAATGCTTTTGATTTCTGGATATTGACTTTGTATCCTGCTGTTTGGCCAAACTCATTTATTAGGTCGAGTTTTGGCCCAGTCTATAGGATTTTCTGTGTACACTATCATGTCATCTGCAAACAATGATAGTTTTGTTTCCTCCTTTCTGATTTGGATACCTTTTATTTCCTTTTCTTGTCTAATCGCTGTGGCCAATACTTCCAATACTATATTGAATAGAAGTGGTGAAAGTGGACAACCTTGTCTTGTTCCTGATCTTAGTGGAAAAGATTTTAGGTTTTGCCCATTGAGTATGATGTTGGCTGTAGGTCTCTCATATATGGCCTTGATTATGTTGAGGAATGCTCCCTCTATTCCCATTTTGCTGAGTGTTTTTATCATAAATGGGTGCTGTACCTTATCAAAAGCTTTTTCCGCATCTATTGATATGATCATGTGATTTTTGTCTTTGCTTTTGTTTATGTGATATATTACATTTACTGATTTGTGAATGTTGAACCATCCTTGCATCCCAGGGATGAATCCCACTTGGTCATGGTGTATGATCTTTTTAATGTATTATTGGATGCAGTTTGCCAATATTTTGTTGAGGATTTTAGTGTCTATGTTTATCAGCGATATTGGCTTGAAGTTTTCTTTCTTTGTTGTGTCTTTATCTGGTTTTGGGATTAGGATGATTCTGGCTTCATAAAAAGAGTTTGGGAGTCTTCCATTGTTTTGGATTTTTTTGAATAGTCTGTGAAGGATAGGAGTTAGCTCTTCCTTAAATGCTGTGTAGAATTCTCCTGTGAAACCATCCGGTCCAGGGCTTTTGTGTGTTGGGAGTTTTTTGATTACTGCTTCAATTTCATCTGCTGTTATTGGTCTGTTCAGGCTTTCTGCTTCTTCTTCATCGAGTTTTGGAAGATTATATTTTTCTAGAAATTTTTCCATTTCACCTAGGTTTTCAAATTTTTTGGCATACAGTTCTTCATAGTAATTTCTTACAATCCTTTGTATTTCTGTGGTGTCAGTTGTAATCTCTCCTCTTTCATTTCTGATTGTGTTTATTTGGGTCTTCTCTCTTTTTTTTCTTGATGAGCCTGCTTAAAGGCTTGTCAATTTTGTTTATCTTTTCAAAGAACCAGCTCCTGGATTCATTGATCCTTGGAATTGTGCTTTTAGTCTCTATGTCATTTAATTCTGCTCTGATGTTGGTTATTTCCTTCCTTCTACTTGCTCTGGGCTGTCTTTGTTGTTCCTTGAGTTCTTGTAGGCATAGGGTTAGGCTGTTTGTTTGAAATGTTTCTGTCTTTTTTAGGTAGGCCTGTATCACTATGAACTTCCCTCTGAGGACTGCCTTTGCTGTGTCCCATAAGTTTTGGGTTGTTGTGAGTTCATTTTCATTTGTTTCCATTAACTTTTTGATTTCTTCCCTAATTTCATTCTTGACTCATTCATTGTTTAATAGCATGCTATTCAATCTCCATGATTTTGAGTGTTTTGGGTTTTTCCCCTTGGGGCTGGTTTCTAGTTTCAGTCCCTTGTGGTCAGAGAAAATGCTTGGTATGATTTCAATTTTCTTGAATTTGTTGAGGCTTGTTTTGTGTCCTATGATGTGGTCTATCTTTGAAAATGTTCCATGTGCATTTGAAAAGAATGTGTATTCAGCTTCTTTGGGATGAAGGGCTCTATATATATCAGTTAAGTCCATTTCATCTAGAGTGTTGTTCAATGCCGCAATATCTTTGTTGATATTTTGTTTAGGAGATCTGTCCATTTTTGACAGTGGGATGTTAAGATCCCCTACTATAATTGTGTTGCTGTCAATATCTTTCTTAAAGTCCTCTAAGATTTTCTTTATGTATTTAGGTGCTCCTATGTTGGGTGTATATATATATTTATAATGTTTATATCTTCTTGGTGGATTCTTCCTTTGAGTATTATGGAGTGACCTTCTGGGTCTCTCTTTATTGCCCTTTTTTTGAAATCTATTTTGTCTGATATGAGTATTGCTACCCTGGCTTTTTTTCCTGTCCATTTGTTTGGAGAATTTGTTTCCAGGTAAGGGCTATATTTTCAAGACAATGGTCTGAGTCACAAGGAATTGAAGCAAGTGCTGAACTGATCCACTCATGCAAGAGGAACAAAAGCAAAATGAACGCTGCATATTTCGAAGCATTAGAGATATCACCTGATAATTCCAGAATACATGTGAGCAGAAGGGAATGATTCATATGGCTAATAATACACGAGAACTGTTTAGGATTGGGTTAATCGCTGCCGTGAAAATAATAGCCATTGTTCTGAGAGTGCCTGGAACTCTCTGTCTATTGTCTATCAGCTCAGGTCACCTGTCATAGCCTGCATGGCCAGACTTAAAGTGTCACCACTAGATTACGGCCAGGTTACTGCCAGAAAAACTCATTCTGGGGAGAGGGAAGAAAAACTCCTGACAAAAATAGTCAAGGGGCTTGATAATCCTTTCTAGTCTTAGCTTCAATTTCTTCCTGATAGAAAGTTTCCTGGATAAGATTTGCAGTTAAGATGGAGATGTAGGTGAACATGTTCTGCCTCAAAACAAATAATACCCAGAACTGTCAGAAAATTGATCTGTATGAAAGTCCGGCAACCAAGGATTTAAAGAAGCCACATTCATCCAGACAGGCTGGAGGGGTGGAGACACATGGAGCTGTGGTGTGGTACAGACAGACAGGTGGTGGCAGTGGATCAGGCTGTCCCATATGCATGTGTGGTGGATAAAAATCGGGAAGGATACCTTGGCAACAAATGATCCCAGCAGAAGGCCAGACCACACTGCCCAGGGTTTCAGTGCCAGGAGATAAGTCCCCATGACTTCTGGATATAAAAACCAGTGGGGGTTGGAGTGGCAGAAGAAACGCTCAGATTTTCAGGAAACTGCTTAAAGGGCATGCATGGGCTTAGAACATGCCCCCTTTGGGATTCAGTGCCAGGACAAGGGCTGGAAGTGTGCCAGTCACATACAGGAGTAAGTGAAGTGACTGGAAACAAAGCAAGTGCTGGGGAAACCTCCTGAAGCCAGGCAGCAGCACCATCCCCTCCCCAACCCCCCCCTCCCGACACAGAGCCGCAAAGCAGTGAAACAGGTTGTCTCACCTTGGCAATCACCTAAGGCTCCACCCCACACAATTTACAGGTGCCTTTTCTACAATAATTCATGCTGCCAAGATGGGCGGTCACGTAGCTCTACCTAATACACAGGAACAAACACAGGGAGGCTGCCAAATTGAGCAAAGAAATACGGCCCAAATGAAAGAACAAAACATAACCCCAGAAAAAGAACTAACTGAAACAGAGATAGCCGACCTAACAGATGCACAGTTCAAAACACTGGTTATCAGGATGCTCACAGAACTCATTGAGTATGGCAACAACATAAAAAAGACCCAGGAAGAAATGAAGGTTATAGTAAGAGAAATAAAGAAAAATCTACAGGGAACCAACAGTGGAGAAGTTGAAGCTGAGATTCAAATCAATGATTTACAGCATAAGGAAGAGATAAGCATTCAATCAGAACAGCAAGAAGAAAAAAGAATAAAAAAAAATGAGGTAGAATAAGAAGCCTCTGGGACATCTGCAAATGTACCAATATCGAAATCACAGGGATCCAGAAGAAGGAGGAGAAGAGCAAGAAATTAAAAATTTATTTGAAAAAATAATGAGAGAAAACTTCCCTAATTTTGTGAAGGAACTAGATATAAAGCCCAGGAAGCACAGAGAGTCTCAAACAAGATGGACCCAAAGAGGACCACTCTAAGACACATAATTAAAATGCCAAAGTTTGAAGATAAAGATAGAATCTTAAAGGCATCAGGAGAAAAGCAGAGAGTTACCTGCAAAGGAGTTCCCATAAGACTGTCAGCTGATTTCTCAAAAGAAACTCTGTAGGCTAGAAGAGGCCTACAAGAAGTATTCAAAGTGATGAAAAGTAAGGACCTACAAGGTAGATTACTCTATCCAACAAAGCTGTCATTTAGTATGGAAGGGCAGATAAAGTGCTTCCCAGACAAGGTAAAGCTGAAGGAGTTCATCATCATCAAGCCATTATTACATGAAATGTTAAAGGGACTTATTTAAGAAAAAGAAGATCAAAACTATGAATATTAAAATGGCAACAAATCACAATTATCAACAACTGAATCTAAAAAACATACTAAGCAAACAAGCAGAGCAGAAACAGAATCATAGATATGGAGATCATTTGGAGGGTTATCAGCTGGGAGGGGGAAGGGATAAAATGAGGCAAAATGTGCAGGGATTAAGAAGCATAATTGGTAGGTAAGAAATAGGAGGATGTTAAGAACAGTATAGGAAACAGAGAAACCAAAGAACTTGTGTGCACAACCCATGGACATGAACAAAGTTGGGGGACTGCTGGAGGGAATGTGGGTACCTGGGGAGAGGGACCAAGGGGAAAACTGGGACAGCTGTAATAGCGTAATCAATAAAATACATTAAAAAAAGCTCTCTGGTTAAGCATGGCCAGGCAAGATGACTTGGCAGATTTGGAGTTCCTGTTTTGTGTGCACGTGGGGAGTGGAGCAGTGACACCAATCTGGTCAACAGAAGACAGGGGAGTAATTCCCTGTTGTTTCATTTTCTGTTCTATTTTTAGTATGTCCATATCTTCAGATACTTCATACATACAATATAGGCTTAAGTGTGGGTTTAATAAGCTAAGGAGAAGCAGATAAGACAAGGAAAAACTAATTGTACAGGAAGTATTAAGAATTTTGTCGGCTCTCAATAAAATAAATGTCTTAAATTCTTGTATCTTTGATTAGGTGGGTTGCAGTTGTGCTCAGATTTTTAGCTTTGGAATGCAGTCAGAGAAGTGCTAAGCACTGTATGATGTGCTTAGCAGATAGGGGTCACTAAACATTTGAGTGAACCATTGAATAGATTCTTTCTGGACTGGAATCATAGACAAGGTGTGTAATCTGTCCAACATGATTTATAAATCTTAGTTAGCTCTGCCTCTATGAATTCATGCATACACTTCAGACTTTTAAATAATTACTTTAAAATTATGTGACTTTTCAAGGGTTTAGTCCTTCAAAAAAAAGGAAAAGAATATTTTACATACACAATTTTTTTTATATACAAATTGAGGGTGGCAGGAACTGATTAAATTGCCCAACTTCATGCTTTAGCCACATTAAATGCTGAGGCCAGGACTTAATCTAGGGATTTCAGATATCTCCAGTATTACATAAGTATTTGTGCATTTGTGTTGTGCTTTTTCTGATGGGAAAGAGAACAAAAACAGAAATATATGGCTTCAGAGTAAAATTTCTTACTGAGGGCAGAGGAGAATTCAGCATTCAGTGTCTCGGGCTTCAGCCTGACTTGGACTAAAACTACAAAGAATTATCCCGACTTTGGCAATTCTTTCCACTTGAAGGCTTGTTTCCTGATCATATACCCCAAACCCATTTAAAATTGTTTTTTCATTTACCTTTGACTCTTCTGGCGTTCCCTTTAGATTGACTTTTTCATACTTGGTTGTCTTAGGTAATTTCCTTGTAAGCTATGGTGTCAAAAAAATACATTTCAAGTAAAAAATACATCCAATTAAAAGATATAGAAGGCAACGGCATTTTCTGAGGTGTGGGGCCCAGTAACTTGGCCTTGACAAAAACTGCCAGGAGATGTTCCCTTGGTGGACACTTGGGAACATCTTTATTCTGCCTCCATCTTCTCACTCATGTTCGCCACCAAAGCTAGAGTCTACTTAAGACAGGAGTACTTCCTTGACCCCCTAACCCATGCTGGGTCACTCAGAGTTGCAGGCATGGGTCAGAAAGTAGGATATCATAGAAAACCCACTGTGTTCTGAGTTAGAGTCGAGGTATAGGGGATACCTGGACAAGGAAAGTGGAATTCTTAGGAATCATTTTTAAAAGCCTGTGTTGAAAGTAAAACTAACCTCTCACCACAGAGGGTCCAGTCAAATTGCTTCAACAGAGTGTCTGTCGGAATGAATTTCCTTGTGTGAGAATGAAGAACCCAGGAGATCACTGAGGACCCTGAATACCCTACCCACTGCTTTCACACGAGGCTTCCAGGGAGAATCACTATATGCGGGTCATGAAGCTCAGCCTCAGGAGAGCGAAGCAGGAGTAGAATCCACCCCAGCACAGGCCTCCCTAACGTACGGGTTCCTCTCTCATGATTCCCCCCCTCTGATGACTGGGAATGGTGTGGGGACACGGGGGAACACAGGGCGCTATCCCACCTTTCTTTGAAGTTCTTCTATATTGTGGACCAGAGCGTCATTCTTCCTTTCCTGTTGAAAGAGGCAGAGTGTAAGTGTGCATCTGCGTACCACCACCCATCTTCATTCAGTTGATTGCTCTTCATTTCACCCCAGTGATATTTTCCTACAGAAACTCCATCTTACTTCATGGTATCAGAAAAAAAACCTGTGGTTTGATCTAAATATGTACACACCAAATTTCCAGGGATAGAGGTACTCACATATAGGGCTAGAAATATCCAATGTTGCCAAAGAAACCCTGCCCACCACACACCCCCTTGCATGCATGGACACATTCGGCCGTGAATTTTGACCCTTCTTTGAATGTAAAAAGGTGAGACCAGCTTATCTGACAGCTGATGAGGGGTAGGGTGAGGAACAGCTTTTCAAATGGCCCTTCCTGGCTTCTTGCTCACAAGTCTGGCTGTCTCTTCTTCTAGCTCCTGCAAGGCTCTTTCCCTTTCCAGTGTGGTGCAGTTTTCCTTCTCCCAGTCCTCATCTTCTGCCAGGTCTCTGGTCTGCGTGATCTCACCTTCCAGCCTGGATGATGCAAGCACACACCGTGAGAAACTGGCAGTTTCATAACGGATAAAACACATAGCGGTTTTAAGGGTATTTCAATGATAAGACAAATCGCAAGTTTGGAACCCTTCTTTCCTTAAAATCAGATTCACCTTAAAGGTAGGAAAGGTGAGATTCCCCTGCTTCCCAAGTCAACTACCCGATGTTTTTTCAACTCAGGTAAACGTCACCTAGTCTTTTAGAAATCTGTCTGAAAGTTGTCGTATTTCGGGGTTTACGTAAGAGAGAAATTCCAAGGAATGAAGAAGAAAGTTTTTGCTATACAAGACGTAGGTCTCTAGAGAAAGCTGAAAAATCCAGTTTTGTCTCTTCTTCTTCACTCCTCCTCCCCCGTTTGGACTGGGAACCCTCCTTGTGAAACCCCAACACTCACCTCCGAATCTCATCTTCTTTCTCATGAATTTTTAGAAGAAGTTCCTGATTTGCTTCATCAATTCTCTGCATATCCTTTTCAAGGTCTGTGTTTAAACTGTTAATGTTCCTCTTTGATTGGGCCAGTCTTAAGATTTCCACTTTCTCGGACCTGTAGTCTCAGCCCCCCCAAATGAACAAGGGCCAGTTATCTTAAGACCAAAAAACTTTGGACTAAAGGCGATATCTAGAAGACATGTAATTCATTAACATGACTGTTTCTGGGAGTGCACTTTTTCTTTTTTCATTCTTAGGAAAGTATATTTCTCAATCATGCTCCACAATTTGTTTCAACAATTCTAAACTTAGTCAGCAAGAGAGGTCTTCCCCACACTTTTTTGTCCAAAGTACTCCACTCTGATTCCAGGGAAGTTCCCTTCTTTAAATCTCCTCTTGCATTGAAGAGAATGGATTATCACACAAATTGTTCACAAAATCTGCTCATGCAATACACTTTTATTGAGTACTTTTATCCAGGCAGCTGGCACATCACTAATGGTCGAGCTCAGCTTTATGCAGAACCACAAAAGGCTTCCATGGCAGGTAGGGTTTTAGTCCCTCTCTCCCTCCTACCATCTCAAAACTTCTCTATTGCCCACTACAAAGTCTGAGAATCTACCATGAGAAATCACCCCACTGAACAGACACAAATATGATCCAGCCAGTCACTTTCAAGAATGCAAATACTGATGACATCAGATGAACGGCTGGGTGAGAGGATTCCCTGGTCTCTCCCCTTGAAGTTACAACAATTCAAACAGGTATAATTGAAAAGCGGATTCCCTGCACAACACACAAACCTGTCTGGGAGACCCACACGTTGAGACTTCTGAAGGCAGGTGAATGGGAGTGAGTTAGGGAGGAGGGAGGGGAGAAGAGCCAGGATGATACCAGAGATGGACACAGCCTGGAGCTCACTGTGGGTCTCGGGAAAGGGGAGGAATCAGCTTGTCGTGCACTCCCTGAGCCTAGAGAAGCAAGGAGATACGGTGGACTCTGCCGGAGTGGTTGGTGCGTGCTGTAGCTGAACCTGGCGACCGAGGCAGAGATTGAGTGTAGAGGTGTGGCTGTGGCTGTCTGGCAGCTGCCATTGCCAGCCAAACCACAAAGCCAAGAAGCCTGGCCACCTTCCTTCACCCTCCCAGAGCTCACTCCTTTTCACCCCCTCAGAGCTTGCAGGGGGCCCCAGAACAAGCTGTAGCGATGAATGCAGGGCTGCAGAACACATTATCTGCAACACTGAGTACTGGAACCATGGAGGCATTTTGTCCCTGAATGGTGGGTGCATGCTGCCGATCCCTGTGACAGGACAGAGATGCAGAGGTGAGGTGTCTGACATATGGAAGTTGCCATTGCTGGGAGGAGACACAGGTACACAAAGGTACCAGCTGACCTCTTCCAGCTTACTCCTCTTCCCATTATTGCACTTGCGTTGCCAGCAGAATCTGGTTGCAGGGGATGGCTTGGAACTCCAGTGCCCAGCACATTTACCCATAGGGGTGGTGCTCTGAGACCAAGGCCATTGGGTCACAAAGGAGCTGTCCATCACACGAGAATATAAAGGGCATTTTCCACCCTCAGAGATTCTAGAAAGCAGACCAATGCAAGAGAAACTTAAGAAACCTGTGCTTCGGTGCCACCAACTGGAAAATGAAAAAAAGACTTCTTATCAACCTATATGGAATGCCACTCTTAATGATCCAATTGTCATAGATGCCTAGACAGAGAAGGAATCCATCAAATGCCTAAAATAACCAAGATAATGAGGCAGCTCAGAAAGAAAGTGAAAAATCTCCAGAAAATAAACTTAAAGACAGAAATGTGTGATTTAAATGACACAGTGCAGTATTGAAGGTTACAATTCTGAAAAAACTCAAAAAGATAACACAAAAACACAGATAGGGATTATAATGAACTGAGAAATAAAATCCATAAACAAAAAGAGTGCTTGACCGGGGAGATTAAAACTTTAAAAAAGAACCAAATAGAAATTCTGGAGAAGAAAAACTCAATACAAGAGATGATGAATGAACTAGCAAGCTTAGGGAACAGAGCTGGCCAGATGGAGAAAAGAATTAGTAACATTGAAGGTAGAAATCTAGAAATGATGCAGATGAAAAAAACAGATAGACTTGAGACCAAAAGAGAAAAAAGAAAAAGAAAGGAAAAACTCTACAAAAACTACCTGGCTTCATCAGAAAGGCAATATAAGAGTAATGGGAATGCCAAAAAGAGAAGAGAGGGAGAAGGGAACAGAGAGCCTATTTGTACAAACACTTGATGATCATCCAGGATGGTGGAGGAGTAAGTGGAAGCTGCACTAACCTCCTCCCAGGACCAACCTGGAATTACAACTAAATTGTAGAGAAATCATCCTGAATCACCAACTGGTCACCAGCTGGAGAGAAACCTTATAACCTCAGGTAGAGAAAAGAAACCACTTAACCACAACGAGGCTGGTAGGGAGTGCAGAGGAGGCATGAGAGAGCTGACTGGGCTCCCACGGGTTGAAGTTCTGGAAGGATAGTTCAGCGGCTGGGGGTTTCTACCAGAGAAGTGTGGGATCTAAACTGCCTACAGCACCAGAGCAAAAAAGAACCCAGATAACATCCAGCTAAGGGAGGGCAGAGTGGACTAGAAATGCCTGAGGAGAGTCTGGGGTTCATGGCTCTTGGGAGAGAACTGAAGGAGCAGGTGCCAGGATCCCTGTGCTGAGCCATTCCCCATACTGCAGGAGCCATCTTTCTCAGGCACATCACCCCTCTCCAAGTGGCATCTACCTGAGGGGAATCAATAGCCCCACCCACAGGAATTACTCTGCCCTGCCCCACCCTATGGAGATTAGGCCAGGTTGCTGATTACAACTTGAGGCTATATCATTGATTAATTTAACTGTGTGGGTCTCTGGGAGCTCTATGAGACATCAGCTGACCCTTCCCAAGGCCCAGTGCTGATAAAACCCCGTCTTGGTGTGTAGCCTGTTTTTTTTCTTCACACAAACAAGTCCAGCAGAGTGAGCCACATGCTGTAGATCGCTGATAGCTCCAAGCAGGTTGTCCAGGGCCAGTCACAAGCAGCATTAGACAAAGGCCTATATCAGAGTTTTTACAGATCTACCTGATACAGAGAAACAAATACAAAGAACCAGCTATGATGCAAGGATAAAGAAACAGACCCCGAGTGAAAGAACAAGAGAATTCTTCAGAAGAAGAGCTAGATGAAGTGGAGGAAAGCAATTTATCAGATAAAGATTGTAAAGTAATGATTACAAGGATACTCAACAGCAGGAAAAAGACATGGAAACCACAAAAAGGACCAGCCAGAAATAAAGAAAGGAACATCTTAAATAAATGATACACCAGAAAGAATAAACAGTACATTAGATGGAGCAGAGGATCAAATCAGTGATTTGGAAGAAAAGGTAGAGAAAACACCTAAGGAGAGACAGAAGCCAGTCATAGTGAGGGATTTTAACACCCCCTTTACTTCAATGGATAGATCTCCCAGACAGAAAATCAACCAGTGGCCTTATATGACACACAGGTCAAATGGGTTTATTTCATGCCTTCAGAGTCTTTCACTCCTAAGCAGAAGAATATGCATATGTTTCAAGTGCACATGGAAGGTTTTCTAAGATAGACCACATGTTAGGACACAAAACAGTCTCAATAAATTCAGAAAGATTGAAATAATCTCAAACATCACTTCTGACCACAATGCTATGAAACCAGAAATCAATCACATGAAGAACACCAAAAAAACACACAAGACATGGGAGCTAAATAACATGTTACTAAACAATAAATTGGTCAACAACGCGAGATCAAGGAGGAAATCAAAAGATAACTTGAAACAAATGAAAATGAGGACACAACAATCCAAAATCTGTGGGAAAGTGGGAAAACAATCCTAAGAGAGAAATTCATAGCATTACAAGCCTATCTCAAAAAACAAGAAAAGTTGAATAAACAATCTAACTTTACACTTAAAGGTACTTGAAAAAGAAAAACACACAAAGCCCAAAGTGAGTAGAAGGAAGGAAATAATAAAGATCAGAGAATAAATAAATGAAATATAGTCTGAAAAAAGTTACAAAAGATCAATGAATCCAAGAGCAGTTTCTTTGAAAACATAAACAAGACTGACAAAATTTTAACTAGACTCATCAAGAAAAAAAGAAAGAGGACCCAAATAAATACAATCAGAAATGAAAGAGGAGAAATGACAACTGACACCAAAGAAATAGAAGGGATTGTAAGAAAATATTTTAACAATTATATGCCAACACACTGGACATCCTGGACAAAATGGATAAGCTTCTAGAAACATACAGTCTTCTAAAAATAAAACAAGAAGAGTCAGAGAATCTGAATAGACAGATTATACCTAGTAAAACTGAAGCAGTAATTAAAAAATTACTAACAAACAAAAGCCCTGGACCAGATGGCTTCACGGATGAATTTTACCAAACATTCCAAGAACTAACTCCTTTTCTTCTCAAACTATTTCATAAAATTCAAAAGGAGGGAAGGTTCACAACTCATTTTATGATGCCAGCGTTCTCCTAATTCCAAAACCACATAAAGAAACTACAAAAAAAATTTACAAGACAATATCCCCAATGAACATAGATGCTAAAATTCTCAACAAAATATTAGCAAACTAAATACAGCAATACATAAAAAGACCATGCACCATGATCAAGTGGGATTTGTTCCGGGAATGCAAGATTGGTACAACATTCACAAATCAATAAATGCGATCCATCACATAAACAAAGTGAAGGATAAAAAAGCGCATTATCATATTAATAGATGCAGAAGAAGCATTTGATAAATCCAGCATGCTTTTATTATAAAAACTCTCAGTAAAGTGGAATTAGAAGGAATATATGTAAACATAATACAGGCTATACATGACATACCCACTGCCAGCATCATACTCAACAGACAAAAACTACAGGCTTTTCCTTTACGGGAACAAGACAGGGATGACCGCTTTCAATTTTCTTATTCAATGTAGTACTGGAAGTCCTAGCCACAGGAATCAGACAGAAGAAGAAATAAAAAACATTCAAATTGGAAAAGAAGTAAAACTATCTTTATTTACAGATGAGATGATACTGTACATAGAGAATCCCAAAGATTCCACCAAGAAACTACTAGAATTGAGAAATGAATTCAGCAATTAGCAGGATAAAAAATTAATATCCAGAAATCAGTTGCATTCTTATTTGCCAATAATGAACTAACAGAAAGGGAAATTAGAAAATAGTCCCATTCACAATTGCTACAAAAAGAGTAAAATACCTAGGAATATACCTGATCAAGGATGTAAAAGACCTGTACTTGGAAAATTATAAGGCACTGAAGAAAGAAATTGAAGAAGATACAAACAAGTGGAAATACATACTGTATTCCTGGGTAGGAAGAATTAATATTATTAAAATGCCCACAATACCCAGAGCAATCTATAGATTCAAAGCAATTCCTATCAAGATTCCAATGACATATTTCAGAGAACTAGAACAAACATTTCACATTATTTATATGGAACCACAAAAGGCCCTGCATAGCAACAGTGATCCTAAGAAAGAAGAACAAAGTTGGAGGAATAATGCTACTTAATATCAAAATATACAATAAGGCCACAGCAATCAATTATAAGGCCACATCTTTATAGTCAATTAATATTCGACAGAGGAAGCAAGCACATACAATGGGTTAAAGATAGTTTACAGTGTTGGGAGAATTGGACAGGTACATGCAGAAAAATGAAAGTAGACCACCTTATACCATATACAAGAAGAAATTCAAAATGGATCAAAGACATAAATGGTAGCCCCCAAAACATGAAAGTTGTAGAAGAAAATAAAAACAACGAAATATGGGACATTACTCGTAGCAATATGTTATTGGTTATACCTCTCCAGGCAAGGGAAGCAAAAGAAAAAAAATAAACACATGGGACTATATCAAACTATAAAGTTTTTATACAGCAAAGGAAAATATCAACAAAATAAAAAGACAACCCACAGAATGGGAGAACATATTTGCTGATGCATCTGATAAGGGGTCAATATCCAAAATTTATAAAGAACTCACAAAACTCAACAACAAAAAACCAAACAACCCAATTAAAAAATGGCTAGCATCAATGAATCAATAAACAACAAGTGCTGGCCAGGATGTGGAGAAAGGGGAACCCTTTTGTACTGTTGGTGGGAATGCAGATTGGTGCAGCCACTGTGGAAAGCAGTAGGAAGATACCTCAAAAAATTAAAAATGGAGGCCCTGGTTGGTGTAGCTCAGTGGACTGAGCACAGGCCTGCAAACCAAAGCATCGCCGGTTCGATTCCCAGTCAGGGCACATGCCTGGGTTGCCAGCCAGATCCCCAGTAGGGGGTGTGCTAGAGGCAACCATACTTTGATGTTTCACTCCCTCTCTTTCTCCCTCCCTTCCCCATCTCTCTAAAATAAATAAATAAAGTCTTTTAAAAAAGCACTAGCTTTAAAAAAAAGTTAAAAATGGATCTGCCTTTTGACCCTGCTTTCCCACTTCTGGGAATATATCCAAAGAAACCAAAACCACTCATTCAAAAGAACATAAGCACCTGTGTGATCACTGAAGCATTGTTTACAGTCGCCAAGATATGGAAGCAGCCCAAGTGTCCATCAGTAGATGAATCGGTAAAACAACTATGGGACATTTACACAGCAGAATACTAGTCAGCCAATAAGAAGAGTATTTTACCCTTTGTGACAGTATGGATGGACCTGAAGAACACTATGCTAAGTGAAATAAGTCAGCCAGAGATAGACAAATGTCATGTGATTTCCCTCATATGTGAAGTTTAATAAACTGAGCTAACAAAGAAAATGGGGACAGACTCGGAGATGGGGAGTCTGATGACAGCTGGGGGCAGGGGATGGTTACAGGGTGGAGTAATTGAGCAGAAAGGAAAAAACTCATGGTCATGAACAACAGTGGGGTGATTGCTGGGGGAGGTGGGTATAAGGGGACTAAATGGTAATGAAAAAAAATACAACGGTTAAATTAAAAAAATATTTGATGAAAACTTTCCAAACCTATAATAAGAACTAGATACTTGAATTCAAGAAACCAACAAAACATTTAATTATCTTAATCCAAAAGAGCCTTCTCCAAGGCACATTATATTAAAGCTGTCAAAAATTAATGACAAAGAAAGAATTCCTAAAGTAGCCAGGGAAAAGAAGACAGTAACTTATAAAGGTAAGCCCATTAGGTTATCATTGGATTTCTCAGCCCAAACCCTATGAACTAGGAGAGAGTGGAATCAAATATCTAAAATAATATATCCAGAAAAGTTATCTTTTAGATACGAAGGAGAAATACTTTTCCAGACATACTGAAGCTGAGGGAATTTACCACCACAAAACCTCCTTTACCAGAGACTGAAGGGGGTTAATTTTACTTGAAACAAACAAACAAAAAAAGTTTACAAAACTATAAGTAAGAAAATGAACTAACAGACAGAAACAGGATATTGCAACCCCTTTTCAGAAATGGGTATTATACATTTACACATAAAGGTTAAAGGAGATAAAACATTAAAAATAAAGAGAAGAAGACAATAGCTACTGCAATTCAGAAACAAACTTACAGCATAAATAGGGATAATTTGGCACAATAAAAACGTAAAAGGGGTGGGAGTATAGTTCTGAATTTGCAAAGGGGGATGGAGATAAGAAACATTCAGAAGAAAAAGGACTACTGTGTATATGAAAATTTCTTTTGCATATACCCAGTGCTAACCACACAAACAAAAATCCCAAACTGAGACACATTTCATAAAAAAAGAGAAAAGAGTGGGAAAAATCATAGAATACCACCAAACTGAACAGTCATACAAGAGAAAAAAAACAACAATGGAGACAAAGAGGTACCAGAGAACAAAAGATGAAATGGCTACAGGAGATCTTCATACATCAATAATCACCCTAAATGTAAATGGACTGAACTTAGCAATAAAAAGACAGAGTAGCAAATTGGACCAAAATACAAAACCCAATCACATGCTGCCTTCAGGAAACACATTTCAGCTACAAGGACAGATATAGCCTCAAAGTGAAAAGGTAGAAAAAGATTCCCTGAGAAAATGGCATCCAGAGAAATGTGGGTGTGCCATACTTATATCTGACAAAATAGATTTCAAGATTAAAAAGTAACAGACAAAGGAGAATGTCTTATAATGATAAAGGTGACAATACATCAAGAAGACATATACTTCTCAATATATATGTACCCAAACAGGGAGCACCGAAATATATAAAGCAACCACTAAAAGAATTAAAGGAAAAAATCTGACAAAAACACAATTATAGTAGGGGATCTAAATATCCCATTGACAATTATGCATATATCATCTAAACAGAAAAATTAATAAGGAAATACTGGCTTTGAATGACACATTAGGCCAATGGACATAATAGACATTTACAGAGACTTTCATTCCAGAATGCCAGAATATACTCTTTTCTGGTGCACATGGAATGTTCTCAAGGAGAGACCATATGTTGGGGTGTAAAACTAGCTTCAACAAATTTAAGAAGATTGAAATCATACCAAGTATATTCTTTGATCATGTTGCTCTGAATTTGGAAAACAACTGCATGAAGAAAGCCGGAATAAACAAAAATATGTGGAGATTAAACAACATGCTACTAAAAAACAACTGGGTCAAAGAAGAAATAAAAAGAGATATGAAAAGATACATAGAGAAACATGGCTTGCTTCCTCACACAACCACATCAAAATTACAACTAAGCTATTGCACAGGCATCATTCAGAGCAGTCAAAAATTGAGCTGAGTAGAAGTCCTACAACTACAGAATTAAAGAAGAAACCAACTATGGAATTAAAGAGGAAACCACATCAAGACTGGTAAAAGGGGTGGAGATGTGGACCAGGCTGGTCCCACACCCATGTGTGGTAGACAAAAATCAGGAGGGATATTCCAGGAGCAAGGGGTCCCACACCCACACCAGGACCCCCAGCCTAGAGCTTCAGTACCAGAAAGAGAAGTCCCCATAACTTCTGGCTGTAAAAACCAGTAGGGATTAAGGCTGTGGAAAACAGAAACATCAGTTGTCTCAGGCAGTTCTTCTTAAACGGCCTCCCCCCACACAGACTTACTTGGACTCATTCTCCCTGAGCTCAAGCATGGGGGCAGTAGGTTGAAAGGCACAAGAGACATATGTGGAGAAAATGAATTGTCCAGCATTAGCTTGAGAACTGGAGGGAGTTTTCTCCCAGAGAGAAGTTCTGGCAGATGCCATTGATCCTTTTCTGAGACCTCCCCATAGAGATCCACAGAGCCAGCAGGCAGGTGCCATATCTAAGACTCCACCAACCTGGGTCACAGTGTTTGCCCCACACTGGTGATGCCCTGAGGCCCAACCCCACCTAACTTTCAGGCCCACCCAAGCTGTTTCCAGTGGCTTTTCCATATGAATGGCTTGTTTTGGCCCTTGCTTCAGTTTCCTAAATTCTCATAAACAAGCAGCACCTGCCTTCAGCAACCTTATACCTCTCACTAAGTTGCCCCAGGCCAGGTACTAGCAACAGCTGGCCTTGGTGCACAGATTGGCCTTACCTGGGCACCTCTCAGCCCAGTGGAGTAGCAGCCATCTGCAGATCTCTTAGTAGCTTACATAGTGTGACCCTGGACAGAATAGAGTTGGTGGCTGATCTTGGACATGCCAATAGCAATCAAGGCTCAAGTACAAAAGGAGGGTGTACATAGCCAACATGGTGGGCTCACCTTGAGTAACAGGCTTGGTGATAGAGGAGGCTGTACCACTGGAATGTACCAGACACCTATGACATTAGACCACTCTACCAAGCCCGAGAAAGGTAGCAGCTCTACCTAATACATAGAAACAAACACATAGAGGCTGCCAAAATGAGGAGCCAAAGAAACATGGTACAAATGAAAAAAATAGAACAAAACTCCAGAAAAAGAACTAAGTGAAATGGAGACAAGCCATACACTAGATGCAGAGTTCAGAATACTAGCTGCAAGGATGCTCAAGGAACTTACTGAGGACCTCAACAGCATAAAAAAGTAGAAATGAAGGATACATTAATTGAAATAAGGCACAATTTACAGGGAAACAACAGTGGAGTGGTTGAAACCAAGAATCAGCTCAGCAATTTGGAATATAAGGAAGCAAAACAACAACAAAAACAAAAAAAGCAAACCAATCAGAATAGCAACAAGAAAAAAAATCCCCCCAAAATGAAGATAGTGTAAGGAGCCTCTGGGACAACTTCAAGCACTTCCACCTTCACATCATGGGGGGTGCCAGAAGGAGACGAGAAAGTGCAAGAAATTGGAAACTGATTTGAAAAAATAATGACCAAAAACTTCCCTAACTTGGTGAAGGAAATAAACATACAAGTCCAGGAAGTGCAGAGAGTCCCAAACAAGATGAACCCAAAGTGGCCCACCCCAAGACATATTACAATTAAAATGCCAAAGTGAAAGACAAAGAGAATCTTCAAAGGAGCAAGGGGAAAAGCAGTTAGTTACCTACAAGGGGCTCCCATAAGACTGTCAGCTGATTTCCCAAAAGAAACTTTGCAGGTTAGAAGGGATTGTTAAGAAATATTCAAAGTGATGAAAAACAAGGATCTACTACCAAGATTACTGTACCCAGCAAAATTATCATTTAGAACCGAAGAACAGGTAAAGTGCTTCCCAGACAAGTAAAAGCTAAAAGAGTTCATCACAACTAATACAGTATTATAGGGAACGTTAAAGGGCCTTCTTTAAGAAGAAGAAAAGATAAAAAATATGAACAATAAGATAAATACATAGCTATCAACAACTGAAACTAAAAACAGAATAAACAAGCAGAAGGTAAACAGAATCATAGATACAGAGGACATTTTGATGGTTGTAAGATGAGAAAGAGGTTGGAGGAATGAGAAAAAAAGGTGAAAAGGTTAAATAGTACAATTTGGTAGTCACAGAATAGTCATGGGGATGTAAAGGACAGCATGAGGAATAGAGTAGCCAAAGGACATATATGCATGACCCATGGCCATCGACTATGGTGTGGAGATTGTGGTTGAGGGAGTGGTGCAGCTTGGTAGAGGCAGGGAAAGGTAGGAAAACCGGGACAACGGCCATAGCATAAATAATAAAATATAAATAAAAACAATGCATAGAGACAAATGAAAATGACAATACAACACATCAGATCTATTAAGATGCAACAGAAGTGGTAATAAGGAAGTTTGTATTATTAACATGTTATCAGGAAACAAGAAAAATCCCAAATAAACCACCTAATGTTACATTTTAAAGAACTAGAAAAAGAACAAATGCAGCCCAATGTTAGCCAAAGGAAGGAAATAATAAAAATTAGAGCAGAATTGATTGAAATAGAGAGCAAAAAGGCAATAGAAAAACTTAATGCAACAAAAAACTGGTTCTAAGAAAAGATTAATAAAATTGACAAACCCCTTAGACTCACTAAGGCTAAAAAAAGAAAAGACTCAAATAAATCCAGAAATGAAAGAGGAAAAGTTACTACAGACACCATGGATACACAAAGGGTCATAAATAATACTATGAAAGCCTATAGGCCACCAAATTAAAAACCTAGAATAATTGGAAAAGTTCTTAGAAATACATAACTGTCGTAGAGTGAATCACGATGACATGGAAAATCTAAACAGACTGATAACAATGAGAAAATTGAAACAACCATTAAAAACCTTCCAAAAAGTAAAAGTCCTGGACCAGATGGCTTTAATAGTGAGTTCTATCAATTATTCAAAGAATTACTTGCTATTCTTCTCAAACTCTTTAAAAAACATTGAAGGAGAGACAATACTTCTTAACACATCTCATGAGGCCAACATATCCCTGGTACCAAAGGCTGTTAAGAATAACACACACACGCAAAGTACAGACCAACATCTCTGATGAATACAGATGCAAAAATCCCAAACAAAATACTAGCAAATTGAATACAACAATACGTAAAAAAGATAATATATTACAATCAACCAGGGTTCATTCCAGGGGCTCAAGGATGGTTCAACGTATGCAAATGGATCAATGTGATAGACCACATTAATAAAACAAAGGATAGAAATTATATGATCATATCAATAGAGGCAGAAAAAGCATTTGACAACATACAGCATTCATTTATGATTAAAACACTCAATAAAATGGGTATAGAAGCAAAGTACCTTAACGTAGTAAAGTCCATGTATCACAACTGTTAGCTAATAGCACTCTCAATGGTAAAAACCTGAAAACTTTTCCTCTAAGATCTGGAACAAGACAAGGTTGACCATCCTTACCACTGCTATGCAAAACAGTACTGGAAATCCTAGCCGGAGATCAGGCAAGAGAAAGAAATAAAAGGCATCTAAACTTGGAATGAAGTATAAATGTCATTTTTTGCAGATGACAAGATTCTTTATATAGAAACCCCTAAAGACTCCACCAAAAAACTATGAGGAGTAATAAACATACAGTAAAAAATACAGTAAGAAATATAGTTTCAAGATAGAAAATCAATATACTAACAATAAAATTTGAGAAAAATAAATAAAAAGCAAATTCCCTTTACAAATACAACAAAAAGAATGAAATTCCGGAGAATAAACCTAGCAAATCATGTGAAGGACTGCAAACTCTAAGACATTAACAGAAGTTGAAGAAGATATAAAAAATGATAAGATATGTTATGTTGATGGTTTGGAAGAATCAACATAGTAAAAATGGACATATTACCTAAAGCAATATACAGTTTTAATGCAATCCCCATTAAATTCCCAATGGCATTTTTAAAGGAAATAGAACAAAAAAAATCATCAGATTTGTGTCAAACCACAAAAGACCCTGAATAGCTAAAGCAATCCTGAGGGGTGGAGGGAAACCGGCATCTAAGGTGATCACACTCTTTGACGTCAAATTGTACCACAAAGTGACTATAATAAAAAAAGTATGGTATTGGTAGAAAAACAGACACGCATACCAATGGAACAGCATTAAGAGTCCAGAAATAAACCCACATGTATATGGACATGTAACCTTCAACAAATGAGGCAAAAACATACAATGGAGAAAAGAAAGCCTCTTCAATAAATGGGGCTGGGAAAATTGGAAAGCCACACGCAAAAGAGTGAAAATAGACTGCCATATCACCACATGCAAAATTAACTCAAAATGGACCAAAGACCTAAAACCAAGCCCAAAACAATAAGTTACATAGAAGAATACATAGGTACTAAATTTATGAACCTTGATCTTAGAGAAGATCTTATGATTTTCACCTAAAGGCAAGGCACACAAAAGCAAAAACAAATGAATGGGGGCTATCTCAAACTAAAAAGCAAAAGAAACTGTCAACAAAACAAATATGTAACCAACTAAATGGAAAAAAATATTTGCAAGCAAAATATCCAACAAGGATTTAATATCCAAAATATTTAAAGAACTCATATAATTCAACAACAACAAAATTCCATAGAAAATGGGCCGTGGACCTGAACAGACACTTTTCCCAAGAAGGCATACAGATGGCCAACAGATATATGAAAAACGGATATGAAAAAATTCTCAACATCACCATCTATTAGAAAGATGAAATCAAAACTACAACGAGAGACCACCTCACACCTGTTAGATTGGCTGTCATGAAGACAAATAACAATGTGTTGGGAATGTTGTGGAGCAAAAGGTATCCTCGTTCACAGCTGGCAGGAATGTAAATCGGTGCAGTCAGTGCGGAAAACAGTAGGGATGGAGGTGCCTCAAAGAATTAAGAACAGAGTCGGCAACCTCTCTTCTGGGTATCTACCTGAAAAATTTGGAAACATTCATTTGTAAACATAGATCCACTTCTGTTCATTGCAGCATTATTCACAGTGGCCAAGACACGGAAACTGAAGTGTTCTTCAATAGATGATTGGATAACGAAGATGTAGAACAAATATACAATGGAACACCACTCGGCTATAGCAAAAGGTGAAATTCCCTATTGTGTGAGAACATGGATTGAACTTGAGAATATCATGCTAAGTGAAATAAGTCAGATGAAAAAAGTTAAGAACCGTACGATTTCACTCTCGTGGGATATAAAACTGAGAACAACAAATGAACGAACAAGACAAAAAACAAAAAAACCTCACAGACACAGACGAGGGCCTGGTGGTACCACAGGGGAAGGGGGTTAGGGGGCAACATAGTAAAGGCTGAGGGGGTAAAATATACCGCGACAGAAGGAGCTTTGACTTTGGCTTTTAAACCCACAATGCAGTATATAAATGATGTGTTACAGTTTTGTACACTTGAAATCTATATAATTTACCAACATCACCCCAGTAAATTTAATAAAAATGTAAACTTCTGTTTTGAAGTCAATTTAATAAAAAGAATGGTAATGCTAGTGTGGTCCAGAAAGAGTCCCTGGCACATGGGGAAGTCTCAATAAACTTTTATTTTCCTGTGTGTCAATTAATTAATTGAAATGATTAACCAGGAATAAGAGAGTGAGACAGAAGGACTTTTCGGTAGGAATAGGATGATTTTGGGAAAGAAAAATCCTACCTTGGAAAGGTTGGCTTGGGTAGGGGATTTACAACTATTTTGACTTCAGGAAAGCATAGAGTCCCTGGGGTGGAGCGCAGTGGGGCACGGGTAGATAGGAGAAGGAGCGAGTGAGACTAGAAGGGGGGGGGGGAAGCGTCGATAGCAGACCTGCTTCCTGTCTTGGTCTTAGGATGTGGTTTTACATGACCACGGTTACTTACTCATAATCTAGGTGATTTTCCTTGAGTTCTTCCATTGTAGATCCCCTAAAGTACAAGCAGAGGAGTGTCTAATGAATTGGGGGAATGGATCCGGTTATGAAACACACAGAGTAAGTAGCCAAGAGTCCCCAAATACAGGAACAAATTAACTGGTTTCCTCCCTCCGGCCCCTTTCATTTGGCCATGACGAAGCCCAGCCTTCTGATTCTCTGCCCATGACCTGAATATACCTCAGGAAGGATACAGTGAGGATATAGGGGTAACTCTGGCAAATTCAGTGTATGTCCTGCTAGCAGGTATACTCAGAGATGGTTCACCAACCAAAAACCCTTTGGAAATTTATACACAGCAGCAAGAATCAATAAAGGTTATCAATTGTTAAGTCCCTTGTTGCGCTAGGCCTAGCTGCTGTATTTAAGGGCCCATGGGAATGGCGTGGGTTCGTAACCGCCCTGAAAAAGTAATCTCTCTGCTCTCTAGCCTGGCCTCTGCAGGGATCCCTAGTTTTGAGATCTTTAGTATTCAATTAGGTAAAGAAAAACCAAGCAGAATTAAGTAATTTGGCTCAGCCTGCCCCTCAGTTTCCTCTTTTTCTCCATTACTTCAACAAACCCTACCTCCCTTCTGATGTGTATGGTCTTTCTGATTCTGCCCTAGTCAATTTGCTTCTGAAGAGTCTAATCTTTCCCCACTGGAACTATCCAATAGAATCTCGGAACCTTCCAAGAGGTCATGACTCTGCTATTGCCATGGGATGGGTGGGGCAGCATGTCACAGTGGGGAGGATGACAATGGTTTCTCACCGTGGGGGCTAGGTTCAGAGCCTAGATGGTGCCCAGCTGAGTGTTTCCTCTGGGAGAAGTAGGTCTAACGGGTCTGACTTCTGGGTAGTATGAAGGGGTAACACCCTTCCTTCTATTTTTCCAGCAGGTTGCGCTCCCTCCCTGTGCAAGTGTGACTCATATGGGAATTCTGGGCCCTAAGTCCTGCAGTCTAATCCTATCATGTAGCCAACTACCCACTCATTCATTCATTCAACAAACACTGAAACACTGAAAGAGCACCTGCGTGTGCCAGGCACTCTTCTAAGCACGTGGCAGACAGAGTGAACAAAGCAGCCAAAAGCAACTGCCTTCCTGGAATTTACATTCTAGGGGGTGTGTATGTGGGGAAAGAGGTAGCACACACCACAAAATAAAGAGTAATTTTATTTTCTTTTGGTGTGATAGGAGCATGCTCGAAGAAACAAATGAGTGAGGAGGGTAAGAGGAAAGGCAGCATGCCTTGTGTGTGGGGGGCGGGGGAGGGAAGGGGTTGCAATTTTAAATACGAGGGTGCAGAGAAAGCAGTGAGCATTTTCAGACTCAGTAGTGTAGCTGTATTGTGAGGCCTAGTACACGGAGCACCTGAGGTGGACACACACCCCACAGACCTCACAATCACGGTCAATAGCAAAAGCTACGGGCCAGCGTGAAGCCTGAGAGGCCCGTGGTTCCAGGAACACTGAGAGGAGGTTGAATCCTTCGATGCTTTAAGGATTCATAGCTTTTCCTGCACCTCGGACCTTCTGTGAAAGAAGCCCTCTGTGGTAAGGGAGAATCTCCCTAAAACGCTGGGAAATTACCCAAAAGAGAGTTTTAGCTAGGAGAAGTTCATGATATCTCAAATTGGCCCCATTGAGTCTTCTCTGCCAACTTTAGGCATAGGAGCTAGAGGAGGAAAATATTCCAAAATCAGTTGCAGAATGCATATAATGAATATATTTCTGTATACTGGAGTATGTACATTCTGGCCAGATTCTTCACTGTTTATAACTTTTTATGTGTGTGTGAATCATATTAACCTGGAAGGTTTCGGATCTTGACTTAATAAGGACCACATAGAGTTGATTTGTGGTCCAGAGTGACTTCTTAACACACTGTAGTTTCTAACAAACTATTTGTAAAATTAATGGCCTCTGATGACCCCCATTACCATCTCCCTTCTTCCTGAAAGAAGGCATTTCATTGCTTTATGAAGCTGTACACAGAAGAGTAATTAAGTAACAATTCAGGCCAATGGCCTCTCCCAGGAATTAATGGTAGGGAGAGTTCATTAACCCCGGCAGGTTACAGCTTCTCCAGGAAATGCCCTGGACCAAGGTTATCGTAGCTATTAATGGATTGGATAGGGACTTTAACTGGGATAAAAATAAAGCTCTCTCTCCTTCCTGGGGAGCTTTTCTCCTTGAGGGGCTACCAAAGGCAAGCCTGTAGGAGAAGCAGAACCCCAAGGTTGGGGCCTTGTGTGAGAGGAGGACAATGGATCACTGTTATTGAGAACTGCCCAATCAAGGCAAAAACAGGGCCTTGGGGGCAAATTGAGGTCCTTGATGGAAGCCTTGTCGCCATTGAGGAGGTGGCTTGATTAACACCCAGCACAGCTTTAGGGCAGCAGTTTTCACCCTGTGAGCTTTTTCATGCCAGACCTTGCCCTGGGCGGAGGAGTCGCTGGGAGATGTCAGATTTTGCTGCCTTGCTGCCAGCAGTGCGGTGGCCTTTTGTGCGGCAGCCTGTGGTGAAACACCCTCTCTTTTTCCAGGCTGGGTGTTGAAGCCGTTTGCTGAGCCTCTGCCCTTCCACTGGGAGGGGACTGGCCGAGGATGGGAACTCGGGGGGAAGGTGCAGAGGCCCTGGCCTTCCCGCTGCCTCATGGGGAGAGAGAGCTTTTCCTTCTACTCATCTTGCTGGTCTGCATGTCACTTTGGCTTATTTTTCTTAAATAATCTTATAAATGAGCCCAGGTTTGAGCTCATATCCAGGGAAGGCTCTAGAACCTCATTTTAGGTCATTGTTTTTTGAATACAGAGTCAGTTATGCTATTTTCCTTATGTCTATACTTATTTTTAATGACTATTTCTGTACAATGTTTAGGCTCATGAACTTTTTTTGAATTTCCTTTCAGAATCATCTCAGAAGAGTTTTCTCAAAAGCAGTAACTTCAACAGAAATATGAAGGAGAGAGAAAAAGAGAGACAGAGAGAGAGGGGGAGGGAAAGATCCATTAGAATAAACTAATGTAGTTTGAACTGGCAAAAAATTATGTATTATATATTTTATTTTAAAATTAAATATCTTTTTATGCCTCAAATTTTAATAGGATGCCCTATGTGCACATGTATTTGCTACTAAAAATCGAAATAGCACATGGAAACATTTGCTACAGTTCAAATTTTTGAAAACCAGAGAATCTGGTTAATACACCCTACACCAATCATGCATGAGCCAAACCACCCAATGTTTTTTTTTTTTTTTTTTTTTTTCTTTTTTACATTCCTTCTGCACAAGTTACTTGCTTCTAATTCTTGATGTTGAGTTTCGTCTTACCAACTTCAGGCTTCTAAAACAAAACAGTAATGCTCAAGACCTATTGGTCCTTCCTTGGGTCAAATAAAAAAGAAACTGAAGTGTACTGAAGTCATTCAAACGCAAACTACATAGATTCCCTGTAAGTTACTGGCATCAAGGTGGACAGGAAAAAGATGCAAGAAAAGGACATCACAGAACTTCTATCGTAGGTTATCAAAATACTGGTCTACAGTCTATCCTTGCATAGAAGCTTTCCCAAGCTGCTGCATAATGACTTTAAAATTATCAGCAAGAAAAAAAAGTGTATGAATAAGGTTTATGGCTCAGTAGACTCCATGTCATAATTATTCTCCATGCTGATATTATCAGAAGGATCTCCATGGTATACGCAGTAACAACAGCTACATCTAAATCTTCTGGATCTTGATTCAGTCTGGACTTTCCTCTCCTGTGAGTCTTTTTGATGCAGAGACAGGGTGTGGTATGTAATGATCTGTAACATCCTTTGCAGCCTTTCTTTCTGAGCAGTCGCCAATGTCCTCACTCCAGCCCGCCTCCTGTAGAGCGTGCCTTGACTCAGCCCCAGCCCAAGGCCCTGTAAGCAGTTTCTTCTCTCCTGCTTTTCAGGTGAACATTCTGGTAGCAGGGAAGGCAATTTGGGACTAGGGTTGGGAGCCAAGTTACCCAGGTTCTTCGCTCGTACTTCTGAGACAGCTTGAGTGTCAGCTGAATATTCTTCATGAGGCATCTAAGAAGACTCCCGGGTCCGGGTTGGGTTAAACTTCTTTGGTGGGTCCATTGGATATCTAGTCACAGCCTGAAGCTCCTCCTAAGATTTCCCCAAAGGGTTCAGTAGATGGTGATACTCAAAACTCTCAAACTGCTACTAAAATTACAGTTTTTAAAATTTATGGCACCATTGCTACTAGAACAGCAATTAAAAAACAAAGTTCACCAAGGATCTCATCTTAGTAAAAATCCTGCATTTTTCCAAATTTCTTCAACCTTTTTCTATGACCAAACCATCTTTTATAGTTATTATAGAATAGATATATTGCTATATTTTGCCTTTCATTTAATATTTTTATAACATTTTTCAGGGTGCTACATACTCTCTATAATTATTTCATTCACTGCATAAAATGCTGCTGGTCAATCATACTCATGTTTGCTTCAAAATTCCTTTGCTACCACATGATTTACCTGTTCCCATATTTGCCTCCTCTTGAGGGCCAGGAGAGGGCCTCTGTTAATTGGTCAGGGCTGCCATAGCAAAGTGCTGCAGCCTGGTGGTTAAACCGCAGACAGCGATTCCTCACATTCTGAGGGCTGTGAGTCCTGACCGAGGTCTCGGACGGGTTGTTTCTCCCCAGGCCGCTTTCCCTGGCTCACAGATGGCTGTGTTCTCTGTGTCCTCACACGGTCCTCCCCCTGTGCGTGTCTCTGTCCTAATTTCCTCTTCTTACAAGGACACCCGTCCTAGGGGATCACGGCCCGCCCTAATGGCCCCATTTAAAATTAATTACCTCTTTATCTACCCTGCCTCCAAATAAAGTCACATTCTGAGGGATTAGAACTTCAGTATAGGAATTTGGGGGACACGACTCAGTCTACATGAGGTTGTCAATGAATGTTTCACTGTGACCAAATTTATAAACATTCAGGTTGTTTTCCTACCCCTTCCCCCAATAAAAGCACTTCAAAGAATGTATTTGTATAGTCATGAATTTTTAAAGGTATAATCAAAATATGCACTGAGATTTTTTTTTTCCATTTTGAATTTCTATTCATTAGCCTACCAGTCAACTGCTTTTTATTTTACAAACGAGGAAAATAAGGACAAGAGAGATTAAATGTCTTGCTGGGGTTAAGAAAGAACAATAAAAAAAAATCTCCCATGCCTGAAAACACACCCCTCAACATTTTCTGATTTATTCTTCTGTAAGCCTGGGAGAGTACAATAGGAAGGGAATTTCCTTAATTATACCGTGGAGCTGGTACTGCAGAGCAGTTATTCGGTGTACCCTGCATATTAGGGACATTGTTTTGGTTTTCAAGGAGATCATTTCTTCTGAAGCAACTGATGTTTGCTCTCTGTTTTAATCACCCTGTGCTTCATTTTGAATTTGCTTTTCTAGCCTTAATTAAAAAAATTTGCAGTTAGAAAGTGATCAGTCTAGGGAGGATTCCTGAAAAGGACACCTAGAGCCTCTGCAAGCAACTGTTTATTCAAACTTTACCCCCAAGTTCGGTGTAATTTTATACTAGCTTTTCAATTTTTCTGTGTTCTTCTGTGGTATAGTGGAAACACGACTCTTTAAATTTGCTTGCTAGGCCCATTTGATAATTATAGAGAAGACTTCCACACACTGAGATTTTGGGCTGTCTTCTGTTTAGCAGAGGTAGTACGATGCTATAATCGTCATACCATAAATGACTTCTGATTGGCTTAGTTTTGGCTGTATACAGCCAGGTGCCGCTTAATGATATGATAGGGCTATGTCCTGAGAAATGAGTCCTTATGCAGTTTTGCTATAGTGCGAAGATCATAGAGTGTACTCACGCAAATAGATAGTACAGCCCACTACTATCATTGTACGTGCTATACTTTTATGTGACTCTTAGCACAGTAGGTTTCTTTACACCAGCCCCACTACAAACACGTCAGTAATGTTACGTTATGATGTTATGATAGCTATGATGTCACTAGGTGATAGGAATTTTTCAGCTCCATTATAATTTTACGGGACCACTGTTGTATGTATACTTTATTAATCACCAAATGTTATGTGGTGCATGGCTGCATTTGATCCTTTATTTATTTAGCAAACATTTTTATGAGAACCCAATAAGTATTGATTTAGATAATGAAATGACCCAAAGATGACTAGAAGACGAGTATGGGTCGGAAGACACTACCATGTAATAAAATGTTACAGTACTGGTGGGTAGAAAGTACTTAGGAATGCAGGGGGGAGCATATAACTATAATTTAGGGACGCTTCGAAGGAAATATTGGGGTGGATAGCTGCGTGTCACCCAGCAGCTACAGATTCAGCTGTGAGTCAGGCTCCAGGATCACTCCCTCGCTGATCATGGGAATCTTAACTTGGGTAGAATCCGGTTAGTCTGCCTTCCTGTTTTCTCTGACTCTGTTCCTGGTCTGGCACCTCAGCTGGTGCCTACTCCTGCGACCGGTGACCTAGTTTATTCCTTGGTTCCAGGGTCTGGAAGTCTGTCCCAAGTCGACCTGAAAATGCGGTTCGGCTAATTCCGCAGTCAGACTCTGTTCTTCTCAGAACCACTGTGCGTGGGTCTCCGACCCAAAGCTGGGCCGATGTGGTGCTCCCCCATCTCTGCAGTGGCCCTGCCTGCTCAAGTGCCCGTGCTTCTGTGGCCCGCCTGTTTGCGGGGCATGCCCCACTCACCCCTGCTGGGTTTCCTTGTTCTGAAAGCCTGCTCTGCCCCCCCCCCCCTCTGTTTATGCCAGCTCTGCAGACCTCAAATGCTTCTTGGGCAACCACCTCCCCTTGCTGCCGAATCAGAGCCCTGACAGCGGTCCCCTTCTGGAAGCTGTATCTCATCCATGTTTCCGCAGCCGTGGGTGGAATGTTGTAACCATACTAAGGTGCAGATAGGGGTGCTTCTGATGGAAGTGAAAAATTAGGTTTTAGAGTTAGGTTGTACTTTGAAAATTCTATGCACGGGTTGTAGTCTGGTGATGCTTAAACATATAAACCATTTTAGGGAGCCATTGTCACAAATAACAGTATTCTCAAAGGCTGAGTTATGCTACCGTTCAGGAGGGAGGGTGCTTCCCTTTAGAGCTGATCTTTTTCTTCCAGTCATCACTGATATTCATTGGGTCCCTATAATATTTAATAGTCCTCTTTCCTGAGAAAACGTAAACAAAAGAAGATAAAGTTGAATGTTTTCTTAAGCTAGCTGTAGTTTTGAACAAAACATGTCTGGAAGGTGAAACTCAAGATAATTTCAGAATTCTAAACAGGTTTTATAACCTCTATTGGCAAGAGATCTGTATTTGCAGAATCCATAAAGCTTTTAAGGTGTAGTTGATATTGAAACAATAATGACCCTGGAACAGGATATTTCCTGGAGATTAATGACTGGCTGGGAGGGGTTGATGGCCTGAGGTGTAGCTGAGGGCCATTAACCTCAGACAGTCATTAAAGCCCAGGAAATGTCCTATGTCTAGGTCGTTATTGTTATTATAAATTGAAAATGGAAAAAAGAAACAGGCACACAGATGATCTGAAGGGCGACTCCATTTCCAATGGTTTGAGCAGGGAGCGTTCTGGGAGGATTTATTCCCCGTCCATTAGCCAACCAATCTCTCTGAATCCTCTGTCACATTGCCCTTCAGCTGATGGGTCTTTGTGCTGGAAATCCCCGAATTCCCCAGACACTGGAGTGGAGAGTATGGTTCTCTCTGGTAGTAGCTACCTTAGCTCAGAGTGACTGAATTAAATGAATAGTAACAGTGACATCTTACCTTGTCCTCTATTTACTTACCCTGTGATTAGCTGGTTTCCACTGAGCTGCAGTGCATTTTAAGCCCTTGTATGTATTGTCTGTGTGTGTTGTTTGCTTCACAGTTACCCTATCCCTAGTCATGCTAGATAGGGCACCCCCATTGATGTCCAAGTTCACTTTCCAAAAAGTACAAAAGGTCAGAGGTATTTTGAATCCCCAGCTAATAAGTACTACTTAGATTGGAATGTACTAAATTTCAATTTTCTGTAAACCCTACAACAGCAGACTCACCTTTCTCTCTCTCTCTCTCTTTTTTTAAACAATGCAAAACATTCAAAATGGAGAAGTCATCACTTGGTGTTTACAGTATTACTTTAGGGCTTTTTACAAATAGTTGGGTATGAAATATTCAGCTGGAATATTCTGAAACAGAACTTGTCATACCTGTTTTGTTCGTGGGCCATTGGAAAGTTCGTGTCAGACTTAAAAAAATCAGAACAGTATGACCGTCGGGTAGCTATGACTTTACTATTTCATTTATTCGATTGTCAGAAAAGGTTTGAGCTGTGTGTTGGATCAGCTCCAATTCATCACCAGTGAGTGTAAAACACAAGACAAACCTTAAACCGTTGACCTTGACAACACTGGTCAGAAACGGTGGCTTTGTAGAAGAATAGTACACTCACGTGCAATAGCAGTCTGCCAATATCACTAATGGATTTTGTAAATGTGCGGTTCTTCCTCAAAAGATTTTTCTCCTCCCTATAGTGGTGCCTAAAATTCCTGTTACTTAGGAATTTGGTCTAAGGTAGTGAAAGGCCCATTTAAAATACAAGTGCTAATTTTTCAACCATTGACGCCTTAACTATAATTTATTAAATCTTTCAGACCACAATTAGCTTGGGCATTCGATATAACCAAAATGATAAGATTAATACACAATAAAGGAAAATATTATGAGAGTATTCTTTTTTTTCCAAATCCCTATTGATGTAATCTTTGAAATCTTTTTTCCAGGCAGGGTCTTCAGACTAGTTCATATTTTCTTGGCTATCCCTAAAAGCACCCCTATCGCACCATTCATTGTGTTTGAACACGTTTGTTGAACACTTTTGTTCTAGTCTGCTCTTTCTGTAGGCTGACTCTCCTTGGTAAATTGCGCAAACTTTGACGCAGGCTGCAGGATTTGCCCTTGCCTCAGGGTGGCATGACTCTTGAAATGAATGTCATGGTCTGCTGTGGTTAGTGTTACTCTGGTGAAGTGGGGGAAGAACTTTCTTTTCACCAGTACTTAAAAAAAGATCTGATACTGAGTTTCCATTTTCTTAGTATGCTTATTGATTTCCTAATTTATTTTAGTTTAATAACTCGCCTTCCCACCCCTTTGATTTCCTATATCACCCCGCCTTGTGGATTTTGGCACAAGTTATTATTGGAATGGGTTGGGAGATTTTAAGTGATTTTGCCCGTGGCGATCTGTAAGATCAGTCTCTGGCCATCTGCTATCACAGACATCTTGAATCTCTCATGGGAGTGAATTCCCTCCGTATTCCACAGTGCCAAGGAGCTCCAAGGTCCTTCCGTTCTTCGAATGTGTTTAATCACCTCTCTGCCCTATCTAGTCATCACCCCTTGATGCAGACTCTGCAATCTTCTAGTCCTGGGTAGTCTACGCAGGAGCCCTTTGGCATGTTTGAACTTTTGCATTGCAAAGGTGGAATTGGGGTCCTTGGAGGGCTCTCACTTCAGACTATTCCTTCAAGTCATTTTCTGTGCTGCTACAGGGGATACCAAGAGGCATAAGTATCAGGAGTGCACAGCTACAAAATGACTCAGACAAGGGAGAAGAAGGGAGAGAACGGTAAATAATGGTAATCTTGCTGTTTCCATTCTAAAAGAAGATAAAATCATGGGAAGATACAACTAAAGATATTTGTTGAAGAATTTCCATTCATTGGGGTGTAAGCTTTCAATAACTGTTCTTCTTCATTGTACCTAATTGCACACTTTTAACAAAGGGTGCATCAATAATGTGTTGGCTGGATTGCAGAATGTTCTGGTCACTTTTAATTAATAGAATAGTCTTTTGTATTTTCAAAAATTTAATTTTATATTAAATTCAAAGCTATTTTCTTCCCTTCATTCTACAAAGAACTGATTTCTCCCTCTTCCATCTTCTGGTCAGGAGTTTTTCTGTGATGTTTAGGCCACACAGAAGAGGAACAGGGGAAACGCCTCCTTATTCTACTGCCTGTGGTGAGCGAGGGTTCCCTGCTTGTCACTTGTGCTCATTTGCTTGCCTCGGGGTAATCGTTAATGCCTTCTGAGTGGTAGGCATGTGGTTGCTGGTCCTCTCATATGTAGGTTCTTCTGAGGGTCTCCAAAGCCCTTCCCTTCTTAGTACATAGTAAGAAATCTGTTTTCACCTTTTCCACTTCCTTAACCCCTGCAAAAGTTGCCTACCCCAAACCTGAGATCAACTTATCTGGTGAAGTCTGGGAAGGCAGCCAGAATTCAACACTTTTCTCCTTGTCCCTCAGGGAAATCATTTATCCATGACATTTCAAATAATGGGGCAGAGAGCTTATTGGCTGCCTTTTACCCCCACCTCACTGTGCCCTCTCATTCTCTTTTCCTTGGCTCAGGTAGCTCAGGTGTGCTAGCCAAACAGATGGCCACCTGGAAAATGAATTGTCCATCTTTCCTTCATATAGTCACCCTTAATATGGATTTCCTTTGAAACTTTTCTGGGTTTTAGTACATGACAAACGACTTTCCTTCTCCTTGATGGTATAGTGCCCCTTTAAAAGGCTGCTCTCCTCACTTACCCCTAAGTCGTCTTCTTAGATTACCCAGGGAGAGGTGGTACTGATTGGTAGGAAGGCTTGTTCTAAACTGAGGCCGATTAGTGAGCCCTACAGGGATATTTTATATATGAGAATATGGGAGTCTTAGCATATTTTAGCCTTTAGCTTTGATCTTGAATACAGTTCTAGGGAAACTGGAGAATTCCCTCTTGCTGTCCTGCTATAATCCAGAGGTACAGGAAAAGGGGGAGCATAACAGTAAAAATCACTGTCCCTATGCTAAAAGAATGAAATCAGAGTCGGCTAACCGAAGCTGAGTGAGCAGAAACCAAGTATGTGCCATGTGGAGAAACTGGCTGGCCCAGAGAGGGAGAGCCTTGATGGAGATCTTCACGGGAGTCCAGAGAGGTGACACTCCTTTCAAGGGCATGTGGTGCGATATTAATAGTTAACAGAGAGAACAAAAGCCCTACTATGCTCCTGTTGGCTCTGAGTACCTGATTTCCCTCCTGGAAAGAGAACTGAAACTATGAGGAGAGAATCAAGTTGCAAGAGATTTGGGGAGAACATGGAACCCCAACGTGCTTTCAGTAAGTTCAGTTCTTTAGGCCCTGATACGTTACACTCTAGGATGCAAAGAACCAACAAATATAATTTTTGGTTACCTTTTAATCATCACTAGGAGTACTTACTTTCTTTTTTTTTTTTTTTTGTTTTACTTTTTTCCTCAAAATTCTACTGAGCTATTATTACATAGAAAATGCCAAAAATATCAAATGAAGATAAATATAGAAAAAGAAAAGGATTTTTAAAAGTGTAGCCTCACAATTTGACGTTATTGTCGGTGTAGTTCCTGACTAGCTTATTAAGTGTTGACTGGAGACGGCATGCATGATGGAGCCCACAAAGCCCTCCATAAACTTTGAGATCCTGTCTGGTGGATGAGGAGATGTATTAGTGAGGGAAGCGTGTGACCCATCCTGCATTCGTATCCTTGGGCGGAATGACTCTTTTAGGGATGGGCACACGGCCACAGCTACACGGTGAAACTCTGTTCAAGAAATCGTACTGCAGTGACTGGGAAAGAGAATCCTTCACTGGGGTGGCGGAGAGGTCATCAAAACAAGCCTGGCATGTAAGTTCCCTTGCTGAATAAAAGTGCCACCTCCGATCTGGAGTGGCCTGCCTGTTTCTCGGTCTGTCCCTGCCCTGCATGCATACAGGCCAGTTTCATACTTCACGTGGGAAGCCCCTTGAATTGACAAAGTGTCTGTCCAGGCTTAGACTCTCACAAGCAGGACTTGGGAGTGCTCATCAAATCTCACCTTTGCTTCCACTTCGGATGATTATCACAACTTTTCATGACGTTGCATTTCTGTGACTACTAACCTGGTATATTTTTAAATTTTTTTTGTGTTTATTAACCATCTTATCCTCTTATTAAATTGCTAGTTTTCTATGAGGTAACATACTTATACATTTTTATGAGTAATTTAAATATTCATAAAATTGCTGCCCTCATGCATTATTTTACTCTGTTTCCTCCCTCTCTTATTATGAGTTTTAATGCTTTTGTTGGTTCTGAGAGGCAGAAAGCCAATTCAAAATAGATGAATAAAAATGGGAATTTACTGGCTCACTGAAGACTTCTGAGAACTGCCTTAGGTAGAGCTGGGTTCAGGGCCTTAACAGCATCATCCAGATCCAGAATCTGCCCATTGCTCAGCTCGGATTTCCTCTGGAATGACCTCATCCAAGCAGACCTTCTCTACCAGTGGTAACCGACCACACAGAGAGAGGTCCTGACCTCTCAGCCCCCAGTGAAGGATTCTCTTTCCCAGTCACTGCAGTACAATCTTTGGAACTGAGTTTCACCGTGTAGCTGTGGCCGTGTGCCCATCCCTAAAAGAGTCATTCCGCCCAAGGATACGGATGCAGGATGGGTCACACACTTCCTTCACCATGTTTCAGAAAATGAAGACAGACCCAAATAAGCTGCGAGGGAACATGGTTTGCCCAAAGAAATGGAAAGGTACTGCTTTACATTTGTATTTCTAATTGGTTCAAGGTGTTTTCCGATATGAAGACAAAGTGTTATGTTGTCAAATGTCACTTTTTTCCTATAATCCTTACTTAACCTTAAAAAAGCTGGAGAATTGATAAAATCACTTCTTATTTTCAATTGTTGCACTTATCTTTTAAGTAGACTAGGAATTAAATGGATTTAAAAGCTTCTAATAGTTAATATTTCAGTAACATTCATTGGTGAAACTGATTGATCACATTTACAATATATGAACTTTGAGAAACACTACTTTCCATTTCTAAGCCCCCTAGTAACTTTTTCTGTCAGTTCCCATACCGGCACCACAGCGTTCCAGTTGCGGTAGCTACGTAACAGGCTTTGCTATTTGGTGGGGCAAGTAAGCTGTGGATAGCTTGAATGAAAGGGAGTAAAAATACCTGCAGCCAGGAGTTTCACCTACCACAGCAGAGTCTATTTTCTCCCAGAAGCAGCTGCCTGTCTGTGCGCATGGGCCCTCCTAGAGCTGCGATTAAAAGGCAATTGAAAGGAAGGAGAGAGTAACATAGGGTCCGAGAACCCAAACGCTGCTACTGCCTTAAAGCGTGGTGCTGCCCGTGTGCTACACGAGCTGTCGTCCGTGTCTGGAGCGCAAGGCAAATTCAGGAGGCAATTTCTTTTTAACAAGTTCCTTTTGTGAGTGTGTGTGTGTGGCTTCTCTTGCTTTTTTTAAAAAAATATTTTATTTCTTTATTTTTAGAGAGAGGGGAAGGGAAAGAGAAAGAGAGGGAGAGAAACATTAATGTGTGGTTGCCTCTCACATGGCCCCCACTGGGGACCTGGCCTGCAACCCAGGCCTGTGCCCTGACTGGGAATCGAACCTCAACCCTTTGGTTCACAGCCTGCGCTCAATCCACTGGGCTACACCAGCCAGGGCCACTTGCTTTTTTTCCAAATCAGACTATTAATGCCACTGATGCTTTAGAGGGTGATGTCAGTTGGATGTCATGAACTTGCTGCTTCCAGGGTCATTGGCCCAAGAGAGAGGGTGATGCCTAACCCTGAGGAACGGCCCTTCCGTATTTAACAGGTTCTGTAACCTACAGGCCTCCCACCTAGGCCCACTTCACGGCAGACTCCCCCTCTCCAACATCCCCGCCCGCCCCCATCCCAGGCCTGGCTTTGACAGTGTGCAACGATCCTTTGCCTACTTTTCAAACTCAGTGTGTCCCTTTTCTATCGTTGATAACAGGGTTTTCCTACCATGAGCATCTTAAATCTGGGAAGCCTGAGCGTTAGCTTACACAGCCATGCTGCTGCCTTCTTGGAGTTTGGGGCACTTAATAATTGCATTTCACACTGTTTCTCCGGAATTCTGTTGTTAACAGAGGCCTTCTGGTGGGTCAGGCGATGAGCTCGTATCTGCGTCAAAACCATCTCCTTCTTAACAAGTCAGGAATTCATCAGCTCTGGGTGCTTCTTAGGGGCCAGGGATATGCTTCTTTCTTCATTGATCCTGTTAAGTGACAAGATCCTGTCTTTTGGGGTGAAAAATATCCGTGTGATTATATGCTTTAATTTATCCTGCAACGATCATATTAGCTCTGTTGCCTTCTTACCTTCTGTCATCGGGGCCCCACTGAGTGGTGAGGCCATTACCTTCTCAGGAAGGCTCTGACTTACTCATCAAGGGGAGGGGGCTACTTCCTGTCCGTACTGCTGTGTCTCCCTGGAAGCTTTCCAATGGGGACATCCATCCTTTACAAATTGATTTGCTCTGCCTTGGCCAGCATGTAATTGCAATTCCGATTGCTTCTCCTGTAGGCCTTCTACAAAATTCCATCTATTCTCCCCCGAGTTTGCCTTCCTTGTTGTCTAATAGTTGCTTTTTAGTTTTGTTTATTTGCTTTGGCAAAATTTATCTTAACCAAGCTTGCTGACCCTTCAAGGTCCTATTCATTTTCCAGCTCTTCCAGGCAGCTTACCTGAACTACATTAACTGACTTGAAAGTTATAGCACAGGTTCTGATTGGGTCCTTAGCTATCGAGTACCTGCATGAGAACATAGTGGCTGAGGTCCGAGGCCTTTGAGATAGATTCTCTGAGCTTTCAAGCTGCTTGACTTTGGGGCAAGTTATTTAATATATATGTTTTAATTCTCACCTGAGGATATGCTTATTGATTTTGACAGAGAGAGAGACTGATGTGAGAGAGAGAGAGAGAGAGAGAGAGAGAGAGACAGCAGTGGTTTGCCTCCTATATGTGCTCTAACCAGGGATTGAACTTGCAACCTAGGCATGTGCCCTGACCTGGAATCAAACCTACAACCTTTTGGTGTACAGGACGATGGTCCAATCAATGAGTCATCTGGCCAGGGCTGTTTACCATTTTAAAATTCAATTTCTTCATTGGTTAAATGAGCCCAGGAATAACCTTTTTTGTCACAACTTCAGAGTCCATCTAGGGTGATATGCTTAGTAGATGCTCAAGAGCATAGGAAGTGCTTCTGTTTGCCAATGATGAGTTTACTTTAGAAAATATTTCTCTGTTACTATAGGACAAAGTTTCTTATAAATATTAATAGTCTGGGCTAAAATTTTATGGAGTTCACGGACTAAGGATTATGTTGTAATGGATTACAGTCTCAAAGTTTCTGAATTAAGTATGTATAATATATGCTATACAGGAGCGGATAGAGAGACTAATACAGTCTCGGAGCTCAGATCAGGGTAAGAACAACTGTCATATATGTACCTGACAGATGACAAAAGAATGAATAGTACATTGACAAAAAAAGTGGTAAATTATATTGTTTATGAAAGTATTCAGAGTGACTGACTTTTCTCATGAATGATATTAAAGTGAATCTACACAGACTCTTAGGAAGTTTTCTTTATGTATTTGTCTGATGGATTTTTCCAGCAATCTTCTTGATCATGTTTGATCATAGACGTATAAATGAGCATTCATTTAGTGGGAAGAATTTTTCCAGAGAACTAGTCTTGATGCTGTTGAAGGAGAGTTACTGGTTGGTCCTAACTTGGCCCATCCGTTAGGTCAAAGCATCCGTTTCACCTTCTCCCAGTCTCCCTTTTATGAAGTGCCCCCCCCCGCCTGCCCACCCCCCCCCAGCTTTGCTCATAATTTCTAGCTGGAGTTCTGTCATGAGTGAGCTGTGGAAGTGTAGGACCTTACCCTTCAAAGCGAAGAAATGAATATAATGATCACCAACCATTCTGAAAGTTAGCCTATTTCCTGTAACACCCCATTGACTGTCTTGTTGCTGGCGGTGGTAGTGGAAGAAACAATATATTGATATTAACTCTGCATTGGCTTTATGTGTGATGTTTTTTATAATCAATAATGCTTATAATTTCATGCTATTGTCATGACTGTCACAATCAGAACTTGTGTTTAACCCTTTTTTACTCCAGCACTCAAAGCTTCCTCAGCCACTGGCCTTCACAAGTTTCATGGTGGTGTATTGCTCCTCTTGCTTATAATCCCATCCTTTTTGGGACTTGGGATATAATCTTATGGAGAGTCCTAGAGTTTTGTTCGCATTTCCACTTGCTTTCTGGTTGAATTTATATCTGTATCTGTATCTATCTATCTAAACACAGGGCTGGCAAAAGTAGGTTACAGTTGTTCATATGGAAAATAATACAATAATTAATGAATAATAATAATACAAGAATACGTTCTGTGTTTCCCATACTCACAACTGTAAACTTACTTTAGCCTATCTCTGTATAATATACACTATTGAATATATTCAATATATAATTGAATTAATGAAAAACTATATATAATATTAATTATATTACATATAATTATATATTAATCACATTATCTATTGTATTTATGAATTACATTATATATTATATATAATTAATTACATTTATACAATTCAATTAATTATTTCATATACCATGTATAATTTTTACATTAATTAAATTATATATTGAAAGGCAATCAAAAGGTTTGTCAGATGTCCTATCTCAAACGTCAGTCTTCATGATATATGAGGTCTATCTAGAAAGTGTACAACCATGTAATGTGAAAAATAGAGACATTTACTGAAGAAGATACAAGAAACATTGTACACAGGACAGTGATGCCTCAGTCCCCATCAAAGTAGGCACCTAGGGACCTCACACAGTTCTCCCAGTTGCCGTCAGCTGCCCCGTTGTATTTTCTGGAATCTCACTGACAGTCTGAAATCCCTTCTCTTTCAAAGGGAATTTTAGTTTTGGGAAAAGCCAGAAGTCACAGGGCACCAAATCTGGGCTGTAGGGGGGCTGAGCCACCTGGGTGATTTAATGTTTTGCCAAAAAACAAGGCACAGCATGTGATGCCTGAGTGAGCATGTTGTCGTGATGACGTTTCCAGTCACCAGTTGCCCACAGCTGAGGCCTTCTGAGTCATCCAAATAGTTTCCATGGAGGCATGTTCAAGCTTAACGCAAAATTTGATGCAGATTTGTTGCTCTACTCACCCGGTCATTTTGAATGTGAGGACCACACAGTGCACATGCTCACTCAGTGGTGTCTACCGCCCTGCTGACTAGTACAGTGAGGTCATCATTGTTCATGCCTGCACATTCCAGCCCACTCGCCTTGGCTGCCAGGTTACATCGATGTTGCACAAACCATTCTTGTTAAATTAACAAGGGCTGGACTTTTTCTGGACAGACCCCGTATATGCTCAACATTCCAATCTGTACTAACTTCAACAATTTTAAGTTATGTTGAGTGATTTAGTAAGTTCCATTGCCTTTCACCATGTTGCCTGTATGAAATGAATTCCCGTGAACTAAATTAAACATTTAAAAAAAATCGATGCTGTATTAATACAATGTAATTTTTTTTGAAGATGTTTTAAGCCCGAACTGGGAATCCTAATTCAAGTTAAAAATTCAGTAGTGTTGATGTCAGTCACAGAAATAACACAACCGAGGGGTGGTTGGCTGGACGTTCGCCTTCGCGTGTTTGCCGGTCTGCGCATGTGCAAGGCGGTAAATGGCTACTGGTTCCACTACTTGTTCTCCACTGCCTGGAGGTTGTCAGGTATCTTTCTGGACATCTACTGCGTGCATGTGGAAATGCGATTCCAGAAGTGTTACAGTGGAAAGCATTACGATTTAGAAACACCGAAGCGTGGAGGGTACCTTTGTTCATCAAGCGCGACTGACTCCCCGTTTCTGCCCTGCTCCCAAAGACATGCTAGTGGTACTTACCTGGGCTTGCCACATGTCTACAGTCCTTAAAAGATGTATGGGTTTGAAAGCCATGGAGACTAGTGATATTGGGTGGGACCCAAATAAAGGCCAGCAAACGGGCTGAAAAGCTTGGTGGGAGTTTCCCTCTGGTTCCTCAGGGGCACCTTCCTGTTACGGAATCCAAAGCTTTCCCCTTGTTCACCAAGCCTGTTGTCCTGTCCAGGGAGAGAAATTCAGCTGGTGGAGCATTTTGTGGATCTGCCTTGTTCCTCTAGACAAAGAAGGGACAGCCCGATACCTGACACGTGGAGAGCCTGAGCTTCTGAATGAAAAATCGCCATGAATTGGAATGAAGATGATAAGAGAGAAGGGGGCAGTGAGAGATGTCCCAGCGGTGAGGGGTTGTCTGTGCTGGCGGCCGCTCATCTCTCTTATCTCACCTAATGGCGGGTGCTTGCCAATGTTTATTTGGCCATTGCCATTTACCAGCTGCTCCTCTGCCATGTTGTTTTTTCTTCCCAGATGGCAACACGATGTTCCACGATAAAACTGACACAAAAAACAATGCAAAATTTGTCTAAGAGAGGTTCAGCAAGCATGAGAAAAACATCTGATCTCACTCAGAGCCCGCCAAGTTTGTGGCTCACGGTGCCAGAGTAATTATGGGACGATTTGAGCAGAGGCAGCGCGTGGGGAAGCCACTTCCAAATGTATCAGGTAGGTGTCCAGCAGAGGCAAAGCATTCGGTTCTCCCCTTCCTCTGGCACCGTGACAGGATGGATGAGTGCGGCCGGTGGGTCCCAGAAGCCTCCTACAGCACCGCATCCCTGCTTTACCCCATGCCGCCTAATTAATGGCCCACTATTTAAAAAACTCTTTTATTCAATTAGATTCTGCTTTTACGAAGATAAACACTCCTGCTATCGAAATCCTGGGAAACCAACATTTACAGCCTGTCTTCTTGCCAAAGCATCTGTTTTTCTGTCGCCCCCGGTCCCTTATTCTCGGTCCGGTCTTCATGTGGCTGTTTGGTTCCACAAAAATTGACTGCTATTTTGAGGATTAATATGAAAGCCAGGGGTGCCCTGCCATCTCGTTACTCTGGGGGCTATTTGTCCCTTAGCCTCTACAGGAGAACACAACATAAAGAGAATCACTTTATTATTATGGATTGCAAAGAGCCACAGATGTTATTTAAAATGGGGCATTTCGTATTCATCACTGTTCCTCAAACTACTCCCTTTTATGTGGGTTACCATCACTACACTCTTTGCCAGCTCAGACTTTTAGGTGCAATGCTAGAGAGGTCTTTTTAATTCAGGCATGGGCCTCTTCATTTGACACGGAATTGTCTCCTGGCGGTGACTGCATTCATGTCTGTTGGGGTCAATTTTTCTGTTTTCAGTTTACTTGACTTACATTAGAGATAAGACCAAGAAAAAGTTTAAAAAAAAATTTTATTTATTTGTCTTTAGAGAGGAAGGGAAGGAGAGAGGGAGAGAAATATCAATGTGTGGTTGCCTGTCATGAGTCTCCTGCCGGGAACTGGCCTGCAACCCAGGCATGTGCCCTGACTGGGAATCGAACTGCGATCCTTTGGTTTGTAGGCCCGTGCTCAATCCACTGAGCTACACCAGCCAGGGCTGAGAAAAAGTTTTTAAAAAATGCTGCCTAGCATTTAAAGACTCTGTCCCAAACTGGCTCTACTGTGGAGTTGTTGGTTTTAAACTGTTGACAAAACAACAGTTTTGTCATCAACAAAAGAGGGAGAATGAGTGCAGCCGGTGGGTCCCAGAAGCCTCCCTACAGTGCTGAGTCCCTGCTTTGCCCCATGCCACCTAATTAATGGCCCACTATTTGTCGAAAGTGTCCAGTAATCTGGCCATTTGTGAAAAAATACTATTTTTGTGAATAAATCCATCCTTTCTGACTTATGAGTAGCATAATAATTGATTGATAAGATTTAAAAACAGACCTCGCATTTATCTGGTCTAGGAAGGAAGGAAGTCTTCACTGTAGCTCATACCCCACATCCTGGGAAAGGAAGAGGAAAAGGCTCAAAGTTCCTGAATAAGACCTGAGTCCGTTACGTTTTGTCCATGCCATTAACTCTGGATGAGTCTGCTTGACCTCCCGAAACCTCTATTTCCTTCATTGATAAAATAGAAACATGAATAACTAGCGCTAAGCGCAGCTGTCGCGAAGGCCGGGCGGCAGTGCAAACAGCTCTGTGGATGGCAAAGCGTGGCGCCCGGCCCGCTTCTCGGTGTAGCTGTGCCTTCAGGGAGCCTTCCTTTTCCTTAGCCTGCACATGTTCTCTAACAGGGAGTTTCTTTTATTAAAAGAAGTTAATAATTTGTTACCGCGGGTTCAAAGGTCCTGGGAGGATCGGGCTGTGCAGGTTTTATGGCCGTTTTGTGGACACTTGACATTCGAAGGGCAGAGGAAGGATCTGCGTGTATTAGCATTTGAGGTCCCGCCGATTCAGTTTTGTCGGGGGCAACGTCATTTGACATTTCAGCCTTTTTTGCAGGACCCATTATTGGGCATTTTCCGAGGCAGCAAGAGCTTCCCTCTTCCCTCTGATGAAATCACTTGGTTGTCTTTAGATGGGTGAAATGAATATGATGTGCATGTTCCAGTTCATATTCACGTTGGATAAAAATGGTTACACCTGGCAGAGCCAGGTCAGGTTGAAGATTCCCGGAATACTGAGAAACAGGTTGCTCTCGGTAATCCATGCCCGTTGGGGTTAACATTCATCCAGACTAGAGTGGTGGCTCTCAGTCTGAGCCTAAAAAAATCGTCTGTACTGTGAAACAATAAATTTCTGGGGCTCTAGGCCACCTAGTTGCAGTGCTTTGCTCCTGCAGTCCGAGGAAGTGAAGGCAGCACCGACTGAATAAATTTTGATAAAATGCATGAATCTTCTACTGCTTCCCATGGACTGCCACACTTTTCACGACACCCTGATCGAGTAGTGCTCTCTCTTGTCATTCTCTGTCTGCATGTGAGCAAACTGAGGCCTCCAGAGGTTAACTAAGGTCACATCTGTCTGCCTCCTCAGCCAGAGCTCCTAAGCCCTGCTCGGTGTGGTCCGTGTACGTGCTATATAAGAGGTATACATGGAAAGAGGAAGTTGCCATGGGTAAGAAGCACAATGCACACAAAGAGTACTCAGCTTGGGAGCCCAGGATCTGGGATGCCAAATACTCAATCCATCATACTCAATTTGAAGATCCTCTCCCCAGCCTCACACCCCATAAATCCCAGCCTGACTCAGGCTCAGAAAGCTGCAGTGGGGAAAGACAATATGTGATCTGTCTTTGCCTTGCATATTCCGCTTTGTCTCATGTAAGGTCGGGATGAGGTGAGGGGGAAGTGGGGAAGGAGAGGTAAAAGTGCTTCTTAATTAGTACAGTGGTCACATGACTGTGTGGCCCTCCAATGTCAGATGGAAGAGTTCTTTGGTTCCCTAGAGACTCTGATTGCTCCCTGGCAGCAGAGTTGTGCTCTCTGGCTCGCTCTGGCCCCGGTTCTTTCTGCTGGAGTCACCTAATCCGGGAGGGTGATCTCCTGGGCGTGGCCGTTGATAGCAACTCAAGTTCCACTACTTCCCTTGGCGTCTCTCCTGGCTCCAAGGAAGCATTCGGCTCCTGTGTATCGTAAACTCCGGAAGCGCATGTTGGTCCTGCCCAAACCCTCTCTTTTTAGCCACAGAAGGCCACAGTTTCCGTCCCCTTTCTACGCAAGGATCAGCTTCCAGTCTCTACTGTCCAGGCTCCACAGGCGTTGCATGCTGAGCCTTCTGAGAGGTTTTGCTGGAGCTTCCTTCATGCGGCCCAAATGGCTGTGCTGGGAGACGTCCTGACCCATCCGGATTTTAAAGTGAGGTTTATGATGTCATTATAAATGAGATCTTGCTAAGGACTGTTGTTATGACTAGAATAGCAAATATATTGGTATGATGTAAATGTCCCTGTTCCAATCCATGGACTCTTTATTTATTTTAAATATTTCAATCATTTTGAGTAATTTAGCTGTTGGAACATCCACTGTACGCCAGGCACTGCACTATGATAAGGTAGGTAGCCCCAATTCCTAAATACATGTCCAACAAATTCCTTTGGATACGAGCCTGTTGTGCTTGAACTTGCTAACGAACTTGGGTGAGTGCTAGAGACGGGGAAGAACACGAGGCGGAGAGACTTGAGTTCTGAGTGTGGGCACTTGTAGGGCTGAGCCATCAGCCCAGACGAATATGGCCGCCCAGGCACGGGCTCCTCCCAGGGCTACCTGCAGAGACGCCGATCTGACTGGACATTTCACAAGCACATGTGAAAACTTGAAGAGTTCACGCTGCAGCGTGAGGGACAGCCCTGGACAGATAAGCACAACGCAAGTGGTATTTTATACTGGATTAGCATTTTGGACAAAGGCTTACCCTAGCTTGGATGGTACGTCACAGGAAAAAATGTGGTTTGGCAGACAGGGCTCGGGCCAGAGCATCTCTGCACGCATCTCAGCTTTATAATTTAGTGAGATGTGCAGCCTTGCACACATTTGTTAAACTCTCCGAGTTTCAGTTTACCTGCAAAATGTGGATAATAAAACTTAGTGCACACACACCCACTATATGTAGCTAGCTTGCTTTTTTTATCTTGTTCCATATATGATTTAATAAAAATAGATAAAATTTACGATCAGGTAAAATGCAGACAAAGTTGGATAGTAAAGACTGGGGGAAGATTAACTATAATAATGCAGTCTGTATACTTAAAACTATGTATTGAAAACCCTGTAAACTGTAAAATTCTGTTCAATATTATTTATAATATTGAATTTCTGTTAATAATATTTATTATATATATTTTTAGGTTCTAGGTACCATTTATGATTAACACACTCTCATACCCTAGATGGGTGACTCAGTTGGTTGGAACATTGTCCCCCACACCAAAAGGTTATGGGTTCGATTCCTGATCAGGGCACATACTTAGGTTGTGGGTTCAATCCCTGGTCAGGGAGTACAGAAGACAACTGACTGGTGTTTCTCTCATTGCATTTGTTTCTCTACCTTTCTGAAACCAATAAGCATATCCTCAGATGAGGATTTAAAAAAGTACACTCCCACTAAATTTGGATTATAAAGATACCTGAAATTTATGAAGAATTTCTGAAATGAATATTTATTCATTGTGAAACTGATTTTTAGAAAGAGAATTATACCCTGAATTCCAAAGGCTCAGGACAACTTCTGAGTTCCACATGGTAGCTTCTGTTCTTTCTGCAGATTTCTTTATTTCATATTCCAGTTTTGGCAAAACTCTTTATTCTGCTTTCTTAGGAACAGACTAATTTGGTGCCTGTCAATCATGTCTTTACCAATGGTTAGGTCTGAAGGACCTTAGTGTCTCTCTAAAACACATGGCTCTTTTGTCCCATTTCCTTACACACACACACACACACACACACACACACACACACACCCCTCCTCTCATCTGCCGTCTGAGAATTTGGAATGCTTAATAAATTACAGTGATTGAGTGATCGAATAGGGAGTTCTTAGGTCAGTAGAAAATAGTCTAATTTGTTTCTGGAAGGAAAAAATCTGAGTGACCTTTTGGAGAATTTGTTTAGTGTTAAATGATTTTAGTGTGTGAGTAAAGTTTTCCTTTGGAGAGGTGCAGGGCTTACTACGTTAAGACCCTCTTAAGAGCACAGTATAATTTGTGCATTTATTCAACAAACACTTATTTAGTACCTACCAGATATCAGTCAGCATTCTAGGAATATATCAATGATCAAAAAAAAAAAAAAAAAGAAAGAAAAGAAAAGATAAAAATCCTTCATTGAGTTAACATTTAATTTGAGCATCAGGTTACAAATATGCAATGTTAAGACCTAAGGGGGGTAAAGAAAGTACCAGCAGGGCACATGAATCACCAGGGAAAAGGGAGCTCAACATAGGCAGGTGTCCAGGGAAGGCATTACTGAGAACTTGGTTTTTGAACTAGCCTGTGGAATCAGCCACGCTCCTTCTCGTCTTGGAAGAGCAAGTTCAAAGACCTAGAAGCAGTAGTGGGGCCTGGACTAAAGAGGCTCGAGAGGAGGCCAGTGTGGCTGAAAATGAGTGAGTGAGTGTGATAGTGGGGTGTGAGGTTAATGGGGGGAGCGAAGGGGCAATAATTAGGGCTTGCAGACCATGGTAAGAAAAGTGACTCTTATCTTGGGGCTGATGGGGAGCCTTGGAGGGCTGTAAGCGGAGAAGGGAAGTGACGTCACAAACAGTTTAACTGCCCCCTGTCCCCCACCCAATTGCTAGGCTGAGAATAAACTGAAAAGGGAGACGTGGAGACAATTTAGGTGAATATTTCAATGATCTAGGGAAGAGATGACAGTGGGGGTGGCAAGACATGGCCTAATTCCGGACGCACGGTGAAGGTGCAGCCCACAGGGTTTGCTGATGGACTAGTAGACGGGGAGGCGAGGACAAGGAGAGTGAGGGATGGCCCAGGGCTTTGGGTCTGAGGGACTAGAAGATCAGAAGTGACTGTAGGAGACGTCAGGGAGGCACGTCAGCCTTTCCTACCCTCTCCACTCATCTCTCCCCGTCTCCTACCCCCACACTGCTTCTCCTGGGTTTTCCAACTCTTTAAAGCTTGTTTACTGACACCTTTCACCTTCAAATTCAAGACTGTCCCCATTTTTCCTGTCACATATCATTTGTCATCTTGTTAAAATTTTCCGTTTAATTTTAACTTGTAGTTACGAAGAAAAGCGCAACTTAAACTCCCTAATATGTAAATGTAATATGGTGAGAAGGTGAGAATTCTGGCCTTTCAACCCAGAGTTCCTCCTGTCTTCTCTTCTTAATATATTTTAGAGGGAAGCTGAAAGATGACTGGATTGGGTATCAGGAAATCCATGTTATTTTTTAGGCTCTGTCATGTTGCGGAATGAGGAAAAAAGTTCTTCACTATTTAAAGAAAACAAAGGAGAAATAAATAGCTGGTAAGGTGATTTCTGGAGGCATTGAACACCTTCATCCTGGACGTTTGAACTGGCCATAGCAACAAGGCTCCATGATGGCGGACAGTCATCGGATTTGGTTTATACTGATGAGATATTGCTGGTGATATAGAAACATTTATTTAGTGCCTATCCCACCCTAAGCACGATGTTAAATGCGACAGAGAGCATCAGACCTGAGGAACTTGCGGTTTTGCCGTACAAATCTGGAGATTTTAATCAGCCCTTTGCACGGCCAACCCGATGAAGGGCCCGCGGGGAGATGGTGGCATGATTGAAAGGCCAAAGTAGAGCGGAGATTAATTCTAATTGCTGGGTGATCATTAGAAAACATTTCAAAGGACTGACATTTGAACATCCCGAAGAAGAAGTGAGGTGTTTATAAGTAAAGATGAAGAAAAGAACATTGAAGAAGCTATGGTACGTTGAGGCAAACGTCCACCAACAAGTTTAGACCATAGTGGCTTGGTTAGCGGGCGATCAGGGATGCGCTGGAAAGCCTCGGGTGCCCCCCAGAGCAGAGTGGACTTTGATTTCCAGGAAACGGAAAAGCCAGTGTGGTTTCCGACGTGCAGACCGTGCTTCTCGTCCCCCTTAGCCCCACTCCTTACCGTTACCGGGCTGACCCGCCTCGCCCCCTCCATCCTCTTCTCAAGCCAAGCGCCTTCCTTCCTTCCACGGTAGCTGATGTCCATCTCACTCAGCTTTGTCACGCTCCCTCCACATCTAGGTCTTCGCGGTGCAGTTCAATAACAGATTTGCAGGGAGGGAACCCTGGTGAACCATAGTTAGTGAACATCTTTGTGCATGAAATCTCTTGATCACTTAGGAATCACCACTGAATTTAAGATTTCACTATTCTATTAAAATACGCAGATACGTTCAATCCCCTTTTCTTTGACCTCTTGGTCTTTTCATTCTCCAATATTCTCCCCCTGTGTTATGATGTCTAGAAGCAATTCCATACTTTACTAATTGGCCTTGACAATTTCATTACTAATGAAATTAAAAGGTATAATAGTAAGCTTTGTTTTCTTTTTCTGCATAAGGTCAGCACTGTAAAGGTTTCTGTAAGTTGTATCCATAACACAGAAGGGAATATAGACACACATTTTATTCCTAAACAAGTAATACACATTACTATTGCTTTATCAAAATCAGAGCATTAAAGACCTGAGTGTATTACAGCAAGCCGTTGGTGGAGTTTTTTAGGATGTGGGAGTCCATGAGCACGGATGGGGAAATGTTCATATTTCTCCTCACTAACTTCCCACTGAAATTTACTCAGCTATGAATGTAGGCAATGAACTGTATTCGCTTTATCAATATTTTTAAATTTGTCATCAGTAGACATCATATATATGTTCTATTATTTTTACAACTTATTGGGGCGACACACTGCTTAACGAAATTACCTCGGTTTCAAGTGCTCAGTTCTATGATACCCCATCTGCGTAGTGCATCTTGCATGTTTGCCACCTAAAGTCAAATCTTTTGTCACCATGAATTTGACCCATTTACCCTCTGTAACTCCCTCCACTCCCCTTCCCTCCGTAACCACCACACTGTTGTCTGACAGATGTGTTTTTTAAATTTTTATTTGCAGTTATGGTTTCCATTCAACATTATCTTGCATTAGTTTCAGGTGTACAGCATGGTGGGTAGGTAGTGATATGCGTCACAAAGTGGTCCGCACTGATATTTCTAGTGCCCACCTGGCACCATGTATAGTTATTACACTATCATTGACTGTATTCCCTGCATGACACTGTACATCCCCATGGCTGCTTTGTAACTACCATTTTGTAATTCTTAATCCCCCCACCTTCCCCCCAGCCCCTCGATAGCCCTCTGCTCTGCCAACCATCACTCTGTTCTCTGCATCTACGAGTCTGTTTCTATTTTGTTTGATCATTTATTTTGTTCCTTAGATTCCACATACAGTGAAATCATACGGGATTTGTCTTTCCCTGTCTGACTATTTCGCTGAGCATAATACCCTCTAGGTCTGTCTAAGCTGCTGCAAATGGGAGGATGTCATTCTCTTTTTATGACTAATATTCCACCGTATATATGTACCTCAGCTTTTTTATCCACTTGTCCATTGATGGGCGCTTGGGTTACTTCCAAGGCTGGCTATTGTAAATAACGCTGTAATGAACACAGGGGTGCATATAGTCTTTCAAATTAGTGTTTCTTTGGATAAACACCCAGAAATGAATCGTTGAGCCGTAAGGCAGTTCCGTTTTTAATTCTAAACCTCCACGCTGTTTCCCACAGTGAGAGAGCACCAGCCTGCAGTCCCACCAGCAGTGCACGAGTGTTCCCTTTTCTTCAGGGCCTCGCCAGCACTTGTTTGTTGAGATATCGCCGATAATTTTAATAGCATGTTATGGTTGTTGCAGGCTACTCAAAATGTCACTTATGTGCATCACTACATTCTAACTATGGTGGCTATTCAACCCATCGCTAGGTGTTTATGTTCAATAGGCTAAAAAAGCACATATACTATTTTATCATAATTTTCCATTAAAATTTTTTAATGTACTTTTTGTTCTTTTCTGTATTTTATTATATGCACTTCAAAATGTTATTCTCAGAAAGGATCCGCAGATCTCACCAGACTGCCAATTGATTCCATGGCACAGAAGAAGGTATGGACCCTAGAGCAGATAGGTTTCTGAATTAGGTTTAGAATACCAGGTAGTTGAATAGACAGATAGAGAGGTACCCCGCCGTAAGGTCAGACTTCCTCGTTTGCCTCTGCTGGTTTCATGAGGCAGTGGATCATCCAGCAGCAATGGACATCCTTAAATTGTTGACAATATAGCAAGAGTAAAGGACTGAGCATGTTTTTTTTTTTTAAACAACTTGTTTTCTGCTTAAGTAAATGGTTATGCATGATGATCAAATACAGAATGTTTCAGCTCAGAGAGAAAATGTTCATAAATATGTCATATTTTCTTTGTTTAGTATGTGTTTAGGGGAAATGCTAACAAATAGTTTCTGCAAAGGAGAGTTATCAGTTTTGTTTCTTAATTTAAATATTTCCCCAAGCAACTATGTTTTGTGGTTATGTATGGCATGTATATATATTTGAGTACATTTATACACATGGGTCCATATTTATGTACACATGCATGGACATAATAGATATCAAAGTTTTATCTACTGTGCATTGAATAGTCATTTTTATTAATGATATTCTTTAGAGTTAAGACTTAAAACTAAAGTTTACCATTGCCTTAAGACTAGTATTCCCTATTTACAAATCTCTCTGCTTCTTATCTATTGGGGGTTTTAAAAAATAAATGTAAAACCTCCATGAAGTAATTAATTACCTTCATCCTATTAGACTGCATTACTATGTCACATTGCAATTTACTCATCAGTTCCTCAAACATTCGCATAGAAAAACAGACAAAATTTTGGATTTTGCAGCTTACTTTTCAAACAAATTTCTCATGTCTGGCAAAGGCATTTGTCCTATTTATGCATTGCCCCGCCCATCTTTCTGTCCACGGTCACTTCTGACCCCGTTGCCACAGCTTTGCATTGAAAGCAACGTTCTTATTCTAGTTACTTTATAAAGTCTTCTTGGGCGAGGGAAAGGCAGAAGTGATTTGTATTTTCTACTTGCCCCTTCCAACAAATATCATTCGAAAGATTTATTATTTTTAAATATAATTTTCTCTATACAGATATTGAGTACGCTTGCTTGTGCCCTTTGTTACTATTTTGCTACAAGAGGTTTTATTCTGTTCATTTAAATTGGGGTGTCTCTAGGTGGGCCTCTTTTAACTGCTCTCTGTAACCACTCACCTCTCCAGTCAGCCACTCAGGTAAGTGGGCTGACAGTTGCCCCTCTTGGGGACCATAGTCCTCGGCCCCTTCTATTCCCTTTCCAGTCAAGGAACTGCCATGGTGCTCGGTAAATGCCGCTTCATAACACAGAATGGCCCAGTCTGATGGAAGGATGCCCAGTGCATCTTCAAATTTCTTCTGAGATAGCGCTGATAAAACTTGATTTGGTCACATAGGTAGTCATTGTGGACTTGCAGGGTGCTGTGTGATTTGGGCTGTCGATGCACATGCAGCCAACCTTGTCCTTTGGAATTTCAGAAAGTCACGCTTAATCACATCTGAAGTATACATTACATTAAACAATTTACTGTAATTTATAAGCGAACCTCTCCAACAACCATCTGCCTTACTCAGCAGAAGTACTAATCAGAGTTGTGAAGCTGATGTGCTGGTTGCTTGAGAAAATATTTAGTTTAATATGTTGTTCGAGATATTTGAAAGTTGCCTGAGGATATCTGTTTTAAAAGGTGACGTTTCCCATGACCGCATATTGTAAAATTTGATGTTGACTTTGCCGTAGGTTTTGAACGTTTTTTTACCTGAGTATACACTAACTCTGTAGCTCTTTGTTAAGGCAGAAGGCTGAGGATTCCAGTCAACTTACACTACATTTTCCGTAGATTTTTAAAAGGCAGAAACCTGTTAAAGTGATCGTAAAACTTCGGGTGCCTCCTGTTGCCTTTGAAACAATTGGTGCTGCCCAGTGCCCCTGAATCCGTATTGCTGTGCTCAGACACTGACTGCTGTCCTCCAGGACCTGTGTCCCGGAAGCCCTAAAAGGAAAGCTACTGATAAGTTTACCAGGGAATTGGATCGAAAGAAATCGAAAGAAGGAAACCCACTCCACAATAATACTACTAAAGATTTTCTCCAAGTGAGTTCTTCCGCATCCCGTGATCCTTTCAATTTCTGCAGAGCCCCCACTGCACCAGGATTTGTGCCGAGTTCTTGGGGCAAGAGACATAGTCCAGCCTTCTTGGAGCCGACAAGCTGTTTTGTCAATAGCCATGTACAGTGTAAGACAGAATAATATCAATTCTAAATGAGGATAGGAGAAGAGGGCATGTGACTCTTTGCCATAGCAGTCCTCAGAGGCAGTTTATAATTATGAGATAACCCAGGTGCTCCCTGACGAATTGCTGTAAAAATCCAGTCTTTCACTAAGGGTACAGAGTGGGCTGCGCCTGCCGACCAGGGTTGAGAGGGATCTGTACTGAAACTCATTCAAAGAGGCTTTCTGAAAGCAGAGGTGCGTTGACCAGAGGCAACTTCCACGTGTCTAGTCATCATTGTGCTTTTCTCAGAGGCAAAGGGCTTTGTTGTCCTAGGCATATTCTTTTCCAAAGGGCTCTCTTGACAATAGAAGGGGGCTGCAATTCTCCCCGCCGGCCAGAAGAGGGCGCTTGGAGCTCTCGGAATGGCTGTCACACAGCTGCACCAGAAGGGACATTGAGCTGAGATTTGTCGGGGATGTTTTCTGACTCCCAGACAGACATGATTAAAATACGATTTTGGAACCTGGAAGAGATGTGCAAGACGCTGGCAGTCTCTGGCTTTGGTCTTTGGAAATTTACAGCAAACCCTTATTCAGGTGCCTGTATATTAGTGATTCATAACCTTCGTTTTTATAGTGCAGTTAATAGTGTCGAAAGGAGCTTTTTTCTTGATAGTCACAGAATGTAGCAGAAAAAGACTAATGTTTATCCTCAGCCTGAAAACTTACCTTTATAGATCTGTTGCCAAAACATTGCTCAATTATGATTCATTTGGACATTGGACTATAGAAGTCTTCCTTCTTTTTAGTTATTTCCCTTAGAAATCCTCTGTTTCTCAACTGAGAAAGTTAGACTGTTCTGAGGTCTTTAAGCCTATGACAACTCATGATTTGAAGACGAGGCCATTAAGCTTGAAAGTAACGTCCCGAAGATTGGTTTGAGGGGCCAGTATAAACATGACTGACCACCTTTGTTCACAATTGCAAGGATTAGCCTTATTTTTGTTTTGCCTTTGAGGGCAATCCTGCCTAGAGGCCAGGATGAACCAGGAGATCTCTTGAGGTAAGATCAAGGGCGCTACAAGAATTTCCATTAATCCTTTAAAAACAAAATAATGAACTGGCCAAAGCACAAATGTGAACTAGGATTCTTACGTTTTAGCTTCTGTCCAAAATGGACGGCGTTGCAGAGTGATCTGTAAACCCCACCTTTCTGCGTGTTCATTGTCTCCCCAGTTGAATGGAAACAATACGTACACCCTTATTCATTTGGATTTTTCCTACGGGGTTCATTTCACAAACATGCTAGTGTAAAATCTATGGGCAAGTAAGACCTTTTTTTTTCCATCTCTACTGTAGTGACAAGTCCAATCCCTGGCTCATACTAGTAACCCAATGAATATTTGTTGATAGCATTATTATTATTATTTGATATTCTATTGATAAAACATTTCCAATAATGGTGATCATACCTTACATGTACGTAGTACTTCAGAGTTTGCAACCCCTTTTGTGCCTACCTATCTCAATTTGACCCTTAATTCTGCAATTAAAGAAACCAGGATTCCAAACTCTTGAATGAATCTTCAAGGTCAGACGTAAGCAGGGTGACCGTATCATTTATTATTCAATGGGAATAGTTTTGAGGTTGAAAGAGAGTAGCATTAATCAGTGTGTCAGTTCAATGGCACAAACTGGGGCCATTCTGGGAAAACAGGGTACGGACTCCCTTTTAATAAGTGACAGAGTGAGGACTCATATCTGGGTGTGCCATGTTCCCCATGCTCTCAAAGGGTGCAATTTCCACACCTTCCCTTTTTTAGCAGGGTTGCAATAAATGATGATCATGAGGTATTGCAAGATTGTGGTGCCAAATGAATCTTCACAAAATGAACTGTATTCAACATAGTTTTGGTGTTAAGCAAATTTATTTGTTTTCTTTTATGATTTCTTTAAAAGCAATTGGCAAACTCAGAAGATAAATACTTGATTAGTTCAAGCACCAAGTACCCTATTGTGAAAAATAATAGAGGGCTTTGTGTATTCTTCTACATGTTTATACTAGTATTTTACATATACTGAATAGATTAATAGTTTTGCCATTTTATGGGTAAGGGAGACATACTTGTAATTTGTCCAGTATAATCCATCTGTCATCATTATTATACTCAATTATAAACTTCTATTAACACAGCACTACACATTTTGTGGAAAAATATAACATCTATTTTACTTTGCCTTCATGGGTTGGTATCTCTGGGTAGGAACACATCATCACATTTTTACATTTTCTATTGGATTTTATACTTGATTGCCTTAATTCTCTTGTTACTGCCCATCTATCCCTTACATATTTGGTGTGTATATATATATATATATATTCCAAAACATTTTGTGCTTTAATAGACTGATAGAGGTCTCGAGGGTTCCCAAATAGATAATAAAATCAGCAATTTAGAAGCCAGGATAAAGTAACTGAGAACAGGGAGCCTGGACCTGTGTTGTGAAGATGTGCTTGGCGAAGAGCCTGTGATCTCCCTAGGCGCCACTCACTCTCCAGTTGCTCAGGCTCTTCACCTATTTCTTTGAGTCCTTCTTCTCAATTCCAATTATCCATTGCTGTCTGAGACGAGAATAAATTAGATTATGCTATGGTAGCAGCGCGAATCTTTTCACAGGTTATAACCACCGCGATTTACTGTTTGCGCGTCCACGCTGGTTGACTGCTCCACCTCGTCTTCACCTTGGGATCCAGGCTGATGGCATGCCATGGTGAGTGCAGGGCCAGTGTCCTGGCCCAGGGAGAGGGCAGGACCAATCACACCCCGAGTCCAAAGGGCTTGTCTTGGAAGGGACGTGTTTATCCTGCTTACCTATGTATGCCCCACGCAAGCCATGCGGCCAAGTCACATGGCAAGCCGTATGGCCAGAAGGCATGGGGGTGAGGACCTGGGGGACTGCCACGAAAGGCAATGTAACCAACTGCAGCCCAGTCAGGACGGGGCTGAGATCCTCTGTTGGGACCAGGTTTCCAGACAGCCATCAGGGTTCTATTTCTTCTCCTCCTTTTATCAGTAAGAATTTTGACTTCACAAAAACAGTTTGAGATAAAAAAAACTGGAAGATTCCCATCTTACTGAATTTCAGTGCTACCTGGCGTGTCTCTTCTGTAATCGACATTTTCTTATCAAATGCTAGGTGCAAGTTCTCAAGCTAAAATACTGGCCTGTCTTCAGGGAAATTGCCATAAAGTGGTTTAAGAATATGTACAATCAACAAGCTAAAGAAACTTAGGTATTTGTAATTCCACACTCTGGGAAACTTCTTCGTATTGAGTCTATCAGATAGTTTTAATTTTGAATTCTAGGTTTTTGTATCATTAGAAACACTTATTTTTTAAAAAAATAATCACCTTATATTTCTTGAATCCAAGGAGTTCTGCTTTGTTAACATTGTCTTACTTTAGTGTTATGTCTTAGAAATTTCGTTTACCTTTGTCCATTTCAGTAGAAATTTCCCAGGGTGGTGGCTGGTGGGTGTTTGCTTATTGCCTAAATTGATGACTTCTTTTAGAAGAGGCAGAAACTGGGTTTGTGAACTTCTCTTTGTCTCCTGGGTGGTGAAGAAGTTTGCTGAGCTGCTGGTGATCAGGAAACGGTGTCTTGGTTGCCACCGAAACTCATGGAGAAGGCATCCGCTTGGGTGTGGATAATTTGCTGAAGGGTGTCCCTGTGTACCACTGGCCGGAAAGCTACCCACTGACCACTGCGTGGTAGGAGCAAGGAGAAAAGAACCCGAATCAGGAAGAGAGGTCCTTTGGTCTTGCCCCTGCAGTGCCCTCGACTGACCAGCCGCACCGCTGCGGCACATGGCCAAGGAAAATGCTTACAGGGTCCAGGTCTGCTGTCACGAAGGAGAGCTCAGGAGGGTGTATTGCGGGTGGAGAAGCCGTAAGCTGGGAACGGCACGGTGACCGTAACATTTGTTGTCCGAATTAGAAAGCAAAAGGGAGCGCCGTTAGTATCATACAAACTAGTCCTGTTCTGGGAGCGACTAGACACAGGTTGACCGCCCGTGGGAGCTGCGCCCGAGGGCTGGCCAGCCTCTGGACGTGGGAAGAGGAGACTCAGGAGAGAACACGGGGAGGCTCAGGAGCAGCGTGAGCGAGGAAACAGGTGCTGGAGATGTGGAGCAGGCAAGCTCGGTGTGTGGTCTGGGAGAGGCGCACATGTAAGAACGAAGTACTCGCAATTTCCAATAAAGTCTTTGGATAACGGCTGAACGAAGTTATATTAGTTTCTTGTTATTAGTTTTCGTAAATTTGTAGTTGTCCTTTGGAAGGACGTGTTTCCCTTTATGCCATCCCCGTCGCCAGGACTCGAAGTGCCTTCCTCAGGCGTTTGCTGTGCTGTCTACTCTGTTGGGAGCCCACCACCTTCTGCAGACCTACAGCTACGTGGCTGAAAGACTGATTGGGTCTCTCAAAATTAGACGGGGGAAGCTTAGCGGAAAAATTGTCTATTGTCAACCTTTGAATGCGATGTTACTTCATAAAACTTATGTGCATTGATAAGAGAAAACAGAAAAAAAAACCGGAAGATTCACCTTTTACTTTTCTGTAGTACATGGTATAATTCATGCCCAAAAGAGTTTTGTCAGCGTTTGAATCGTGCACGTAGGTGGAAGTGAGCCCCTGAGATGCACCTCCAGACACTGGCTTTCCAGACAGAGGGACAGTGATTTCGGTTGCCACGTTTGGGGGCACTGACCCCACATCTTTCCTCCCTCCTCAGTGCCTTCTTCTAACCCACTTTTGTCCCCTTCATTTCTTGCCCACATCCCCCAGATCTCAATGATTTTCTCGCCGTTCGTTGAAATTTCCCAGGTTCAGAGAACAGGCACTGAGTTCTTTTCGGAGGCAGGGGGCGCTTTGAGCTCCGTCTCCCTCCTGCAGCCGCTGCACCGGAGTGTGAGCCCCTGAGCAGGTCCCTCCCTTCTACACTGCTTCCTGAGCCTCTGGTCCTGAAGCTCCCTGGTCTAACGTTGACATCTGGTAAACCATGGTGATTTAAATCCTTATGGAATTTCTATACATCCCTACACACATTCCAGATCATAACTGAAAAGTATTTGGGAAAAAATGAGAAATGAACAGTTCTCAAAAGTTTAATTTAGATTGATGTATTGGCTGACCTTTCTGTACCTTTCTAACAGAATTGCTATTAAAAACAGACCCATTTATTCCAATTCACCACGTGACCTCATTAAATTCATGGCCAGCTTTCCATTGTAGAGAACTCTATAGAAATTTGCAGGCCTATTTCCAGCATTTAACTTCCCTGGTAAAAACCAATGACTTTAACAATAATTGAACATGAGAGAAAATACCTTTTAAACATCTCCATTTTAGAGATTATTATACGATGTTTGAAAATATCAAAATCAACTTTGTAGAAAATTGCAAAATACATGTCAATCTTTCCGCCTGTCCTGTATTTGTGGTGGTGTCCCAGCAGGAAAAACAGAAGTTGTGGTCAGCTTATTTGTGTGTGTGTGTGTGTGTGTGTGTGTGTGTGTGTGTGTGTGTGTGTTTGTCTCTGATATTAGTCATAGTTTCTTCTGGACAGCCCTTATTTCCAGCATTAAATACTAAATGAAGCATTTATAGAAATCTTAGAAATGTATCATCATATGTATTTTCTTAAACACATGCTTCCAAAATTCTTTACAGTTCATGAGGTTTTGTAAAGCAGCTTTATTAACTGGGAAAATTTCAATTAAAAAAATGCAATAATGTTTAGCTCAAAAACAAATCTGGTTTGGACTCATAGCTATGATCTTGTCAGAAAGCCTTACCTCACTGAAGGTCTGCAGTGCAGGAGACTATAAATAAATTAGCATCTCCAAAATTTTGAAAAGAGCCACACCACTCTTTCCTCCTGCCTGATTTAAAAATATGTGACAAAGTAAGAGAATTGGAAAAAATCCCTCTTCCCAGACCCTGGCCGGCTAATTCAGACCAACTGGGAAAAATCACGTGATAGACAACACATCAGAAATCCGGGCTGAAAACGGCCAAATCTATGAATAGCAGATATGGGAACCAGCCCAAGGCTTGTATGTAGAAGGGTGATGGGTAAAAATAGTGCCCTAAATTTTTCAAAGGTGATCTGAGACCTCCCAAGTATAGATGTCCTTGCAGCTGAAAATAAGACGACAAGGGCAAAGTTGAAATGGTGACCCTTTTCAAAGGTCTGCAGACTTAAACTGGTGTTCAAGAAGGAAGGGCTCAGCCACCCCCCCATTCCCCCATCCACAAGCTGCATACAGGCAAGAAGCTTTTCTTTTTATTTGACAAATTCTTAATGTATTTATCCGTCCCCTTTGCTCCTTTCGGGAAAGGAAGGAAGGTGCTCAGGATCCCGAGTGTTCAAAAGCAGGCCATTTTCAGTTCTGTGCTGCTGGTGAAAGCAATGTCCAGAAGACAAGAGATGGGCTCAGAGTCAAAACAAAATAAAATAGAATATATGTGTATTTCTCACACCATAAACCTTTGTTTTTTTTCCTTTTCCTGCTGGTCATTCTTCATTACCGCTCCCTCTACACTGGACTTGATATCATGGGGGTGTGGCTTGTAGCTGCTTAAATTTAAAAGTTTTCAAAACCTGCTGGCCAACAAATCAAGGAAGTTCAAAGATAAAGGCCACTCTACTCTTAAAAAAAAAAAAATGTTCTATTTCTGAGAAGCAAACGAGTGCAGGAGGAAGTAAAGTTGTCTTTGAATGTCCGTTTCTGAGGTTCTTTGCGTCTCTCCCTTGCTCTGCTGCGGATTAAAACATCATCCCATGTCGCCAGGACTCTCTAGCTGGATGGGGAGAGTTCGGTGACGTGTGGAATACCATTAGTGAGATTTCTTTTAGTGACAGACAGATGTAAATGTATCCGTCTTACTCTCCACTTTCGGTTCTCTGACTGCAGATGGATGTTAATAATTAGCCGTTGCATCTCCTCCCTCTTTATCAAATTGGATTCTCCATAAATTCATCACTTCTTTTTTATTTTCTCAAAGTAGCAGCAGCCCTGACAGCCTCCCTTTGTTCTTGTGTTTATAAATAATTTATAACACAGAAATATCTCTTCTTAGTCTTAAAACATAAACTAATGGAATAACACAACACTGTCCCAAACTACCCTCCACTCGGGAAGAAAGAAAACCTCAGGGTGGCGTACGGAAGGGCTGAAAGCTTCACTTCTAACAAAGGGAGACTGAAGATGATTAAAAAAAAATTTGTCCACCCAAATATAGTTTTTTTTTAAAATTCCCCCAGTCTCCAGATTCTAGCCATGTATGCGAGTTTTAGCTAGCACAAGCAGATTCTCTTCATTTCTTTTCCAAATAGTGTACCTTGTTTGAATTCCCAAATACGTAATGAATTTCATTAAGCTATACGTGAAGGAGACTATTATTCAATTAAAACACCCACAGAAGCTCAAAACATACCATGGTACATTTATTCAACAACTTTATGCTCATAACCCGTGCACAATCTTTAAACACCAAATTACGGGGATTTGTTCCAAATTAGCAATAAAATATAATGTGTTTGCCCTCTACTGGGTAGTAATGACTGTATAGTTTTCCTTGCATACCCAGTGGCCTTGTAGACAGCTTCCTAACTGCTTCATGCAGACACAAACACAGTGTTATAAACAAATATGGCTAGGATTCGTGCTAATTAAGGTAAATAGAACAATGTTGCATCTTTTTTTTTTTTTTTTAAAGCTAAGATCTTCAGCAGAGGTGGTTTCGAAATTTTTCTTATATTGCTCTAGGCACGCACATCACATCACGGAAGATAGCTTCTAAGTCATCGTTTGATATCCTGGAAATATATTCAGGCTGCAGATAAATAACCCACCTAACAATGTTAATGCACGGTGCCTGGCATGTAATTTAGATAGGAATGGGGACACCTCCTTACATCAGCTGTTAAGATTTTGCACTGAAGCAGAAATAACGTCTTATCTTCCATCTGGAAATGGGACAGAGAATGGTGACCCAAGTTATTTACAGAGTTGCCGCAAAACAAGAGTGGTAACAGACTAAGTATGAAGCAGCTCCCTGGGTTACCTCGGCAATATAACGCTAGATAAATACTCCTGGCAGGATAAATAAATCGAGAGATGCCCAATTTTAGAGAGCGTAAATGTAACCTGCATTCCTGTTGGGGTCGAGCTTCCCCTCGGAAGTTGATTTCTGAAGCTCGTTCCCAGTCCTAGCTGACCCTGCAGAGCAGCAACTGGGTGCATTTTGACCTCTCAGGAACCTGGGGGAGGAAGCCAGGGGCTGGAGCCTCCGGATGGTCCAGAAACACAAACACACCTTTCTATTTAAACTGCTTGAACGAAGGGACTGGGTTTGAATGGAGAGGAATTTGGCTGGTATTTCAGGTCAGGTCCTTTCTCCTGGTCCCAATTGTCTTGCTCGTAGCAAATGATTTAGTATTTATTCTCTTAAAAATGAGATGGGATTAATATCCCGACTTGGGGCCTTGGAATATTTCCTCCCGGCAAACAGCAGCGAGCATTATCAGTCGGGGTGATTCAGGCATGAAACATTAGGGTAGGTTTTTTTTTTTTTTTTTTTGTCGAGGTACTAGGGGACAAAATAATTACTGCCTTGTACCACAGCCCAACAATTAAGAAGAAATGAAATCCGTTCTTTGGCTTGAAAACATTTCTACATTAAGTACTGGGGCTCCTCCCCCTCCCACCGGCCCACCCACAGGATATCTGCGGCTCAGCCTTTATCTCCGGGGTCTTTCTGGGGCAGGGATTAGCAGGAGCGCTCAGAGAAAAATATTTTTTATTCAAAGCGCTGAATGTGAAGTGCCCTAGTGTCTCCTCTTTTTTTTTTTTTTTAATCAAATTGACAGAAGTAACTTGACAGAGAGCATATGTGAGGATGGGATTAGAAGGAGGGGTAGGAGGGAGAATGAGAGCCCTGCCTACTTTGGGGTAGAGATTTCACAAGACGAAAACACAAGTTTGACTTTCAGGGAAGACAGTTGGGAAGAAAAGGAAAATCTCACAGAATTTAGCTAATGGATGATACTCGGTTGAATGATGATGGTCCGATGGAATCAGAGCATCTTCCAAAATTTGGTAATTGCCCTAACTGCCCACTGCGAGCACACACGTAACGCAGGGTATTTGTTTCTCTGCTTTGGGTCCTTGTCATCTGGGTATCTCTGCACTTAGCTAAGTGGCTGGAGATGCTCTGGTGTGTGAGGCAAGTCTTGCTCCCAGCTGCATTAAAACCGCCGTTATTAATTGCCTCCTTTGGCCTTACATTATGCCTTCATGACACACATATTGTCAGGCTTTTGTGGCTATTGGAAGGCTATGCCACGCACAAAGGAATTAAGCTTAAAACAATAGAGGCGGCTTATTTGGTAGCAGAGGATGTCAGGTGGAGGCAAGAACCATTGGCTCAAACCGACTCGAAGCTTGTCAGGAGGAAACCAAGGGGTGAGGGGATCACAGCACGGCATTAACTGTGCGTGAGAGACACGCAATTCTACATGGCAGCTTCTATCATGCCTTTCCCATGGCGGAAGGGGTGGGGGGGGGACCGGGCTCTGCGTAAATGATGGGTGAATGCAGAATCAATTGTCGTGTGTGACAAGACACTTTCTCTCTTTGTTTAATGTATAAATCAGGAGCACTTATGAATTGATATTAATTAAAATAATGTATTTGCTTTCTTTCAACAGTAATGTCAGCCTTGTTAAAAAACGGAACACTAAATCTTCATTAGACTTTCAATATCAAAAAAAAAAAAAAACCCCTCACATGAAATATGAATTAACATTTAACTTGTTGCTAGTTAGATTAGAGGGGAGAGAATGCAATAGGCGTTTAGCAGTTCGGACAAGAGCGGAATCGGCTTTGCCAAACGCGGGAATAAGTTGGTCTCCAGAGGCCACAGGGATCAGGGAATCATCTGTATTAAGTTTAACAGGAGTGACTGCATCCCAGACAGAATTACTGAATGCTGCTGCACCCATGGAATTAAGTTCACATCAAATGGCTAATGCACGCGGGGAATCAACAAACTGTCCGGATGCGAAAATCCAGCTCATACGGGTCCTTACGGTTCTGTTATACACATGGGGACATGAGCGAGCGAAACGGCCTTTGTTTTAGAATAAAGCACGCACACGTATCGCTTTTCTAAATTTTTTTTCACAAATAGAAAAATTATGAAAACTCAAAGTGTTTTTATTCAGCTATGTTAAACTTTGGACATCAGTAACTATTTGGAAAGGATCGGGTAGGTAAAGAAAGGGCTTCCTGTTCATTTTGTTCAGATAGGTGATATTTGATGTCTTCTGATCTTTCCTGCACTGGTGTCCTGAAATCAGAACAGACGTAATTGGAATGACCAGGCTGAGACCTCACATTGCATTCAAAAAATACGTTATGAAACTCCAATGATCTTATTGGCAATGTGTTGTCTTAGGTAAAGGCTGCTCATAAATGCGCTTGCTTATAAATTATACCATCGATCTGATAATTACCTTCCACCTGGATCGGTATGTTTGGGAAATGTGACTGCGTTTTAGACCTCTCCCCAGGGGTGGCCTGCACATGCACAGCGACACCACAAGGTGGTGGTGTGGTGTCACCAAATGCTTTTAAGAACAACAAGAAAAGGGGGTTTGTTTAATGAGCTTGCACTCACAAGCCTGCTCATCTAGTGAACTGTGACTTTTCAAATACCAACCTATTAATGTCAAAGGCAATACTGAAGGGAACAGTTCTGTTTGATTTAAAAAATACAGACAATGTGAAGTCCACTATGGCCCGGTATCTGTCACCTGTGGGGCTCCATTCATGCCTAATGCTTTTATTCAAGCTAAGACCTAGTTTTTATATATCAGATTAATACATATCTACAGCTTTGCACCTTTCCAGTTTGATTTTTTTATCATCAGGGCTCGCTGGGGCCATTTTCATTCCCTCACTATAGCATCGGCAAGCAGGTGGATTAGAGATAACTCTCCTTGTGCTTTGTTTTTCTCCTGACACTGTCATTAATCATTCCTTAAGCCACACTTCAACATCTAGTAATCAGGACTGGCTGCTCCTGAGCTGCACAAGAATTGCCTCTCACGGTGTAATATGGAATTGGAAGCGAATGGCTGAGGCCAGACGCCTCTTCTGCATCCCCCATCTATCTCATCATTTAGGTATTTATCCATCTCGGGCTTGTGCAGAGAGCACCTCTCTGCTTCCCATGAGGACGCAGATTGCAACGGAGGATCAGATTTGTTACCAGGCTTTGGGCTTTGATTGTCCTCTTATAAGTTCGGGATTAAAGTGAAATTTCCCACAGGGCTATGCAGGATTTGCTAGCATTTAACTGTTTAACCTGGCTGTTTGTGAATGAGAATCCTGTGGTCAACGATTCCGCGGAGAATATTATGGTAAGCCGAGCTGAGTGGTACACATTCCGGTGCGCGCCTCCAAAGGCGGAGGCAGTTGATTCCAATTAACTCCATACCTGATATGCGTGGTTTTCGCGTGCGCAGGGAGCAGGGCTCCTGGGGTAAAAAGGAAGCCAAAGCAGTCCCTTTTGTAAAATATAGATGTCAGTTTTAAATAAATGCAAATCTGCTCCCTCAAAATTATGATTTCCACTTAGGCATTTTCACACTGATGAGAGAATTAATCAGACTTGCACTAAATTGTTTCCTGTTTTGTGTCATTGTTTTATGCTCTCCGATTTGTTTACGAATTATAACCTAACAGCGATTTGAGTCTATTCAACCTATCTTTGAATATGACCGAAACAAAAGCAGAGTTGTGTGTTTACTTACACTTAGTATATTCACACGTACCTCCAAAGGGGAAAATTCTTCTGATGTGCTCATCCTTCCCAAAAGCAACGGGATGAGAAATTGGAGGAAGGATGACACCCAAACCGCGCTTATGGTACCTGTGTTTGCTGTGGTGTGTCCGATTTGTGTTTGCTTCAGGGAGGGGTTTGGAAGAAGTCAAAATCGCTGTTCAGGTATGCTCATCCACCACAGTCGTTTTATTTAACGTGAACCTGTTCGTGAAGCGCCGCAAAGGGCCGTGCTGACTTTCCGCGCCTCATCAGAAGACACGGAGAAACGAGGCAGCAGAAACGTGGAACCGAGAAAACTGTTTAAAGCTTAGGGTGAAACCTGTCTTTTGCCTGGGAACCAACCAAATCGTTAACACTTTCGTTTTTCCACAAGTCCTCCGTTACCTTTTTGCCTCAATTTTACAACGTTAAAAAGGAGGTGAAACACACCTAAGCAGATTTTCTTTGAAACAAAAACATTCTATTTAAAATTAAAAAAAAAAAAAAAAACATAGGTCACAGCAGATCAAAACATTGAAAACGCAGTTTGGGGCATCTCCCTGGGACTCCTTCCGCAAGGGCTAGTGTAGGTGGCAAACAGGTCATTTTGGGGGAGGAACGGAGAAGAAAGTGGTGGGGCTACCGTGGTCTACAGACCGATTTGATTGTTTTGCTGTGTTTGAGTCAGAGATCCTCTCATCATGGAGCAGCTTTCAAAGCAGCTGGGATGCACGCTGATCGGAGCCTGGTAGAAGCTTTGTCTGGGTCTGAAACAAGAGCTCTGGGAGGCTGCTTCTGCGGATCTCCAACCCCACTTACTTTACCCCCCAGCATTTAGGGGACAGAGTCTTAGGAATACGTGGGGGAAAGTTTCTCCCTCTCTTGCTCTTGCTCTCTCTCTCTCATGCAAGGAAAATCTCCCCCAGATTCACATGAGTAATTTTCAGCTGTGTATTATGCTCCCGAAGTAACCTCTTCATTCCCATTGTTTTAGTGTGAAATCATTTCCTCGGGAGATAATTAGAGTTGCTCCATTTATTACATTAAATGATTAGCAATGCACTTGAAATGATCCAGTGTATTTTCCTTCATTGCTGATGACTCTTAAATATGGACCTCTATTCTTAACGGAGAAATTAAGGCTGTTTTGGCTCTTTGCAGCGGACTGTGTAGCCACACAAGAGAGACTTTCTTTTCCAAACAAGAGGCCAGGTGCGCTGTGGCTGAAGCCCAGGTCTGAAGAGAATCTATTCATGTGAGTGTCCCACCTGGTTCAACAAAGAGCGAGATAACACCGCTTAAAGTGTTTCTCTCCCAGCCCCCTTAATAAAAATGCTTTCAATGACAGTACTTTATCAGGCATTACTCATCCCATGTGTAGGTAACGTAAGTTTAACATCGAGTGACCCAAGATCACATTTCAGAAAAGTACCTCACAGGAAAGACATGCACATTATCTGAGTAAGCACTATGCACACTACAAAGCCACCGAAAAACGATATTTTAAGAATCACCAAGTACAGGTTTCGCTTGGAGGCGAGTGCTTCTTGCTCCCTTTGAACTAGCCTGGCCGTAGGGCTGGCAGAGTCCTCCGAAATCCCCTGGAAAGTTTGGATCAAGCAGGCGCTGCCTGCTCACTAGGCAGCATTGCCTGCGTGATTAGAGAGTTGGGAAGTAAACTGGACGCATCTTGTAGATAATTCCCGTACTCAGATTTCACGAAATGATCGAAAGTGGAATAATGTAAGCACGATGCCAGAAAATCGTGGACCAGCATTTGGCTACAAGCAGTAAACACTGCGCGGATGTAAAGACTGACCACGGTGAAGATTTGCCAGTTTTACGTTTGTCCGCTCTGTCTAAGTGTGTGTTTGCCCGGAGTAAGTTTTGTGATTTAGAGACATCATTTCAGGTAAAAAGAAAAAGCATTTCGAAGAAAATTATGAAAAAAAAAAAAAAAGTCCTGCAAACTTTAAATAGTTTTTATATGTTTTGAGGATGAGAATATTTTTCTGTCACCCAGACATGGTGATTCAAACCTCTGTGTCATTTTGCCTGTATTGATCTGTTTACGAGCTTATTGTATCCTAATAGCATCGTTATTTCCAAGGGAACGCTGAGCTGCTGTGGGAGGTTTATGGTTCATGGCAGCGACTAGAGAATTTAAAAAGGGGAGAAGAAAAGAAGCGAGGGGTGTGAAGTCCAGACTGGGTGGTTCCATGTTTTGGCTACAGTGACCCCCTTGCCCCGAACGGGCTGAGGCCATTTGGATTCTCACACTCCGATTTCTCAGGTGTAGCGAGTAGTGGAGTTAAGTTACCAGACATCACGTACTCCCTTAGGGAGTAAGAAGGGGAATTTAATACCGCTCTCATATGATGCATTTACTACTTCTCTCTTATAATTCATATCCCAGGAATGATCACATAAATTCTCCGTAAACACCAGCTAGCCTTTTACCACCACACAGCCAAATAAAAAGCTCTTGTGGAGAAGTTCTTTGCACCTGAACTTGGGATTTGAAAGAGAGTTCTGCCAATACTTACTGTCAAGGACACTTCGTGTTCCTTCATAGAGGAGAACAACAACCAAAGCAGCAGCAACAAAGGACTCTTCTTATTTGTGTTTTATTCTTTTTTTTTTGTGCACAATTTTAGATCTTCAAGCAATCTGAGCAACTATGCAGAATTTCTTATTAAAAGTTATTGAAAGCATAATAAATTAAAAGTGACAACATTCTGGTGAACCATCTAAATGGACTTGAATCATCCTAGTATATTCCTATTCACTCAGATGAAAACTTTGCCTATCTAGTCTTTTGCGTGACCGCCACCTGCCGCCGGGCTTTGGGAAAACACGGTTTCTGGAGCTCCACTGCCTGTCTGGTGACAACCTCTCTGCTTACATTCGACACCATCTGCTGGAACCACCCTCCTGCTCACGTGTCCTCGTCCTGGGAGAGGAGAGAGCTTTCTGGATCATCCAGACGTTTTTTATTTAAGAAGTGACTGAGATCCACAGACATGCAGGGCTCTGTCTGGACACAGGCAGAGGCAGTGGTGACGGCAGGATTTCCACCAGACCCCTGACGCTCTGCCCAGGGCTCCTTCTAATTCCAAGAAAAAAACAGAACCCGGCAGAGAAACAGCTGAAATGCCTCCTCCAGTTGTCACCCCTGGTTGGAAATGTTATTTATAAATGGGGCGTTGGGAGCCCTCCAGTAGGATTAGGTATGTCCCTTATTGATAAATATCGCCACCAAATATAAGTTTAATTCTATGCAACATAGATTTTATTTCAATCACTTTAAATGGATAATAGTCAATTGTAGTACCCTGTCGACGGCCATGCTGAATGATTTTGGGGAGACGGCAAATTCCATTCATGTAAAGGTGTTGGCAGTCCATTCATACGGTAACCCTATCTTTAATTTCTTTAAGGACTTCTGAGAGCGGTGTGAGCACAGGGCATTCTGAATTGGGGGAGACACATCACCCTAAAAGAGCGCTACCCTGTTGTTTAGCTCTGACAGGCAAATTCTCGGAGTGAGGACGCTTGGAAGTCTTCATCAGTGTCCTTATGCAGGAGAAATATCCACTCACAAATGCGGAGAGGGAGGATAGAGTTTAACTGCACTTCTTGTCCGTTACTTTATGAATTTCTTTTTTGTGTATGTCTCCCTTGCAAAAGAAGAAGTTAAAGCAGCACTAATACCAGTGGTGTGAAGGTTACAATGGCTGAACACTCGCTCTCTCCAACATTTATTCCATTTAAACAAAAATACCTGATAGAGCGTGTTTCCATTATTCACAAGAAATCACACAATGTAATGATTTCTAGCAGTCCTTTTGTAATAGCTTATTTATGTAGTAAGGGATGACATTCAGAATTCCACTTTGTTCAGACTTCACAGATATTATTCAGTTGATCCCATTTTTTTTCTTATTGTACTTAACTCGCCGTTGATTTCTTAGAACATCAGAAGTAAAAATCAAGTCTGTAGTCACAGAAAAATACAAAACTCCTCCTCATGCATGTATTTAAAGGCAAAGTAAAAAAAAAAAAAAAAGCAACAACACCTAAACTAAACAAAAACAAAAATTAGCAAATTTAAAACATTGCTTCACCACCACTAATTTAACAAAGATGCAAATTTACTACATGCAAGGACAACTATGTTCTACGGGTTATTTTATATTTTAGAAACTTGAAATTTTATACCAGTAGACTTTTCTTTAGTTGAAAAATTTGTTTCTCTCAGCAACCTATGTTGGTATTAGATATTTATGAAGACAACCAGCAGCCTCAGCTGATACTTTTAGTGATGGAGCCAGATTAAAGATAACCCCACCCCGCCAAAACAGATCTCATAAATATACATGAAACCACAAAACCTGGCTGAAGCCTTAACTTTTAATAAACGTGTGTTTTAGCAGTGCTCTGAATTTAAAGAATGACCGTGGCCGTTGTGGCTGGCACGAGTCTGCCTTATGAAAACTTTATCCCAGAATTTATAGTCTAGAAATAGCTTTAAAGCACTTCAGTGCAACCTCAGAGAAAAAAGAAAAACAAAGTTAAAGGTGATGGTAACATAATATATATTAAGTTTATTTGAAAAGTGCTTTTCATTTTGCCGTTATGCAAATAAGAGGAAGTCTGTTAAAATTAATCCACAGAACAAGAGCAATTCAATTACCACAAAGAAGATGGCATAAGGCAGCAAGTGAAAGGGATTCGGACTCCAGGGCTGGCACATTTTGCTTTTTAGCCAATTCCCTTCCAGGTAAAAATGGAGCACCTACGGTGGCGGGTGGGATATTTGACTTTATTACGAGGATGCTGCAGCCCCTGAAGGAAAGATTCATGGAGGCACAGCAGCATGTGCTTCTGCGTAATAGACGTGAAAGATTCCACAGTTGCAACACACAATTCAACTATGCAAATGCAGGCTAGGTGTGCGGCGATTTATCCATTTGCAATAGCTTGAAATTCTTTGAGAGGATTTTTAAAGACTTTATTGTCTAAAAATGAATATTTATAATGCTTTAAAGACAGTGGTTACTTAGCAGCTAGGCTGTGATGTTTGGAACCAATAAAGAATGAAATAAAAAAACATATTTAGAGAACTTGTAAGTGGGGTTTGGATAGATTCTGCAAAGATGTATCAAATTACTTGAATTGATATAACTCCTTTTAGAATATGATACCCACATTTATATTTGTTATATATATGTTTGTGTGTACATAAAACCTATATAACTATTGAGTTTTATTCAAATATCCTTAATGTCAATTAAGGTACCTTTTTATCATTCATTTTTCTTTATTCCCAGGAAACTAAGCTATTTCTTTTAAGATCATGCTAAAATGTTTTTATATGCTGAAACAGAAACATCAAAATTCATTAAGAACGAAGCTCTGGCATATTAATTTGCCTGCCAGCTCTCAGCCTGGTGTGAATTCATCTGCTTGTAAGTCTTGAAAGTAGATCTCAAAATAAAAATGCTCAGTAATGATTTCAGTCATATTAACAGATTTGCCTTTTATTAACAGCACAACGCTGATTAATCTTGTGGTATCTGTGACCTGAATAAACTGGTCAGTAAATTAGAAAAATTTTCCCCGCCTATATTTTATCCTAAATCTACGTGGAGAAGCATCCGTTACTTGCAAAGTTTCCAAGGTTGTTTGATTTACATGCACTTGAAAGAAAGATTCTCCTTGAAGAAGCGAGGACGAAATGTCCAAAGACATGGTAAATATATAGTTCCTTAATTGCAAAGCCAAAATAGATTACACACGGCCTTGCAAAATCTAAGACATCTGCTTTGTTTGAGCCAAGAAGAAAGACATCTGGGGGCTTGAGTGTTTCTTTGTGACCTGCTCCACTGTGAGTAACCTTGCAGTTAACTAGGCATTTAGTCAGGTTCCAGAAAGATCATTGCCTGGACTCTGCCTCGGAGGATGACGGGGACCCAAGCCAAAGCCGAAATGTCATACCCAAAAGATCACTGAAGCCAGGCAGTCGGGTGGAAGTGTCATAACTGGGGCAGGGTAATAACAGCCATCAACCATTTATCTCTCTGGCAATCACAAACCTACATACAGGAAATCATCCATGGAGCAGAAAAAAAAAATTTTTAACCTAAAAATAAAAGTGTCAGCACCAAATCTTGTAGAATCATTTTGTTTCCCAACTAATTTGGAACCCTATTATTATTTTCAAATATCTTTTAAACGCTGGGGTCTTTTGTCATCCAAGAAGCCTTTGGTGATTTCATATGGCATTGGTGGAATAAATGTCACATGAAAATTTTTAATTATGGGCTTCTGCAGTTACGTCCAACGTCTCTAACTGCAAAGAAGCCACAATAAAGTAGCTCTTCCCCTGTTTGGTTACATTCCTGGGTCATGTTCTATGTGTTCCATCTAGCACAGAGTGGTTTATTTGTTCCAAGCTGCCCCCTTGATGTTTGGGTTTATTTGCTTGTTCATTGGCCAAATGAGTGCTGCCCTTCCCCGGGGTTTCCCGTCCTTGCGTGACTTTGTAACAGAGTCCAGATGCAGTGTGAAGACTTGCCGTGTTTGACAGACAAAACCAAACCCCAAACTGCCTGTGAGTTGTGGATAAATCTTTCCCTTGAAATGATACTTGTCTAAGTGGCAGAGATGCAAGAATCACTTCTTATTCAGTATTTGAATGCGCGGACGGCACATCTAATTGCTCCCCATAGGCAGGAATTTGGCAGGGAGAAAGCAGCGCGTTTTAATCAGTCTGTCTAGCTATATTTTAAAGCGCCCCTTGCCACACAGTGTCTCCATATTTGTGTTAGCACTAATAGAACGAAAGTGGGTATTGGACTTGAAAGGTGTTTTGATGGTAGGTAAACATTTATTTTTCACCTGATTCTGTTTTCCTTACTGAGAGGATGCAGCTGAGAGGGTAGCGCTTGCATCAGGGGGAATTAGGAACTGAGGGATTTCTTTTTCAAGCCCCACATTTAGCATGTGAATTCAGGGTTAATGTAATAAAGTGACAAAAAAAAAAACCAACAAAAAAACACACCCACTGGTGGAGTTTAGAAAGCAGACCCGAGAAGAGAGGTTTTTGTATGTAAGTAGTAAAGTAGTTGTAAATGAACCAATGAGGCAGATGCTTTATTTAAAAAAATATTTGATTTCCTGGATTACGCAAGTAATTCTCTTTCTATGCTCATCATCGCTTTTTGTAAATTGTACGTACGTGCTGTGTGACTGATTCTCAGTGTCGGAGAGAAGCAGCATAAATAGCTGGACTAGAGGGTTTTCGTAAGCACCGCAATGTTGAAATTCAGTATTGCTTTATGAACAAAGCCGACACTGGAAAACTTTTTGTACTCCTTCGGTGGAGCCCTTTTCCTGATGTCTCTTATCTATCATAGAAGTATCTACTTCGTTGTTAAAATGCCTGATACTGAAATATCTTAGGTTTGACATTTTTCACGTTATGAATTGTTTCCGATTTTCTCCGAACAGCATCCCACACTAGTACCCTGCATTTTGCTTTGGGGGCTCCTTCTCATGCTTGTCTTGTTTTGAAGTAACACAGATACTGGAGGCAGGAAAACTAAGTTATAATACACGCCCTTCTCTTTCCTGACTCGTTACAGGCCTGTACACACACTTACCTGCCCTCTTTCCGGCTTTTCCCCAGGGGCCCTACCTGGCCACTAGCCTCCCAGATTAAACAACAGTCAGGTCATTTGGCTGACAGATGAGGCAACTTTTTCCTTCTTCCCTGAAGTGACATAACTTTTGCTAGTTTGCACCAATTTTTGAACATTTTAGAGGCATGTAAAATCAGAAAACAAAGTTTTTTTGCTTTGTCAGGATGTACCAAAATAAAAACAAGTCCTAACAGCCTGCTGTGTGATGAGATGCGGGAAGCAAGCAAAACTGAGGCTGCTGTCTTGGTAGTTGAGAGAGCAGACTCTTTAGGAAGGAAAAAAAAAAAAGATTCTTCTATAAACTTAAAGAATTTGTCTCCATAAAGATAATTTTCTAATGCTTAAGAGTGGTATCCTGTATTACCATGAAACGTAAGAATGCATGAGTGGTGGGTGTTTTGTTGTGACATCTGAACTATTTGTAAATATTGTTCACAGCTTTCGTAGCATATTTTAGCGAGGCAACGTTTCAGGAAAGTATAATTTATCGCACATGATATAGACGGCGAGCATCCCAGCCCTTTCACTGTGGATGTGTTTGCATAAAAGAAAACTGACACCAGGCATATTAGATTAGAACGGAAAATTTTGGTCTGTGAGTCTGGAGTCCTGCGGTGGTCGCTCTGCCTCGGTAAAATCATCAGTGCGTCCAGGAGCCTGGCTCTGCTTCATGCCAGGGTCCCAAATGCTGTACGTGCCAGGCGGTTAGGGGGAAGGAAGGATTTTTCTCTTTTATGCGGCCATGTTTGTATGTTTGTGTGTGTGTGTGTGTGTGTGTGTGTGTGTGTGTGAATATTTCGTTTTGCCCAGGCAGGCTCCTCTGATTGTGACAAGCAGCCCTAGTCTCACCGGACGTGGCATTTTCAATTTTCATTTCCTATATGAAAAAAAATGTATATACAGCCTGTGCCTCTGGCGTCTCATTGGGTTTTGTCTTGTTCTTCTAAATTTTCCTCAAAGAGAGATAAAGGTCTCAGAAGAACTTTGAAGATGTTTTCTTTCCCTCTCGTTTCCCCGAGCACTTTAAGTAACATGGGAAACGAATTCTATGTTAGTTGGTTTTTCTTAAAGTTGTTGGTTTTTTGGTAAAAAAAAAAAAAAAAAAGACCTGGGGCTACTTTGAAAAGCTGTTCTGTTTTCAGAATAAAAATTAACAGCAAATTATTCGGACGGTAAACCCTGTTTGTTTTCCACGAAGAGGCTTGGCAGACTTGATTCCCCCCCCCCCACCTTTTCTCTTCTTCTTCTTCCTCATGCAACAGGGAATCAGCTCAGCTTCACGTAGGAGCCACAGTTATTCTGAGTGCCCACCATATTCCAGATCTGTAACGGTAACTTTACAGTAACTCTGTGACGTAAAGAGAATTGTGCCCATTTTCCAGAGGTGGAGACTGAGGCTCAAAGAGCTAAAGTTACTTGTCGCAACGTGAATCTAGGGTTGTCTTCCTTCGACGCTGATGCCCTTTTCCTTGGCCACAGCGCCTTTAATAGATGCGGTATCTATTATTACAGAGGAGCAGTTACCAACTATGGCTGTGAATCAGGATCCGTAAGTTCCCTACGGGATTTAGCAAAAAATTCAAATGCTTGGTTTCTACTCCTGAAAATCTAATTTGGTAGATTTAAGGTGGGCAACTGGCATCAGTATTTTTTGCAACACCACGGGTTTCCGATGCCCATGGTTAGGGGCCGCTGGCATTTGGTGCCCCCTCCACCCCATCTCTCTTGATTAGGGCTAAGACACTTCCAATAAGACAGGAGACATTTATGTTAAATCAGCACCAGAAGCAGCATTTATTGGTTCTTAATACAATGGATATGCTGTCCCATCAAGCGGTGTTTTTCTCCATTGTGTTTTCTGAGAAAGATAATCCAGAAAGGCCACTGATCAATGCTGGTAGAAGGACGTTAGAACTGTTTTTAGAGGCATTTTATCTTTTGAAGATGACACATATCACAAGCAAAATGGTGACCTGTGGGCGGAGGGCACTTGCCAAGTCGCCCTTTTACAAAAAGTAACTTTGCAGTCTTCTCAGCTGAGGGTCTTTGTTTAATTTGCATTGTTTCCGAGGTTGGAAGAGTCCACACCTGATGCTCAGTGGCATCACCATTGGTGGTAGGAGGCCTGGGTGTGAATGTCTGGTCTGCCAACTCAGTTCACATTCACTGTTCAGTTTATTAATTTCATATATCAAAGAGCCCAACAAAAGCCCCTCTTCTAACTGCCTAAAAGTTATGTATTATTTATACCGTGCATTCCTAAATCAGACATAGTTTGGATGGAATTATTCATACCCTGTTTACACCTGCTTCTGATGCTATAGGGTATTTCTATAACAAATTTTTTGAAAGTGGGCTAAAACAGCTTTTTTTCTGCAGCCTTCCAGTTCATGGTTTGTGCCAATAAACTGAGCGCTGCGTGGAAACCAGCAGAATATGAAAACGTTCAGCTTATAGCGTACGAAAACCGAAAAATGGCGCCTGCTGCTGATGTCGTTTACCTGAGCGCCCCTCTGGTCTCACAGACCTGTTTGCAGGCCTTTTGCCATCAATGACTACAACAGATCTCACCAGGTTTGTGCAAATGGCGACTCGGGAAGCATCGCGAGGGGAATCTGAGCTTAACCCCAAAGTCTATTTACCCAGCATTATTGAAATTAAGTTAAAACTGGAACACTTTTAAAAAGTCAGTGGTCCACTGGTACCATTTCTAGTCTGATACAGGTATTTTTGGTTGTGTAAAATAACATTTGCTCTTTTACAAACTATTCCTGGTGTCTTCAAACAACACTTTTGGGCGCATCCCACACACATATCTTAGTTAAAAAACACTCTTCAGTGAGGTTTTCACGGGGAAAACGTTCTATCGTACTCATCTGCTTTCTCTGGCTCCCCAGTCCCGACTTCCCCAGAAACAAAGGCACACACACTGAGGCAGCCGAGGCCCATCCATCTCTGTAACAGAGAAGCCCGTGATTCTGCAGGATCCTTCCTAACGACACCAGCGTGATCTCTGCCTGGCTGGCTGAACCTCGCAAAGACCCGGTGATTCGTGGACGACTGGCAAACATTCTCTCCTGCTTTCTAAGTGAAAACATACGTTGAAAAGACCCCCAGTGTAGGTAAGTATGAGCAGCAAAGGTGTGCTGTCCTAATCTTCAATCTAACCTTCAACCCACCCTCCACGGCCCCGGCACTGAGGCAGGGACCAGGACCACATTTTCCTACTCGATAATAAGCTCTGGAAGTTGCATGGGGTCGGGTCTCTAGGAAATCCCCTCCTTCTTTGAAAAAATGTCATTGGTGAGATAGAAGATTGGCACCACAATGAGCAAAATACAGTGCAGGCTGATATGCATTGTCAGGTAGAATTTGGTTTGAGACACTGACTTTTGTCTGTGCGGTGTCTCCGTTCCAAAGAAGATGGAAGATGCAAAATTGCAGGTTTCCAATCTCTGGTTAATGTGGTCTATACAACTGAATAATGTATAAGGAGATGTTCCTTTGATAATGTCACAATTATTCATTGTACAGCCATAAACTCAAATATTCACATTAACAGCTAGGTATTATTTTTCTTCCCTGAAATTAAGTGAGCGGCATCAGTGGTCATAAATGAGAGCATTCATCAAAGGCGGAGCCATGGCAGAGGATTAAGAGAATGCTGATGAAGTGTCCAGATTCCCATAACTTGGAATGGAGCTGCATTCAGCATTGCTTTATTATCCATCTGCCACATAACAAAAAGTCTCCTATATTTAATGCAGGTTTGCCCTAGGCCACGTAATAGGATTAGGAATAATTTCTACAAATTTACAAAAACAAATCACATGGGAAGGCTTAGAATTTGCTAATAATTTCTCCATAGCCGGGAGATCAAAGGGATGTAAGAGTCCTTAGCCAGGCGACAGTTTGACCCTGGCTGGGCTTTCTTAATGAAAGGGTTAATCTTCTCCGAGGTGACCATAGAGGAGCAGATAGTGTGACCAAAGGCAGATTCAGGCCCCCGAAAAACAAGGAAGAAAATAGTCTGAAAAGTACAACAGCAAGAAAACATTTACAGAATCACACTACATTTTCTGGTTAGGAAAAAAAGAAAAAAAAAAAAACTGCGGAACCTCAGTGAAAGGGGTGAGACAAAGGAAGAGGAGGCTGGCTGAGAAGCAAACCCGGGCAAGATCAAAACCCCTCACCATCGCCTTGAAGGGAAAAAAGAAATTGGGCTGCTTGCTTCCCCTTTTAAAGGGTGCCGCATGGTGGGCAGGTGAGGGCCCCCACGTCTGAGCCTGCTGGCACTGTGCCTGCCGGACTCAAAGGCGGAGTCGCCCGCCCGGCAGGCTCTGCTGGCACAGGAGGCCAAGCCCCTCGCAAGGCAATGCCATTTCAGGTGCGCCACCTTCTCTGTAGGCAGATTAGGATGCAGAATTGTGAATTCTTACAAGGGCTTTCCTTATTCTTAAAGGGTAAACAGAGGCATATTAAAATAATAATAAAGGCAGCGAGGACTGATGGCATTGCTCCAATGTCTTCCAAGTTCCCTATTACTAATGCGGACAAGTGGCAACCTGCAGCCAAACACCTCCTGTCCCGCTGATGTGGCCAGGACTTGCTCATGTCGGGAGCCCCATGTGCTCTTTCCCCAACAAGGAGGAGGGGCTCACGTTGCCAGCTGCACGACCTCTTCTCAAGACGTCCTGAACACATGCTGGGTTTCCCCTTTACCTGTCGTGCCACGCGTCAGATGGAGCAGTTAAGCATGGAATCTGCTTATTGTATGAGAGATGGTAGATCATTTTCTGGTGTCTCTGAAGGGTGAGTCAGCCCTTCGATGGAGGTGAGGGGTTCCTGTTACTAAGCCTCTCAGTCTGGAGTTGATCGCCTATTGGGCTGGTGAGACTGAGGTGCAGGCCCTGCTTACAAAGCTCACTAAGGGAGATTTGCCTGGGAGCAAAGGGAGAATGCTGAATGAGAAGCGTGGCTTCAAGATGAGGACATTTTTTATTGAAAAAGTTTTTTTTTTTTAGTTATACCTTCCTTTCCACTGCTGTCTCCTGATTAAAAGCAGGCTTTTGATGAGTCTGCCTCCTCTCTGGGAAGGGAAAAAGCATCAGCTCTTTTCCTCCAGTGCCATCTTCTCCCCTAACTCCTTGCCCCAGACTTGAGGAAGACTGATCATAGGTTATTGGGGTTGGTAAAGGATAAACATCAAGATGGACTTCCAGAACCTTAACTTCCTGCCTGCTGGTTTCAAGGAATGCCGGATTTCTTTGTATCAGTGGTTGGCAGAATGGTTTGTTCTTTGGCAGAAACAGCACATATGAGATATGAAATGCAGACTATCTTGGTACCCACAGGTTTGTTGACTTACAAGATGCAGGGAGCCCTGCTAAGGTCACAACTAGTCAGCATTTAAGTAACAAGCTGAGAAGTCCAAGTCAGGCTCATTCTTGGCCTTTTATTTGGTAAGTGCTCTTCTAAATGCTCTCCAGGGCTTTCCACGCATTGGCTGCTCTTCCAACTGCTGTCCATGTGTCAACTGGCTTAATTGTGTCACCTATCCCTCTTATGGGCTAACATTTGCTATTTACAGCTTCTAAACAAGGAAACCAATTTTTAGAGCGGTCAGATGGTCTACTTACAGTGATCGCTGGTAATTGACAGAGCCAGGCTTTGAGTCCAGGCCTGAGTGTTATGCTAGACTTTCCTTTGGTTCCTCCTTTTTTTCTAGCTACTTCTTGCTTGTACTTAAAGAGTCAGAGATGAGAGGGATCTTGGACATAACTGAGTTGCCTGTTCATTTATTATTATTTTTTCAGTTGATTAAGTCAAGACTCTGAGACAGTCCTTGACTTAATCTAGGCCACACACTCAGAGGCAGAGTTTGAGCGAGAGAACCCGAGGGTCCGATTATTTGTGGTCCGGAATTCTTTCTGTGGGAGCGTACTGTTTTCCTGTTACTCCTCCAACTAGGAAGCCCTTTCCAGTGACCAGAGGCAGATTCAAGCCCCCCAAAGCAAGGGAGAAAATAGTCTGAAAGGTACAACAGCATGAAAACATTTACAGAATCACACTACGTTCTCTGGTTAGAAGAACAACAACAACTGTGGAACCTCAATGAAAGGGGTGGGGCAAAGAAAGAAGGCTGGCTGAGAAACGAACCCAGCCAAGAGCTAAAGTCCTCACCATCACTTATTTCAAAGCACAGCAAACATATCATCATTCAGGAATCACTAAAACCCTACCATGAGAGAAGCACTGTTAAATTTGTGAGAAGTGAAGATGAATGCAATGCAATCTATCTATACCCTTGAAACACTTACTGTCCACAGGAGGAGGCATGTGAAGAGAGAGTCGCAGACCAGGGAAAACACTGCTATTAACGGAGGTCTGTATTTAGTGTCCTATGGCAGTACGAAGGAGGAAGACAGAATTCTGGATTGTAAAATCGGGCATCACTTCACGGCCCAACTTACATTTGAAGTTTTAAGTTTTTAAGAGTAGATAGACTTTTTCCAGATGAACCAAGAGAAGGAAGATACATTTGGAATAGAAGGGCAGAATGGGTGACACCTTGGACGTGTTAAAGAAAATGGCACATTGAAGAATTGAATTCAGTTCAGAGTAGATATAGGGGACCATATTTGCAGCTGATGCTATTTAAGTGTGGGACGGGGGCAGGTGGAAAATTGTGAGTGCCCAAACCGTGGCAGTGAGGTCGACGTGGACAGAACAGATCCAAGAGCTAGAAAACAGACTGACGTGGCCTGGTGACACAGAAGGGGGAGGGCCTCCCAATTTCCCTTCCTGGGTGATTGTGTACCTGGTGGGGCTTTTCACTAAAATAAATACGCACTGCAGAGTACATTGAGAAGACAATTCTATTTTGAACAAGGAGAATTTAAGTGACTATGGGACACTCAGATGCACTTGTTCAGCTGACTATTGAAATTATGGGTCTGGAGCTCCAGGAGGACAACTGAGTGGAGATGAAGATGTGGGCACTTCAGGCTGTAGGTGGTAAACAAGACCATGAACTAGAAATGCTTTTCTCAAGGGGAGTGCATAGAGCAGTAAGAGGGTGAAGTCTCAGTGCTTCAGGAGCCGGCAGAGTGTGGAAGCCTGCAAACCAGTCAGAGAGGGGCCATTGCCAGAGAAGCAAGGAAGTAATCAGAGAAAAAGGTGGATGACCTAGAAGAGAAAGGAGGAAGAGGGCTCGATACAGAGGAAGCATTTGGCAGAATTGCTCAGAAGAAAATTCAGGGTTGAAGAGTAGCCGTTGGGGCCCTGGCTACCCACAACCAAAACGTTGCAGCTTTGATCCTGGTCAGGGTGCATACATAAGTTGTGGGTTCGGCCCCCGGTTAGGGCATGAACGGGATGCGGCTGGTCAATGTTTCTCTCTCTTAAATCAGCAAACATATCCTTGGGTGAGGATTAAAAAAAAAAAGAAAGAAAGAAGAATAACCATTGGGTATACAAATATTAAAAATGGGGATTAGTAGGGAGGAAAATGGGGACAAGTGTAACTGAACAACAATAAAAAAATTTAAAAAAAGGAATGGGGATTGAAATAACAGTTTTAGGTGCCCGATTACAGGAGCTGTGTGGGTGAACGATGGTTAGGAGGAAAGACGAAGAGTGGAGTTTGAAAATGAAAGGAAGGTGAGGGAGAAAAGCAAGGGCGTAGCAAACCTCCGTTGGCTGATGGGAAGAAGCTAGAAAAGACAATTGGGCTGAAGGCGTGAATGAGTCCTAGGGAAGGAGTTGGGACTGGATGAAATGAAGAGACGGCCTCAGTCATGACTCTCCCTCAGTGGGCATCTGAATTGCGGTGACATCTTTCCCTCAAAGGGTCTCTTTGTGTCATTTGTTTACCTGGAGGTCTGTGAAGTTTATTGGTAGGGGTGTGGGGAAGAATGGAATGATAGAAGTCAGGGATGTGATGGGGGAGGAACTGTGGAAGTCATATTGAGGAGAAATATGTCCTGATGTTTGAGGGTAGGGATGGGAAGAGGGACTAAATGAAGGTCATGTTTCAGGGGAAACATGAAAGAAAAGAAAAGGCTCACTCCATACACAGTGAGAGATGGAGCCCGCAGCAGCCTGACTTAGCATCAGGGCCTCAGGGTAAATTCAATTTTGGGGGCAGTATACAGCTTTCATGGAAGTTTTGTAACTGTCTTCCCACCAGGTATGCACGCGCTGGCCGGTGAAAGGGATGTGTGTGCTTGAATATGCTCTTTCTCCAAATACCAGAATATACCCAGAGCAGGCCACTTAGCCCCTTCTGGAACCGGCACACACAGAGATAGGGAGGTTGTCTTCATTCTCCCCTCTCCTCACCCACACCAATGGGACCATGCTGCTACTCCTCCTCCGGTGGAATGTCTGTTGGTGGGCATAGGGCGTTGAGGATTGCGTTTTGATTGGTCGTGAGGCAGCAGCTGCAGAGTGGCTGGCGGCAGAAATGGCAAGACTTGTGTAAGAGAACAAAGATCTGTCTGCCTCACAGAGAGCCGGGGGAACACTCCGGGACTCCCAGGCACTGGGATGAGCTATTAAACATCCCTAAATCTCAGCCTCTCATCTGAAAAGTGATGATTATGTAACACCCACCTCACTGGAAAGTTTTCCGAGGACTTCGTTTAAGTCTTTCAGATAGTATAGGTAAAGATTTTACCCCAGAAGCAGGCAACAAAGCCCTCAACAAGTAGTTCCCTGGAAGATGTAATACTTGGTTATTGCCATCAGGGGGTGGGACCTGGATGAACGGAGCTTGCAGATACACTGAGGTCTGATTGTCAATGTTAATGGCTATGTTGATGTCCTAGGTTGGGGAAACTTTGGACATTGTAATTAAATTATTCTCCATCTTACCTTAAGCGTAGTAAGCAAGTTTACTCAAAGTTAAGAAAAAAGGAACAACAGTTAATTACATTACAAAGCTGCTGAGCTTTCAAAAGCAAAAGGATTCCTGGATTTGTACTTTTGGTCTACAGTATACCTCATTCAGGTGCATATTCTTCTCCCTCCTCCTCTCATTTCATTAATTATGTCTTCAAGCCACTTTTCAACATTCCAAAAGAAGATACATTTATTTACTGCTGACTTTGCTATACCTATGTTAATTCCATTGAGCTCTAAAAAAGTTCACAGAGGTGGAAAACCAGAAACCCGGTCTTGTTTGATTCGCAACTATGACTGTGTTTTGCAAAGTGTGTTTTGTGGAGCATCTCATTGGTGTTAATGCGAAATATGAAGTAAGGATCCTATTTGACAGAGAGGAAAAGCCTGATTAAAGAAGTTTCATTCCTATAGTAAAAGTTTCCCAGAGACTTACTATGCTAACATGTATTTGGATCTCCAAACCTATTTGATTTTATTTATGAGAGAGAGAGAGAGAGAGAGACAGACAGACAGACAGACATTGATTTGTTGTTCCACTTATCTGTGTTTTCATGGACTGATTCTTGTATGTGCCCTGACTGGAGATCAAACCCACCACTTTGGCATATCAGGATGATGCTCCAACCAACTGAGCTACCCCTCCGGGGCCTCCCAACCTATTTGATCCTAGAAATATTTTGCAGAACTTGCACCCCATGGGTCAACATTGAGATACCTGTCGGACTGTTGCGATCTGAGATGTTGAAAAAATCCTCTAGAATCTTCTAGAAGAGTGAGAGAAAAAGGAGTGAGATTGTAGGAACTACCTTTCAGTTTTCTGTGCTTTCTTTCCAACATTTCAACCTACTCCATTTATCAGAACTCTAATCAGAACGCAGAAATCTGGAGTGGGGAATTCAGTGGTAATTCCTAGGCAAAATTTCTTAGTGTTACTCTTTCATGAGTGGTGTGGCAATGTGGTACTACGTAGTTTTGGTTTTTTTTTTTTAATTATCTAAACTGGCTGTGTTTTATTATGGAGTGCCAGCGATTTCTGGCAACAGCAATTTCTATAGTGAATAATCCAAACAATGATCAGGGCCAGGGATATGATATATTTAATGACAGCGACTAAAATCATAAGGTATTGTTTCAAGTATGTTTTTACAGAGGATTTTTGTATTGGATGTGATTTAATCATTCAGGTACTTTTAATGATTATCTCTTAACTAAGTAAGGCATGGTGGGATTTCTGTTCTCCAAGGCTCCCTACTTGTTTACTACTTTACTTATACTAGATAACCCATGCCAACACTTACTACCTGGTTAGTGATTTTTAAGTAAGCATAATTAAGCATTAAAAAAATCTAAATAGCTATTAAAAATACAGGAGAGTGGACTCACATGCACACACACAAATTGTGACTCGGTGGGATTTGGGATGGGGTCCCCAAGCTTGTGCTTTCTTACAGTGCTCCCAGGCCGATGCTGAGACACACCTTGACTTGAGAACACTTCAGATGAGTATAATTAAAATAACAGAAATGGATTATTTTTTATTTATGAAACAGCATAGTATGCTAGACTTCACGTAGTTCTCATTGATGACAGTGCTTGTAAGAAGGTATATTTTAAAGTAAAAATGATGAGCAAACATCCTTAGTTATACTTCGGTACTTGTCGGCCAGAACTCATCAAACCCTGCACTCTGCACATTTAGATGAAAACAAAAAAAATGTTTCAGCGCTTGGCACTTGCTGGGGACTTGTCCCGCTTCCTACAACTGGTTAAGAGTCAGCGTTGGAACTTGTCAGTTTCAGCATGCATCGTGAGTTCCAGAACAAATTTGCGGGTACCAAGGCACCACTGTATTTGTGTCTGTGTCTCTCACCATCCAAACACCCCTTGGGAGGCAACTTTGATATCAGTTGGAAAGCAAGGAAGGGGGAGGGGAGGGGGAGGAAACTGATTCATCTTCATGTAGGTTGTTAGACATAAAACTTCTTCTGAAGCCACTTGTATGAGGGTGTGGTTTTTAGGTACTTTTGATTAAGGGAAATATGGTATTTCAGGGCAATGAACGTAAGAAGCCGCAGATTCTCTGGGGGATGCTGTATAAAAAGAGGTGATAATAACAAGGAAGCGATGGAGCTGAACTTTCATTTCTTGGTTTGATGTTCACATCAGCTTGTTCTACTCAGATCATTGGCACAGCTACCGATGACAATACTTTGGATTTTTAAACACCAGCGGAACTTAAGCCACCCAGCGTTCCAAGGATGACATTGCTTTAAAAATGACAGCGAATGATTTCGCGGAAAACAGGATGTTTGTCACATTGGATCAAATTCCATTCTCCTTCGGTGCGAGGAGGAAGAGACCCTGGTTAACAAAGCGTTAAACGTTTCTAAATGTCCTAAAGAAGCTTGCTAGCAGGGAACGATGAAATGATAGCTTATTGTACAGCGGAAGATTCGGTTAAACCTCACACTAACAATGTCACCTTTTTTGTTTTTCTGACTTGCTAGCCAGCTAAGGGATGGCTTTTGAGAGAAAAGGTTGGGGTTTCAGTAACTGCTTGTGGGATGGATGAGAAAGTGATGTATCTACAGCATCTGTCACTGTCCCGATCTCCTGCGCCAATTCGGAACTGTCCCGGAATGGAATCTGAGGATAAATTAGACGCTGGGTGGCTTAGGGCATGGGTTTCCTTTGAGCAGCTTAACTTAAATGCTGATTGCCTCAGTCACGCAGCACCTTTGAAAACCCTGGATTCTCATATTGTTTCTCTCAAGAACCAACCCTCTTAATGCCTGCTTGTTAATCCTTGAGGGAAATTGCACATGATACAATTAGATGTTGTGCATGACTTTATTTTATGTATATATCCAAACCAAGGGGGGTGCATGACCCTGCCTAATACCTGTTTTATTTAAAATGAATCATTTACCTACAACTTCTCACATCCCCACCCTCACCCCCACCAAATACTCAACCCAAATATTTCAATATAATTGAAATTAGATTACAAAATTAAATGACATTTTGTGAGCGGTTTAAAAGGGTCAGCGATGTGTTTGAGCCCTGTGAGATTAACCTTTGCTCATTTGGGAAAATGCAGCCTTCAGTGGGGATTCTGTGGCTGGAGTTGCACTTGCTAAAAGTTTAAAACAGTAATTTTTTCCTAAGAAAGGTCATCTTGAGCTAAAATGTCAAATAAATTATTTAGATTACTGAATTAGAAAAGTGAGGATCTGACAGGCTGAATTTTTTATGCACATTAGCCACAGCCAGGGTCTCTCTATGCTCTTTTTATTAGGTAAAGTGCACCCCCTTGCCTCTTATTAAAAATCTCTCCATTTAGTCCAATACACTTTCTTTGATGGATGGCTGCTGCTTTTGAGCATCCCAAATACACGAGGCTGCTGAATTCATACGGCCTGTACTCATTTTGCATGTCTCCTAGGCTGGATTCTAGTGAAGAGGCAAATGGGTAGGGGAGTGTAGGGAAGAGAACACACATGCACACAGACCAATGATGGATGTTTTCATATATGTATGCGTGCAACTACGTACACACACACACACACACACACACACATATTTTTTTTTCTTTAAACAAGATAACTTTAGACTTCAGACAACCAGAAATCCTCTGCAAGGATATATGGTGTGTTTTGAACAGAGACCATGCAATATTATCAGATCGTTCTTACTTAGGAAATAATACCAAAACATTTAATGGTTTTGTGACCATGTGATCCACAAATCCTCTTAGAAGCAGGTAGTCTTCGAAGAGACCTGTAGGTGCCACTGGCACCTTGGGAATATGGCAACTTTCGGGTTAGTGCTTATTTTACAGAGCACTCTGCGCCTTTCAACAAACTTCCGTATTGCAGGTGGATGATGCTGGTACGGGTTCTATTGTATACACGAGAGACCTGAGTTCCACAGCGGTCATAGTTGCAGGGCTTGGTTGCTATCACGGACTTGCAGGCTGAGTCCTAACACTGGCTTGTGACTCCTTCACCAGGATGTCTGTGTCAAATCTGTGGTTTCCTAAGCAGAGAAGTTCTTTAGAATAAGTTTAGTTGAATGTTCTGGTGTCTATAGCTAGAAACGTAGATGACATTTTCAAGTGTCTTTATTATCATTTATATAGAAAATGCAGAGTATTCTTTATTTCTGTGAGACTTTTAGCTTCTATCTCTTAGGTTTCTGTCTTATTCATGTATATATTTAGCCAGCTCCTCTTTTCAGAAAACTTTACTCTCTAGAATAGTTATTTTTTTCAAGTTGCTTTGCACATCTAGCTCAATAAATTCTCTTTACATGGCTAAGGATCCTAAAACTTGTAGAACTAAATATCGTACAGGACTAGGGTAGAGTTGAGGTCAGAATTCAGTATTGAGAGATTCTTTGTCCTAAGTCTGTGGTTAAATTACATTATTTAGCTTCTGCTTCTTCATTCTATAAGTTTCATTTCCCCCCATTTTCCATTTCCTCTTCCTTTTGCCTCTGGATGTACACTGTCCACTCTCTTACACAAATAATGTTGGTGCCCTATATTCCTGGGCCTGCTGGCTGCTGTGCAGCACTTAATTACTAGTTCTGGCAACAGAACATGGGGAAAAGTGAGGGTGTCATTTCTGGATTGCAGAAGTGAGAAGCTACCATACATCCCTCAAACTACTTCTTCCATGGCTTGGTGATTGTGGAGGAGGTCCTGAGTTACAAAAGGAGGCTTAACACCGTGCAGTCAGTCGTTTGAAGATGCTCTGGGGAGAAAGCAGTACCTGTAGCAGTTTTTTCATGAGGAAAACATTAACTTTTGTTGGGTTATGAGTTTGGGGTTTGGGAGTTATTTCTTACTGCAGCATCACCTAGTTATCACGACTAAAACAGATTGTTTGCCTCTTTGTTCAGAATTTTATTTTGGATAACAATTTATTACATGTATTTGTTCTCTTGGCCCCTTATCCCAATTGCTTTCCTCTTACACAGCATCTCTCTGAGTATCTGGGTTCATATAAGGTGAGCATTTTTCCCTATGTCCTCAATGACTTTTCTCTGTAACATCTTGCATGTCTATACTTGCCCCCTCCCTGTGTGTGATAAGAAATCAGGAAGTGTGGGCACACAAAAAATGTTATATCCCAATATTTCTTCCTTGCATTTGAGGAGAAGAGTCCCTGACAATTTTGCAATTTACCAATGCCCAGTTCTAGGAAAAAAGAGTTCAAAAAGAAGAAAATTAAAGGGTTTTAAAATGTCTATTTCTTTTTTATCACCGTAAAAATACAGACATGTTGCTTCACCCACAACCCATGATATCACTGACATTTGGAATGCACGGCTGTGGTTTCCAATTGATCTCTAATTTGAAAGCATCTGAGAAATGCTCTAGGAATTGCTGGGCCTTAAACATAATTTTCCAAATATCATCTAAACTTTTGGCATTGAAGTTACACTAACTGTAAGAGCCTAAAAAATGGCTGATGCAACATGAAGGATAGCTCAGACTTTCCCAGGCTTACATTCTTTGGAGGGGATAATGCTCTCTGGAGGATAATGCATTCCCAAGCAACATTCTTAAGTTAAGAAAAGGCCTCTGGAACTAATCAGGCTTTTATTTGAGCTCCCAGCTTTTGTATGTTTTAGTGTGTGTGTACCTGGGTATAGGCATGATTTATCCAGCATTCTCTAGAGGCTGAGGTTAGGGTTTATTACGCTCTTTTTTTCATGGCATGGTGACAAAATGAAATCTCCAGAATATCCCTAGAACAAGAGCTTTCAGTAACTCTTGAATTAAGTGCAAATTCCTCTGCCTCTATGTGTTTCTAGAGTTTAATCTCTGTGTGAAAACTGCCTTCCTCAGACAGTCTCTGATCTAATTGAGCCGCTCACTCTGGGCTTGGAGCCTGTGTTCACAGCATTCCTCCACTTGGAGTTCTCTTCCTCCTCCTCTCCTATCTTTGATTTAACCGCTCTTTAAGATCTAGCTCTAAGTCCAACTCTTCCACCAAGCCTTCCTTTATCACTAAAGGCTTTGGGACTGAAATACACTTTAAATGCATTACCCAACGAATCATAAATAACATGTGGCAGGCCCAAGTAGTAGGGGGTGAAGATGAAATAATCTCTTATGGAGGGGTCCAGGAAATGGAGCCAGACTTTGAAAGTTAAAAAGTGGTCACTCAGTCATCAAGTAGGAGATAAGAGAAAATGAGACAGAGTTGATAACTGGTAAATAAATAATCAACCAAACAAATGAAGAACAGAGAAAGTTGCATGTGGGCAAAATGGGGGCTAATTTCACGATTGCTAAGTATCTCCTGGGATGTTCCTTTTACCTGTAGTTTAGTGTTCCTTGTGGAACTAAGAGTGGGCATCCCAAGAGATTGTTTATCAACTTTTGATCTCCTCCTACCAACAAGGCCAGGCTAAGGTGGTCTTAGTTTGTAACAAAAGGCTATATTGCTATTAGCTGGAAATATATTTACCCTGGCTGGGACCTCCAATATATTTTCCAGTGGTCACTGTATCACTCATTGTACAAGCTAATGGGCTCTCCATTTCTGAGTACATATGTCATGACTCTTAAGTTGGAAGTCACAGAAACACAACCCAAATTAGCTTGCAGTAGTTGGAATTTATTGACCCACCAAACAAAGGATCCTTGTGGCTAATTCCTCACAAGAAGGAGCGTTCTGTGAGAACACACCACTACATTTCTACTAAACTAGGAGTACAGGATGGCCAACACCGGCACTTTGGTTCCCCCTCTCTAATCCCTGGGGTGGACACCGGCTCTATATTTCCTTCCAGCCTGGGCATAGCAGGGAGTAATAGGATACGGGGCCGGGTGGGTGAGAGATGGTAGGGAAGAGGGACACGAGCAGTTTGATCCCTTGGCTCAGGAACTCATGTTCAAGTTGATAAGCTCCACTGCAATGGGCTGCTAGCTGAAGGACTTCCCTTAGAGTGCTCAGCTTGATAGATATAAACTTGAAGCCTATGTAACTTAGCGGAAGAAAATATTAAAGTCCTGCTCTTTTGAGTGAAGCTTTTCCAGATGTTCTGGATTTGAAATGGAAGTGGCAGATGAGAGCAGGGAAGAAATTGTGTGTGTGTGTGTGTGTGTGTGAGAGAGAGAGAGAGAAAGAGAGAGAGAGAGAGAGAGAGAGAGAGAGAGAGAGAGGGAAAGAGAGAGATTCATGGTTTCAGTAAAATGGTACACTCTAACTGAAGTGGTGAAAGACTGGATTAAGTCATTAATCACGACCTGAGGAGACATGTGTAAGGAGAGAAGCTGCATCTGAGATGCTTTTGCCGTGCGCAGTTCACATGTTTCATCTGGTTTTCAGTGTGGTATTGGTGGCGTGCAAGGAAGAGGTCTTTCTTGTCCCGAAGTGCTCCGAAAAGGTCCGTATATAACAGGGATACGAACAGGGCTTCACGGTGGAAGCAGACATAGGGTCAGCACATCTCACAGTGGTACAGGACAACCCAGAGAGTCTGAATTCTTCTCACCGTAGCCATCAGAAGCTCCTCACCACCCTCGCTCAATCACCAGGGTTTGTCTCTCTACTGCTTATAGGGAAACCCTATCTCCTTTGGTGTCTTACTCTTTGTAGATTGAGGGACAGATCTCTCTACAAAGGGTCTGAGAAAATAGTGACATTAGTTTTTTGTTTTTAGTTATAGAATACCATGATATATATTGGCTAAAGATGTATATTGTGTATGTATTGCCCTTGTATTTTAACCTCTATGCTGTTTATTTCTTTTTAAAATATATTTTATTGATATATGCTATGACCGTTGTCCCACTTTTCTCCCCTTTATTCCCCTCTGCCCTATGCCCACCCCCCTCAGCATTCCCCCACCTTGGTTCATGTCAACGGGTCACACATATAAGTTCTTTGGCTTCTCCGTTTCCTGTACTATTCTTGCCCTCCCCCTGTCTATTTTGTACCTACCATCTATGCTGCTTATTCTCTGTACCTTTTCCCCCATTCTCTCCCCACCCTGATGATAACCCTCCATGTGATAGCCATTTCTGTAAATCTGTTCCTGTTCTAGTTGTTTGCTTAGTTTGTTTTTGTTTTTTAGGTTCAGTTGTTGATAGTTGTGAGTTTGTTGTCATTTTACTGTTCATATTTTTGATCTTCTTTCTTAGATAGGTCCCTTTAACATTTCATATAATAAGGTCTTGGTGATGATGAACTCCTTTAACTTGACCTTATCTGGGAAGCACTTTGTCTGCCCTTCCATTCCAAATGACAGCTTTGCTGGGTATTTCTTATTGGCAGCCCAGGAGAGTTAGCTCAAAGCCTGCAGGTTCAAAGCTCAGAAGCGTACATATCTAGTTGATTTAAGTATCATCCAAATACGCATATTTGAAGTCATGCAGAGCACCGGCCCCACAAAATTACACCTGATACCTGCCAACCATAGATGAGGAAAATGCTGCTGCCATGAAAGGTCCCAAGTCCCTGCTGCCTTGTATAAGGGGCTCCGCGGCCCAGAGACCGCAGCGTGGCATCCCCCAGCCACCTAAGCCCCGCTTCCAATTCCGCTCTCCCCGAGAAGTGCCCCGGCCCTCTTCCCTCTGGGGGCTGGGCCTGTGCTGCTCTCTCCGGAAAGTCTTCTGCTTCTCTTGGAAGGAAGAGGGCTTCTCTCATGCAACCCTGCCCAAGTGCTGCCCGTAGGTTAACCTCACCGTGTAATGACACTGCCATTTTAGGGCGCTATCTCTTCCTTGATCAGCCCCCAGATCCACAGGTTCACCATAGAGACTCCCATGTTCTTTCTGGGAAATAAGCAAAGCGGTGTTAGAAGTATTTAGCAGCTTAAGACTGTGAACTCCACCGGTCAGAATGGACACCAACTGTAAGCCACGGATGTGGGGGTATTTGTGTAGCACTGTGGTTAGATAGAGTGCCATCAGAGATCCAAACGGATGGGTTTTTATTCGCACAGGTGTTCGTTCAGGAATGTCCTCGGTGCTTACAGCGTTCCAGGTGCTGCTCTGAAATCCCACCAGCTACTGCTAACTGGAGGTGTCGCAACTGTTGACTCTGTAAGATGAGACCTAGCGGATCCGGCTGGGCTGGATATTCTCCTGACAGGGATCCCACAGCTAGTGTGACCTCCAGGCCTGGGACTTCTGGACAAGGTGCTGGGACAGGAGTCCAGATCCCTAGAATACGCAAGCACTTCAACCAGGGTGTCAAGGGTACAGGTCCCCCAAACTCCTAGGAAGCCCACAGAGCCTTTGACTCCAGTGGTTTGACCAGAAACTCTCCAGAGGGTGCCCTTGGTGTTCTAGAATGACCTGATAGCCAAAACTAAGCATGTTGTAGTAATACCCTTGTCTGAGAGCTTTGTGAGGTAAAACAGTTGCCACTCTAAGTAATTGTTTCTGCCCCGCCCCCCCCATTTACATGTTGAAACCCTGATCCCCAATGTGACTATATTTGGAGATAGGGCCTGCAAGGAGGTAATTAAGGTTAAATAAGGCCATAGTTTGGGGCTCTACTCTAATAGCACCGGTATTCCTATAAGAAGAGAGTGATATCAGCAGTGCATGTCCACAGACAGAAGGCCATGTGAGCAGCCAGCAAGCCAAGGAGAGAGGCCTTGGGAGAAACCAAAGCTGCCAACACCTTGATCTTGGACTTCCAGCCTCCAGAACTGTGAGAAAATAAATTTCTCACAGTTATTTAAGTCTCTCAGTCTATGATATTTCGTTATGGCCGTCCTGGCAGACTAATACAGATGAGTCAGAAAGAGGTGATAACATACGTGATAAACATGTACTAGAAACCTCTGAAGCCTGAAACAAGGGAGATATGTAATTGCGTAGGGACCTGTTACTTAAAAAAAACCATGGCTTGTCCATTAGACTTTCTGGATATAAAAGACAGGAATCTAGCTCATAGCAATCCAATAATAGAAGATACAATGGATGTGGTATTGGCTTCAAGGAAGCTTTACAGACCCCATTCGAGGGGGCACCAGGTAACTACTTTAGTCTCCACCACCAGAGGGATGGGACCTGGCTTGGGTCTGTGTCTTTCCCTCCCACTTTCAATAACCTTATTCTTTTATGCTAACCTGTATACTTTTTTCTCTTCCCTGTAAACTTCATTGCATTTCAGCTGGTAAGGGACCCATTAATGGGTCTTGTTCCTTCTCAACTTTTGTTCCAATCAATCACCCACATATTCGTTTTATAGTTCAAGTTTTAGAATTTTGGGGAGTTCTGGCTAACTTTTGAACTGAGGGGCCTTGGACCAAAGAATGCCCTCACCCCCTCGACTCCCACTCCGAGTGGGGAGAGTAGCCCACAGGACACAATACTCTGTTAGTAAGGGCTGCAGGTGGGTGGTGCGTGGGGAGGTAATCTGAGCCTCAGCCTCTACATGGCTGCCATTTTTGTTGGCATCATCCGCATCTCCTGAGGGAAAAGGATGATATAGCTCAGGAGTGTAATTCTGGGGACATAACTAGAAAATGTAACAGTTTGATTTTACACCAGGATACCATGATGCTGTTAACTTAGGTCCATCTCCGCCAGAGGATCGGGAGGTCAGGTCCTGGGCATGAGTATATGGGTATAAAACCAGATCCAGGAACCCCATGCCATTCCTCACCTTCTTTCTCAGGAGGGTGTACAGGTTGTTCTTTAGGTGCCGAAGCATCGTTTGGACTTGGGGAAGCTGAAGGGCTGAATGTAACAAATGGGTTCCGGTACGGCGTGGCCTTTCCATTCATCCTCCTGCTCTACAGTGTGTGTTATACCCCCTGGAGATACAGCCTCGCTAAGGCCTGACCCCCTTGGAACTGCAGCGGCAGGTTGAGTGTTTGAAGGAGTAGGTACCATCTAGCACTTCAATGTATTTAGGCCGTGTTCACCAGATCGCAAATGCTTCTTGATCTGATTGAATTAGGAAATTAGGTAGCCATCAAATTGTCTAAATAAGTGAGAAACCAAGGCAACGTATCCAGACTTCCTAAAAATAGTTTAGGTGTAGTTGTTGAGCGTGCGGCCAGATGCGGCATCGTGCCTTGCGTTCACGTGTCTGTCAACCACACCCAGTGTCTCGGAAGAGGTCTGTTTCTTCCCAGAGAAGGTGTTTTTGGACAGGGCCTTACCCTAGAGAACTAGAACATTCAGGATGCTCACATAGTTCTGTACTCCACCGTTCTACGTGCCCCAGGGATGAGAGCTAATGGAATAAAAGCCAGTTCCCAACCGTAGGGCTGCGTCATGACCAGAATGGGTGAGGTGTAGGAGTTTGAACAAATGTGGGCAAGTGAGACTCTTTCTTCCCTGAGTCTTTCTGTTCCAGCGAATGCTCACCAGAGGAGAGAATAGAATTAGAATTAGAATTAAACAATAGAGGTAGAGACTAGCTGGGCAGAAGAGGCCTAGAGAACAAGCAACAGCCGGCGATGGGCAAGCTGAGGCCAGCACCCAGGAAGAGGAAGCTAGAATGTAAAAGTTAAAACATTTGCTGAAACACGTTGCTTATCGCTCGTGGCATCTGCTGGGCTGGGGTCAGGTTACTAAAAGGATGTGGCTGAGAGAGACAATAGCCCCTTCACTGTCTCTGAAATCCTGTTAAACTTATAGTCAGCTACATAATTGAGCACTTATTTCATGTTAGCTCTTTAAGCATTAGTTTTATACCCTCGCAGCATATTCTGCATTTCACTAGGAACATTAGTGGGTTACCCAGGAATGCTTCTTGATTGATTGATGGATAGAGTCCCTCATTTAGAGAGATTTTCATGTAATTGAACTGCTGTCTATTCATTTTGTGTTTGCAAACATTTTTCCAAGTGAGTATTCAACCTGTTCCCCATATATATATCCAAGTTCAGCATCTTTTGCTTTTCTTTTTTTTTTGACTGCTTCATAATCCAAATGAATCCACTCTTATCTGCTGCCCACAGTGGGACAATAGGTGACACTTTTGGCACCGAATTACCCAGTGGCACGTCTGCCTGGCCTTGGGAGATGAAGAGAAACATGTGAAGACTGCTGCTGGCAGGGAGTTATTTCATCGGGGGTTGTTGCCACTGCCCAGCTGGGCACGGGAAACAATAGGACAGAGGGGCAGGGCGATGGTGAATTTCTTCATCGTTTCCATTTTTGAAAGACTGACTCAGAAATTCCGCTTTAGCCATTAGCAACATGCAGCCGGTACTCAAACCATTTATCGGTGGACAAAGGAGAGATTCCAGTGACTCAAATCCTGACCAGTTACGGGAAAACCTGAAGAGAAGTGGGGAAATTCATCCATGATATAAAGGGATTTGTTTGTCATCCTTCCCCTCCTTCAGCAGTAAAAACACCCCAACGGGGAATGGAACCTGCAACCCAGGTACACGTCCTGACTGGGAGTTGAACTGGCAACCTTTGGGTGCGTGGAACGACGCGCCAACATCTGAGCTGTGCAGCCAGGGCCAAAGGTCCTCTTCTTACGTGTGGGTTGAGAGCCATCATAGGTAACGCCTCATTCTGTATATACTTGTTTACACTTCATTAAAAAAGAACTGCGTGATTGCAGTCAATCTTTATGATTTCTAGCCACTTTTTCCTTTAAGGACTTATTAATCACTAGACCAGGGTTAACTATTCCCAAACCTTTGATGACTAGCTGAGAAGGAGAAGCGGCTATCCCCATACTCCAGAAACTGGCCTCCAATGGTTCTACATGCAGCACAGGAATTAATTTGGCGGGTGGGGGGGGGGATGCTTTCTTGATTCTGCAAGGGCTTGCTGTAGAGACCTCTCTTGTTTTAGGCACACATGTCTGCTAATGAATTTGACATTCACTGTTTTTGACATTGGTTAGAACATCTGAGGGCCAATAGTTCAGACTGGGATGTTGACTTCTCTTAGACAGTTTAAGGGAGAATCTCATGGTTTGGGGCAAAGATCTTTTTTTAATAAAGAAAGTTTGGATTTCTTCTGGTGTATGCGCATGTGAGGAGGGTTCTGGGACTCAGAGGAAGAACAATATGGGGGCGGGGACTCTTCTCTGTGTTAAGAGAGCTGGCCTCTATGGCAGGCAGGGGGACCAGGGTGGAGGATGATCAGCTCAAGCGGAAATCACATAATTTGAGGAAGAAGTTCTTAAGAGAAGAGATTAGCCTAAAGCCCACTGTTTCGTTGCATACCAGAAGGTAACAATTACTTTTCTCTTTGCATTTCCTGTGTATCACTTCTAATCTTCCCAAGCCAGACAGACATGCTCAGACCTTAGAAGGCAAAGGTCACTGAATCAACACACTAAAAGGAAAATATTTTAAATTTCAATATTTTAAAATCACCACCATTAAAACTTCCATCCATCAGGAGGAACCTACCATCTTGTCTCTAATTCTTAACTCAACCCTCCTTGAAAACATCACGGAAAAATCACAAGTTTTAAAAGCCTTTCTTGATTTGCCTTACACTATTTAATGATTCTTTCAGTCCAGTTTCTACATTAATAACAGCCTCAACTACTACTAGAAAATCATGTCTACGGCAATTACTAGGCATCAGGCAATGTTCTGAGTGCTTTATGTATATTGACTTTGTAATCTTTACAGCAATCAAATGAAATAAGTCATGGCTTCCCATTTTATAGATGAGAACTCGGAGGTCAGGTTTCACAGCTACGAAGTGGCAGGGGTTCCAACCGAAGCTGTTTAGCAGCAAACTGTTCTTTTTGTCTTTATTTCTGGTTTCAGTCTGTGATCATTTCACTATATAGGCACTTCATTTTCTATTGATTTAAATACTATTTTCTCAGTGTTCAAATGTCTTATAAATAAGCTAGATATTGCCATTATAATTTTCTTGAGATCAGGAAACTGTCAAAAGCTCATTTCAGTTTTTGTAATCAATGTAATTTTCAGCATAAGGTAGCAGCTCAATGTGCACTTTGTCTAACCAGATTATACTTGGTAGTTGATTTCACTCAAGAACTCTTACTAAAATTTGAGTGTTGCCTTATTCCCTGTGGTACTGAAACACCTTGAATGTTGCACGTGAAGTGAATGAGAAATATGTTACTCTTATACATAAGATTATCTATCAAGTCATGCAACAAGCGTTCTTTGAGTATCTACGATGTTTCAGGCCCTGAGCAAAGCATTCATGTACTGAGCTCTCATGACCATTACAGTCTAGGTAGGGAGGTCCTGCTAGTAATCCACATATAATAATAAACTGGTAACAAGCAAGGAGGAAAAAGTGTGGCATGCTATCAGAGAGCAGAATAGAAGAATTGATGTGAGCTGAGAGAATCAGGGAAGGCTTCCTGAAGGAGGCGATGTTTGGGTTGAGAACAGAAGATGGAACAGGAGTTGGAGTGGCCCGCAGAACTTGGGTCAGCCTGACTCCCATCTACCTCCCCATACTCATTTTACACTCCTTTCTCTCTTGTTCTTTTCATTCTTCTCACACTAGCCTTATTTAAGATCATCAGATGAATCTTGCTATGTACTCTAATTATGTGTTATTCTCTTTGTCAACAATTAATTTTCCTCCTCTTTTGTTCCTGTTCATCTCATTTCAGCTCATGTGCTTTGGGCACTGATTTCCTTTGGGCATTATATCAGGTGGGTTGTCCAGAGAAATAGAACCAATAGGAGATGATCTTGATCTCTATTTTACCTCTGTCTCTGTCTTTGTCTGTATCTTTCTACTTCTCCATTTATACAGACAACCCCCCCCCACAAGATTTATTTTAAGCAATTGGATCATGTGGCTGTGGAGCCTGGGAAGCCTAATACCTGTATGGCAGCCCGGCAGACTGGAAACTCAGCAGGAGTTGACACTGCAGTCTTAAGGCAGATTTTTTTCTCCAGGAAACCTTAGTTTTTTTCTCCAGGAAACCTTCCAGTTGATTGGATGAGGCACAAGCACATGTCAAGGGTTATTGCTCTTACTTAAAGTCAGCTGACTGCAGATGTTAATCATCTCTATGAAATATCTTCACAACAATGCCTGGGTTAGCCTCTGCTTAAATAACTGGGTCCTATAGCTCACCTAACTTGATACATAAAAGTAACCCATAACAGTTGTCAATATCCATGTTCAAATAGTTTATAGTCGTGATAATCACATGGCCTTTAGTTATATTCCTGACTTACCTTCATCTTTAGAAGCCAGATCTTTGTATTCACTCTCTTCTTGAAGGTCCTCATCCTATATTTTGGAGAGCCTTTTGGTATATTTGAAGAACTTCAGTTGAACAATATTTTCTCATTTACATTTAAAATCTTGGTTGCTGTTGGGAATATTACCCAAAATCCACTAGTGCATTAGGTCTGTTTCTTTAGGAGCCTGTAATAACTCCTGGCCTTGACATTTTCCTGAGTTCAAACTGCTGGCTTAGTCTGAGCCCATTATTTATTCATTCAATTAATCCTTCATTCATCACCCATGATTTTTAGTCCTGACTACATATGAATGCTCTATCTTTTATGTTCTGGTGCATATCTAAAGTTGAGTATGACATCTTTATAGTATCTTTACTCCCCGCATTACTATTTAGCTGACCACAGAGAAACACATTTACCGCTATTCAGCTCATTTTCAAAGACTTTTACAACTTCCTGAAGTTTATCCCCATTGACTGGATTTCAGTATTGTCTGCAAGCAGGGGGATTTCATTAGATGCTCCCTTATCAAGATTATTTATAAACAGGCCTTGGCTCTGATCCTCAGGAATTTTTGGTACTTTAACTCAGTCCATTTAAAGGGCAACTTACTCATCTTTCCCTTTATAATGTAAGTTAGTTTCCTGCTTGTAACTAAATGTCTCTTTAAGCCTATTTTGACTATTTTTAAATAAAGTTTTTGCTGAAGTGTAACATACACACAGAAAGATTATCAAGTGACAAATTTTCACAAGGTGAACACACCCATGTAACCGATGCTCAGTTCAAGAAATAGTTATTAGCATCCCTCAAAAATCTGCCTTATTTCCTCTTTCTTCACTACATTCTCTTGCAGGTAAGCAGAAACTTTCTGATGTTTAACTGTCAAATTAATTTGTTTTACCTGTTTTTAACTACATGTATGTGGAATTATATGTAATATGTGCTATTATCAGTCTTGATCCTTTCTCTTAACATTTCAGAGAGATATGATGTTACACCCCCTTCGTTTCGAGGAGCAACAGTAGGCTCATGCTCAATGCCATAGAGCATCACAATGCACACACACACACACATTTCTCTTTGTGCATTTTACTGTCGATGGACATTTGGGTTGTTTCCAGTTTGGGCTCTTTAGTGCTGCTGTGGGCATTTAAAAATATCTTTTGATGCATTTCTGTTGGGTATATATTTGTCTGAGGCTAAAATTTTTGAGCCACAGTATATGTTTATGTTTAGCTTTAATAGATATTGGCAATTTCCCAAAAAGATACCACAATTTATGAGCATCCTGTTTTTCCATATACTCATCAACACTTGGTATAGTCAGTTTTTAAATTTTAGTCTTTTATTATTGTGTTTTGAGCTTTCTTTCCTAATGACTAAAGGTGTTGGATACTTTTTATGAATTTACTGGCCATTTTGGTATTCTTTGTGAAGTGCTTTTAAAATCTTTCATCATTTTTCCTTTGTTGTTTTTGTTTTCTTATCAATTTGTTAGTTATATATTTTAGATGCAAGTTATTTGACAGTTATATATTGCAAATACTTCTTCTATTTTGTGATTTGCCTCTTCAAAATGGTATCTTTTTTAACTTGATTTTTATTGTTCACACTGATATGTATCCACATTCTTCAGCCCCCCTTTGCCCACCTCCAGCCAGCACCTGCCCTCCCCTCCCCTCTGGTCATCACCATGCTATTGTCTGTGTTCATGGGTTATACACACATGTTCTTTGGCTCCTGCCTTCACCTTCTCTTATCCACTCCTGCACTTCCCGCTCCCCTCTATCAGCTACCACGTATCCCTGCCTCTGTTTCTATATTGTTCATCCATTTAGTTTATTCATCAGATTCCATATATAAGTGAGATCATGTGGCATTTGTCTTTCTCTGCCTGGCTCATTTCACTTAGCATAATAATCTCCAGGTTCATCATGCTGTTGAAAAAGGTAAGATTTCCATGTAGTGTCCATTGTGTAAATGTACCACAGCTTTTCTATCCACATCTCTACTCATGGGCACTTGGGCTGTTTCTAGATCTTGGCTATTATAAATAATGCTGCAATGAACATAGGGGTGCTATATTCTTTCAAATTGGTGTTTGGGGATCAAAACAGTGTCTTTTGATGGAAAGAAATTCTTACTTTTAATAACATAGTCAAATTTATCATTTTTTCTTTTATAATTATAATTTTGTGTATTCGTTAAAAACATTAGCTATTCTCAAGATATTTTATTTTCTTCCAGCGGGTTTGTTGTTTTTATTTTCATATTTAAATCTACCACCAATCTGGAATTGATATTTATGTATAGTGTGATGTAGGGATCGGTATTTTTTCTATATCAACAGTTATTTGATTCAATAACAATTTTTTGAGAGACCATCCTTTCCCCATTGCCTTCAATGTAATCTTTGTCATAGATCAAATGACCACACACCTATCGATTTGTTCCAGAACTTTCTGTTATGTTTCACTATTCTATTTATATTTCTTCAGACCAGTATCACAATTCTTAATTACTACAGTTTTACAATAGTTTTTTATATATCTTAATATAAACCCTCTAGTTTTGTTTTTATTCTTCAAAATTGTTTTCACTGTGATCCTCAGTACTTTGTGCATCTGTATGCATTTTAGAATCAACTTCTCAAGTAACAACCCACCCCACCCCCCACCACACACATGCACAGAAACCTTTGAACAATTTGAGATAATAGTAACTACAGATCAATTTTTAGGAGAATTGACACTTTTTCCATATTGAATTTTTCAATCCCTTGGTTAATATATCTTGCCAATTATTTAGATTTTCTGTAAAGTTCTCAAAATTTTTTTCTAATTTTATTACTGCTATAGACATTTTTGTATGTTAACATTGAATTACGACTCTTATTAAACTCAATTGGCAATTCTAATAGTTTATATATTGATTTTTCTGAAATGTTTTCTTGTTTTTAAATAGTTACAGTTTTCTTACTCTCTATTTCTTATATGTTTTTTATTGTCCTGTTGACTCCTGGGATTCTGAACAAAATTTTGAATAGAATTGGCGATGGCAGGTGTCTTCACCTTATTCTCAATATCACAAGAAAATATTTCAATAGCTTTCCATTTACAGTTGTGTGTGGCTTTCAAGGTACTCTTCATAATATTAATTTTTCCTTTTATGCTCAACATATGTCAGTAGGGAATTACGAATTAAAACAATAATTGGATACTACTATCTACCTATTAAATGGTGAAAATCCAAAACATAAAGTATCAATGCTAGTGAGAGTGTGGAACAACAGTAATTCTAATTTATTGCTGGTGGTAATGCAAAATGATATAATCACTTTGGAAGATGGTTTGATAGTGTCTTACAAAACTAAACATAGTTTTATTATACAACCCAGCAGTTGTGTTTTTTGGTATTTAATGAAAGGAATTAAAAGCTTATATCTACACAAATATCTGCAAAATATGCTTATAGAGGATTTATTAATAATTCCCAAAACTTGGAAATAAATAAATGTCCTTCAGAAGGTGAAAGGATAAATAAATTGTGGTACATCCAGGCAATGGAACGTTATTTCATGCTAAAAAGGAATGGGCTACCAATCCTGCAAGGGCATAGGAAAAACTTAATGCATATTACTAAGTGAAAAAAAAAAAATCTGAAAGGCTGCTTACTGTACAGTTCCAATTATATGACATTCTGGAAAAGGCAAAAGGATGGTGAATGTAAAAAACAACAACAACAGTGTTTTCCATGGGTTAATGAGAAGGAAGGGAGAAATAGGCAGAACGCAGAAGATTGTTGGGGTGCTGAAACTGTTCTGCATGATATTATAGTGGTGGATACATGTCGCTATACTTCTGTCAAAACCCATGAAATTTGCAACACCAAGAATGAACCCTGAAGGAAACTGTGGACTGTGGGGGATAAGCGCGCGCCAATGCAGGTCCATCACCCGTAACAAATGCACCGCTCTGGCGCTGGATGTTGATGGTGGAAGATGCTGGGCATGTGCGGGGTGGCAGGTATATGGGAACACTCTGCACTTCCTGCTTAGTATTTGTGGGAACATAAAACCCCTCTGAAAATAAATACATATGTAAATATAAAGTTACAAGTCACTTGGTCTTGGTGACAATTTTAATGCTAAATTTAAAAATAAATGTTTCAATAACTAAAAAAGAGAAGTTCTCTCATTTTAAAAATCAGATTTAAAGTATTGTGTGACCTGTATCATGAATGGATGAGAAGTTTTATCTATTGTTTTTGTTGCAAAGATGATAACACCTTAAAATTTTTTTTTTAAATTTATGTTAGTTAACTACACGTTTTAAAAGCAAAAAACTAACCTTATTTTTCTGGAATAAACCCTGCGTGGTCATAAAATTTAGAAAAATCTTACTGGGTTCAATTTTCTAATTTTCTTTTAGATTTAAAAAATTTGCATTTGTTATTGAAAGTGGTTTGTACTTTTCCTTTCTTGTGATGTCAGATTTTTCCATCAAGGTTGTTCTAGGCTGATAAAATGAGTTAGAAAGTATCATCTCTTTTGTTCATTTGTGGACATGTTTGTACAAATTTGGTATTATTGTCTTTTTAAATGTTTGATAGAATGCACCAGTGAAGTCTGGGGTTTTCTTTGTAGGTATGTTTTTAATTAAATATTTAAATACAGAAAAACTAAAGCAAGATCTTTCTGTGTTATTTTTGGCGTGTTTTCCTGGGAATTTGTTCATTTTATCCAAACCGTCAAATTAATTGACACAAAATACTTCAGAATGTTACTTATATTCTTTTTAGTATCCTGTAGTGTCACAGTGGCACCCCCTTTTAACTGCATGACTTTGATAAACGGTGCATTGTCTCTTTGCGTGATCAGTGTTATTAGGGGGCTTAACAATTTTGTCAATGTCAAAGAATATTGGTTTTGCTGATTTTTCTGTATTTTCAATTTATTTCTAACTTCATTAATATCTACTTTTATCTTCTGATTTAACTTTATTAGGGTTGTGTACTTAGCTTATTGATATCAATTTGTCTTCTTTATAAAAATATACGTGGTAAGGCTTTAATTTTTTTTCTAAGTATAGCTTTAGCTTCTTCCCAATTTCATTCAGTTCAGATAATTTTCTAATTTCTCTTGTGATTTCTTCTTTGACTATGAGTGATTTAGAAGTATATTGCTAAATTTACAAATAACTGGAGATTTCATAGTTTCATGGATATCATAGCTTTTGATTTTTAGCTTTATATAACTTTTTTGGTCTCTTTCTTGGGTTCTAATTACATGTGTGCTAGATTTCTCCCACCCACACCCTGGTATCCCACTTTTTTGTGTCTGTATTTTTCATACTTTTTTGTTCTCCATGCTACGGATTTATCTTCTTGTTTGTTCACTCACACTTTAACTGTTTTTGGAAAAATATATTTTATTGATTATGCTATTACAGTTGTCCCATTTTTTCTCCCTTTTATTTTCCTCCACCCTGTACCACCCCCACCATCATTCCCCCCTCTTAGTTCATGTCCATGGGTTGTACGCATAAGTTCTTTGGCTTCTCCATTTCCCGTACTGTTCTTAACCTCCCACCATCTATTTGGTATATACCGTGAATACTTATTTTCAGTTACTATATTTTCTAGTTCTAGAATGTCCATTAGATTATTTTTCTAGAGTCTAGTCCTTTGATGAAAATCTTTATTTTTGTTAGCTCTTGTCTTGAAACATTAGTCACAGTTATTTAAAAATCATCATTCATAATATTTAGATCACCTATAGCTCTATTTTTTATTGTATGTCATTTTTCCTTCTTTCATTCTATTTCTTAAGAGGCTTGGTTACTTTTGATGAAATAATGAACATTTTTATTTTTCATATAATTAATTAATTAATTAATTAATATAATTAATTAATTTATTTAAACATATTTTATTGTTGTTCAAGTACAGTTTTCTGCCTTTACCCCCACCCCTCCCTACCAGCCCAGCCCTCCCCACCTCCCTCCCGTTTCCATACCCCCTTGTTATTGTCCATGTGTCCTTTATAATTGTTCTTCTAAACCCTTCACCCTTTTCCCTTATAATCCCCTCTCCTCCCCACTCTGATCACTGTCAGTCTGCTCTCAATTTCAGCATCTTTGGTTATATTATGCTTGTTTGTTTGTTTTGTTGATTCGGTTCCTGTTAAAGGTGAGATCATATGGTGTTTGTCTTTTACTGCCTGGCCTATTTCGTTTAGCATGATGCTCTCCAGTTCCAAATGATGAACATTTTGAATGAAAGCTTCGAGAGACTCTCAACATTTTCTTTCTCTAGAGTACATTCATCCCAGACCCTGGCATTCACATAAAGTATGAGCCGATCCTCTCAATCCAATGAGGAGAGATGTAATTCAGGGATAATTTCCAGTCTTTCTAAAGCTTGGTTTGCCCAGAGTTTATAGTGACTACTAGGATACTCTAACTGACCACCCAGGTCGTCACTGGGATCCCTTTTCATTGGTGGCTCTTGATTTTCTATTTCTGTCTCCTGCACACTGTGATTTTTAAAAGTTCTTCTCCGTTTTTCCATTGTTTTCTCACTTTCCGGTCTTTTCCTTTTGATCAGGAAATAAACTGGAGGAAGGCAGGCAGTGGGGAGGGAAAAATGGTGTAGAGTGCTAGGCTCACTTCTCTGGGCCTCCCTTATCTGGCAAGTAGCTCTTCACACTCCATTGCTGTCTCCCAGCCCAGTGATTGCCCAGCGCTCTTCTGGCTTCTTGGCTGCTAAGCAATGACTCTTCCATCTAACTTCTTGTTCTCTCTTGGGGCCAAGAACTGGGAAACTCCCCAAGGAGAAAAGAAGCACGTAGAATATGGGCTTACCTCAGTGAGATTTTATCCCCTCCAGGATTATGGTTCCTCAAATCCTGGTTGCCTCATCAGCTAGAAGTGAAAGTCTCATGGACTTTCATTTGATGAACATAACTTTCGATATAGAATATTGAAAAATATCTAGAAAGATCACACATCCTGTTATTGTTCAGTTCTAATGAAGTTTGTCGTAAGTGCATATTAAAAAACAGAGATACTAGGATTTGGCCACTACAGCAGCAATTCAAATGCTTTCTGGATATTTTCTGATTCTCAGTAATAAACAGAAGGTAATAAAAAACAAAACCTGCCAAACCATTTGCACAGAAAAAGAAGACATAATAAGGTTAACATAGGGGTAAACTCACGTTTCCATGGTGATTTGCTATGACAAAATCAAGTTTTTATGTTTATTTCTTAGAACACTTATTTGGAATAGAAGTTAGATGAATTCCAGACTTAGAGTAGAGATTGTTATGTGGCCAAGATAAAAAATAGTGGGGCAGTTGTCTGCCTTGGCCTATGGATTTTTTCATTGCTAAATAATTTTTTAAAACATTCTGCAATGCAGTGTCTCCTGGAGAGAGAGTCTTGGGCTTAGACACAGAGCCCAACAGCAGACAGTCACAGGCACTGTCTTCTGGTTGTGTCACTTTGGGGAAGTCCTTAGCATCGGGGACCCTCACTTGCCATCCTGTGTGAAATGGAGGTGATAAATCCTGCTGCGTTTTTCTCACGAGAGTTTTGTGAAAATTGAAAAATAGTGCGCACAAGTGTAGTCTGGGGACCAGATGCTACGATACAGATTCTTTGATGTAGATATTTGGTTTCCAGTCATTTCGGAGCTTTACATCCTTATTTAGAACTTGTTTACCTGCCCATTACATATAGAAGTTTATTAGATTATTGCTTCCCTCAATGCTGAAAACACACATAAATCTCTTCTGCACCCGAATTTCACAATTAAATTCAAGCTAAGCAAGCTCCATTCCGCCGCCTCCTTGTTTTGGATGCCCTCCGGTTACAATGAACAGTCCCCATCCCTAATGCCTTTAACCCCCACCCCCTTCGTTCCCCTTTTCCATCTCTGTGTGTCTGTGCCAGCCACATAGTTTATTTTCCTCCTCTTGTTTGGATTAGAGGGGTCAAGGTGCATGGGCTTCTTTGGAACCCAGTTAAGGCATTGTCCTCAGCCCAAGTTGATGGTGTCCAATTATATTCGTACGGCGAAGACCTGCTCTTCTGCTCCCCCAACAGAAAGCAAACAGCGCCCAGGGATCACTGGTTGGCATTCCTGTCACCTGCTCTGTTTTCTTTTTTCTCCTTGTCTAAGCATGACTTTGCTTATACAAGCCTATCTTTTCCCGCCTGCTCCCTCGATGATTTTTGGCCTGTTTTCAACTCTCATTCTTTCTGCAGCATTGAGAGTAGTCAGTCATTTGTGCATCAGTGAGAAGAGGGATTTAGTGAATAGGAAGACCATAGACTTTCCTCCTTGGCCCTTCTTTCCTTGACAAAGTAAATCCCACTGAAAAACAGCATTAATAGAGCATGACGGTTTGAAGAATAGAGCCCTAACTGTTGACATTTCTGTTGTCAAGCTAGGCATTATGCTGTGATAAAGAAAAGACACATTTTTTAAAAAGACAATCTCCATGGCATTAGGTTTATTAGTGCAATATCATTGTCATTGTCCTCAATTCCCCAATTCACTTAAGGGCCTATCAATATTTCCATTAAAAAAGCCCATTTGCTGTCATTTAAAAGTAGCCTGGCTATGTCAGATCATTTAAACTGAAATTATAGATCAATTATTTTTAGGTTTATTATTGAACGTCAAGGATGGTTAAATTCACTGAATTGGTAGGGGTTGAATAGTCTCTGTTCTGGAGGAAAATGGTCAGTATAAAGACAGGATATTGTGCAGGTCCCAGGGAGATGAGACATTTAACTCACTTTAACATGAATCACTGTTAGTGATCCATGTGCATCAATGAAAAAATAGATTTGCTTCTTCATGATTGGGATCAGAAATGACCTAAAATAACCTCAGTTCTTAATTCAAGAGAAATGGGACCTAATGGCTGGCTAGATGCAGTAAAAAGGAGTCAACACCCTCCGGCCTCAAGAAGGGCATGGCATCTAGCGAGCACACGCCGTGTTAGGTGCTAAGTGCCGTAACCCAACAACTCAGGGCTGGATCACTTTTAGGGATAAGGGAACCAAGACTTTGCAGAGGTTAAAAAGCTTTCCAAGCTAAGCATCTGAGTTGCTAAGTAGAGCGTTCTTGGACTCTAACACCTTAATTTTCTTGTGTCCCGCTGACACATAGAAGGTGATTTTTTCCCCAGTGACATCTACTGGTCACCTGGCCAGGTTTTCTGTCCTGATTGGCGAAGGAGAAAAGCTGCCCACGTTAAAAGTGGCTTTGGCTTCTTCTTGAAATGGCCGTCAGTGTGTGAAGGATGCCTTATCCTTTTTGTAGACTTCATGGTAAGATTTATGCTCGCAAAATTTGAAGTTGATCGAGGTTTTTATAATCTCATTGACTCATTCATTTGGCTGAAACACTTTATTTTTTCCACTAGTAATGTATACAGGTGCCCCTTTCCTGGTAACATTTGAAGCTAATTAAATGGAATTCAGATCAGTATTTTTCCCATTGAAAAGCATATATATATATTTTTAACCTGAAGACTATTTCCTTGGCTAAATTGGATGTTTTCACTTTGCATTACTTAAATGTTTTGTTTTTGTATCTTATAAATAAAAAAATCTTTCCATATTCTAACACATAAAATTTAGTCTTGTTTTAAAAATAGTACAGTCTTCAAGCTAAAAGCCAATAGGGCTTATTTCAGAGATTATTACTGAAGACAGATGGTTTTATCCACACCTGTATCGTGTAAAGTTTGCTACTATTGGTACTTTTATATAAAAAGTATTTTGTCTTTTTTTTAAATGTATATATTGGCTTTTAACACCAGATGCTGAGACTAAGTATCTACAGGAGAAATATGTTTTCTTTCCTTCTTTCTGTTTCAGGCTTCAGTGTTTAAGGGACTTGATTTTCTTCATGTAGATTTTGTGGTGTCTCAGAAAATAAAGATTAGGTTTAAACTTCTTGCATTTTTGTGGTGCAATTTGAGCTATTCTTCCATAGCATCTATTCTTACCTTCTTCACGGTCTTTATGGACTCCTTGAATAACAACCCCCCAAACCAAAGTCAGTTAAAAAAGACACATGTTGAACGTGTACTCTTTCGCAGGCACTACCCCAGCCATTGGATGCGGTTCATCCCATGTAACCCCATGTCCCACACAGGGGCTCTGTTATCACTGATTTTATAGGGCACTCAGGCCTTAGGGGAGGTTAACTAGCTTGTTCAATGTCAACAGAAAGTGCTAGTGCTTTAGATATTTTTATTCATGCACAACATACTCTTCAGGCAAGTTTCATTGTAAATAATTATTAATTTAAATTTTCATCAAATGATATTCTTAATAACTTTGCAAACTGTCAGGGCTGATCATCGGAGATTTTACTATATACTGCGGCTGCAGAAGGCTCATGTCAGAAGAAACATCACTGCTATTTCCTCCTTATTCACATGTCTCTTTATTATTTTGTTTTCTTTAATCCTTGATTTATTTGAAGGAAGCATTTTCACTGCTTTCATGTTTTGAAAAATAATACAGTGTCTTAGTTGGTCTGGGCTGCAGTAGCAAAATACCATAGACTGGGTGGCTTAAATAAAACAGAAATCTATTTCTCACCATCCTGGAGGCTGGGAGTCCATGGCCAATGCCCTGGCAGCGTTGGTTTATACGGAGCTTCTTTTCTGTGTCTTCCAACGGCACAAGAGGCGAGAGAGCTCTCTGGGGTCTCCTCCAGACAGGCACTAATCTCCTTCATGGGGGCCCCACCCTCACCATCTGGTCATCTCCCGGAGGCCCCCTCCAAATACCACCTCATTGGTGAGCAGGTTTCAGCACAGGGATTTTGGGGGGAGCAAAACATTAAGTCTGTAAAGTTAGGTAATAGATAAATTCATAAGGCCACAAGTCCAGGCATTGATGTTGTCATGACGGCTGCAAGCAGAACAGTGAGCCAGGCCTGCGAGGCTAGACCTTCTGCCAGGGGGCACCTCCTCAGCTCCCTCCACATTCCTCTGGGCCTTGGAACCTGGTCCTCTAGTGACTGAAGGGGAGAATGGTAAAGACCAGTTTTTTTACCAAAAAAAAAAAAAGTTATTTTTTCTTTAATTTTATGAATTACAACAAATACACAAAAATGCATATAATAGAAATGCAAAATTAATGACTAACTGAAGGCAAAGCTGTGTTACAAATACCATGATTGAAACATGGAATGATGCCAGTTTTCCAGAATCCCTTCTAGATTATAACCAGTCTTCCCCTAAAGAGGTAATTATCATCCCGAGTCTCATGGTAAATGATTCCTTGCTTTTCTCTTTTATCACCTATGTATGCATCCTTTATCGGTGTGGAGGAGTGGGGGGTAGCTGAAGACTTGGTCCTTTCCATCCCTCGTGATAGAAGGACGGCCAGGGGGCCCCTGGCCAGAACGAACATGTACTGTTTTGGAAATGGATTGTAACTCCCGCCTTATCTTCTTCCGGGAGCAGCTTCTTATCTTGTGACTGCTTCCAAACCTTTCATTTCCACACACACACACACACACACACACACACACACACACACACACTAAGGTAATGTAGTTTACAGTCACTTGTAGGACATGTACCCCCTGTGTCTGGGACTCCCTAAAAACTAGCCTGGGACTCAGAGAGCTGCGGTCCTGCTTGGCCTACCTGCTGCCTTTGGTGCCCCTGGTAATGCGAGTAATAAAAAGGCACGGCCACATCTGCTAGTCCTCTGGGTGGTTTTCTTTGTGGATCACGACGAACACAAGTGCAGTGCCGCTCCCCGGATGGGAGCTCCTGTGTTGTCACACTGAGTTTAGCCTCTTATAGAGCCTTACATAAGTGACATCGTACACTATGAATTCTTTGCTTGAATGAAGCTTGTCATGCATCATATTTCTTTCTGTGAACATTAAGTTTATAAGATTCATCCATATTGAATACGTAGCTGGACTTCGTAGTTAGTGTAATATAATATTCCACTGCGTGTAAATTTCACAAATTTTCCATTTGTGCTCAATTGTGATGTGCTAATTTGGGTAAGCTATAAGCTACATTTTCCGGAATACGTTAGACTGCTTCTCTGATCCTCCAGCTTCCCCTTCTGGACATTTATTTCCCTGGCTTGTGCCACAGTTGTATAAGGTTGAATTCTTAAAGTAAATCCCTTTTCCCAGAGGTCCCTGACACGCCATTCAACAGTTGCTGCTCATTTGGGTTCTTTCCCATTTGGGACTGTTAGAAACAATGTTGTTTCTTATACTTGTATCTTGAACAGTTCTATCCAGGCAAGGGTGGATCCAGAAGTTTGGAGTCTTAAGCTCATACAGTTTGGGGGATTTGCTTTAACACACACACACACACACACACACACACACACACACACAGCCCAAATTCGGTACCAACACTTGGAGGGGATCCATGCCAGTGACAGACCTTGAAGCTTAAGTTTGATTAGCTTGATGGTAAATCTGATATATTTCCAGAGTATGTAACAAGGAGTTCAAATGCTCAGTTCTAACATAGGCAAATATTCATCTTTAGTAGATGATGCCGAGTAATATTTCAAAGTGGTTGCACCAATTTGCACTCCTACTAACAGTGAGTTTCTGTTTTTTCACATTCGTGCTCACACTTGGCACTGGCAGAATCTAAATTCGTTGCTGATCTAAGAGTATGTCTGGTATCTCATTGTGGTAGCTCAGCGATTACAAACGAGATGGAACAACATGTCATATTGCTTGGTGGTTCCTTAGAAAGCGAGTCTGACTGAGGCAAAGGCTGTGTGCCATTGTTTTAGTAGCGTCGTGACCCCAAGTGCAGTCGGAGGGGTCAGAGGAGTGAGGCAGAGAGGGAGAAAGGGTCGATGCAAGGATGCTTTTTAAACTAGCCGCTTCTCTTCTCAAAGTCAAGTGCAACCATCTTCTGAGAGGCTGTGTAGAGGACTCTTTCCCAAGGCAGGCCATGGGAAGCAGGGTGGAAGGGAGGAAAGAGGGAGAAAAGGAGAACTCGTTCATTCATTGGCTCCTATCTTTCACTAGTGAAAGATTTGTCCTAGGCGGCGTTGATCTCGTGCAGTTCTGGGCTCTGTATGCACGGGGCTTAAGTGGCCCTGTCACCCAAGAAGTCCCTAGGGAAGGAGGTGAGAGGTGTTTGGCATGGGTGCTGTGGGGCTGTGTTTGCTTGGAGGTGGTCAGGGTTCCCTCAGAGTTGGTAGCTTTGATGTAATGTTGATTTAGGAAGTTTTTCTCTAAGAAGCCCAGAGAACTTTTCTGGGTCTGACTGACTGGGTATGAGCCTCACAGGTCCCCGTGGAACAAAGGTGGTCAGAACGCACAAGAAACAATACCGTCAGCATCTCCTGAAGGGCCATCTAAAGTAACTCAGCACGTGGATTGCTAGAATTGTAAAGGATGAACACGTACCTAATTCTCAAACTCCCTGCATTTCACCAGCTCCCAATGGCCCATTGTTAATGGAAGTGGTACGTTCCTGATTTCCTTCTGTTCTTCACCTGCTTGGAAGGCTTTGTGGGTCTGAAGTCTCATTAAATAAGCTCTCAATTCAAAATTCTGCATTGCCTTACTAAACTGAAGCCTTGCGCCCCCTGTGGGTGCACGAGGAAGGATTGGGAACAGTGATCATTTTTCTTGATACCGAGACATCCCAGCGCTCCGCCTCGGTAATGCGTGGCGTGGAAGAAAGAGAGAGAGACGGAAACCTGCTGGAAAATGCAGAGTGGAACCGGGCACGTGGCAGCAGCATGCGTTCGTGCCTGAGAGCTTTCAAAGCGGATTGCAGCTTTCCAAACACAGCCCTCCCTCCGTCCCAAAGTCCAGTTTACCACATGACCTCTTCTAGAGTCTCCTAGACATACAAATTGAATGACAGATTTGAACTCCACATAATTCCTTTCCTGAAAACTAATTAAAACAATTCCCTGCCATTTTGCTGCTGTTAGAAAAGATGATGCTGTTAAGATGTTTCAGTCATTAGCAATATGTTCACCGGCTTAAAAACAAACTTCTGAATAATATTGTAATGATTAGCGAATCTATGACAATCTAAGCAATTATTAAGGAACAATGCCTACCCTGACTTGGTATTCTGATTATTTGTTGATGACATCTGAAAATGGTGATGTCAGGAGGCAGTACCGTATTGTTTAACTGTGTTAATTTATTTTATTTATGTAAATTTCATGCTTCTCAGTATTTCACAAACATGAACACTGGTTAATTGTCTAACCGGTGAAGACAGAAAATTGGGTACAAAAAGTGACTGACAATATAAACACACTAAAAATTTTCTTTAAAACCTCAGCTCTTAAGGTTAGAAAGGCTCTTATGATTTTAATTAGACTTATTTTGATTTCTAAACAGAGAACAATTGTTAAATGTACTTAAAAGTTTGGCTGGGTTTGGGAGTTAGGATGATTCATAATGAAAAGAACCTTTAGGCTGCTAAATGTGAATTATGCTATCAAAAAAAGAAGAAAACTGATCTGTAGGCTCAACTTTTCACTCTAGAATACTGAAAATGTCTTGATATTCAAGACTGTTTTCTCTTTACAGAGGAGAATGCATTCTTTAGAATTTATTTTAGGTATTTTCTTTTATGCACTTGCTGTTCCCAATTCCTTCATAGACTTTGCCAAAGAATGGGAAAATGAATGTGCAAAAATAGGTTATAAAAGAACATACTTTAAATCCATGGGCGGAAATAAAAGTCACTTTGCTTATGTCTTCATGCACCAACTGTGTATCATTAGTCTGCACAGGGTGAGGGTTAGCAACACGTGTACTGTGAAGTTAATTTGATAGATTCTGAAACAAGAATCTCAGTCACACAATGAGGCAACTCTCATTATTTTTTAAAAAACACCCTCATATACATAGTGTTTTAAACAGACCCTCGGCGGAAAGCAACAAGCCTCTAAGTGTTCTGCCCTGGGCTAGCTTCCCTGAGAGCCCTGCCTCCGGGCGGGGGGGGGGGGGGGGGGGGGGGGGGGGGGGGGGGGGGGGGGGGGGGGGGGTGCAGAGTGAGCAATGAGAGCTGGGAATGGTCCTGGATCCCTCACCCGCGACAGGACTGTTCAAATTATAATGAGCAGCCAGCGATGTAAATGTTAGTGTCTGCGGTGGTGGGGGAGGCAAACGCGGGCTCCATCCTGGCTGGCTGGCGCAGACGTGGGTGAGAAAAAATAATTGGTATAGTGAAGCGGGAAGAGGCTCCGGAGACGGAGACGAGGAACTGTCATTGCTGCTCTCTGAGCGGCCCGTCCAGGTCGGCCTTGCACCACGGTTCGTCTGTGGCTGGGGTCCTCGGAGACGCAGTGTTAAGCCTTCAGCGGGGTCTAGGTAGGATGCCGAGGCTTCAGCTACGGCAGCTGAGGTCTCACTTCAGCCAGGCACCATGAGTACCAAGCAGAAGCATGCTCGAGGGCGCAGACGGTGTCAGCTCTACATACCCCAAAGATGATACAGTTCACAACCGCTTTGGCCCGGCAGGACTGGCTCCAGGTGCCCCCTGCCAGGGCTTGAAGCTGAGCTGGGCGCAGCTGAGAGGTGATTACTTCTGCTGTGAGACGGAATTCCCGATTTCCTCTTACATTGTCAGATCTTGTGGCTTTACTTCTTTTGATGGGACCTAATGTTTGAAATGTCCAGATTTTTTTTTGACCCGATGTTCTGCATAGCTCTCTTTATTCACATAACAAATATTGATTCATCATATTTTGTGTGCCTTTTTTACTAATCTTATGTCAGGGCTCACTTGTAAGTGAACTCTATAGGTAATAAATTGCCAGTCTCTTTCTATAAAAATTTTTGGGAGTACATTTGAAGCCAACATATGTCATCCTCTACATTTTTTTGTTCATCTACATAGTACCTTGATTATCTCCTTTTCAATAGATGGAGACATATTGTCGGCTGGGGTTTATTTTTTTAATTATTTAAAAATTCTCTTTATTTATTTTTAGGGAGAGGGGAAGAGAGGGAGAAAAACTTCCATGTGCTAGACATACGTTGATTGGTTGCCTCTTGCATGCTCCCAACCCAGGCATGTGCCCTGACCGGGAATGGAACTGGCGACCTTTCGGTTCTCAGGCTGACACTCGGTCACTGAGACACAGGAGCCAGGGCGTGCCTGCTGGGGTTTATGCTACAGGTTAGTGGGGAGGAAAAAATGCAGAGCTGTGTAATTAGTTCCGAAGTGGAGGAGGCCTTAACAAGGTGCAGCAGAGGCACACAGGGGCGTGCTCGCCTCAGCCTCGGCCCGGCAGGCATCTGCGGACTTGCCACGGTGGAGAAGTTCTCTACATTGCCTCCTCTGTTTGCTCTGCGTGGGATGCTTTCATCCTCGGCAAACCCCTAGTGGTCTTGCAAGGCTGAGGTCCAGGTCGACCTCTGTGGTGACCCCCTCCCTGACCCCTGCAGGCAGACAGTGGTTGCACATCCCTGGAGGTGCTCTCACAGCCTGGTCACATGGCGCTGCTGTCTCCGCAGGCGTCCCTGGCCACCGCTGGACCGGGTGGTGGTGAGGTCAGCATCCTGCTGATTTCCTTGTTCCCGGGCTGAGCACAAGGTCTGGGCAGAATAATGAAGACAGATCGCAGCCAGAAGTGGGAAGGGCATTTCCAGCTACTGCTCGTCTGAGCGAACCCGCGGTCTAGTCCCTGGCCAGAACAGAGGTTCTTGTTGCTCACGGTGGTCAGCTGAGGAACCGCAACTCCCTGGCTCTCTGTACAGCTGAAAATGCCATTCCCACCGAATCTGTAACGGTGCCTGCTGGTGAGCAGGCAATTTAATGCCGGAATTGGCGTTGCCAAGCTGACGTGACAAATGGACCCATGACACAGAAAATGTCTTCATCTGGAAGCTCTTCTCTCTCTTTTTTTTTTTAAAGCCTGGAAATTTGATGAAATGAACCTGGATGAAAGGCGAAGTCAAGTCCCATGAGCAGCAGGCTTCCTTTCATGGACTAGACAAGAATAAAAGGGAGAAATTCTCTCTCAAAATCCTGTAGCCGGGTAGCAGTGCACCTAAGGTGAACCTGAAAGAGAGGAAGGATGCGGTTCGCTGATGGACAGTGGCCTTCCTTTCGTTTTCTGAGGATGCCTTGGAAAGGGGCGTGGGCATAAAGACCGACTGCGTGTGGACTGAAAGCCAGGCCTTGGGTGCACTCTTCTTAAGCTCCCAGGACCCCACCGATGAAGCATTATGAGGTCCATTTGCAGCGCTTGGAGCTCACAGAGGTAAACAGGCCCAAAGTGCCCAACTTCAAATCCAGGTTGTCTGACACCCCAAGGCCACTGTCCCTTGTTGCTTCTGATGTAAGACCTGAAGGTGGTAATGACTGTCTCTCCCAGTCTGCCTCTTCCCCTCCCCCCCCCGCCCCCCCAAAGTTAAACTGATCGCAGATACACTCAAACTTCTTCAGATGAGAGATCGTAAGACCACAGCTACTTGTTATGATATATATTTGTGAAATGTAAAAACTATATAAATTCAATTTTCAGGGATCGTAAATAATATTTTATTGGAACAGCCTTATTAGTTTATTTATGTAGGCTCTGGCCACTTCCAGGCTCCTGGCAGAATCGAGTAGTTGTGGTAAAGACCAAATGGCCCTTGAGGACGACACCGTTTATTATGTTTATGACCTGGCCCTTTAAAGAAAAGTTTGCCCATCTCTGGTCTAGGCAGAGATGGCCAAAGATGGGCAATAAGTGCCTAAAGAGGTACTTATTTGAAGGTATGTAGCAATGCACATGAAATCTGCCCAGTAGATACCTGAGCCCAAGTGTTAGGTGTAAGAGGGGAATCATTCTTCCGATATGTAGTCAAAAGTGGCTGGAAAAGAAAGTGTAAAATTTAAAGTGACATTCTGTATCCAGACAGCCTGGACACAGAAAAGAAGCAAAACCTGTTTCAATCAGTCTGACTTACATACGGGCTGCTCAGTTTACAGAAACGACACAAAACAAAGTTAATTTCTGTTGCTCCTCTCCTGCTATCCCTGCTCTTGCGAGAGAGCAACCAAATGCCTGTACATTTTCTTGGGAGAGTTTTTTTTCACTTCTCTCTTGATGTTTATTAGACTTACACGCCTGAGAAAATCCCGAATCAACATCTCTTTCATTGTTACTTGGTTTGTCAGAGCCTCCTGACTGGCTAAGCCCGCCAGCGCCGGGGGAGGGGGGCGGTGGGGGGTGGTGGGAAGGACTCGATTTCCAGATCCAGGCAGCTCAGCCTTTCTCTGCCTCCTTGAAGAAAGGGCCTCGGTGGGAAAGATGGTCTTTTGGTGAAGAGCTGGCAACCTAGGGTACAGGCAGTTCTCTGAGTGGCACTTCCCACCCACCCATCATTATCGCAATACACTGGCTGCTAATTTCCCGGAAGATTCAAACGCTCCTACTTCAAGGTCATCTCAAAGGAGAGTTTAAAGAGCATTTCTCTCCCCCTCCCTTCCCTGGTAAAATATGTATATTTACAAGAGCATGCACAAATGGTCACCAGGGAAGATAAGCTATCAGAGAGTTGGGAGATGTCTTTCCTCATATAGTTCACACATCACTGAAGCAGATAAAATTGGTTTTCTACCTAGCTCTCTGAATACACTGTTAAGGACTCTGTCCTGACAATTGATCTACACCGCTACGATAAAATTCAAAGCATCTCTTTCATAAATATCTAACTGTGGCATCAGTGGCTGCCGCTCCCCCCCGCCCCTGGCTCCCAGGGACTGTGCTTGGGCAGGCGGAGAACACCCTGCAGGTTGCAGCTTCCGCGGGCACCGCAGTCACCGGCGCTGGCGGCACCGAAACGTAATTAAAGCACTAGGCTCGGTGCAGTAAGATGTATGCCCCAGATTACAGTTATTAAAGTCGGTGGCATGGCTGCCCATGGAATGTTAGATTAAATCTCTGTTTAATTTTAATAATAATAATAATAGCGCCCAGGATCCACACTCGCCATTTCCCAAATGTTGTGTGCAGCTTTTTTTATCTTATTTTTTAATGCCTGCCGCCTATGGCCCTGAAAGCTGCCTGTGCCACTGTCAGGCTTTGTAACTCACTAAAAGCTGACAAGACTGCAGATTTCTTTGTTCTCTCTTATAGTGCTAATGCCGTTTAAAAAGTCAATGCGTTCTTCTATCTAGACTTTTACACAAGGACCTTCCTTGGAAGCCATATGTGTGCCATCCGGGGCATCTGTGGAACATAGAAGTGGTGCAGTAGATAAAATTAAGTAAGTGTAAGGTCAGCCCTTCCACACTGATCTCTAACTGGCTATTAGACAAAAGTCGATTGGACAAATATGGAGAGATTGCCTTCTAGTATGGGAAAAATGTGAAACAGTCTTTAGATGGTAACAGAAGACCCCAGGATTGACTGAGAAGCCAGGCAGATAGTAGGTGCTTAATAAATATTTATTAAATAATAGAATGAAGGATAACAAGCAGTGACCTTGGAGCCAGATGATGTGGGTATGAGACTCTGTCATTCACAGTCTTCATTAGGTAAAGCAAGGAACTCAATACCAGTGTCTGCTTCTTAAAAGAAAAGGAAGCAACTGCTCCTCAAGACTTTTGGCTGGGTTGATTTCGATAATTAGTGTGAAAGTGCTTTGCAAGCTTATGTAAATATACGTGATGTATTGTTATTTTTTAATGAAATTGCTATCCATAGGTTAATGTTTAAACAAGCGTAAGAGGGTCTAGGATATTATAAGACAAAAGATAAATTATCATTAATTAAATTTTGGGATTTTGAAAGAAAGACACCATGTACATTCAAACAAAAATGGTACATTAATGACAGAATACATTTGGTGACATAAAAAACAAAGACTGAGAATCATGAAATCTGTGACCTGGTGCTGACTTCGCTACTTGGTCTCTTTGTTGCCTCGTTTGATCAGGAGACTGGACTAAGTCATTTGAAAAGTCCTTTCCAGTTCTGTGATTCAATGGTATGGATCTGAGCACACTCCAAAGCCTCGCAAGTTTTCCATTGCTAAATTCACATGCATGTAGTTCTGTATACCTCAGAGTTTTGTTTTGCTCCTGTGTGAAATATTGTCTCCCCTTAAAGGAGCCCTGGGAGTTACAGAGAGGGAGTCAGAAGAGATGGGACATTGGGAAAGTACAAGTGAGGCCACCAGGTTTTGTGTGGCCCATTGGTGTGCAGAATCGGCTATTTTAAATGCAACTGGAATTCTCCAAGTGAGGCCAGGCCTTTGAGATATTTCCTGTGCGCTCTCCCTTCCTTTTCTTTCTTTCAGTGACTCTTGCAGAAGAGCCGTTGCATTTGAGGCCGGGGGCTGCTGGCATGCTGGGGTATCGCCGGTGACTCTCTGCGTGCTTTGTTCTGGCTGAGGCGTGGGCATGGAGATCTCTGTAGTGACGGCTGGCGGAGACTTTATTTACCTTTCAATGACAGATGATCTGTGAAGAGCCAGTGAAGGTGGAAATCCTGGCCTAAGCAAGTGGCAGTTACCCAAGCATCTTCTGGAAAAAAGTGGCCTAAGTCCCTGACCTCGTGGGGAGGGGAGCTGTGGTGAGGTCGCACACCTGTCACTCTCATCCTCTCCTCGTGCCATAGAACTGCATTTCTGGAGCCTTGAACTCACCCCGCTGAATTTGCATCTTGAAATTATTTTGTTGCTTGAGTTTCTTAAGTCATGCCCTTATTCATGAGGAAGATAAACCTTGCATATAGGGAGGGAGATTAAAGGACTGAGAGTTTATCCTCCAAATTTAGAAAAATGCTGCTTATCTAAAAAAATAATTATATTTGTAAAACCTGCCTTGAAGAGGGCTTATTTACTTCCCTCTTATTTACTATTATTATTTATATTTATTTAAAGTGATTTGGAGTCATGCGCATCCATCTATGCCCCATCTATTTTTATTAATTGAGATTCTTTCTGCATATCAATTTGAGTCCTTTGGCTCTTTCCTGGGGGGGGGGCAGGCGCAAGTGAAATAAACAGTTATGCTCTAGGGAGGGAAAACATGAAAACTCAAACACAACGTAACTATCGTATCCGACGTAGGGTTCCCTCTGAAGTCTCTTTTATCTAGAATTCACTTATGCTAACGTGAGGCCTGTGGTCTTATTTAATATCCGTCAGTAATAAAGAGCCCTTCAGCTAACTGTGGCCATCTTCCACTGTTAACTGCAGCCCTTGAAACAGCCGAGGGACGGGGAGTCGGAACCCTTCAATGTCAAGACATTTGGAAGCATTCGAGCACCGATCAAGATGCTAAGTGCTTGCTTTCATTTACATGAAATATTCATACAGCATCCCGGTTTGCTTTTCTCTCTCCTAATCATCACTTTTCGAAAGAAGCTACAATCATCTCAGTTAGGGGAGGGTGTTATGGGACGTGCTGTACCTTTCAAAGGCAGGCTTCCTGTAGATAGCTGGTTCCGTAATGAGGCAGCAAACTGCATGGACCACCAAAGGTCTCCCTCACAGAGGCTGGCCTTGTTATCGTGTACTCTTCATCTTCAAGTATACAACTGCGTGCAAATGAAAGTAATTAATTAACCATAACAAACCTGTCAAAAAGCTATTTAGGATTTTGACAGAAAAAAAAATTTTTTTTTTTTAACGTTTGCTTTAAGTGGAAAATAAAAATCATCCAGCTCAGAAAATTCGGAAGCAATTCTATTTACTCGAGCTTTTGTATTGCAAGCTTTTCTCTCTTAATTACATGATAAGTAGCATTTACATTAATTTCTAGTTCTTTTGACTTGTATTAATTGTACGATGCTTTTTTGGTCGATGCAGGTTTTTAAAAAAAGCCTGAGGTGGGAATATTGACTCTATAAAAATAATTTCAAAAAGTAGGTGTAGTATACTTTTCTATCTAAATAGTGGTCACTCTAAATCGTGATTAAGAGTGCATGGTAACGGAATGCTCCTGCCTGCGTTTTTCCTTGCTTCCCTCCTTTCTTTTAAAATAGTGATTCACTTGTGTATTGTATCTTTTTCTCATGTAAATATTAAACTAGGCTCCAGAATGCCCTTTGTGTGATTGTAGCCCTTTGGAGCGAAACACCACTGATGGACTTGTTTTTGTATGAAAGAACTATTTCCTATGCCTTTGTTTCTGATAGGTACAGAAGAGGGATAATAACCCTCTGCGTAAGAATTCTGACCCCTTATTCTAGAAATTAAAATTCATTTCCAAAGACTTCCCTGTATCTTCTTTATTTCCATTTGTCTATCTAGGTCTGATTGTGGCACAGGGAGATATAGGAATTGGTCTTTGCTTCTGGAAATCTCTTTTGCAAATGAATTTTTACATCAAAAGAGAAATGTCAAGTAAATCATTCAAGTCTAATGACAATAGGAGTAAACACGCAATGTTTTTGCTGTCTGTGTTTTTAACAGAAGGCATTTCATAATCAGTACACACCAGAGAGACACTCATTTTTAAAGTTGGAAATGTTAATGGCCCTGAAACAGTTTATTCTTCTTCTCCATTTAACTCCTCATGCTACGTAGACTGAAATAGCAACCCAAGTGGGCAGCAATGAGGTTGCTTTTTATTTAGGAAGACAGTTTTCTGCTTTCGAACACAATGCCAAAATTGTAGCTGATTGCCCAGGAATGGGAATGTAAGTGACAAATTGGTAAAGCCCTTGAAAAAATTCTCTGGTGCTAGTTCTATCTTTATGCATTTACCATGCCATTTTAAGCATATGTGTTTACTTTCTGGCCACATTTAAATTGGAGGTGTATGTTTAAGTTATACTATACTTCTCAAGCACAAATACAGTATGGATTACATTTTAAGAAATGTCTAAATTTCAGCGATCTGTGCTCTTATGGATTAAATCGTGGATAATATAAAGCAATTTGAAACAATTCAGGTCAAAGATCTTTAGTTACCTTAAAGAAACAATCATTCTTGGTCACACATAAAGTACAATTATGATTTACCAAAGTGAAAAAATGCCATATGTAAAAATTTAGGAAAGTTATGTATATTTTTTCTTTTTCCTTTAAAATTGCTTTTGTAGGGAAAAAAAACCCAAAGAATAATAGAGGTTGATATTGAAACTACAATAAAAGTTGCCACAAGAATTGTAAATAGAACACAATTTGGGGGTAATTTAAAAGATGCTGGAGCTTGAAATAGAAAGAAAACACCACAGGGTTTAAGATTCACTGTATTAAACCTTCAAACGTAAATAATGATTTTAGAACAAGCACCTTCTTACCATTAACAAGTTGCTAAGCAGGCTAACATGAACAGTTCCACCCATCTTGAATAAATTTGAAGGCATTTAGAGCAGTGAAATTGCAGCATTTTGCACAACTGAATCATAAGTGGCATAACCCATTACCCCCAGCACCCTTTCTGAAGGAGACTTTAAAAGTGGATTTGCTTCTACTTTGGGGGCTGACACTATTGTGTGTGCATAGTTACACATTTCAAGTCACTAACATAAAATAGGTCATTTCCCTTTCCTCCCATAAAATGTGGGTGAGCTTAAATTTCAAGTTTGCTGCAACCTACAGAAGTCTGAGGGGCTTGAATTCAGATGACACCCATCATACATGTAGGGTGTCTTTAACCTACTGAGAATTTACGTACGTTGTTAGCTTTGGATCTTGCGACGGTGGTTTTGACTGCAATTCCCTTAGCTGGGCTGACACTGGAGAATTGGTTCTCCTTGTTCTGTTTCCTGTAGGACCCTCAAAACAGGGAATACCGTGAGCTCTGAAACTAGGGGCGGGTTTTGTGGAGATACATTTTTGTTGATGGAAGGGTATGTGTGATAATGATTTCTGCAAAAGTGTTACGGCAAGATGGACAGGCTATGGGTGAAAAGCAACTGTCTTTGCTTTTCTTTTCAGAGACGCCATCTGATTGTCAGTTTATTTGGAAATTGTCCATTTTCTTTGAGCTGAGACCTCATTTCAAAGGCAATAGCGGCCATTAGGAAGCTGTTCCAGGCAACGCGTGTGAGGACGGACGAAAACATAGTCACTGTTATTTCAAATTAATTTCATTCCCACAGACAAGCATCTTTAGTGAACGTTAGTAATGCTAGTTCCTCAAAGGCCCTGTTTACAGTCGTATTCTGTTCCAAATGGTTCTTGCTTTTTTAAAAAATGATATCTCATTTCATCCTTTCTCCCTTTTTAGAAGAGATTTATTGAAGTATAGTTTACATACCGTGAAGTTGAGCCATTTTAAGTGCACAATTCAGTCAGTATTAGTCAATTTACAGAGATGCTCAACCATCACCACAATACAATCTAATTTTAAAATATTTCCATCACCTCAAAAAGAAACTTCATACCCATTTGGAATCAATCCCTGTTCCCACTCCCAGCCACCAGCAACCTCCGATTTGCTTTCCACTGCTGTAGGTTTTTCTTTGCTGGTCATTTCATAGAAACAGAATAATATGATATGTGTTTCTTTTTGTGTCTGTGTGTGTCTTGCTTTTTTCACTGAGCATAATGTTGTTGAGATGTGTCCATGTTGTAGCTGACCACTTTTTACTGCTGAGTCATATTCCATCGTGAGGACGGATATAGCAGGTTTTGCTTATCCGTTCATCAGTTGATGGACATTTAGATTATGTCTACTTTGGGCTTTTGTGAATAGTGGTGCTATCCAAATTCACTAAAGAATATCAGCGATGGTAAATCTTTAACAACTGAAGACAGCTTTGGGTTTGCAGAACAGAACAACATCATTTGAAACAGTTGATACAGCAGATAGAGATGGAAAGTATTGACTGTTATTAAAAGTAAAATATGACTATCGGAGTGATTTATGTGGTCAGCCAGTTCTCCTAAAGGCATTTCCAAAGAACGTGTTTTGAGTAATGGTGGTCTCTTTATCATTTAATTATTCTCCCCATAGATGAAATCTAGTGTGTCTATTAAGAAAGGAATCTGACTAGCCTTGGGTGGGTGGCTCGGTTGGCTGGAGCATCATCCTGTGCACCAGGAAGGTTGCAGGTTCAATCCCTGGTCAGAGTACATACCCAGGCTGCGGGTTGGATCCCCAGTCGGGCGCCTACGAGAGGCAACTGAGCGATGTCTCTCTCTCTCCCTTCCTCTCTCTTTAAGATCAATAAACATATCTTCAGGTGAGGACTACTATTTAGTCGTGTCCTGAGATATGTATTCCATCACAGTTTAAAAAGCAAAGTTTAGTCATGTGTACTTTTCTTTCAATAATAATTCTGATGGACAAAGCAATATTTGGTATCCACATTTTAAAATAAAAAATAAACATTAGGAAATATAATTCAAGTAATGGTAACCAGATTATAAACACATTGAAAAATACCATTGTTACCTGTTAGGTGCTTTGTTTCTGTGAAATAACTACAGATTTTGAGATACCGATCGCCCTTCCTCTGCTCCCTTTGCTGCGTGTTTATCTGCAGAAGGATGGCGCGCCCATTGTCCACGGTGTAGAATACCTGCGTCTGGGCTGGAACGTCCTTGACAGAGTCACATATAATTAGAAATCTGATGAAAATCATTTTGTCTTAGCTGTTCATTAATAATGTTCATTTGGAAATTCTAAGGACTCCGATTAATAATTGTTAATTCTGTATGATTATTTGTTAGTCACAGTTGTTTGATGTCATTTATTTAGCCATTCAAGTTAAGTTAACACCTGTGCTTAATCAAAAAGTGGTACATTTGCATTTCTGGCCTCTTGGCGAAGATGAAACAGAAATCCATCAAGCCACCTTAGAACTTTTAAACTTCCCTTCTTTTACATCTGTAGTTCTCGTTACTGAGCAGTTATTCTGTCCCCCCTATTAAATTACTTGATGCTGCAGCTTAAACGAACATGGCTTGCTCTCATCTAGCATTTCAAACAGGGCAAAGACCGCCGTGCAATTCCCAAACACAACTGTGCTAACAGAGATGAATTACTAGAGTTTATATAATTTATATTAGGAATTCATAGACCTAGCAAAAGGGATTAGTACATTTTATTTCAGGGCAGGAGATGATCCTGTCATTAATGGGTGATACTTTCATCATCTTTTAAACCTGAGGAATTTCCTGGGTGACAAGACTGTAAGGACATATCAGAGATGCACAGCTGTGAGCTTTATCTGGACATGCGCTGCTTTACTCACAGGATGTCGGCCACGTCCCATCGAAACTGGATTAGGCTGTCAGTCACTTCCTCCGATGTATATTGTATTATGATTTTTTGAAAATGTCACTGAGATCAGAGTAATTTCTTGGCTAATTGCATCTTGTCTCTTCTTAATACCGTGCATTTAATGGTTTCATTACCTGACGTGACAATCACAGCTCCCGGTCCAGTATTGAAGGGAGTTTTCATTTCTCTTCTTCTTCTTTCTTTTTTTTTTGCACACATATATACACACTCATACACATCGAAGGAACTTCTTTAATAAGAAAGAAAAATACATTTAAGGCACTTCTATGTTTCATGAAATAAAATGTATGGGTAGATTCCTTGTTTTCCCTATGGTTTAGCATATACATAATAGTTGAAATTGTTTCTGTAATCCCCAAAGCATACCCAATGCTTAATACAGCATTTTTCCTTTCTGCTATGGAAATAGATTAGAGAAGATATTAACCTTTAAGAAACTGTCACTCATAACTCACATTGACTGTGCCTTTCTCTAGAGAATCTGCTCCAAACACAAAAATATTTGTGTTTCAGTATTACCTATTTAGCCATGAGAGATTCATTTGGATGAACATTAGGTTTCATTAAATCCTACTTTGGTATATACAGCTGTAGTGCTACCTGTTACCAGTAGAAAAACGGGCGGCAAGAGATATTAAAATCCCTATAATAACGAGTTGCTCGGAAAACGCAGTTATTAAAAGTCTCCCTGAACACACTCAAGTTTAGATTAAAATAGGTACAGGAGATACAGGGTGAATAATGTAGTGTTCTAATCTCTCACTCATAAGGACAAATAATTTCATGATTTCCGGGTAGGACTGAAAACAGAACACAGACTTTTGTTTTATTTTGTAGCTCTTAAAGAACATCTGCGGTACCATAATGTGAAATCATGGGCTTTGGGGGGTTAGCGACAGGCTGATGGGGAAAGAGATGTTGTTCTAATCATCGAGATGCAGTAACTCCTGATGAGTTCTGTTGATGATGTGTGGTAAACTAAAATGATGCTGCTGGTGGTTGGGGCACTGGTATTACCCGTTCAACAGAGGTGCAGAAGCATTTTCCCGATAGAGTTGGTTTGGTTGGTGCTTCCGACACCTCTGATGTCCATCAGTGATGGGGAAGAAACCGTAGTTCTGGTACTCTCTGCTTTTCCTTTTCCACTGAAAATACTAATTGTGAGCTACAGGGTAGGAGACGTGGATAAAAAGATGGGCAGATTTTTGCCTGGTGTTCTTGGTAGGGGGCGGCAGCTGAAGGATGCACTTGTGCCTGGATCTGACAGCAGCTGTGGCTTCCAATTCAAATTCACTGTGGCAGGAAGAGAGTGTGAATGCTAAAGTATCCAAGGTGTTTGTAAATACTCTGCTTTGCTACCCATTCAAATCTGGTTTGCATAGATTGCTGCATTGCCGGTATAAATGCAGAATGACATTTATAAAAAACTAATGTGAAACCGGTGATGAGTTTTCCTTCTAAATGTTTTTTATAACTGTGCTGCACAATTCATTGGTATTCATATAAACTAGAGAAAGACTGATGATTAAAAAGCAGCTTCTGACTAGTGTGTATTTCAGGGGAGAAAATTAATTGTGATTTTATCAAAAGCTTTCTTCCTGCACATGGTTTCAAGAATTACCTATATTTTAGCCACAGGTAGATTTCTAAGTTAACCAACTGTCTGTCTGTCTTGCAAAAATGACTTGCTAAGCTAGTTGAGAATTCTTTTTTATTGAATTGGATAGGGGAATGTCAAAGAGCTTTCAGGCATTGAAAAGTCAAGTAGTGGTCATCAGGGGGCCACTCTTAAGGAGACGACTTTATTAGTAAGACTGACCTCAGTGCATTTCCAAATGGACTTCGGAGTGGTGCCTCCGTTTCTCTTATAAGTACTGGGATGTGGAAATCATTCATACCAGGACCGGTTGCCCCTCTGTGTATCCTTCCATACCCGTTTTCTCAGACCCCTCCTTCTGGAGGTCGCATCATTGTAGTTAGAGCTACCAATGACATGGGTAAGGCTTGAAGAGAATGTGGAATTCCATGACCTGTTTTGGGGTAGTGAAGAGTACATTTGGGAGAAGGGGGTAGGGACTTTAAAAAGATGAGAGGTAGGGCAACCATAGACACATTTCAGGTTTTATATGGAAAGGGCACAGTCACGTGGCTGCATCTTGGAGCTGTATTTGCATTGGACCGTGCCATTTTCTAGCACATTCAGGTGAATATGAGCTTAGGCCTCAGTTTTCATATGGTGCCTCTTTTATTTTAACTTGGGCATCTATGACCCTGTGCAGAAAGGCCCCTGGCATAGTCTGTTGATGCGGAACATCATACTTCTCTGTTGAGTAGCTTGGATTTTCCATTTTTGCCTTGTCCCGCTGGGTTCACCCTTGTGGTGTTGACTAACAAATGAGATAGCCACCCCCATTTGGCCTGAAGAGTCCAAGGTGATAGATGGCCAGGTGATCCTCAACTGTTTTTCATAGCGTCTCCTGAATAGATAAATGTGTCAGAATTAAAAGATAGTTTATGCTATGGCATCAGAAGGGAAAAATGAAATAAAGATGTGTTGTCACCCGCCGGATAATGAATAAACGCTAGAGATTGATGTGTGTGCTCCTCTGGAGAAGATCGCTGGCGACTTTGGGGTGTTACTTAGGAGACAGCAAGCAATGCCTTGATTAGGAGAATTACCTGGGCAATGCCTTGCTGTTATCCTGGGAATTATAGTTGACAACTCTAACTGTGTCATCAGTAGAAGCTTTGACCATGGACACAAGTAAGGGCGGCTTCCTTTAAGTTAGGGGATGCTTAGTGGGGACTTCAGTAGACTTACAACCCTTGTGAAAACTGTGTGGATGTGATTTTGCCCATTTGTGTGGAGAGGCTCTCAAAGAGTCTATGATTGAAAAATAGAGGAAGAACAATGAAGACAATGAAATATCAAGGTTATTAACAGGGCGTATTCCATCGATATGGAATTTTTATCATACATATTGTTTGGTGCCAAAGCCAGTGAGTGAGCGACCAATCACAAGGAGTCAAAATTACCCATAAAAAATCTCTTAGGAAAGCACGTTAGAGACTAACACGTTTTGAAAAGGCCGAGTGGTTGGTTTTCTCTCTCTGTAGCTGAGCCCTGGATTCCTGTGCCTCCTTCACAGTCTTACTAGGGAACAGTAAATAAAAACACCAACATAATTTAAATTGTTTTGTTGCCCAATTTTGGCTGAGCACGTTTATTTGAATTCAAACAGGATAAAAATGCATTTAATTTTATGGCTTCTACTGAATTTGATCATGTCAATAATATTTGAGGGTGGCTAGGCAGGTACATAATTATTCCCAATTTACATATCAGGAAACTGAGGCTCAGAGAGGTTGATTGAATTAAACATTTTAGTTTTTAGATGGAGAATCTTATTACTTTGACTCAAAGAGATGAATTATATTACTTCTTATAGCTCCATATAGTAAGTGGCAGAATAAAGACTGGAATTCACTTCTCAACATCTAATTTAAGAATATTTTCACTGAGAGGACAAAGTCAGTAATTCTAAACAGAAAAGATTGCTAGCAATGATAGAAGTAGCAAAAATACTATAATTGTAATATGATCATATTTAAGGTTTTTTAAATCCCTTACCTTAAATGTGTTTTTTTCCAGTAACCGAATCTTCCATTTTTCTCATGTTTTTCACATGCACTACAAGTTCAAGTTCCAGTGGAAACACGAACATTGTCAATTTTCATGCCTATCAAGTTAATCCTGTCACTGGGACTTCTATGACCCTCCAGGGAGATGACATATACAGAAAGGTCTTTCGCAAATCTGTGAATATAAGTCATTATTATAATAAGTAATCTCAAATTTTATGAGTGATATTATTGCTATGGTTACCACTACTATTACATATCAGTTTAGTTATGGTGTATGACAGCGGATTTCAACAGGAAGAGGGGTGGGGAGAGTAGGGCATAGAATGACCCGGAACCTTATCACAATACATGTGATGCCCTTGTTCACCCTAACTCAACTCCCATCTTCCTCCGATCTTCAAGATGCATGAGAATCTCAGAGATTTGAGTGTGTGTATTTTAATCAACAAAAATAGACTCCCATGTGATTCTGGGTTATATATCTTGATTGATAACCACTAACCGATTCTTTTGGGAGTAAATGCACTCACTCACTCACTCATCCACCAAATACTTTTGAGCATCTACCATGTACTAGGCACTGAGCTAGATGGGTAATTCATTACTAGCTTGAAGGACAGTTTCCATTTCTGTAATTTTTTATTTATATCTGCTAACAGGAGCATATAGTGAAGACACTAAAACTTCATCCTGATGCGGGCATTTACTATTAGTTAGTGACTGACAGACAAATAGACACATTTAAGCACTGCTCTCCACGCTGGAAGCAGTGGGCCCTGGCAGATCCCAGTCTTACGACGTCTCTAATCACCTGCAGCTATCACATTCGGGGGAAGAAGAGGTGTAGAAAGGGAGAGGTCGAAGAAGTGCCCAGTGAGTCAGGGGTATTGTGGCCTTTCAGGGTAGCTGTTATTTTGACACCTGGTAATAATTCAAAGCGATGACTCGTTACCACTATATATGCCTTTTTGTTGGGCTCAGAGACAGATCTTTATATTGAAACTCAGCAGATATGGAATACAAATAAGAAGCTGAAATAACAGATATTCAGTCGATGCTCTGTATAGCTAGGGATTCCACATGGCTAGGTTGTAAGGCTAAGGGGGATGAACAGTTGTCTCTCATTACTAAGTGGCACCTCAGACAATTGCTAGAGGTTTTCACATATATATATGAAATGAGGGAAAAAGCTCCAATGGCAGGATTAGCTTGGTGGGTGTAAAAGCTATATATGTAGTTTTCTATTTTACTTAAAATCTCCTCCTTTTCCTTTTCCTGTGGCCTTTCTTGCATGGCTCATTCAATTTGCTGCTTCTACTCCTGCAAAAAAGCATCCAGTTCCATGGGTGCTTCGTCTGACAGAGACCTAGCACTGAACCTCATGATTTATCCAGTCCTTGCATCTGAATCTCCCCCGATTCAGAAGAGTTTAGATGCTGGGGTCCTCTCCTTGGCCTTATTTTTCTGCACTCTGTACTTTTCATGTGCCTATTAAAAACCGTGGCCCCTCCGAATACGGCTACGCTGCTTTAGACTACTTTGGGAGACTATGCCTTCTGTCTGGATCCAGCCCGGGTACCCTCAGCGCAAATGCAATTCTGACACCCCATTTCCAACTGCTTTTCCAATTTCTTTCAATTCTGTTCATGCCTTTCTACCACATAATTCCGTAATTCTCAAATCTGGCTCTACGCTAGAAGAAGCCAAGGAGTTTCTGAAAATATAGAATCTAGGGCCAAATGCTAGACCTGCTGAATTGGCATTTCAACGTGTCCCACTCTGGGATGCTGAAAGGTGTCTTATGTCTGTACTGTCACATCTGTTAGCCACTAGCTGCATGCGGGCATTTAGATTTATAATTGAAGAAAGTTAAAAATGTAGTCCCTTGGTGGTTCCAGCCGCATTCAAGTGTTCATTAGTCACCCGCGGCTATTGTCAGCCTAGTTCCAGTTTGTGAACACCGAGAAACTCACAGAGCAGCCCGGCTAGGTGCCTCCCAGGGCAGAGAGCCGCAAGGTCAGGTGACCAGTAACTACCCTTTGATTTTACACGGAGACTGATATTCTTAATTTAAAAAAATAATAAAAAGTTATTTTGGGGTTAAAAATGATCTGGGTCCCTTCAGGGGGAACAATCACACAAGTGTCCAGCGAGTCTGGTCCAGGGGTTAAGGAAGGGAAGGTCTGAGAAGGGAAAGGGATGGAAGGTTCGAGAGAGGTGGCCGACTCTCATTCTCAGACAGACACTGAAGTAGTCTAGGAATATACTGGTGTGAACCCAGCAAGGGTGTTGCAGTATCTGTTCAAAATTTTAGAACATGGGGAATAAAAACAAATGTAAGAAGGGGTCTGTTCCATACGTGAGAGGATGCAGTGGATGATGCTCAGATAACTGATTACTATGGTGGAAAATGCTGGCAGAACAGTTACCTGACAGTGCGTACTCACTCACTCACTCCTCACTCCTCCCTCACTCACATGAAGATGCTCCAAGATGCTTCATTTAACCGTGTAAAAAGGATGCAGGAGATTTTTGTATATATCAATTAGGAGAAACATGAACTAATTAATTAGTGACTGATAGACAAATAGACACTGATGGACAAGTAGGTCAACTGGAGTGCATTGTAACCAAGTTGGATACTGTCACTGAGTGAAATAAGGATGCATTGAAAGTGTGGAGATGGCGATTTCTCTCCTGACTTGCACCTGTAGGCAGTGGCTGGACTAGGTTCTGCAAGAATGAAATGGTGGGAGTCAACCGGGGTGGTCACTGTTCCAGTGGACCTCCAAAGGGTTATAGGTTAGACTCAAAGTTAAATGTAATAATGCCAGTATGTATGAAATCCACTTTTAAGGTACAAGACTTAGGGCTAATTTTTTTCGTTGGAACACAGGCACACATTGACAAAATGGACTTCCTACATAACACAATATCTGACATACAACACGGGGCCATGGCGCGTCACCTTCCTCCCAGCCAGCTGATCACGGCCCAACCAACGTCTGGGATTATGAAGGGAAAAGGTTTTGACAAGTAGAAAACAAATGGGATTTCCGCCTGTGTAGAGGATCCTAGGAACCCTATCAGCTGCTAGAGGGACTCTCCAGAGTAAAAGAAACTCCCGATAAAAAATGGAACCATTTGCCATATAGATTACTGCCATCTTCAGCCTGGTATTTTAGTAATGTCTGCTCTTTTTCACTTGGTTCTGATGAGATCAACAAAACCACTAGTTCTGAAAATTGTAAACTGCACCAGGGGATAAAATTATCTACATCACTGTCAAGCAACACGGCAAGGAAATGGTTTGCAGACGTAAATGTTAACTTTCCTTTTCATCTGAGACATCTTCCCTCCATATCCTGTACCACATTGCATGACAATTTCTTAAAAATATAGAAAATGTGCCTATTTGAAAGTGTTTCTGGCCACCATTTTGTTTATAAAGATTAACTGAATGACTAAGCTCACCAAAGGTATTTTGTTTGCTCAAATTTAGTAAAATAATCTAAGACCTGTCACAGAACAGAACGACATAATGACATGTTTTAAATGACAAGTAAGTAGCCAAGTTAAAACAAAGATTACCATACTTTGGTAAAATTGTTGAATTGTAATGTAAACTAAAAATTTAAAACTATAAGTTGCATGCATTAATTTAATCAGCAGTTTTTAATAGGAAATCTTATTTTACCAACATTACAATTTTGTGAAACATTTAAATCTATTTTTATTCTATACAATTCTTTCATTTATTTATTTGTTTGTTTGCTTTATTGTTGTTCAGTTACAGTTGCCCCGCCTTTTCCCCCATTGCTCACCCTATCCATCCCCCCAAACTCCCTTAATCCTTCCCATTGTCCGTGCCCATGAGTGTTCTATTCACGTTCCTCGGTTTGCCTCTCCCCTTCTTTCCCGTTACCCGCCTCCCACTTTCTCCCTCATCACCGTCAGTTTGTTGTTTGTTTCCAAGTCTGCAGCTCTAGTTTTATTATACAAAATTCTTACCCTTTGTAGAGTTACAATTTAAGGTGATAGTAATTCCTGTGGCAAAATTTCAGATTACAATTTATACTAATACCTAAAATGAATCAATCATTGTCAGCAATATAGGTACAGAGATTTGCCAGTAGGTTAGGCAGAGCATAAAATTCGCAGTTATTAATCCTATAAAGTTAGCTTTATCTCCATTATGCCGAGAAGCAGGCATGGTTAGAGAATTTCTTTGTAAACAGATGGAATAAATAGTACTCAGGCTCTGTATTTGAATCTGGACAAGTTATTTATTGTCCCATGTCTCAGTTTTATAGTAGATACTATAAAATAGTGTCTACTTTGGAGTATTATTATGAGAAATAAATGAGATTATGCATACAAAGCAGTTGGCATAATGTCTGACATGTATCTGTTCAATGAATATTGAAATATTATTTTTTATTTCAGTTGATTTATATTCTTGACTCCAGTTATATAGATCTTGCTGTTCTTGAGGATATATTTTAAAATGTTTAAATTTTTTTTTTGTTTTAGATACATGTTAGTTGAAAAGTATTTGAACAGAAGAATAAAAGATGAAAAGAAAAGGTGAAAAGGTCATGGGCTTTTTTCAGGGATTTTTAGATGCATATAGAATGATTTTTACATTTACAGTTTTATATTATTTGTATTGTTCTGCGACTTGCTTTTATCAGTTCACTAGATCTACTTTGTTCTTTTAACCAGTTCACTGTATTCTATAGTAAGGGATAAATTCCATAACTTATTTCATCATTCTCCTAGTGAAAGGCTCTAGATTACTACCAATTTTTCAGGATAGGATTTTTATTTTCTAAACAGAATTTGTTTTTAGAAGATAAAATAGAAACTCTCATTTCCCCAAACCCTTTATTTTTCCATTGAATAAAATATAGCTTCGCACTGCTGGTCTCAGGCAATGACTGTGTGAATTGCCCTTTGCTGTGGTCTGAATGTCTGTGTCCCCCAAACATTCATATGCTGAAGCCCTAACCCCCAAAGTATTAGAAGGTGGGGCCTTTGGGGGGTTGCTCACATCACGTTAGTGGGGGCTTCAACAGCAGGATTGGTTCTTGTAAAAGAGGCCCCACAGAGCTCCCTCGCCCCCTCTACCATGTGAGGATCAGCTATGAAGCAGGAAGGTGGAACACAGTCAATGTAGTCAGTATGGTGCCTTGACCTTGGACTTCCCACCCTTCGAAACTATCAGAAATAAACTGCTGTTGTCCATTAGCTACCCAGTCTGTGATATTTTGTGATAGTAGCCCAAGCAGACTAACATAGCCTAGACACATTCTAGAGATTTCTATGACCCTCTCTTGCTGTAGGATAATGGTTGGTGACAAAGACTATGTTTTCAAAGGTTCTTCCTTCCTTCTGGATTTCTTGTCATCTTAAAAAACATGCGCTAAGTACCTTTGGTTGATCAGATTCACAAACAAGGTTAAAAATTTAGGCATTGGCGGAGATCACATTTGAACTCAAGACTCAAAAGCATTCTGCTCTTTCACCAAAGTAACTGAAAAGGGTCAAATGACAAGAAACAAATCAGATCAAATCCCAGGATTTATGTAGCACAATTAGATATACTTTAAACCTTAATTACACACAATTGCAGTCTGGGAGCAGAATGTAAACCTCTGTCTTTTAATCACATCATGCTACTCCCCTGCTCAAAATTCTCCGATGGCTTCCCAGCACTCTCAGAATAAAATCCGAGCTTGTCATGATGCTGTCCGCTGGCTGTTTGGTTTGGCTGCTCACCCACTACCACGTGCCCAGCCCACTTGGCCTTAGCCATTCTAGCATTTGTGAAGGTTCCGGCAACTCGAGAAGCATGTAAGCCTTTGCATTTGCTTCCTGCGCCTGAACACTTTTCTGCGGATCGAGGCATGGCTGGCTCCCACACTTCATTCAGTTCGCTGTTCAAGTGTCACCTCCTCTTTGAGAAGCTTTATCGCCTCATGGGATCATCCTAAGACCCAGCGCTCCTCTCTGCTTGCTTACCCTGCCTCACGTTCCCTCCCAGCACTTGTCCCTGTCTCGCCTCCTGGCCTCCCCCAGCAGAACCTACGCTGCCAAACAGGGTGTATTCCTCTGTACTCCTGTCGCCCAGACCACAGCCAAAGCCAGATGCGGAGTGAATACTTAGGGGGCTTTTGCTAAAAGAAGGGATATATGATTGTCTCAGCCAATGTTGCTAGTTTATTTTTTTAATATTTATTTTTTGTACAAATTAAGTGACCCCCCCCTCCCCGTCTTACCTCTGGTCATATGTATTGCTGTGGGTATTTCTTGGAAGAACATGATTTAGCAGAGGCTGGTTTCAATATTAAAATAGAGCTAACTAAGTATGCCTGTCCCTTCATTATTTTTAACTTTTACTAAAGGATCATTAACTATTTTTATTGAATACTGAAGTCTTGAAATATTATGTGTCAGAAAAGTGCACAAGTCTTTACAACTGTGAGACCCTCACCCATGTCAAGAGAAAGAACATTACCAGCACCCAAGACACCTACCCTTGTTCCTTCTCGTCACTACCTAGCCTTCTGCCAAGGGCACTGTGACCTTGGCTTTGAATAGCATAGATTAATTTCACTTATTTTTCACGTATCTTTAATAGTCATTTAAATTCTCTGTTCACAATATTTGTCCTCTGTTTAGTGCCTGCTCTCCAAGGGCCTAGAATTCTTTTTAGAGAGAGAAAAAAAATTAAGCCCTTTAGCATTTCTTTCTTTGAACTGTTTTTCAGTAGTGAAACTGCAAAGCCTTGTAGTAATTCTCAATAGGCCCAGAAAATACAAGCAAGGAGCTGATAGTTGAATGCATTTGATCTGTGAAATGATTTTGGGCTCAAAATACATTGGGGTATAGCAACTTTTTTGCATGTGTCATTTTAAAGATAAACAATATTTAGTGGAATATTAAGCAAAATAATGAAATATATCAGTAATAATAGTAATATATTTAGAAAAACATATACAGCCTAACAGTGCACTTTAAAGAGATGAAAATTATCTGAAAAACATGATTCCTGGTTTTAGTACCTTCCAGAAAAAAGGATGAAAAAACATAGGAGAAAATGATAAGGAATTAATGTATTTAAAATATGACAGTACATTTCAAGAGCATTTTCATGGAAATCACAGTGTTGTTCAGGAGCATCTATTATAGGATTAAAGAATGTGTTGCTGATTCATTTGCAATGGCTATTGCACAGATGGTATTAACATCATTATATCCTTGGATCCTTTCCGTGGGCATCTTAGTATTTTTTTTTACCGAGATCAATTATTTTAAGCCCCACATATGTTTTTAAAACATATGACTATGTAAATTTGTATCATCCGTACCTTTGGTGGTTGGGAGCGTCTGTGTTTGAATACACAGTCGTACTGTCTGGGTACCTCTGGCGGAGCTGCAGTGAGAGGAAGCCTGTCTTGCCAACAGTAGCTTGTGTGTTTATCATGTGGGGGCGGCTGCAGGGGCAGAGGGTCTCAGTTTGGGTCATTTGCTTTTTTTAAGTTTACTTCTCAATGTAACTCATTTGCACTTTGTACTCAAGCACCTGGAGCACCCCAAGCAAATATGCTATGAGAATAGGCAAGGTGTTTCAGTAAGACAGTGAACAACCAAGCCTGGCAAGTGGTGCTTTCAAGGAGGCCGAAAGCAGGTCAGAGAGACCGTTTTCTCGCTAGAATGCGGGTCTTTGTGTGTATCACCTGGAGGGTGTGTGAAACCACTGATTGCTGGATGCCCCCTGCCCCAGGGTTTCTGATTCGGTAGATCTGAGGGGGAGCCTCGCAGTTCCTGTTTCTACTTCCAATATGTTTTCAAGTGACACTGTTGCTGCTGTTGCAGGGACCACACTCTGAGAACCGCTGATCTCAAGACAGATGATACGACTCAGAGTGCGGTGGTCTGGCTGCGGAGAACCCACTTACTACAGTCTGTTTTGGGGAGGCCTACGCGCACCTACAGGAAGTATTTTAAAAAATGCTTTCTGAACACATCAGCCAGTTAGGTCCTGATCCTTTGGTAGCTTAGTCCCTTTGAATCTCTCCAATACCTTGCTTATGTGGATTTACATTGGCGGGGGTGGGGGAAGCAGTGAAAGGAAATGATTGGGATATAGTTTGGGGAAAATAGCTTGCCAAGTGGTTTCCATCCCTTTTCCTGTTTTATAATTACTGAAAGCTCCTCACCTGTTGTTCTCTATTGCCTTAGTGGTTTATTTATCTCAGAGAACTGCTTAATAAGGGAAGACATTTGTTTTCGTCAGCCATTAGCATCTTCAGACTGGGCTGGCTGCTCCGTCACCCGCCATTCCCTGAGCACCCTCTCCGGGACAGGTGAGGGGGACCCTTGCTTTCCGGAGCCTTTTGTCCAGTGTGGGAGGGATACGTGTGAACTGGTGAAGGGTAAGCGCTGGGGGAGAAGACCCAAACCTGGGGTGCTGTATGGCAGCTGAGTGACTATAGGGGTTCTGTTAAAGAATATCCCCACCCGAGAGAGAGAGAGATTGGGAGATCTGAGTAGTCTCAAAGGATCTGCAGGGATTTTATTACTGGAAAGTGCTGCTTGTATAGACTGGTTTCTGCAGTGACTTTCCACCCACTTCAAGAACACTCTCAGCACAAAGGAAACTGTTGTAAGTTCAGTGCCCGCTTGGTTAGATTGTGGAAATATTGTTTATTGACATGAATTAAGTATAAAGTTAGGGATCATTTGATAATGAAAAAAGACAGTGGGGTTAGAATATACAGAAAATAAATATAAGTTCACCTTTGTAAATTACTAAGATGTGGGGGGGGGGGGCAGGTAGTCAAAGTAAACACCAACTGTTAATTTAAGGTCTATCACTGTTTAGGAAAAACCTTGAACTGGCCACTTGAGACTTCTTGCTTGTTCTGATCAGAGTTCTTGTAGCTCAGACCCAACAGCTGGGCCCAAGTGCCCAAGCAGCTGCTCATCAGAGCCCATCAGGTGATCTCGAGAGAAGGCACCTGAGACAGGAAAACAGCGCAGGCGTCCTGCCAGTGGATCAGCTACCTGAGAGAGGCCTGAACAGGTGGCTGTTTTCCCAAAGCAGAAGAGGGCCTGCTTCTGCCTTGGCTGGGCAGGCGGCCGGGCCCGTGCAGGGCCCAGTGAGGGTCTGAACTCTCTGTTGGTATGAATGTCCCCACTCAGACCTGCACAAGGGCCCGATGTGTTTTCCTGACTCACCGTTCTGCCCCTGGGCTGTGGGCTTCCCCTGCCCGTGAGAGAGTGGGGGCTAGGGACTGCGGCAGTGGCTCTACACGCCCGGTCCTTAGGCTAGTCTTCTCTTCTTTGAGGAACTTTCCCCGCAGTCAGGGCCTTGACGAGGGCTGAGGGCACCCACAGAACGACCCAACCCTGTGTGCCCTAAAGTACGGTGAGCGCACGAGAGAGACAGCCTGAGGCTTTCTTCTGGAAATCCGCACTTCCTAACAGAGACAATGAGGGTTTATTGAATGATTTAAACAAGGGAATTACATAATAATGCCTGTGTTTGGCAAGTTCTCTCCACTGATGGGATTGAGGCTACTCACAGAGCAAGTAGAAGCTAAGCATAGAACCCCTTTAACACTACATTTTTTCTTAATAAATAGTGGATGAAAAGGATTCCAGTGAATCCATAAAAGAAACTTCGATCTATCAAAAATCTGAACTTAACTCTCATATTAAAACTCTATATGTGAATTGACTCCAATATTTAAAACTTATCATAAGCTCCATGTGGCTGAGAAAATGGTCTTCAATTTATTTGATCACTGCCTATCAGTAAACAAAAAAGTTCAAGAATTCTCCCCCTCCAATATATGTGTATTTATTTATGAGTAAAATATCTTCCTACAAAGTCTATATATTAAGTGCTTTAAAAACAAATAAACAGGAATTTGAAAGCACAAAATATAAATAAATATAATCAGAAATCGTGTTTTCTTTCCGATTTCCAGAGGGCCGTTGCATGCACGTTTGAAGAAGCAGCCCTGGAAAACAGAGAAGCGGTTCTTTAGCATGACACATGAGCTCCCCGTGAAAGGACACACAGCCTCCTCCCTTTTCATGTCCTCTGAGGCAGGTGTCTCCCCTCCCAGTCTTTGTTCGTGCTGATTTCTTTATACGAACTGTTATCTTCCATCACATTCTTCTCTTTGTTCGGATCTCTGAAGCATCCTGGGTCGCTCTGCGCAGACAGTAGGTGTACAGAGGTCTCTTCTCCTGCCCGATATTATGAGCTCCTTGAGGGAAAGGTCTATGCCTGAGGCTTGGCTGTATTTGCGTTGAACTGAGCAGACGTATCTGATACACCCCAGGAGGTACAGAGCGAGTCAATGCAAACAGACGATGTGTTTGAAGAAATGGAAAGGACCAAATACAGAGTGGGGGTACAGATGCACCACTTTTTTCTCCTCAACGGTATCTTCCTGCTAACTACAGATATTTTATGGTTTATAAGAAGACATTTCTAGCAGTAATAGTAACAAGGTCTAATAATAATAACACTTCATGAATAGGTTTGTCCTGATAGATATATCAGACAGACTATTTCTGGATAGTAGTTTAGTTGGTAGTTAATCATACTTGGGACTTCCTTTCAAGGAATAATAATAATACCTTATATTTATATTTTGATTTATTATTTCTATATGGTTGAACTTAGAATATTGACTTTCAAATGTACTTCCTTCAGTGACCTGACAGACGGGGTAAAATTCTTTTCAAAGACAGCAGGCTTCCGAAAGCAGTGTCTAAGTAGGTGTGTTGTGAGAGAGCGGCATCTGGGTTAAATAGGTGAACATGCCTGTTGAAATACTTACCTTACAGGGATGTATCGGCATGTTATAGTTTCCAAAGTTTTTTGATAATAAAACACCTCCGTTCCAGAAGCACATCATTGACCCCGGTTCCACAAAACTTTGAGAAACCCTGATTTAAGGCACTGAAGGCCTTAGAAGGCAAAACCACCAGGTGAGTACTGGAAATATCAGGGGGAAACACTCTGTAAAGTATTATCTAACCATGGGGCTGTACATTTGAAACTAGCACAAAATGGTATTGAATGTAAATTCTAATGGAGAGAAATTATTTTAAAAATTAAAAAATAAGCCATAACTAGTTTGGTACCAACCATATGAAATCATAATCGGCTATTAATATGGTGACAATACTATAGCTCAGCCACTGGCTTTTTAGCACATCCCAGAGAGTATGGTCTTCAGAAGAGAAAAAACTTGATGTATAAATGAAGAAAATATCTCTTTGCCTGTTAGGTTTTCAAGAAATATTTGTTGATTAAGGTCAATTTCAAAGCGTACGTAGGTCAGGAAGGATGAGCCATGGTGACAAAGATTAGGGACACTGCTGCAGCTGAGTCGCAGTTGAGGGGACACTGTGAGGACCCTGGGTGGCAGCAGGTGAGACTGGGGTGCACAAAGGGCAACGGCACAGCCCTGGAGATTTAAAGACGCACGTTACACCCTAAGCCTTGGCTGTCGAAGCAAGTACTGGGTTTGCAAAGTTGTGGTCACAGGACTGCTGCCTAGAAACTTTCTCCAAGAAACTTGAGAAGCTTTTTAGGTTGCCCTCCTCACTGCTATTTCTGATTCGCTTGCAACTGTTTCATGAATAAGTAAAGAGGACTGTCTTTCTGGGTAACCCTTCTTGTTACCCCTCATGTGTGACTTACCTTCCCAAATGGGCTCTGAGTTCTTAGTGAGCACAGATCATGTCAAAGACATTAAGACATTTCCTCTATTGGCTACAAAGATTCCTGCCCGAGAAGGAGCTGCGGACATTCGTTAGTGATGAACAAAAAAACTGTGGTATAATTAAGAATTTGACTGGCCTTCATTTCTAGCTTCTAGGAAGAAGACTCCAAATCCTTGGGATTTCCTGAGAAGTAGAATATCTTTGTTGTTCACGAGCCCCTTGGATCACACATAATAGTGTTTTCTGATGCGGTGACTCCTCGCGGTCCCCCGGATACCTTTAGGATGGAGGCTGGTCATACTGGAAAGACCAGCCCTATGATTAGAGGATTGGAACCTTGAGCTGCTTTCTATCGCTGAACCACCTACTCTCTGGGGAAGGAAGGGGCTGGAGGTTTAATTTAATCACTGGTCAATGAGCAAACCGATCACGCCTGTGCAAATGCAATCTCCAGATGGGATGGAAAACCCCGGACAGCAAAGCTCAGTGGGGCTTGCTGGTTGGTGAACGTATCGATGTGTCTCATGGGTGACGTGTCCTCATTCTATAGGGAGGGGACCTGAGAGCTCTACATTCAGGATCCTCCCAGACCTCACCCTGTTTGTCACTTCCTTTACATGACCTTGATCTATATTCTTGATGACAAAATTGCATCCTAAGTATAGTACATTCCTGGGCACTATGAGTCATTATAGTGAATTATGAAATCTGAGAGAGTTATGGGAACCCCCAAGTTTATAGCCATTTGGTAAGACTGCTGACAGTCTGTGGACCCCTAAAAATGTTGCTGGTGTCTGAAGTAAAGCAGTTTATGGAAGACTGAGCCCTTAACTTACAGGGTCTGTGCCAACTCTGTGTGGTCTGTGCCAGAAATATTTTCCAGGATGCTGGCAATCTTTCTTGTCTTTAATTTTTTTTCAATTGCAGTTTACATTCAATATTATTTTGTATTAGTTCAGGTGTACAGCACAGTGGTCCGATACTCATATACTTTACAAAGTGGTCCTCCCTCATATTTCCAGCACCCAACTGGCAGCGTACATACTTATTATTATATCATTGACCGTATTTCCTGTGCTGCACCTTACATTCCTGTGACTACCCCGTGACTCTTTCGTAACAGCCGGTCCTTTCACGTTTTTCACCCGGTCCCTGCACACCTCTCCCCTCTGGCCACCATCAGTCAGTTCTGCACGTCTACGAGTCCGTTTCCATTTTCTTCGTTCTTTAGATTCCACATGCAAGTGAAATTCTATGCTACTTGTCTTTTTGTGGCTGGCTTATTTCACTTAGCCTAATACCCTGTAGAGCCCGGAATTTAATTGCAGTTCACCAGTGGGTGTCGGAAGATGAACCAACCAAAGGACATGGGTGTTATGATTCCCAGAGGCGCACTCTTGCTTTTGGTGTATTTTGTGCTGCCTAAGGGCAGGGGCACTCTTATTCTGCTGCTATGGTTCCACCCTCACATCCTACGCAGTGCGTTAGTTCATCATGGTGGTCGCTTAGTTTGTGTGCTGTGCAGAATTAGGTGCATCAGACACTGTGATCCTGTGACCAAGGACTAATCCGAACTCAAGTGAGCACATAAACTTAAGCAAAAACAGAAAGCTGTTACTGTTCGTGGATTTTATACACCTGACTTTGGAAGTGATTGGGATCTAGCTATGCCATATTTACTGTGTCTCAGTACTTACTTATTCCATATGCATTTGAGTACACTCTTCAAAAAGATACAGAAAAAATGTTAACTATGCCCTGAGTAAGGCTGAGGATCGAAATTCAGTTTCTGGATTTCTGATTTGGGAAATGATCATTCAAATGGTCGGGACTGGCAATGCGAGCTGAGTCCTGCCCTAGATCTTTCAGGTGGTGTGAGTGTACGGAACTGAGTGTTTGCGTCCGGGAGTCGGCCCCGGGGAACAGCTCCGAGGAAGCCACCCCGTCCGGCACTTGCCTCAAGTACAAGACCCAAAGAGTGTTCTCGCCATTTTGGGAACCTCCGGGGAGATTTCTCCTGGTGCCCCAGTTCTCTCTGATTTGCCTGTTTTCCAGAGGTGGATCATCCTTTTAAAAGACTCTTGTTTGGATCTTAATAATCTCTCACTGGCTTTTCCCTTTTCCTTCTTGTTGTTTGTTCTCCTCCTCTTCCTCTTACCTCCTTCGCCTCCTTCCCTGTCTCTCTTTCTCTCTAACCTCTGATCACATGGGCCTTTTCTTGCTTCCATTTTGCTTTCAGCTGCCCTGTTATTCTCCTCATGGGGCACTTAAGACGGCTCCACTTTGGTGGTCTTCGCATGCAGAGTCCTTTCGTTTCTCAGTAAGAAACACGGCCTCCAGGTTCCAGAACAGCTGCCGGGGCCCTTCCTAGAACGTTCATTTTCGTAGTAATCCTTACCAGGTACGAAGGATTATTATGCAAGCTTGAAATTGACATTTGTTTCCTCAGCAAAGAACCGGAACTGACCAAGGTCAGCATCGTACTCTGTACCTTATGACCTCCTTAAATTAACTCTGTGAAAAATCTCAACGCATATCCAAAAGAATTGCTTTCAGATATTAAGTTTATAAATGGTCTGATAAAAACACATAGTAAAAAAAATACTTACTAACCACACCTTTAAAGCCAATTATAACTTCATAAAGTTTTCACAGAAGGATAGTGTGTTTTTTAAAATCACACATTCTGTCTCCGTAGGTGTCATGAGATGGCATTTCACTGGGCAAATGGCATTTGCAAATTCTGATTGGCGTTTCCTTCTTTGTTGAAAAGTGAACCTAGCTCAGTTTGCAGCAAACATGACAATAGGCTGTGCAAATGTACGTCTAAGATGCAGCTTTGTGGGGGTTGAACATTCAGGCTTACATGAGATAGCATCAGCTCCAGGTCAAAGTGCTCTTCTTAAATGATCAGCAGAGAACAGAGAAAAGGCATTGAAGTGACCTTGCTGAGGGTCTAAAACTGCACCGAAGCCTTTTCTGCATGATTAAGTGAGCAGAATCTTAGATTAGCTAAAAGCAGTGCAGAAACATAATGAGTTCACTTATTTTGGAGCATTTAATAACAGTTATAGACAGTTATGTGATCAGGCGGAGTTATGACTTATTCATTCTTTCATTGCTATTAAAATTACTGCATTTGAGGTTTTTAAAGTCATTGAAATAAAAAAAAGTCTGATTTATGTTAGGAGAATTTAGCTTGCCCTTTGGTCTTTCAGTTTTTAAATGATATAATTAGACTTTTTAAAGACCATTCTAAAAGCATTATTAGCATTTTGTATAGCGGAAAGTAAATGCGTGTTTTGTGGATAGTTTAATTTTAAAAGGGATAATAATACTTGATCCAGACAGTGATATTCATATATTATTAAGGAAAGATTATTTTGTACGAGATTTCTCAAAAGGCGATTGTATAATTTTAGTCATAGACTATCCAGAATATGTGTGGATTTTGCTGTGTGTACACACAGATACTCTACTCCTAATGCACTCTCTAATTTCATTTTGAATGGACATTACAAAGACATAGAAATAATACAACACAGCTTTCCTCCCGTTTGGGAAAGCCAAGATGGGAAGAGGAAGTGCAAGAGGATGTATTAACTCATGACCTTTAGCCTATTTCTTCCAAAATTACAGAGCCATCTATCAGCCTGCGGGGAGAAAGCTCGCTTTAATCATAACAAAGAGATTGCAGGTGGTTTGAATTAGCAGTAAACAACAATATCATCAATAAATTATTTTGGAGGAATATGGAAATGTCACGGATGCATCAACATTTCAATAAGATTCTACGCTTAGACTTTTCTTACGCATTTCATTGTATGCATCTTCTGTCTGAATGGTTCCAAATTAGACATTGCTCCCGCTTTCAAGTGGGTTATTGCACAATGCATAAAAAGCACAGAGAAGCGTATCTCACAATGAATCTGTGAAATAAAGTGCTGATTTTAGTCGGACACTCTAGTAGGATTATTTGATATAAACATCTTTGCCCATAAAATCGAGCTGAGTACAGTCTCCTGAATAACAGCTATTTGCGGTGTGTGTTTTGTAAACAGTTTAGGTATTTCTTTTGGAGGCTCAAAATGCATTGCACGATGTTACTGAAGGATGTAAACTGGAAAACACATTACTGAAGAGTGGACACAAAGAAGCCCCTTGAATAGCCAGCAATGGATGATTACATAACAGTAGGACATTTTGAATTACCCCACCACTCTCTTGGCATTGTTTTGTTAAGTGCTGACTCTAACTAATATGTGCCTTATGGATGAACAACATATTTGTATATGAATCATAGGAACTAGTTTCAAAAGATAAAGACCCCAACATTCAGAAATCTCAGCTCCAGGAGATGTGCGAAACTTCACCCACGAAGCCAGGCTGCCAGGAAGCCTGGACGATGTGAAGCCAGGACGACTAAACCAGGGTGATGCACACCGGACCAGCACGTGCCTTATTGAAATGGACTGTGCTAGTCTGCATGGAGAGAACTTGCAACCGCCTCCCTTAATCTCTTTGCTCTGTTCCCCTCTCCCTCCTAGTAAGAAACCTCTGCTTCCAAAGAGAGGTGGAAATGAGCCTTGAGACATGAGTCCCCCGTCTTCCAGGAGATGGGCTTTGAGACATGAGTCCCCCATCTTCCAGATGACCAGCCTCTGCAAATAAGCCACTTTCCTTTACATCAGCACCTGCCCCTCGAGTACCGGCTTTCGCAGTGGCAGGCAGCCAGACTCGCGTTTCGGTCAGTTTCTCATGGCGATACATGAATGGTCCAACTTTATCTGTTAACACATAACTACACACACTTTTAGGAATATACATGTTTACGCCTCTACGTTTTATTTGGATGCATTGAAATTTAATTATTGAAGTTTCCCTTCCACCTGAGCGACTCTGGTGAGTTCTTAGCTAGTCTGGAATAGCTAAGACATCAGTGCTGTTTGTCCTAGTTAACTAATTGAGAGAGACAGGTGTCACAGTTTACAGGAAGGCAAGGTCAGGTTACCTGGGTAGCGACTGAAGGGTCAGAATTGCAAATCTCTAGTGGCTTCACACCCCTGGCAGTATTTGAGGAGGTTCTTCCGAAAACACTCTTCTGAAAAAGCTGGCGATGTTAGCTAGCATCCCACCCAGAATGTTTCCGAAGGAACAAGATGGACTGCAAGTCCATCAGTCCCACTGACCCACCAGTGCTTACAGGGCTGGGGTGGGGCCCCTGAGGCAGCCTCCCTCTCATGCAGTGCAGGTTTCTGTCCACTAGAGACTGATCTCTGCCCAGTAAACATGTTGCTTAAGGCTTCACAGTTTAGACTTGAACTATGGTCTCAGAGGTGAGAGGCCAGCATTTCATCCACTAAGCTATTTAGTCTTTTCCTTTGAAGGAAGATTGATTTTAAAAAAGCTATTAACCTTCAGTGATTTATCTCATCAGATCATTTTCATTTTCTTCTGCTTATAATAAGACTATACTATTACATAGTTTTATTCTTCAGGTAATTCAACAAGACTATCTGAAAGGGAAATACACGAGAAACATAAAGAAGGCAGAGATAATAGAGAATTATCAGCAACACTGAAATGAAAACGTTAACAGGAAAAACAAAAGAAACTGAGAAAATGTTATTGCAGATCTTAGATGTGATCACATAAGACATAATGGTTCTATGTAACCCAGTTTAACAGAAAAACCTTCTAAATGTCACATTGATTCTGGGGCCATACACCTGCTAATGACACGGGCACCACCTTCCCTCCTTTAGTGAAGAGACAAAGGGGACAGGTTTCATTTTTTGCAGTGACTAAAATATAAGCTAAGGAGCCAGTGGTAATTAATTCACATTGAATACATATTCAGAGGTGCACAAGAAAGAGCAATTTTCAAGGAAATTGCATTAAACACATTCTGTTCTGAGCCTGAAATTAGACATTTTATCTATTTTTAGTGAAAAAATGTGAAAAATGTGCTAAGCAGTAAACCTGTTCTGTTGCCTTATCCCAAACCCCTTTAAAGAGAACTAGAAATGGGTCACTTTCATACTGAATCATGTTTGATTTATTGCATTATATTGATTGAGTTTCTACTTCAGAAAAGTGTTATGATTTGTGAATAATGTGTTAGCATTAATGACTTTAATTAATTCTTCATAACTTTATGACAGACACTAATTTACATTTCTTCTGGAGTACCTGATAGCAAAAGAAGTTCTGGTATTTTAATTTTTTCCCCATGTATACGGCAGGCCAAGCAAGAATGGTGAATGGAGGAACACAGAAGTAGGTAGGCACCTGTTTCCAGGAGTATGGGTTCCCCTTGCCCCCGCCCCATCCCACCCCACCCCTGACACTCAGGTATGTACATGGAAAGCCAGACTGAAGGCTTCTAATAACATTTCAGTATCTGATGAGATGAAGCAACAATAGGCATCAGTCTCTGCCATTTTCTGGGCTTATCTAACACATGGTTGAAATTCCTTTTGTTTCTGGTAGTGTTTGGGCAGGTGAGGCTGGCTTAACAATGGCAAGTTCTGACAACTGATTCTAAAGAAATCTAAGACATGCAGCTTGTCAGGCGCTTGTTCTATATTTCCTGAGCTGGTAAGTAAGGAGACCATGTAAGAAGATTTGAAACCGGAGGGATAAAGGACTAGAAAAACATTTGTGGTAACAAAGTCTACGTTTTTTGAGCAAACAAAAGTGATGATAAAGTAACTCCTTGGTAGCTGGTTATATAAATCCCCTTCCTAAATATCTCATGGTGTACAATGACCAGGGTAGACAGTATGTTTTTTCAAATTTTTTTCAATACAGTTCTAATTTCCTCATCCAGTTTCAGTTAAATACAAAAACATGTCATAATTGCTTTTCAGTAGCTGCTTTTCTGGGATTGATATTTGCAAATGAATTTTGATGGGGGTTTGGAAAGCAAGGCTAGTGTTTAAAGTTAAGGAAATAACAAGGAGATAAAAGTAGTGATTCATGCAACTCAAGTGTTCAGCTTTGAGAAAAGGGTAAGTTTTGACTTTGAGAAAGGGGCAAAACCAAAGAGGGCTGAGTGTTGCTCCTTATTCCCAGCTTTTCTTTGGTTCAAGAGAATTCTGGGTTGCTGTCTATTGCCTCCCTGTTTCCTATCTTGATTCCTTAATGATCAGAATTCTTTCAATTCTGCCCCTCTCCTACTCCAAGCCTACTAAAATACCTGTTCTTGTTGGATTTCCCAAGTATGACTCCTTCCATGATGGTATCAAAGCTACAGTATTCTTGTACCTCTTGGTTATTTTCTTTACCTCATCTTCAGGGAAAAGGAGTAAAGGTGATGAGCCAAAATGATCAATTGTCCTACATCTGTGATCTTTAGAAAACTGAAAAAATGTTTGGCAAAATAAGCTTTTTTTTTTTGGATCTGGCTACTTATGATAAAGTATCCTATCAAAAAATCTATAAGTTGCACTTTAGCACAGAATTTATATTTTTACAGTGTTCAAATTATTTCTTCAGATAGAAAAACACAGTGAAACATTGTGAAAATGTTTTAGTAATAGCAAATAAAACAATGATTAGCTGGGCTTTACTGATACATTTTAATATAATCTCCCATCCCAGATATGAAATTATAGATTATAATCAAAGTATTAAAATGTATTAGAAGATAGTGAAAAGTGCAGAAAACCTAAGAGATACACATGCAATTTCTCTTTTGCTGTATTAGCCAATGCTCATTTCTTACTCCTGTCTGCTTACATCCATCAAAATATATTTATATATATGGACTAGATTCAAAAATAAGATGTAAACCTCAGTTGATTAGTGATCTTATTTATTTTAAACTCTAAGCAGAATTAGCAACAAAGATAGAAAATTAAGATCTGAGAGTCCCAATGTCTCAAATCAAACAAACTTCAAAACCTTCCCTAGCTTCCACCTGGCTAAGATCTTGGGTAAGATGTCACAGAGCTTTGAGGGGCTAAGGTTCTAATGGTTTAGGGTTTTTGTCTTACTCTCTCTGCTCTTTGCACCTGCCATACATCAGAGGAAACTTCGGCTCCTTATGGAGTTCCTAATTCCTGGCCCCCGACCTGATTCCTGCACCCTGCCTCTTTCTCTGTGTGCGCACACATCTGGTCTCCACCTCCCCAGCTGCGGATAGCACGACTTGTTTTCTGCCTTGGATTTTTCCTTGGTTGTGTTTATGGCTGTGAAGTTCTTCGTAGGTATAATGCGGGTGTTCCTTCTGTCATTCTTTCAACCCGCTTCAGGCCTCTTGGTTACATATTGTCCCTCCTGACTTTACCCAGTTCAAATATGTCCTAGTGGATCTTGTCCCTGCTGCTTTGTGGGACACATCCTTGTATGATTTGCCCCGGTCCCGAAAGGACAGTCTCTCCACCACTGTGTAGCCCCAGTGGTTTAGAAGGGACTGACTCCATCAAATGAGAAGTGCAAAAATATTTATGAACCAAATTGTAATAATTTGTTAGTGAAGCTATTAGGGTTAGATGTTAAGGGGCTTACTTTGCCAAAGACTGTGGTAGGATTATTTTTGGAAACTCTGAGTACAATGCGCTGCCGAATTAAGCGCCCTTTCCCTTCTTCCACATTGATGCTGGACACATCCTGAAGGGGCCTCTATTCAGCTGCCACATAAAGTCATTTAACTGTTCTTGGCAGAGTCTTGATCCTACTGGTTAGACCTACCACTTACGCTAACCAGCACGGAACTTCATTTAAGTAACAAATGGAAGAGAGAACCTGTTTCTAGTCTTTTTCATTTCTCTATTGAAAACCAGCGTGTGATTTGAAGAAGGCAAAATGATTAATTTGTGACCACATGGAATGGAAAGTAATAGAGTGCCATGTAATTGTTTTTCTTCCTCTTAAAGGGAAACAAGAAATGTATCACGCCTACCATAAACTGGAAAGGTTAAAACAATAAACCACGAAATCCTTCATTTGCTTTGTCACATGGCTTTAATGTTGTGTGTTAGTTTGTCTGGGCTGCAATAACAAAACACCGCAGACTAAGTGGCTTATAAACAGTAGAAATTTATTGCTCATAGTACTGGAGGTTGGGAGATCAGGGTACCAGCAGAGTTGGGTGAGGTCTTACTTCCGATCACAGATTTCACTGTGGCCTCACGTGGTGGGAGGGGCCAGGGAGCTCTCTGGGGTCTCCAGGGGAACTAATCTCATTCAGGAGGTTTCTACCCTCAGGACCTAATCACCCCGAAGGCCCCAAATGCTAATACCATTATCTTTGGGGGTTGGAATTTTGACATAACATAAGACTTTGTGAGGGATACAACCATTCAGACCATAGCATGAAGAAAATTAGTATTGACTCATTTTTAATCAAATGATATTTCTACTACTACACCTCTTGCTATTTCTTGATAGTAATTGGTATCTTCTCCATGTTGACTATAATTTTTTACCTCAGTTTCCAGTCCGAATTCTGAAGGGCAATATTTCTGATGTCTGATTCAATTAGTGAGTTAGACAGTAGTTCGAAAAGTATATATTGAACACCTACCAGGTTCCAAGCAGTACTGAGTCTAGGTGATATCCATTATTCAAGTCACGGAGACATCCAACCGATGTGTGGTGTCTCTAGACCCAACTGAACACAATTTCAAGGCCATTTCTTTCTGCTTCTGACAAGCCTGAATTTCTTCTAGCTTCTTGCAAGAAATTCAGGCCTAATATTTTCTTCCAACTTTTTTACATACTTCATATCTTATTTGGAGTTGTAACAGTTTGGAAGCGAGGTACGGTTTTTCTTGTTTTACTGAGCATTTAAAAGATGTTTCTCAGGTGGTCCACTTAACTCTAGATGAATAATTGACAGCACAAATCAAACATATACAATGCGATCAAGAGCAAAAAGCACTCCAGGTGGACAGGTTACATCCTTGTAAGTTTTCCTAGTAACAATTGCATTGGACAGGAGCGCTCTCCTCCCCAGCGAGATGACCCGCACTGACCCAGGTGACAGATCGGGCCCCGCTTGGTCTGTGATTGTTGAGTTTAGCCTAATCTTTAAATTATCCTCCTATGTCATAGTCCTCAATTTCCAGCTTCCAAAAAAGGATGATTCTCAGCTCTCACACTCATAGCGCAAACTGGCCATGCTTGAAATGAAAGGTTATTGATGGAAATTAAGAATTGCTTATGGCAGCACAAAGACCCATGCCCAAAGGCAGGTGCAAATAAATGATGATTTAAGGGCCTGGTGAGTCTGACTGTTTACCAGGAACTGCTCTGCAAATATTGCCTATGCGGGTTTATTTTTCACCTGGCCTTTACCTGTTCCTCCTTTATGGGCACGGAAAGTGAACATTAGGCTAAGGAAAGTGATGGAAAAAGAAAACAGAACTATAAACCATATTAATTAAAGGCTTGTCTTCAACCGTAAGTGGCAGATGTATTTGTGCAGGGTGATTTGTCCCGGTCACAAAGGCATCAGTGGGATATTCTGCCAGTGCTCTCCGCGGTCTCCGAGGTAGAGGGAGTCTGTGAGTGCTAAGCACACAAATGGTATGCGCAGTGCTCAGTGTTGTTTCCAGTCAAATGTTTGAACGTGGTGCACACAAATAATCTGATCAGAGTAGTATTTTCCCCTTGGCAAAATAAAGTAGAAGGACTGAACCATGTGAGAGTAATGGGTAGGTCACCATATTCAGAGTATTAAGCATCACTGCTTTCGATAAAGTTCTAGCCTCTGTAAAAGTGTAGAAACAAATGCCTTGGAATATTATATATGCCTTCTACCTAATTGTACCCAGATAGAAATGTGTAATTCGGATGTTTTTTACTTCTGTTTTTTTCCATTTTCCATTCTTCGAGTCCCTCCAGAGTGTTTCTGCTTCCTACAGTGTTTTCCCATTTCTGCTTGCGTGGCTCAGCCTCTGCCCGCTGACCGGTCCTCTTGTCCTCCTGTAAGCATCTCCCAGAGAACGTGATTGCGCCTCGCCATCTGCACACCAACACGCCACCTCCCCATTCCTCAGCTTTGGTGACCCCAACTACTTTTTTTAAAGACTTTATTTTTCTAGTGAGAGGAGAAGGGAAGGAGAAAGAGGGAGAGAAACATCAGCGTGTGAGAGAAACACTGATCGGTTGCATCTTGCATGCCCACAGGTGGGGACTTGGCCCGTAACCCAGGCATGTGCCCTGCCTGGAGATCGAACTGATGGTCTTTTGGCTCATAGTTTGGTGCTCAACGCACTGAACCACACTAGCCAGGGTGACTCCAACCATATGTCATCTTGGTTTCACTCAACCCCTGTTCCACCCTCTGCTTCACCTTTGACCTTTTGTCTTCTTTCTGCCCCACTTCCAAGGTGCAGCTTTCTGCTCAGGCTGTGGCTTGGTGCTGCTATTTCCCCCCTTGTCTTCCCGCTCCTCAGCCACTGCCTAAACCCGCTGTTTTCGGGGTCTACCCAGCCACTTCACAGAAACTCTTTTTTCAAAAATCACTAATGACCTAAATGTCAAATTCAATGACACCGATACACCTTCGGACAGTTTTGACCTTCTGACTCCACAGTATGTTTTCCCTGTTCTTTTCCTGCTCCTGAAATGCTGACAGCAGTTTGCTGGTGAATGTCTAACAACTCTCTCTCTAGAGGAAGGAAAAAAAGCTCTGATGTGTAGTGTTTTCTGGTTTCCGTGGTGTAAACACTCTCACCACAGGCCATTTCCAGTTACTAATGTGACATCACGAAATGCAGATTTGAGAAGATATGCGAACAATTCTTTTTCAACGGGCACAGCTGATTTCAACGCACCACCAAGTCTTGGTCCTCTGTTGTTAGCCTGGCCCTCAACGTAGGGATTCTCTGAAGGAACTGTTTACAAACTAGAGTGAGTGTATTCCGTGGTTTCTACAAGATAATTTACAAGAGTGTGAAAAAAGCATATTAGAAATTCTATTTATAGTCTTTAGCTTGTCTTTTCTAAATTTTTACTTATGTGTGTTTCATTATGAACAGATTGTATTAGTATAGTTTACATATGATGTATGTACATCTTATATGTGTATATGTAAATAGCACTTATTGGAATGTTGCTATGCATTAGGCCTATGTTAGGTTATTTAATCCTAACTACAATCCTATAAAATTTGTATTGAATTCAAGAGAATTAAGAAATTAGTTCAAGAAAAAGTATAATTTAGAAGTACATACATATATGGATGGTGTATCCTTCTTTTTTAAAACTGATGTGTTAAGCGATCAAAAAAATTTGGAGGTTGTGATCTGAAGCTTGACTTGCTTTTCACTCCATTTACTTCTACCAGATAACCCCAAATGCACCAATGATTTTAACAGCCATTCATAAACATTTGATGTCCATTGTTTTTCCTCCAGCCCTATGCAGTTTCAGACCCAAATTTCTAGAGCCCTCTAGTAAGTAGTCCAATATGTTAAAGACTACTTACTGCAAGTCTTCCTTTATGAGAAGACTTTAGGGCTTATGTGTTGTGTTTTTTGATAGCATAGTTGAGTCTAATGATAAAGAAAGTTAAATTTCCAGAACAATGTCAAAAATGTAATCTTTTAAAAAAATTATTCATTCATTCATTCATTCATTCATTTTTAGAGAGAGGGGAAGAAAGGGAGAGAAATACTGATTGGTTGCCTCTTGCGCAACCCCAGCTAGGGACCTGGCCCACAACCCAGGCATGTGCCCCAACTGAGAATAAAACCAGTGACCTCCTGGTTTGTAGGTCAGTGCTCAATCCACTGAGCCACACCAGCCAGGGCCAAAGATAGGATTTTAAAAGATATCACTTGTTGCGATGTGTATTTCTAAAAAACTATTTTGCAGGGCTCCAGAAAGTTAAACCAAATACATTTCTGGACTTCAGTTTCCAAAAGAGTTGGACTTGACGGTGGTTTCTTTGAAACTTTTTGGTCCTTGATTCCTGGTAGTGCCCCGCCCTGTTAGTGTTTTCAGTGTAAAATGATGCTTCTGTCTAAGTTGCCACTCAATAGCCATTCACTGGTTTGTAGACTTAGGTGCTTAGCAAATGGAATTCTGATTTTCTTAACATTAAATATATTATTCAAACAACAGTAAAAACATTTAAAGGCAAAATAAACTGGGTATATGTTTCTGTTCCAGGCTTTTAAGTGAGTATTAATTTCCAGGTGATAGTTTTCAACTGAAAGATTATTTACTACATCTCAGCAAATATCCAGGTTGACAGGTCCCCAAGACAATTTATAGTAAGCTGTTGCGGGTAGAGTGCAACATACCCTTTGCACTTAGTATAGGTATAAGGGGAATCGAGGTCTGTAAAACATTTGGTGATTGCTAAGGTTTGGCACTTACCTGCAAACATTATTGTATGATTTGTATAGTCTTTTTAAAAATGTAATCTTTATTATATTTTTGTACATTACCTGCAAACATTATTGTATGTTTGCTATAGTCTTTTTTTTTTTTTTTAAGGACTCATGGGCATGGACAACAATGTAGTAATTGCTAGGGGGTGGTGGATATAGTCTTAAGAAGACAAAAAATTATTAGAATGTAAAGGGGCAGGAGAAACATAGTATTGTGGGCTTCTTTTAAAATCTCTTTTAAGAGTTCTCACTAGTTCCTATGTACTACAGTTTTCCTTGTGATAGGCACTTTTTTCTCCCTCTTCTTTACTCTTAATTTCCTGCTTTGGAAATAAGTTAAGGGTTCTTACTTAGAACAAGACATTTATGACTCCAGCAATGATGATTTTGGAAATGGAGAGGAAGTAAGACTTCTCTTCATTTCTTGACATGCACTGATTTACAAGTTTTTGAAAAAACACATTTTGCAATTCTTCAATTTTATTTTATGTAATATAAGAAATGGTAAAAATGTCTATTTTACATCCAGATAATGTTTAATTCTGCAGGTTTTCTCACTTAGAAATAAATTAATTTTTTTCTTCATTCATATAGCTGAACTTTATGAGGCAGCTATATGAATTAATCTCTCATCCTTACAGGTGAAACTTACTATATTTCCAAGGTTATTTTTTTAGTCAACAACTTAGGCAACTCCAGTTGACTGTGAAATTGAGAGAATCCTTTCAGCCTTTGGTAAGTGTGCTGGCACACGCACAAAAGATAGAGAAAATGTTTGCTTTAAAAATGATTCTTGTGATAAGATGCCTAAGTGTCTCGGGCCGTTCAGAACATATGTCTGCAGTTATCCACACTTCCGGTCCACCTCCTTCAGAAGTTACAACCTGTTCTGCATTCCTGGGACGTCCAGTTATAAAAGGGGGCGAGTGGGAGCTGGTAGAAAGAGTTAGGAAAGGATTCCAACCATGCCTAAGGAAGACCTTAAATTCCATTGACTTTGTTTGCTGCTAGAGCTGTGTGAAAGTTAACGTTTTTAGTCCACAGAAATTTTTGCAAATTATTTTTAAAGTCCTGCTTATGTGAGATCATATCGCTAAGTGTCATCAGAAATTTTGATTTGTATTAGCTGGAGTTCCCAAAGCTAAATTAATCAAAACGCCTAAATAATGCCAGGGACATTTTGTATTCAGGAGATACATTTCTTAGATGCTGAAGATAAATTTGATAGCCATGTTTTTGTTGCTTTTAAAGTATAAGAATAGCACTTTCTTCTTTTTAAAAATATGTCAAACAGTATAGAAGTTAATAAAATAAAAACCTGAGTTTCATACATCAACCATTAGAGTTATCCAGTACTAATAGTTTTTCTTAAATAAAAATGAGATTAATCTACACCTACTGTTTTTTAATTATTATTTTACTGTTGTTCAATTACTGTTGTCTGCATTTACCCCTTACCACTCCCCCCACCCCAGCCAAATCCACCTCCCTCCCTTGCTTCCAGCCCCACCTTGGTTTTGTCCATGTGTCCTTTGTAGTTGCTCCTGAAACCCTTCCCCCCATTATCCCTTCCCCTCTGGTCACTGTCAGACTGTTCTTAATTTCAATGCCTCTGGTTATATTTTGTTTGCTTTTTTCTTTTCTTGATTATGTTCCAGTTAAAGGTGAGATCATATGGTATTTGTCCCTCAACACCTGGCTTATTTCACTTAGCATAATGCTCTCCAGTTCCATCCATGCTGTCACAAGGGGTAGGAGCTCCTTCTTTCTTTCTGCTGCATAGAATTCCATTGTGTAAATGTACCACAGTTTTTTGATCCATTCATTTACTGATGGGCACTTAGGTTGTTTTCAGCAATTGGCTATTGTAAATTGTGCTGCTATGAACATTGGGGTGCATAGGTCCTTGTGAATTGGTGTTTCAGGGTTCTAGGATATAATCCCAGCAGTGGCATTGCTGGGTCAATAGCAGTTCCATTTTTAGTTTTCTGAGGAAATTCCACACTGTTTACCACAGTGGCTGCACCATTCTGCACTCCCACCAACAATGTACTAGGGTCCCCTTTTCTCCACAACCTCTCCAACACTTGTTTGCTGATTTGTAAATGATGGCTGTTCTGACTGGTGTGAAGTGGTATCTCATTGTGGTTTTAATTTGCATCTCTCTGATGGCTAGTGATGCTGAGCATCTTTTCATATGTCTCTGGGCCCTCTGTACATCCTCCTTGGAGAATTGTCTGTTGAAGTCTTTTGCCCATTTTTTAATCACTTACTGTTCTATAATTTGCTTTAATTTACTTAAGAAAATACCATAGACATATTTCCAGGCCTATGCATATAGATCATATCTAATATATGAGTATACAAAGTCTGTCCAGAAGGTATCCAGCCACCTAATATGAAAAACAGAAGCATTTATTGAAGATGATACAAGATACAAGAAACATTGTACATAGGACAGTGACGCCTCAGTCGCTTTCAAAGTAGGCACCTTGGGACCTTACATAGTCCTCCCAATTGCCATCAGCTGCCCTGTTGTATCTTCCTAAGTCTTGTAGATGGTCTGAAGCCTCTTTCCGTTCAAAGGTGGTTTTAGTTTTGGGAAAAGCCAGAAGTCACAGGGCATCAAATCTGGGCTATAGTGGGGCTGAGTCACCTGGGTGATTTGATATTTCACCAAAAAACCCTGTATAAGACATGAGACAGGAGCAGGCATGTTGTCATGATGAAGCTGCCAATCACCAGTTGCCCATAGCTGTGGCCTTCTGAATCATCCAAATAGTTTCCATGGAGTAATGTTCAAGCTTAATGCAACATTTGATGCAAATTCATTGCTCTAATTGCTCAGTCATTTTGAATGCAATGGCCACACAGTACACATACTCATCAACAGTGTCTACCACCCCTGCTCACTAGTACAGTGAAACTGTCATTGTTCGTGCATGTACATTCCAGTCCACTCTTCTTGGCTGCCAGGTTGCATCAATGTTGTGCAAACCAGCCTCGTTATGTTAACCATGGCTGGACTTTTTCTAGGGAGACCTTGTGTATTTATGCACTTCTCTGTAGAAGGATATTTAAATTATTTCTCATTTCAGATCATTACCAATGATAATAAATATTTTTGTTCTTATGTATCTTAATGCTTTCATGCTGCTATTTCTGAAGGTTATTTGGCTCATTTAACATTTTTAAAGATGCTGTTAAAGGATTTTATAAAACCTTCCAATGATAAGATCTTGCTCTTCTGTACAAAATCCTGGATGGGAGACAAATAAAGCTGAGCTAGACTTGGTCTTCGAGCAACGACTGTTCATGTTTTTGCTCATTGGGTTTCAATGACTGACAATCAACAGCCAACTTTGAGGATGAAGGCAGTACATATCTGTGGGGATGAAAACCACCGGATCACTTGTGCAAGTTTAATTTGGCCTTATAAATGTTTTTAACCATCATTCAAAAGGAAACTGTAAAGATTCTTCCTTGAGTATAACCTTTCTCTTAAGGAAAATAAGGCACAACTCTCAGCTTGGGTGTGCCATTGCCTGCGGTGATTATCTGTGGTTTATATCCGTGTGGTTACACGGTTTTATAGTCTGTGGAATATTTTTGAGTTAATACATTTGCACTGGCACATGAATACACATATCACAAGTAGTGGACACACTGCCCCAAGACAGCCAGGCACAAAGAAGTTACGGAGACATTAGTGTGAGTTCTGGGGTGAAACAATATCATGGAAAACAAAACCTCTTCCATTGTACTCTCACTGTTTTCTGGGCTGATCGGGCTGCCCAGATCTCTTCCGGAGCAGAGAAATTACTTTTTAGCTCTTCTTTCCTATGTTGTAGGCTAAAGTAACTATTTAGTCCATTTCTTCATCTGCTGGTTTAATATAAAAAGAGCTGAGGAATCTAGGGGACAAGAGAATTTGTTTAATATCAACAGCAGTTATGATTTTTTTATTGGGGTCCTGAGAATTAGAAAGCTTTAAATTCTAATGGATCAGCATTCTTGAGTAGAGCTAGGTGCTGGTGACCTTTCATGCCCTTTGTTGGGGAAACTTTTCCATCTTGGTGATGACTTTGCCCTTCTAAACTCCAAAGGATTTTAGACAGACACTTTTGAGGCCTAGAGAAACTCAAAGAAATGCTTGGATAAGTCAATATCTGTTTTTAATGTCATTTATTTTTAAAGTTTAGACCTTTTGAGAGAGTTTATTTTCAACACATGCAAAACCGAGCTCCTGTGGAGACTGGTTCCGAGCAAATTGTCTCAGTGCTCCCTTTCACCCCACCTGGTTGTGAGCCCAGATTAAGCCCTGGTCTGGTCCCACTGGGGCAATCAAGGGCCCAATTTCATTTCAGACACAGAACACACATTAAATGGTCTAGAAGGACTCTGTTCATGTGATAGTTTTGTCTGGCCCTACTTTCTGCTTTCAGTGGGAATTGGAGCACTTTGTTAATTAGGTACCACTTTACTCCCTCTACACCCCCAAGCTGAAGGGGCAAACTCTGTTGTCAGGACTCTTGCAGTAGTTTTCAAATGACTCTCCACCTGCGTCCAGTCTCCATGGTTACTGTATGTTCATTACATACAACTAGCTGATCATGTTACTTTCATGGTCTCCTCTGCCCATGGGACAAAGTTTCAACTCTGGTTGTGGCAGACAAGGGCTGCCATGATCTCAACTGTCTCCTAGGTTTTCCTTTCAAAACTACCCCTTTTACTCCTAAGCTAGTTTTAGGAAAGTTGCACCTTTCTCAAAACTCTCTAGGTTGGTAACCTCTTGTACATTACCTTTCCTAAACACTTCTCATCTAAACCAACTTTCTTCAACCTAACACTCCAAAGGAGAATTGATCACTCAGTCTTTTGTGCCCACTTATATCTATGAGTATTTTAATTATTGGAATAGCTCACTAAGTATATTTGTTTAGATGTGTGTTTTACATTTCTGGGCTGTAACCTACATTAAAAGAAATGACGGTCTTCATTTTTATGTTGCTCTGTCTACCATAAAATAGTCAATGATTAATTGGCCAAATATTGATGAATGAGTATCTCCATTGCAGAACCAAATAGAAATCAGACCTACTTATCAGTGTCATAAATAGGATTCTGTATATGTGTGCTTGCCTTTTTCCTTTGTCTTATTCCAAAGAAAGATTTAAGAGTCATAAAATTATATATTCTGGCAGGATGAAATATTAATGATATTGGACATTAGGGTAAAATAAATTAAGAGGGATTGTAGAATCACGTTTAGAACTTTGAGACCACTTTATTTTGGCCACAAGCCAATGTACCCAGGGTGACGCTGTTCGGGAGAGTACGAGGCAGATAAGACATTTTTCAGAGAATAATCTGGGGTTTCCTAAAGGTGGTATGGATTTGAAGCAGAATATGGATATAGAAACTAGAGTATCTTGAAGGGAAATGTCTATCAGTGAAAAAAACCAGTATACTACACCCACGAAGTTATATATTCATAATGTTAAATTTATCTAAGTTTCATAGTCCGTATATCTTAGAATAATGACATCTCACTGTTATTGCCTAAGGCTGGAGAATATACATGCATTATCGTTGAATATTTAACTACAGTTCTTACTATGGAGGGAATTCTCAGGAATCTTTATCTTAGAATTTTGAAACACTGTCCTTGCCATCAAGTACAGTATAAGAGACAAACTAAACATATATTAATTCAAGGAAATAATTTTTCCTTTGAGTAGGGGAAAACACCAGCCAATAAAAGTTTTATTTGATTCCTTTGAAACACGGTTTTGCTAGTTATTTGTGCTATTTCATTGTTGTGTTTGCAAGACATTTAGGATCTTGGAATTTGGGAAGATCAGAGAAACTGAGATAGAAAGAAACTATGTGGGATTCGAAGGGGTGTCTAAAAATACAAACCAATAGATTATTTTCAAACAGAGATTATTGTATTTTTAACTAAAAATTGGTTATAAAGACAACTCCAAATGATAGAATTTATCCCATCATCAAGTCTAAATAATTGTATTTTCATCACTGAAAAAGATCATCTGGATTTAATGTATAGTGCTTAGAAAGAAAGCCTGAACTATTTAAATTCTAGTAACCTTAATCACATTCTATACAATTAGCTAAGTTGCAATAAGTTCAGGAACTTTGAGAGTGGTTAAAATTTATCATGATCAGTGATTATCTGATTTGCATATATCCTTATTAAAATACGATTTATGTGATTGACTCCCATGTAGAAGAAAGACACATACAAGGTCTGTCCAGACAGGATCCATCCAGCCATGTAATATGAAAAATAGAGACATTTATTAAAGAAAATACAAGATACAAGAAACATTGTACATAGCACAATGACCCCTCAGTCCTGTTCAAAGTAAGCACCTTGGGATCTCATACGGTTCTCCCAGAGTCTTTCCCACTGTTCAAAACACTCTGCAAAGTCCTTTGTTAGAATTGCCATCAGCTGCGCCATCGTATTTTTCTGAATCTCATTGATGGTCTGAAATCTCTTCCCTTTCAAAGGTGATTTTAGTTTTGGGAAAAGCCAGAAGTCGCGGGGCACCATATCTGGGCTGTAGGGGGACTGAGTCACCTGGGTGATTTGATGTTTCACCAAAACAAACAAACAAACAAACACACTCTGGGCAAGATGTGATGTATGAGCAATGCATTGTTATGATGAAGCTGCCAATCACTCTTTGCATCGTCCCAAAAAGTCTTTTGAATTATCCGAATATTTTCCTCAGAGGAATGTTCAAGCTTAATGCAAAATTTGATGCAGATTTGTTGCTCTACTCACTTAGTCATTCGGAATGCAACAGCCACACAGTACACATGCTCACTCAATGGTGTCTACCACCCCCACTGACCAGTACAATGAAGTCATCATTGTTCACGCATGTGCATTCCAGTCCATTCTCCTTGGCTGCCAGGTTACATCATATCACACAAACTGTTCTTATATTAAAAAGGCTGGATTTTTTCTGGACAGACCTCACATACTGTGGGTATGATAGGTGCTTTCAGAAGAGATAACCAACCACATTTATTCAGTTCTGGCAGTTTGTAATTGAAGGGAAGCACAAAATTAAGTGACACTTCTAAATAGTTCTTATTAAATTTAAGGTAAATATCTACTACTTTAAGAATCCATGTTCCTTTGGTGTATCACTAGACTTGTTTAGCTTTATTTTTATTTCTTTATTTTTTTATCGAGAGTTAAAGTAAATGTTTGAATACATATTACCATTTCAGCTTAAAAGTGGAAAATCGTTGATGAAATGTGCCCATCAGGTGATCATCAGAGTTTCCATCTTTCCAGAAAAATGTATTTTCTCTTTCCACATTTTGAGTTATAGAGCTTGTATAGGCACTCAGTGGGGAAGAAAAATGGGAAACATATGGCCAATTTATTTCCAATTTATTTCAACACTGTGAGGAAAAGAAGGTTTTAATTAGGAGTGTTTAAGGGAACTCCACCGACAAAATTCTTCAGTAGGTTAGGAAAGCTGAGATTTCCTCCAGCGAACTCTAACAGGCTGTCAGTTGCCAGGTGTGGATAGTCACCTACCTCCTTTCTCGCAATATTTTTCTGTACTTGTCATCTCTATTTGTAGTAGATGAAAAGGAGAGATGAGTTTCGTGGAGGCAGGGGCCTGGAGATGGGAAAGATGAAATTGTGCCTCCACTGAATTCTCCGGGTTGACTTTGAGCCCAACGAAGAGTGTTAGAGGCGGCAGCTGAAGTTCCCATTTAGCAGTTTAGGAGGGCCCTCCTCAGGGGCAGTGTTGGGAGCCTGGGCGACCAGGTTTGGAATGCAGCTGTGGAGAAGATGCTTTCTCGTACCTATGCATGGTACCCATGGACTCCTGGAGGACAAGATGCTTGGGGCAAATCCAGAAACAGCTCACTGCCCATGGTCCTTGGCTTTCTCATATTAGGTGGCAGCAGTGGTGAAGCCTCCCTGAAGGTCTCTGAAGGTCGCCCAGGTGAACCTCCAAGAGATGGTGCTGGTACCTCGGGCTGACAAGGGCTCACCTAAGGAAGCTGCGTTGTGATTACATCTAGAAAGCCCTCTGAGATGCTTGGGTAGTTTTAGTGGGGAGTGGGAGATCAAGGCCTTTTTGTTACATGGGTAGATGCTTTTGACCCAATTGTATCTTTGAGCTGCAGAAGTTCAAAGAGCATTTTTCCTTTCCATTTAAAAATGATTAAACATCTAATATACATAACAGTGTCTGTGTGTTATGTACAGAGTTCACTCTCCTTATTTGAAGATTTCAAAGATTGGAAATTCACCTACGCACTAAAATGTGTCTGTAAGCTCGAGCTCATACTCATGGTGCTTTCGGTCATTTGCGTCCATGTGCAGAGCAGTGAGAAGGCTGAGTCACCTGACAAGCATGTCCCCAGCGGAGATCCAGCAAGTCCAGGCTCCGCCTTCTTGTTGCTGCTCCCATGATGTTAACAAGTGTCCTCTCTGCAGCCTATTTAGTACCATGTGTCTCCGATTTTTGTGACTTTTGTGGGTGATTTCACTGTTAAAAATGGCTCTAAGTGTGGTGCTGATGTGTTTTCCAGGGTTCCTAATTGCAGGGAAGCTGTAATGTGCCTTGCAGACAAAATGTGTGCGTTAGATAAGATCCGTTCGCGCATGAATTATAGTGCTGTTGGCCATGAGTTCAATGCTAATGAATCCGCAGTATACATCGGATGCGATGTCTTTAAACATAAACATATGAAACGAGGTTATTCACTGATGGGCTGGTGAAAACGTGACTGTAGGAGCTGAACTCTGTATATGCCCTTGGAACAATGGTTCAGTGTTTGCGAATGTGGCATTTGCAGTGACTTTATGGGACATAACTATAATGAATGATTGGAACTGATTGTGCATATATATATATATATATATATATATATATCCCTACATGTAAGAGTAATGCCAGTGTACTCACATCCATCCTAAAAAATAAAACATCAACAACACCCTTGAAATGCTTTACATGCTGCTTCTAGATAACATTTTCCCGAGAGCTGCCTCTCTCCCAGGATGATCACCATCTTGAATTTTGTGAGTAGCCCTTATTATATTTCTTCATTTCTACGGTGAATGTAAATACCCTTTAAAAAAGATTGTACAGACATGGTTTTGAACTCCGTCTAAAAATCTTCAAGCAAGGTGTATCCTGAGCAACTTCCTTTTCCCCCAGCTTTACTGAGATGCAACTGACATTGAGTAAATTTGAAGTGAATACGTGATGATTTCACGCACATCTGTGTCGTGAAATGATTACTACGATAAGGTTAGTTAACGCCTCCGTCACTTCACATCATTACCATTTTTTTTCTGTGTGGTGAGAACATTTAAAATTTACTTTCTGAGCGATTTGCAGACATGCAATGCGGGGCCATTGACTCTAATCACCATGCTGTGCACTGGACCCCAGGACTGACTCACGTTATGACTGACAATTTGTGCCCTTTGCCCAGCATAGTCCCACTTCCCCAGGCCCCTGCCTGCCCCAGTCCCTGGCGACTGTCAGGTTACTCTTTATTTCTATGAGTTTGGCTTCTTATATTCCATACATACGTGAAATCATACAGTATCTGTCTTTCTTTTTCTGACTTATTTCACTTAGCATAATTCCTTTAAGACACATCTATGTTGTCACAAATGGCAAGATTTTCTTCTTTTAGATGGTCGACTGATATCCCATAGTGTGTTTTAGTCAGCTGTGTAAAAGAAGGAAACATATATATTTATTTATTTATACCATAACTTCTTTATCCATTCATCCATTGGTGGACACTTAGGTTGTTTCCCTGTGTTGGCTACGATAAATAATGTGCAGATTTCTCCTTTTTTCCCCACTTGAAACGATGTCTGTAAGAGTTCACAGTGTATCATGGAACCATAGTTCACTAATTTCATTGTACAAAGAAGAACCGACATTTAAACATTTTCCTGTTGTGATAGTTTTACGTGTCAATTTGACTGAGCCACATGGAGTCCAGCTACTTGGTCAAACATTATGCTGGAAGTGTGTGTGAGAGTCTTCCTTGATGGTGTTAGCGTTTGAATTGGCCGAGTAAAGCGCATGGCCCTCTCTAATGTGGGGGTGGGGGCTCATCCAACCAACTCAACATCTGAGCAGAACAAAGAGTGTACGAGGACTGGTGTTTCAGGGCTCTTAGGATATCATCCCAGCAGCGGATGCTGGGTGAAATAAGACAGGCAATGAAAGACAAACACCGTATGGTCTTGCCATTAACAGGAACCTAATCAACAAAATGAACAAGCAAGCAAAGTATAGCCAAAGACATCGAAATTGAGAACAGGCTGACAGTGATCAGAAGGGAGAGGGGAGGAGATAATGGGGGGAAAGGGTGAAGGGTTTACAAGAACAATTATAAAGGACACACGGACAATAACAAGGGGGGTTGGAAACAGGGGAGGGAGGAGGGGAAATTTGGGGTGGTGGGGAGGGGTGGGGGAAAGCAGAAAACTGTACTTGAACAACAATGAAAAATAAAAATAAATAAATAAAATAAAAATTAAAAATAAAAAAAAAGTGTAAAAGGGAATGCTTTCTGCCTGTCTGCCGAGCTGGGGCATGTCTTTTTGTGCCTTTGGACTTGAGCTGAAAAATTGGCTTTGCTTGGTTTTCTAGCCTGTCATCCTTCATATTGGGACTGATATTACCAGCTGTCTAGATTCTTGGATCTTCAGACTCGGATTGGAACTGTTCCATCAGCTTTCCTGGGTCTCTGGCTTGCCTGGTGTAGATCCTAGGATTTTCTCAGTCTCCATAACCACATGAGCCCATTTCTTATAATGCCTGTCTGTCTGTTTGTCTGCTTATCTATCTATCTACACACTATGGATTCTGTTTCTCTGGAAATTCCTAATACACCTATTGGTGGACATGAACATTTGAATAGTTTTCAGTATTTTTTGATGTTTCAAACAGCGCTTATAAATATTTTTACACAGGTTTCTGAGTACATGCTCACGAGTTTTTCTAAGGTATATATAGTACATTGAAGTGGGTATACACATCTTAAACTTTACAAGATAATGAAAGTTATTTTCTATAGTAGTTGAGTGAATTTCTGACCCTGTTAGTATGCATAAGAACTTTTTCTGGAAGAAATTTGGTATTGTCTAAGTACTAAATTTTGTCAATATGGTAGCTATGAAATTAGTTTCACTTTTCCTTTACTTGGATTCTAAAAAGTTGAGCAACTTTTTATATCCTTTTCATATCATTTGATTTCTTCATATATGAAATGTCTGTCCTTTTTCTTTGTCCCAATTTTGTTTAGACACTTGCATTTTTCTTATGTATTTATGAAGATTTTTACACTTTAAATACCAATGGTGTGTTTGTTATCTAATTTGTAAACATGCCCTCCAATTTGGGGCTTGCCTTTCTGCTTTGCTATAGAGTCTGTTAACAAACAGAAGTTCTCAGTTTACATGTGGTTGAATTTATCTATGTTTTTCTTTGTTTGTACTTTCTATTTCTTTTTTAAGTGATCCTTCCAGACATCAGAGCTATAAATTCCTATGTTATATCCTAAGAGTTTCTCTTTTTTTTCACATATGTCTATTTTCCACCTGACTTTGATTATTGTATACAGCTTAACACGATAATTCAATTTCATTTTTCTACATGGAGTGTTAATTGTCTCAGAATATTTGATCTCAGGGCTCTCCCTTTCTTCACAGATCTGCACTGCCATCCTTATCATACATTAAGTTTCCACATTCAAGTGGATCTGTTTCTGGGCACTTCATTTTTGTTTTATTGGTCCGTTTGTCTTTCTCAGAGCCAAATCTATGCTATATTAGTTTTTATAGCTATATCAGTCAGGTTGGACTAGGTATTGCTAGGTAACAAACAACTCCGAAAATTTAGTAATTTAGGACAAAAAAGTATACCTTTCTCTTATGAAAAGTCTGTTGCAGGTTTAGAAAATGGCCCAGAGCCTCCGTCCTGCAGGGAATGGCTCAGAATCATATCTTCCCATCAACTCATGATTCCGTGATCAGTAGAGCAGAAGGTAGCTTTGGAGCATCTAAGATGGCAATTAAATACTCATGCCTAAAAATGTCACATGTCATCTCAAGTAATCTTTTATTAGTCAAAGCAAAATTTGCAGCCAACTATAACTGTAAGGAAGCGTAGTGAATTTGAGTAACTGATATTATATTGTTAAAACACTATTTTTAACTTGAAGAGTTGTTTTACTTTGAATAAGTCCAAGCTGGTCATGATGTAGTATGTTGTTTGTATTACATTTTATTTTGTTACTATTGCCTCCCTGCCATCATTGAATTGGCTGTAACTTTCTTTTTATACTTTTCATGTTATCTTTACCGGGTTTTGATATCAGAGAGGTACTGGTACACGGGTGTAGTAAAACAGTTTGGGAAATGTGCCCTACTTTTCTTTTATAAAAGAATTGGTGTAATATTAAAATGATCTGTTCCTTGAATATTTTGCAGGGCTTTCTCATAAAATAATCTAGGCCTAAAGTTTTGTTTTGAGATGGATGTTTTCGTTTCTTTAATTGTTTATGTAGTTCTGTTTTTTTCTTTTTTTAGAGTTTCTTTGAAGCATGTTTTTGTACATATTTGTTTATGTTATTTAATTTTTCATATTTACCGGTAGAAACTGATTTTTAATATTCTGATTTTTACCTACTGTCTGCTGGATTTCTTATCACATCTTCTGCTCCATTCATATTTTTGATTATCTGTGCTCCTGTTCATAATCTCTCGTGCTAAACATTTGTTAATGTTATGGTTTTCAAAGAGCCAGTGCTTGGGTTTTTTTAAATCTTCTTTATCCTATTTCTATTTTTATTTTTAATTTAATTAATTTTTGCTCTTATCTTAAAATATTTTGAAGTTATTTGATGCATACACGTTTAGAACTCCAGTCTTTTTGGTACAAGGGCCCTTACTTTGGGACGTAGTGACGCTATGACAAGCAAGGCCTTCTGCTTGAAAGTCTGTTTCCACGCTATGACGATACAACTGCGCGATGCCTTTCGGTTTGTATTTTCTTGGGGCGTGTTTTTCAAGCATCTACCTTTCCATATTTCTACATCTGTATGCTTCAGTCATAACTCTTACAAGTTTTCTGGTGGCACTCTGATGATCTTATTCTTTTAATGGAAGAACATAGTTTGCTTATATTTATATAGATTAATGATCTGGATGAATTTTTACCATCTTATTTTGTATTTTTTTTTTCTGTTTTTTCTGTGGTTTCCCTTCTTATATTCTTTTGGATTGAATTTTTTTTTTTTTTTTTTTTTTTTTTTTTTTTTTTTTTTTTTTTTTTTTTTTTTTTTTTTTTTTTTTTTTTTTTTTTTTTTTTTTTTTTTTTTTTTTTTTTTTTTTTTTTTTTTTTTTTTTTTTTTTTTTTTTTTTTTTTTTTTTTTTTTTTTTTTTTTTTTTTTTTTTTTTTTTTTTTTTTTTTTTTTTTTTGCCTTTCTACAAGTTTGGATGTTATGACTCTACAGTCTCTTAGGAGTAATTCTAGAAATTAAAACATGCATACTTAATACCATCTAAAGTTAACTTACACCTGTGCTCTGATCTCAAACAGCACAAGCGGCTTAGAAAACTTTAATCATCCTTCTGACTGACATACTATTTTGTTTTGTATTTCAGCTTTTTCTTTATTAAAAAAAACTGTTAGACATTATTAGTATTTTATTCAGTTCTTTTTTGTTAATATCTAGTGAGACATTTACAGCCTTCTGTGCTGTCATTGCTTCTAACATTCCAAACCATTCTGAGGTCCTCGTGCTTCTTACTGAAGGATACCTTTTATTTTTTAAATTTTTAAAAAATTATTGCATTTATTGGGGTAACGCTGCTTAGTAAAATTGTATAGGTTTCAAGGGGTAGGGAGTTGGGGGTCTGGGTGAAAAAGGTGAAGGGATTAAGCACAAAACCCCTACAAAAACTCATAGACGCAGGTAACAGTACGAAGGAAACCTTTAGAAATGTCTTTATTGAGAACATATTGGTGCTAAACACTCTTAGTTTCATTTTGCTCTCATTTTTCAATGAAAGTTTCACGGGTGTAGAACTCTGGGTTGTTGGGTTTTTCTCTAAATTCTTCAAAGGTATTTCCCATTTTATTTCGCTCCTGCTTTCCTTTTTAATTTAAGAGGTCAGGTATCCATCTTATCCATCTTATCATTCATTCATTTGTGATCTTCGTTTTCTCTCTGATTGCTTTTAGGATTTTATCTTTAGCTTTTGTCCTGCAGTTTCAAAACTATGAGGCTAGGTATACATTTCCTTCAATACGTCCTTGCTGTTGTTCACAGTTCCACTTCACCCTGGTGGTTTTGTTATGCATCAGCCCCGGGGAATCCTTCGGACAGTCTCATTAAACACTGTACTTTCCCCATTAAAAAATCTCTCATCACAAATTAAATGTACATTAGACATTCTGACTTTATCCGTAGAAGTTTTCTCTTTCTCTTTTTGTTTTCCTTTTTTTACCTCTATACTATATAATCATTTGTTTCTGTATTTTTATATTTTAGTTCTCTAAATCTCTCTTTAGTTATATAGATTAGCTTATTTACTGAGTTTTTAAAACTTTCCTTAGTTTAGTTTTCTTTTTTGTAAGTTCCATTTAGTTCTTTTCCAAATATGATTATTTCTGATCATTTTTGGTTCATTATTCATACTTTAAATTATCTTTTATTTATCTTAAAACATATTAATGACTGCAATAAATTTAATACTTAAACATTTTTGATATAATTCTTGTTTATTTTTTCTTAAGACTCTTGATCATAGCTAATGCATTCTCTGTAGTTTGCTTTTTGTGAATATTAGCTTATATTAGTTATCTCCATTAATTGATCTGTAAGTTGAAGATACATGTCTTAAAGGGAATTATGCTTGCTTTTTTTTCTGGAAGCAGACACTGAGATAGAATTTGGGGTGCTGGCTCTTTGTCGTCTTTGTATTGCCTGTTTCGGGTACAGTTTTGGAGGGTGGTTCATATTCTATGCTGGAAGATGGTTTGTTGCCTTGCTCGGAAAAAAAAAAAAAGCCCTGAGCTCCGCAGAGTTTTTGAGGACAGGGTGAGGTAGAGAAAAGGATTAGGTGGACAGGGCCTTGAGACAGTTTATGCAAAAAGGGAGGGGTTTGTTTTTATTATTTGCCTTAGTGTTCAGCACCAGTTTTCATTTGAATAAAAGGGCAGAGCAGCTAAAAAAATTTTTAAAATCTTGACGTAGGGCATGTTAATGAACATTTTTGTGTTTTATTTTCCCTAGGCAAAAGGTAATGGTACTATTTATACCCTCATCTCCGTAAAACTCGCTGCCCTCTCCCCTGCTTTCTTCCAGATGCCATGGATGTTGTGCAGGAACAATTAGATCAAACCTATAAAATGCCTTGATCTTTGAGAGGAAGATCCTCTGAAAATAAAAGTTGTCATTGTGCTTGTCTCCTATAGACACAGTCAAGCACAGATGTTCCCACCCTAACTCAGGGCCCGTTGGTTTGTGCTATTTAAACTGGAGAAAACAGCGGGAGTTATCAGACAACTTCTAAGGAACAGCAGATCTGTGGGTCTTAGTGGGAGACAGAACAGCAGGGTAATATGCTCAGAAAACCAAATATATATTTTTTATTGTCCTTATTCTCTGCCCCACTTCGTTTTCCTTGGTCATCCTCTCCCTTCACAGCTGTACTTCCAAGCCCCTGTCCACACGGTCCCGAGACCTCAAAATTCTCTCTAAACTTATTAGAAGAGGTATTTTCATTCAAAGGAGTATCTTTATTAAAAGAGGTACAGCGATGGATCATTGTCATCGCTGCAGTCTTTCTCCCTCATTTAGAAGTTGGCGTGACAGGCGTGAGGTACAGAACAATATCATCTGCTACAATGATTTGTAGACTGGGACTGGAGCTCAAAGGCTCCAGGCTTTCTGGCTCACGCCGTGCGGGGGAAACCGCTGGAGTTCATGTTTTACTGGGGGGATGGGGACAAAGGATGTTAAGAGGACTACACAGGGACCACGTGAGTCATAACAAGCCTCATGAAATTGTTTCAACTGTCTTCCCAGACCTTAGCTCTTGTGACAAATGTGTCAAAACGATAGACAGGGAATCCTGGGAGCTGGGGGAGCGTGGGTCAAAGTGGATAGGCCTGTGCCTCCAAGTCAGGTTCTGAAGAAGGCAGGAGAGAGACCAGAGAGCCTTTGTAGAAAGTAGGATTACTGACATTTACTCTTAAACTGGCTACGTATTACTAAGCACTTTAAGAAAAAAGGTCATTTCTGGTCTGGAAAGCCACTTTGTCGTTCCAACAGCTTTAAATTTGTGTTGATGCCACTACAATTCACTGACCTGAGATTGAAATATACAAAACAACCGAGTACTTATCTCAACGTTTGCAAGTAGCGCGATCCCAGATGTGAAGAGGTGTTCTTGTGTTGCCTGGGCTAGCTGTCACCAGGCTGGGTCTATCATTCAGATTGTCTGTGAGCAAGTACGTTTGGGGAAGTTGTGACTTCTCTTCCAGGGAACAAGACATGCGTTGAAGTCCACATGGCTTCTTTCTGGGACGTACATCTGAGGCCGAGCTCAAAGCGATGATCTCATAAACAGCTCTGAGTAAGTTGCCAATGTCCCCACTGCCCTCTGTACAGAGATTTCAAGTTCACGAGCCTGTGAATTTTTCCATAATTCTATTCATGCGCACAGAGAAAAGTAAATATTGAGTTCTTCAGATTACACCTTATTTTCTGCTCATTTCCCTTCAGATCACCAGGGTCAGGCAGTAAAAGAATACTGGTAGTCTTTGCTGAGAAGAGCAAAAGTAACCACGTGTCTAGGAACTGCACTTGGAGTTTCACTGGGATGGATGCGTCGTATGTTTAAAACGCTGTCCAGTGAAGTGGCAGTTAAAGCAGAAATGTGTTTTTAGTGCAAGCAGCTGGACTTTGCCTAGGTTCAGAGGGGTACAGGTCAGTGTTTTGTTTCTGAATTTAAAGGCTGCCTCATCACCAGGAAATGAAGAAGTGGGGACTCAAAAAACTGGGTTCTTGTTGTCTATTCTTGTACACGGCCTAATAGAAACTTTTACTTACTTTTTTCATGCTTCAAAATTTGCATCTGCAAAATGGGGATAAGTGACCTTTATTAACCTGTTTAAAACATTGTAAAGCAGGTGGTTAGTGTCTTTAAAGTCTGAGGCGAGTAGCTGTTCAATCAAGAGGGTTTTCTTTATCATTGTAATACCAGTCACAGAGTGGGTTCGCATCAAGTAATTGTTTTCTTTTGTGTCTAATGATACATTCTTAGAGCTCTCAGGGAGCCACTTCCAACACAGAGTCAACCAGAGTCCCGTTGATTACTCTTTGAAACTGAATGCAAACCGACTGCTAATATCCAGTGGGGAAACAGGTACTCTCAGATGCTGTTGATGAGAGTGTAAATTACAACAGTCATTTTTGGCAAATTCTATCAAAATTTAAAGTGCTCACACCCCTTTAACCAAGCAGTTTCACTGGTGGGTTACATGTGTACAAAGTGGCATGTGCAGCAATGGCCATTTGAGCTTTTTTTTTTTTTTTAAGTAAAATATTAGAAACTATCAAATGTTTGTCGGTGAACAGTGGGAAAACCTAACTGATGGTTCACCCACACTGTGGCATCCTACAGAGCAGTTAAAAAGAGTGAAGTTCTCTTTGTAAAGATCAAATTCTCTTTGTACTGATGAAGAGCTATTTAGTTGTACATTTGAGTGAGAAAACAAAGGAATGACATGTTCCCCTTTATGTCACAAAAGTATATTTTTACATGTGCATATGTGAAGGTAGAGAAAGTTTGGAAAGCTTGGGCATGTCCGCGCCGGACTGACGACCTCTGGGAAAGGGAATGGGGAGCACAGGCAAGGGGCTGGTGACTTTACTTTTATTCTCTATGTTTCCATAGGCTCTAAGGAACATTCTTAATTATTTTTATATAAATAGATTTCAGAGACATTTCTATTTGGCCAAGAAAAAATTTAATGAGCCTGTTCTGCTTCAGGTTTTTCCCCTAAAATTTGTCAGAGTAGTTCTATAGTCCATTTCTATTCTAGGTACTATCAGAATTGATGAATAGAAGATCCAAAATTGTCAGGGCAAAGTTACAGCTTGGGTACGTTGTCTTTCTTCAATGACTTTAGTTTTCTTAATTCCCTTTTTATTTTCCTCTTTTTTTTCCCCATTGGACATCAAGGGGCTAAGGAATTTTAAAAAGCATGGAGTGGTATCTCAGAAAGTACATTCCATAAGCACTTGTGTCAGATTTGAATGAGAATCCTACTATTCAAAGCACAAGCTAGAGAACCCCATTCCCCCTTCCTCGTTCCTAGAAGGAGCCTGTTTTCCTGTTACTCGGTTTGCCTGGCACTGGTCTTCCCCTCAGCTCCAGCAATGGGCTCTGATCGGCCTCAGCTGATCTACCGCACCCTGATCAGCCGAAGAAGCACCAAACCTGAAGCACCTTTCCCTGGCCCAAGAGGGCATGTGACTTAATCGCAAGAGACCAACAGTTGTTGCTGAGGGTCGGGGAAGGGAAGCTTCCTTGCTCCTCGGAGGTAAAGGAGGACTCTCTGGGAGAGGCCATCGTGAGACAAGTCAGTCCCCCTGACGACGAAGCCGACACAGGGAAGAGGGCCAAGGTGAGTGGATTTCAGAGACTGGAATTCCGACCTCTCGTGCCTAAAGCTCACGCTAGTTTTTGTTAAAGGGGACTGTAAACTCATTTTATGGGTCCAATTAGTTCTGGTTGGTCTTCTGTTATTTGTAACCTTGTGAGAAGAGGTGTAAAGTGCTGGTTCAGAATGGGACTCGGGTGTTAGTGCTGGAGTTCGAATCCTGCTGTCAGCTACTGGCTGAACAAGCCTGGGCAAGTAAATAGAATTAATAATGGTACCTATCTCAAGTGTGTTTATTGTGACTTAATGAGTTAATACACGTAACGTGCTTGACACTGTGGCTGGCATGTAATAGCACTCGATAAATTAACCTGAATACTATAGCAATGTAGTATTGCCCGGAGTCATTTGTCCATGGGAATCATTTTTTTTTTTTTTTGAGTGACCAACCGACTGATCAGCAGAACCTGGTTCTGGGAATATTGACTTTGAGAGAGCGTTAATTAAACTAGGACTCATGCCCTGGCTGGTGTGTGGCTCGGTGGATTGAGCACCAGCCTGGGAACCAAAAGGTTGCTGGTTCAGTCTTGGTCAGGGCACATGCCTGAGTTGTGGGCCGGTCCCCAGTTGGGGGCATGAGAGAGGCAACTGATGGATGTTTTTCCCCCTCTCTTTCTCCCTCCCTTCCTCTGTCTCTAAAAATAAATAAATAAAATATTTTTTAAAAAATCTTAAAAAAAAAAAAGCAAAGAGGGCGACTTTACAGTAAAATAGGACTCGGTATGTCAGATGTTCAAGGGCCTCTCCGTTCGGCTCCTTGATAACCACCGTTCTCTTTATGCCACTGAAAGGTACACACCTGAGGTTCTCTTCATCCTATGCCCTTCTATCCAATACTCGATCTGGCCCTGACAATGCAGTTTTCATTTGCAGCCCAGACTATCAAAACTCAGTGCTGACTATTTTTAATAACAAATAGCTACCATTCACTGAGCAGCTATGATGTGCTAAGTCCTTTGCTAAACCCTTCACATTCATTATCTTGTTCACCTTAAAAGTTATACGGTGTAGATATGATGATTCTCTTCCTGAGGCAGAAATTGCAGAGGTCATCAGCTGGATAGTGGCAGAGCTTGAGTTTGGAGTCGGGTCTGTCACAATTTATGATAGCAACCAATAGAGGAAGCTGATATAAAGAAAACTCCATTAGAAATTGTCTTGGAGCGCACGTCTAGGTGTTTATAATGTAAGACTGGTGACCCAACAAAGTCCTTAAAAGCCAGCTGTGCACGGACAGGGCAGCGTACACCCTACCAAAAGTGCTTCTTTCTGTTTTTCATCTCAGCGTGGATTTCAAAACCGCCCGTATCAAAGCACCACCCCCCCCCCGAGAAACGGAAAACGCCACAACGTGGCTTCCTTATCAAGGAGTATCTGTTTCTTACAGTGATCAGGTTGCCTTTCAGCCTTTTTCTGCATAGTTGATAATTCAGAAGCACTCTCCTATACAGTAATTAAAGATGAGTTTTCCAGCCCCGTTGAAAAAACTCCTCAATTTAGCTATGACAGGTTATATTTTATAATGAGGTGAAAGGATATCACTGCCGGAGGAAAAAAAAAAAAATCCACGGACTCTGCTACTCACAGAAGGCTGTCAAATATTATATGCTTCAGCGTAGAGGCTCATTGTGAAAGGAATGCTTCCGTGGGGTTTCAGGTTTCCCTTGGTCCATCTGTATTCTCAGAACAAACAACCGTGGAGAAATGGTAAAGCTCTGGATGAAGTCAGACTCGCAGTGACTGGCCGGGCCATTTTCCCCTTATAGCAGAAGCGATGCTCACCACTAGCTCCCCTACAGAAGAGTCCTAATCACAGTCCAGACCTTCATAACAAAGGCATAGTTAGAGGGTGGAAAAATGCCCTCTGGTTTTGCAACCTTTCTCTGGGCTTGGGATGTTTATTAAAAACAATTTTTTTTTGGATTGTTTTGGTGGACTGTCCACACTCGGTTTCCTCGTTTGAGTGCATTTTGCAAAATGATTGTGATTGTCACCTTTGCCCCGACCAACAATGACCTAACTTTACTTCCTGTTTAACTTGAGACCGGAAGGTTTGTGGAGTTCACATCACATTTATTGGCTCCCCCTGCATGTTTTTTATATGCTCGCATCCGTACGTACGTACCTACCCATTCATTCAGGGCTGAAGCTGTTGGGCCAAGGCCAGGTTTCCGCTTTGGTGTGCCACCTCAAACGAGATTCCTCAGTCCCCAGGGGCTTGCAGCCATTTGCCTTTTGGAAACGCCTGACAGGTTGGAAGCTGCTTCATTTCCTGAACTTCTTTCACGCACAGCCAGCTGTGTGAAGGTGGAACTCGTTGTCTTCCATGTTGCTCCTGTACGTGTTTCAGAAACTTCCTGAATGGGGCCTCTATTAGTTCCATACTTTTTTCTTCACCAAGTTGAGATTTTTTTTTAGTGGACATATATGTGTGTGTATGTGTGTATATATGTGTGTGCATATATATGTAATGTATATATAATTTTTTACGATATAAAGATCTCATGGAAAATTCACAGTTGTAAATGGCAGATAAAGAGTCAGAAAGTGAAGTAGTGAGACCTGGAATCCCCAGTTTTGTACTCATTTCTGTGACACCAGAGATGCCAATGTATAAACAAAACCCAAAGGGGAAATTAAATTTGTCAGCTGAAATTTTTTATTTAAGAAATAGTCACAGTTATAGGAAATATTACAGATTATATGACACCAGATAGCCTTTATTTATCTGCCTTTTCATTGCCACAGAGTGCATGTTAACCTTGAGAGCACCTGAAAAAATTCAGGACATCTGAGTCCTTGATTTCCTGTTTACTTTCAATAATAATTCAGGTTTTGTGTCAAAATCCTGATAAATATTGCCAAAAAGACAAATTGCTTCTAGACTTTGTTTCTTCAGAGGATGATATCACGTTAAAAATTGGCAGAAAATGTGTTTGTTAAATATTGACTTCAGTAGCTTGAAGGGAAAATATTGGGACCCAAAAAATGTTGAACAAGTGACATTATATCTTAGCGTATCTAGAGAGAATCTAGTCATAAAATAGAATCTCTAGCGATGTATGTCCCCGCGGGACAGTACTGTTTCAGTATATTTTGTTTGTTTGTTGCACCGTTCTCTGAATCACTCTAGTGTTTATTGTATTTTGGTGTATATTTAATCTTTATTGCTTTTTCTCTACATTGTAAGTTTAGGTTTCCTAGAGTGCTGTCTCTCCCAATTTGGGACAGCACCATCTAGTGGCAGAAGGGTAGCTTTTTTTTCTCCGCAGACTTAAATGAGGTGGTGGATGAAAGGTATGCTGGGAATCAAAGCCATTTTGCAAAGCTCCGTGGTTGCCTCACAGGGACTAAAACTAAAATTCCACCGTGTAATATTTTTACCTTTTCTCCGTGCATCTTTTATCATTTTTTAAAAAAGAAAGGGCTTATAAGAAGAGGTAAAAAACAAAGCCAGTTTATAAATTTAGCTTCTTTATGGAGACTTATGGTAGCATCTTGTAGTCAATGAAAGCTGATGGTTTTCTTGTGTGTGGGTTCAGTCTCTCGTTTGACGTCTCATCAACTTGATAAGATTACGATTTCCAGGGTTTCACACCTCAATTGGCTCCTCAGTCTGTTCTCTTTCACCATGCAGGTTTTGCTAAAGCATTCCCTGAGAGAATCTAAGATAGTTAAATTAAAAGAGGAGGTAAAGACTGCGTTTATTTCCAGTTTTCCAATGTTAAACAACTGAAGGAAAATATTCTTCATACTATACTGTATTCAGTTTTATCTCCTTTATTCCTGTTTTCATTGGAACTTACTTCTGGGGAATTAAAATTGTTCTTCTTCTTCTTCTTTTTTTTTGCCCTAAATTTACAGGTTCTAGATATTTGTGCCCAGGGAATAACATGTTTTTCTCTGACTTTTCCACACTTGCCATTGCGACAAGGTTTCCACCTTATGAATCAGTTGGAACTGAAGTTCTGACCTTGCAACTTGGCCCTTTTGAGTTTCTGCCCCCCCCCCCCCCCCCCCAACTAATTCTTGATCTTTGGAAGTACGGGTTACAGAGTCAAAGGAGCTGATTTCCTACTTCCTTCCATTTCCTACTTATGTGACCTTAGGTAAAATAGTTGACTTCTGAAAGTCCATTTTATCATCAATTAAATACAATTTTTTAGAGCATAGTTTTGAAGATTAGGTATTTCTGCACTTCTGTGGGTATAGTAAACACGTACTACATTTCAGGTGTTACTCCCATCTCTTCCTGCTAGAGGCCGCAGGCCATGCCTCCAGCTACACTCCCAACTTTAATGCGGGTAGATAGAACTGCTGCTAGGAGATCCTTGTGCCGTGACCTTCAGAGGACGATTCTGCAGCTTCGTCGGTTTCAGTGGCCATGGCCAGCTCTTTACAGTTCACTTTCTTTCCCATGACCATCTTCTTTTAAGGTTCTGCCACAATTCAGAGGTGAGCTCACTTGGGTTACAAATGACAATTTTTAAAAAAAATTCTGATTCTATCATCTGGTGATCATGGGGGGTTGGTTTTCCGCATGAAAGGATCTTTGATTCTCAAAGCAGGAACTCAAATGGAAATGAGAGTCTCACAAATAAATCACTTGGAGCACGGCTTTTACAACTGAAACAAGGGTCAGTGTGTGGTTCTCTGCGTCAATCTATCCTATTTCTTTGTGTAGTGATTGTGTTCCTCCCTTTTTGACATCTGAAAAAAAAATGCTTTATGGCAAATTCCTTGAGAGCTGTGACCATGGCTTACTTATCTCTGTTGCCCTCACGGAGCTTAGTACAAAGCTTCTCCCATGCAGATGCTTCATCAATATTGGTTGAAAGAAATGACTACTTTTTTCAAACAACCTTTCTAGAAAGACTACTTCAGGAAGTAAAGGTAGCCTAGATTTGATGGTTGGTAGATTAATCCCTGCATATTTTGAAGTTGACCCTTATTTTTAGTACCACAGGACTCCCAAGTCACTGTCCTGCCAATTTTACTTGGGGTTCAAACTATATGTATCAGAAGTGAATTCTGATCTTTTGATAATAGGATACTTAGTTGAAAATGCCACTGTTTTGTTTGTTTGTTTGTTTATTCAGGTGTAAGAACCTAATTTAAAAATCCAGGTATCTTTGAGAAAGATAACTATAGCTTTATAAATGATAGCTAGCCCAAGTATTTTCTATTCTTCTTCTTCTATGTACCAGGGAATAGACAATGTATGTTATTATGCACCCTCACAATATTAGTGCTGTGAGGGTTTGATGCCTAGAAAAATTCAGACTTGTCATAAATCAAATTTGCTTCAACATTTGCTCATTAAATCTCTTAAGAGGAAGAATTTTTTAGAGACCTTGCAAAGAGAACTGTGTATGATTTCTCTTACCTAGTGATTGTCTGCTTAAGCCCAACATCCACGTGTATTCATCTCTTCTTTTACTTACTCATTCGTTAGCTCATTTATGCCTTTAACATTTACTGAGCACCTTCTGTGTGCCAGGACATAGGAGAGTTCTAGCAGACCAGAACCATCCATTAAATACTGTCCTCACCATGATGACCTTGGACTCTTGTGCATTAGGGGGGCAGGTAAGCAAACACATTGCGCATGCAGTGTGACGTGTGGTCAGGTGAGAGGTAAGGAGCTCCTTGGGAGCACTGAGGGAAGCCCGTTTTGGAAGAGCTGTAAAGGACCCCACAGTGAGGTAGGAAGGGGCAAGTGCCCAGCGGGGTCTTGGAGAATAACCGGAGGTTCACCAAGTGAAGTAGAGGGATTATAATGACTCTACAGAATAGACTCCTGGGGGGGATTATGAACTCGCTGGCTTATTCTTTTAACACAAAAACAGGGATTTTACTCACATTTTAATTAATTCTTTGATAATAATTTTGGGCATTTTCTAAATCCTATTCATTCCCCATTCTGTTTAACCTAAGCACTTTGGCTGGGCTTTTCCCTGCAGGACTAGGAAAGTCAAGGATGCTGACAGCCAAGCGGGAGTTGTTAGGCCACCGAGGGTTACCTTTTTCTCTTGCCTTTTTCTATTCTGTTTGGCCATACAGATGATGCCAGGGAAACTAGATAATGCCTTTTCTTTTCAGGTCTAATAATATATTTCTGTTTCATTCATTCCTCAAATACTTACAGAGTACCTATTATGTGCCAGGTACTGTTCTGAGTGCTAGAGATTAGCAATGAAAAGGACAAGGATATCCATATTTAATTGTGTATGTGTGTGGGGAGGGGATGCAGGGAAAGAGTACTATTGATATAATATTGAAAATACGAACAACATGATAAGGCATATTGTAATGCACAATGCAGTTGAATACTTTCAGGAGCATTAGGTGCCATGATGGAAAAACAAAGTAAGAGGTGGAATGGCAAGTCTTACAGCGTGTTCGGCACCCCGAGGCAACTGCTGTGTTCGTTGTTTTGCGCGAAGGACTCACAGAACTCAGAGACTGGTTTCACTCACGGTTATGGTTTATTATAGTGACAGAATACAGATTAGAATTAGCAAAGGAGACAGGTGCATAGGGCAGAGCTCGGGAGGAGCTAGGAGCAAGCTTCCGGTTGTTCTGTGCCAGTGGGGCCACGTGGCTCGTGGGGAATTCTCCTGGCAAGGTCATGGGCAACACTTGCAGTGTTTCCAACCTGGAAGCTCACCTAGGCCTTGGGCCCTGAAGGCCAGTCCTGAAGACCTTGAAAATATGCAGGGTTTGAGCAGCCTAGATCTTCAAAGCTAATCTTTTACTTCCCGGAGAAAGGCAGAAGAATTTTTGAACGTATTTTATTGTTTATACTATTAGGGTTGTCCCATCCGCCCCATTCCTCCCTCCACCCAAATCCCCCACTCCCACGCTCCCTCAGGCAATCCCCCCACCATTGTCCATAAATGTCATTCATATATGTTCTTTGGTTAATCCCTTCACTTTCTTATAACCAGCCCCCCTCCTCCTCTTACGGCTGTCAGTCTATTCCGTGATTCTATTTTGTTCATTAGTTTACTTCACTCACTAGATTCCACATACCAGTGAGATCATATGGCATTTGCCTTTCGTTGACCGGCTTATTTCACTGAGCGTACCAGTCTCCAGGCCCATGTAGGCTGTGTCAAAGGTAAGGGTTCCTTCTCTGGGGCTGGTGTGCAGTATTCCCTTGTGTACATGTACCGCCACTTCGTGTCCACTCATCTACTGATGGTCTCTGACGCTGTTTCCACATCTTGGAAACAAGATATTGTCAATAATGCTGCCATGAACATAGGGGCTTGCTTATATTCTTTGAATTGGTGTCTCGGGATTCTTAGGGTATATTCCCGGAAGTGGAATCACTAGGTCAAAGGGAGTTTCAGTTTCAGTTTTTGAGGTAATACCGTACTGTTTTCCACCGTGGCTGAACTGCACTGCATTCCCACCAACAGTGCACAAGGGTCCCCTTCTCTCCACATCCTCGCCAACAGTTGTTGTTTGTTGATTTATCAATGATGGCCATTTTGGCAGGTGTTTTTTCCTCCGATGTCTCCTTTAAGTGCAACTCACTTTACATTTCTTCACTCCCAGTTCTTAGTGTGCTGACTTGTCTTGTCTCTTATTGGAAGACGCTAATGAGCACCACCATATGTCAGGGCACACACACATGATTGTATGTGTATAGTACATTCCAGTACAAGGTACAAGCATCTTCAGCACCTGTTTTCCCAGGGCAACACTGATGCACTCCTGTTCTATTAAATTAATGCCTGTGTCTTAGTGGACTTATTCGTTGGTAACAATATTTTCATTTGCCATATATGGACTGATTCACGTAGCCAGACCCTAAATCTATAATCTATAATTATTTTCATTGTATATTTCATGAGTCAACACTAGAAATATAAGAATTTTCCTTTTCTTTTCCTAGTTTTTCACAGTAATGTCAGTTGATGTAAGTAAGCCTTGAATTTAAGAGTATAGTCATACCTTGGTACTCGTCGGCTTCAGAACTCATCAAACCCTGTACTCATTGCATTTTAATGAGGAAAAAAATATTTCAGCACTCAGCACTTGCTCAGGGCTCATTGCACTTGCTAGAACTCGTGAGTCACAAAGGCACCCCGCAAGAGGAAATGCTTCCTCACTCATGGCTTGTCCGGTACTCATTTGAAACTCATTGGTTTCGGCACTCATCACGAGTTCTGGAAGAAATTAATGACACTACTGAGGTATCACTGTGTCTCTGCGCTGGAGATGGCAGGGGCTGGAAGGGGAAAAGGTATAGAGGTATTGGAGAGATCTTTGTGATTGATAGCGAATTGTATATTAGCTGCCTAAAAAAATCCGCATCCCACAGAAGTAAAGTTCAACCTATTGTATAAAATGCCATATGTGTATTTGTAGGGAACAAATACTATGTAGTAATTGTATCCCCTCTTTCAGACCATTATGCTTGGTGACATTTTCAAGTTCCTAAAAGCATTCATTCTTGTTTCCCAGGAAGGGTGAAGTGAAGGTTTTAGCCCTTTCCTCCTGCTTCTACTACAGTGAGTCGGTACTTTGAGGGAAAACCCATAGTTACGAAGATTAGAGTAAAAATGAAGGGCCCGCTCTTTTCAGTACTGACAGGGAGGGCTCCAACGGATGAACCTACTCCTGTCCCCGGAAGCTGGATGACAAGTGTCAACTCTGTGAAAGAAGAGGAAGACTTTTCCCTTCCATGCCTCATTTTGAGCAAGAGGTTTCAGAGAACTTTTCATACATGCGTCATGACTGCTGCGCTCTGGCCACACTCTTTGCTCATGAAGAGGCATCTTATGCAGGGCGAAAATGTGTATTGTGTACCAGAGTCACTTAATATGTCACCTGGTGGTGAAGCAAGGCTTGCTCTATGTTATACATACATATGTAATAACATAATATGAAGTGTGTATGTATTTTATACATACACGTGTTGACTTTGCTTATTTACTAAGAAAAAGTTCGCATAAAACAGACTCACTTCATTTATACCAAAAGATTAAGTTGTTTTCTAATTTTTTTTTTTACTTTCAGGGTGTTACTGCTTTAAGTGGAGCTGTCTATATTTACTCCATAAAGTTTTTTTTTTTTTTAATTCCTAATCTACCACCGCCTGTTTATGCACTTTTCTTAGTGGTTTTTAGCATCACTTCATGTCACCGCTTTTGAGTGAGGCCTATTCAATCATCTGGCAACCCGCACGTTGTTCTCCTAAATCTTCTCTAATCTTTTGTCCATATTGGTCATTCTAGACGGTTTTCCTTCTCTGTCCCAGCCCTGACTGTGCTGCCTGTCCTCATTCTTAGCTGGTTCCCAGCACCCCTGTTGCACTTGTGAAACCCCGTCTGCTCTCTCTGTGCCCTGCCTCCACCTTCACTTGACATTCCTCACCTTTTTCTCACACGCGCAGTTCGTCTTCGACATCTCCCTCTCCACTGACCCCTTCTTCTCAGCCCAGCCTAGCACCGCTCTTAGGATTCGGAGTCTAAAACCCACTGCACCATCCACTCCTATCGCCTGTGCTTCAGTTCAGCCCCTCACTAGTTCTCACCTCCACCGGCTGCCTCGCAGGTTCCCCTGCCTCAGTTCCCTCACCTTTCCCACCCATCCGTTACACTGCTGACCAATTAAGCTGCATATCCTCATGCCATTCTACCCTCCAAAACCTTTAGTGGCTTATTCATAGACTTCAGCGCTTATTAATAAAGTTCGACCTCCCAGCTTTCCTCTTTGCCAAGCTTCCCCCACGAATGACCTGGCCCCAGGCCAGCCTCCCCAGCTGTCTTCCCCTCTCCTCACTGGCGCATTCTCTCCCTTTGCTGGGCACTGCGTTGTGGGCTTTCCCTGTGTGTGCACCGTGCTTGCCAGTCTTCTGGTCCTGAGCAACATCGCTCAGCCTGCATGGCCTTCTCCTTTCTTTCAAGTGTGCCTTCTTTCCCTACCCCCTGCTACGCTTATCCGAGTGGAGATCTAGCTTCAATTTGGCATTTTTCCCAGAGCTTTTTCTAGCTGGAAATGCTCTCTTAGTTTCAAATGGCCACATGTAAGAGGAGAAGTTGGTACCTCTCGTGCAGTACTTACTCCATTTTGTGCTATGTTACCATTATTTATGTTTAAGCTTCATCCCTTCTCCTCGAGTGCACGCTCTTTAGCACAGAGCTTGTACTTATTTTTTGGTATGTCCTATGGCACCCACTTTTAGCACAACATCCAAAAACCACAACTAATATATTTATTGAGTGAGTAAACAAAGGCATATATGTCTCCAGAAGAAAGAGCTGCTGACTGAAGTATATACACCTCATATTCTAGCTCAGTATCTAGGTGTGAAAAATTAATATAATTCCATCCAGCACATCAGTTCTTCCAGGTATTTTGTAATTGCTCTTATCATGTAGAGCATATCAAGGTAATTGGATGCAATGTGTTTACGAGCTTTAAGACATATGACTGGCCCAGGTTGAAATTTGTTTCCACCTAGATTAGTAATGCTGCTTTCTAATGACCTCTGAATCTTGAAGCAGAATCATTAGGGTATTTATCGAAAATAGAAATCAGATGGAAAAGCCATTGCATCTGTGCCCCCCTTTGCCTTGACCTAAATGCAGAAAATATTTATTGTCTTCAAGATATTCACTCTTTAATGGCTTTTAAAGAAAACCCCAAACTTAAAATACTAATACATTGTGTGCCTTTCTCATATTCTGACCTATAAAATCGCATGCTTTAAAGTTATTTTGAAACTCAGAAATAGAAATGGAAGCATCAAAATGCAACATTGTCAACACATTTAAAAATTTTGTCGGTTTGAGCTTTCAGAAAGGGACTTATCATTTTCATTCCTCCTGCCGAAACCCCCATTTATACGGTGTCACCTTCCCCAAGGATCCCCAATAAGCTTTGCCCATTTTCCCACCACTGAAAAGGGAGGTACCCCTAGGCTGGAAAGCAGCTCCCATTTAATAGTGCGTAACAACAGAACCAGGGCTGTCAGACTCTGACAGCTTGAATGAGGGGAGATTTCAAACAATTATGAGTGGGATTTTAAATGCCTCACCTGAAATACATTGCAGAGTCCTTATCACAAAAGGGAGATACTTTGGAAACTGCCTGGAAATTCATCCAAAGGGAATTTAGGAGAAACTTGGCAGGCGCTCATGACACAAGAGTTGAGCATAAGAAATGAAGCGCTGCGGAGAAGGGTGCAGGGAGGCTGAACATAATCATCGATGTAAGAATGAGGCCAGGACTCAGGAGATGCACCTCCTGCCCTTTGTTGTAAGACCTCAGGGACTGCAAGTGTCTAAACCCTCCCTTGTTTTGTGTTTTGTCTCAAGCCAAGTCGCGTTATTCTTATTAGCTAGAAAGTAGGAATTGTCTGGTTGAGTAAGGCCTATTCAGGGCCGGACGGATGGGGATGTTATTGCTATTAATATCATTCTTTAAACATATTCCTTCATCCTTAACAGCACTCGGGTAGAAAAGCCCATGACCAGGGCTAGTAGGTCTGTTTTGCTGATAAGGACTTTAAGTGAATCAGCAAATGCAAGCCCTTGTTGCGGTAGGACTCGAAGGCGAATTGTCCTTGACAGGCCTCGCTCTGTCTTCTTCCCAGATGAACCGAGCAGTGTGCACTCATGACGTGCCGGCCGGCGTTGCGGGAGCATGTTGCCCAACGCTTATTCAGACTGGTGATTTTCAGACCTCTGTGAGTATACTTTGTAAGCAACTTTGTTCTTTTCCACTCCTGTAACTGGTCGTGATGAAGCCTTTTGAAATGAAGAATTTAACAGACGACCTGCGTGAGTTTAGTTCGAACCACTCAAACCACCTCCCTAACTTGGACTTCAATATTTTAATTTCCTAAAGGGCCAAGGAAAGAAAAAAAAAAGGTTTATTAAGAGCCACATGGGTCCACAGTCCCTGTATTTCAGTTCCTTGGGGCCAGAAGAAATGTAGAATTACAGCTTTTGGGTTTTGGGGAGTGAATACCGGGCATGTGCCTTATAAAACACCGCCTGATAAATTCACATAAGCTCCAGTGGCCTCTGGGCACCACCCATGGTCCTGGTGACGCTTCTGCAGCAAAGTGTATGCACATTCACATCAGCTCGGATCTGTGCTGACGCCAAGTGAGTTACAAACAAAAGTCTGGTGTTTAGAAAGTTTCCAAATTGCAGATGAAGGGTGGATATTGACAGTAAGTCCTCACTTAAAGCCATCAATATGTTGTGCAGTTTGAAGCAAAGTGATATATAATAAAACCGGTTTTACTAGGTTAATTGATATAAACAAGTTAAGGTCTCACAGCATCCCGTCGAAACTGTAATAAAATGACCTTGAATGAAACAACACTTTTTGAGTACCTGCTATACTTAACTTTCTTCCTAAATTCTTTAAAACACAAAATTATAAACAAGAACAACAGAAACTTCTAACATTCTTTTTAATTAACTAGAAAATTGCACCTCAGTGAAATGAAATAATATGGTGAAGGTCACACAACTTGGGAAGGACGCAGCCAATTGCTACACTGCCTTTCCTCAAAGTACGTGCCCACTTCGTTATTGTTTTTTGCTCTGGTTCCTACTGCTTTCATATCTATGGGGCTACCGAAATCTTAGGTTTTCCTTCTACACAGTGATGGTCCTGATGTAATGTTAAAAATGAAAAGGTACTTGATCTTAAGTAGGACCTGAAATACTCTATAAGGTGACAAAGTTCAAGTTTTAAATTCATGTAAGTACTGGAAAATTGGCGGGCATTCCTTTTTCCTTAAGCACCTAATTTAGTTAACCAGGGGTGGGTATCAATAAGTTTGTGAAAACCTGGAAGGTTTCTCAGGGTTCACCAATTATTTTCTGAATATTCAAAGGGGGAAAGGGAGAAATAATGTCGCAGGATTATTTTCTACTTGGATTTTTTTTGGCACATCAACTAGAATCGGGTGGAAAATGTTATTGTTTTGAAGTATGTGAAAAAATTTTTTGACATCGAGCTTTCCACATGTTTCTTGGGAATAAAGGGTAAATCTTTTACATACTTTCTATTGCTATCACCCAACAATTTCTGAATTATGTGATTTAAAAAAACTTAACGAAGAAAAGTGGGTTATCACCAAGCTTAAACATAAGATTGCCCGCTTAGTGGTACCCAGACAAAAATTTTCCTACAGATAAACTTCTTTAGTAACCTACTGATAACCATGCTATCAGGAGATTTTCCTTTAGATCTAACTTGAGTCTCTCTTGCTGCATTTTATGTTGATTCTATGGCTGAATAAATACTACCCTCAGTCATGAAGGGCAATGCATTTTGCAATAATGAAGCTGAGGTTTTGGTAACTTCATGATAGTCTACATTAGATTAGTTTTAGTGTGGTGCAAAAACAAATCATATCAGTGTTCAAAGTTGCTAATGCCACAGCCATTTTATTTTTTTTTCTTGGCTACAAAAACTCTATATACAAACACCATACATAGAACTTTTATTTATGAGTATGCTTATCCCTTTCCTCCAATCTATCGATACACTTGGGATTGATAGCCACTTAGCCATTTGGAAATGCAAAAAAAAAAAAAAAAATCTCCCTTAAAATTCATGATTTCTTATGCTTAAATTGTTATACATGTTGTAGATAATACTAAATATATTATTATACCTATCTTTCTTAATTAAAAAACATAAACCTGCTCAGAGTCTTTGAATGAAGACAATGAATTATGGAAAACATTTATGCAGGAGCCTATTTTAAAAAATTAGACAATATTTTTAAAAGACAAATTATAATGTGGTATAGTATTTTGCTCCAAAAAACCACACAGAATTACATCAAATCCAAAGATTCTGTACTGTTATCTCGTGGCAAAACTGCTTTGTAAGAAAAATTATTCAGAGAAAAAGATTTCCATCATTTCACAACGGATCTGGAAACTATATCAAAAGAAAATTGTTTTGTGCAATTAAAATATTCAGACACATAGCTGTAACGTTGCCTTTCATAAGGGTCAGCAGCACCATCAACCCAATTAAGCTCCTGAAATATTCTCCACACTGCTCACTGTCCTCGTCAGGGTGGGTGACGTGATGGCGTCGGAGGGGGAGGAAAAAACTGGGATCCTGGTGGATTTGCTTCTTTGTTTCCCTCTGAACTGTCAAAAGATTTGTAGGAAAAGACTTGGAGTCTTCTTTTTAAAGTCTTTTCATTCTATTTCGGGTCTGTTTGCATTTGTACATATAGTTGAGAAAGGGCAAATTTATCTCTTTGTCAGTGTTTCCTTTGTGTATCCGTTTACCTAGTGGCATGACAAACTCTGAATATATACAATATTATTATATTATATTATATTATATTATATTATATTATATTATATTATATTATATTATATTATATATTTTCAGATGAATTTTGTGGATTGCCCATAATCTTTACCTGATTGGTGGTGATATTAAAGGAAAAATTATAGAGCCTCTATTTTTTTAATCTCCCACAGAACTTTCTTAGGATCCGTATACCCCTCTTACAATGCCTTCAATCACTCTCTGGGAAGGTTTTCTTTCTGGTAACCTGTTAAACACTCCTAGTTTATCAAGTATAAATGCAGATTTAGAAACACAATAAATAAATGCCTCGGAGCGTGTTTTACGGCTTTTCTTTTATAATACATAAAGTACTAGTTTCACGTTTCCACCTGTTCTTAATAGTGCTTTTTAATTTATAAGAAACCTTTGCTGAAGTGCTTTATTTAAGTTTGGGGATGGGGAGAATTTGGAAGGAGTCCAGTTAGAGTAATAAAACTCAGTAAGCCTATATGCAAATACATTTTGGGAAAATGGGAATGTTTGCCAAGATTTTAGTCAACCTGCCAAAAATTGCATTTTGCAAAATGCAGTGGTGTTACTCACGCATTTTTCGCACTGTGAATGCTAATGAACAATTCCCAGAGGTTGTAGAGGGGACTGATCCAAAGAAGTAGCTTCTGGGGCTTATGCATGAGTTACAGGCTTAATGTACAAGTGGTTAAAGACTTTTCTTTCAAAATTGGGCTCCACGGGTATTAAATTCTTACTATTCTATGGTGTGGAAATGAATCTAAAGGGCAGAAAAAATGTAGGAAGAAATGTTTTCATTCCAAGGGCCTGATTGTAGAAAATTTTTTCATTAGCTGACCCACTTTAAGTATGCTAAAAGAACAGCTGGAGGAAAAGAAAGTACTTCTCCTAACAGTGTTGGACTGGTGTAAGACTCAGATCCTGATTTTGCCATCTCGGTTTCCCCAAATCCAATCTTTTCTTGTAAAAGAGTAAGTTTCAGCCAACTATGCTGACGCTGAGGCAGCCTTTTGCTGTGGAAAGAATACAGACTTTGCCATTCAATTACACTTGGCTACAAATCATACCGCTCACTACCCATATTAGCTCTGTAACTTGGGCTAACTTTGTAAATGGCCATAATAATTGGTTTTTAGCTTTTAGGGTCCGTGTGATGATTAAGTGAAAAATTAAAGCACTTGGCTCATAATAGATGTTCAGTAAATGCAAGCCCTCTTCCTAAAAGCAATTCTCTTTAAGAATAGTTGCTTTAACCAAGAAATTGAAATCCAGTCACACATTTAGAGGAAACAAGTTTTTGTATAAACACATTTAAGTGGTGAAATGAAGAAATAGGGGCAGAAATAATTTTGATATCCACAAAACAGACAAAACTTGACATATTTCAAATTTCAGTTGAACAAATGAAAAGCAACTTTTATCTTACTGTATATTCCTGTCTGCATTCTCTGCTAATTGTATTAAATTAAAACATTCAAACCTGTTTTTTAGGAATGCATTCCTAAAGCTAAAAGACAGGCAGTGGTCTCAGACTGGGTGGGGTGTATAGATGTAGTGGGTAACCCTTGCCTACATCACGGGAATGAATAGCTATATTTATGTAAAAGGCTTATATTGCATTGTTTCAGTTAGACTTTCTAACTAGGTTCGTATTTATAGCTGCCAGATGAATTATATAGGATGTCCTGTTAAATTGGAATTTCAGATAAACAGTGAATACTTTTTTAGCATACACCTTTCAAATATTGCATGGGGCTTGTGGTAAATCTTATTTGTCGTTCACCTGAAATTTAAATGGACTGGGTGTCTTAACATTTTTATTTGCTAAAACCGGCCATCCCACTCATTCTAAACTCTTACTTGTACACTTTATGGTTATATTTTTTACTTATCCTACCATAAACCCAACTCCTTTGCTTCTAATTGATCTCAGGCTTTTTACCCATAGCATGTCTGAGTTATTTACTAAGGCATTTTTTTTTCCTTGATGTGGGGAAGAGATGGTGAAGTTAAAATTCAAGGAGAACTCTGAAGCTAAGTAGTCCATGAAAAATAACTTCTGCAAACTGCATAATGGACATGAGGCTGCATTCACATCGCTTTATGTTATTCAGTAAGAACAACGGATTTCTAAAAGCAGAAGATAGCTGATATCATCAGATTCTGCAACATGGCATTACAAAGGAGGGAGAAGGAATATTCAGTCCAGAAGTTCTGGAAAGCGCTCCCTTAGTAGGCTGTACATGCAGCTGGGAAGGCTCCTCTCTAGGCAGCAGAATAATGAAGCTACAAAAGCGAGAGATTATGCTTTCGATTTTATTCATATTATGCACAAGAATTTTGAGTTCGTTTTTTTGGTGGGTAAGTACCTTAAATCACCCATAAAACATCAGCTTTATTGTTCATCCTTAAAGAACAGGAGAAACAACAGAGAGTTTGAAGAATTAAATGAATACACAAGAAACTTGTTCATCCAGGTGCCTTATGTTTTAACAGTAAATCGCTAACTTTTTAGATCTGGAGCTGCCTGTGAACACTTAGTTCTGGGGGAAAAATAGAGAGGGAAAGAGAAAATTTTTCCAGGATTGGAGCGGAAAATAATGTTGAAGCAAATAGGACTCTGTATACTTCTGACAGAGCAAATGATACATAAGTACACAGGCTGACAACGGCTGGCTTGTCCCCGCAGCTCACTTCGCTCAGCTCTGCGTGGTTCTGGAGGACAATGAAATTCAATGCACTTAGAATTTCCAAAAAAAAAAAAAAAAAAAAGCTCAGATTCTTTTAAAAGCATTTCTATGAGGAAACGGATCATTTACATGCCAAAAGCACTTTTAATGTGACATATTTAGCACATGTATTATTTAGAACGAAAGCTGCTTGAACTTAGCGAATTTTAAAGTCTATAAAATGGCACCCCACTGAGCAGAAAGGTAGCTGTTCGCTGTTATGTGATTATTTGGCATAATAGACTTGTATATAAGTTTTTACAAAATTAAAGGTATGACATTTACTTTCGTTTAGCCCTGTAAATTGCACTTTAGAACATAAAGAATGGGCTGATGTATGAATTTGTTGTTCCTTCAAGCAATTTAACTGATTCTTAAAGAACAGTTTTGTAGTTTCATCTATTGAGTAACCCAGCGCACAGTTATCTTTGTGACTTAATGAGGCTGGTGTATCACTTAACTCCTCTGAGAGATGTTCAGACACCTTTAAATGAGGACGGTGAACATCCCAGGTTTGCTTTGTTTTCTGCTCTCACTGGAGTCCACGCCCAAGCTTGGCAGTTGGACTTCACCGACGCCACCATGCGCACCTCATGGTGTGATGCCCATCTGCCTCAAATTCCTTTGGAGGAGAAAATTGGGATTGCAAATCTGATAAGATTTGGGACACATTCTTCTGACAAATATCCAATTTCCCAGCAAGATCCTGTCAGCAGGAGCATATTGCTCTACTTAGAGGAAGCACGCAGAAAATACTGGGTTCCTCAACTGTGGACAAAGAGCCAGGTCTTTAAAAGTAAACAGAGCTCTCTTTTAAAAAAGCTAAGAGTTCTTGACCCTTCCTCATTTACGATGATTTTGTCTCAAATGAAGAGATTTTGATGAGTTCAGCTGAACACACACTCACACACAGACACTCGGCTTAATTTCTGTGATGAAGCCGTCCAGAAACATCGCCAGGCGTGCCTGCCTAGAAGGCATCCTCAAGGTAGAGTCCTAGGAAATGGTTTGCCACACAGATGAACTCAGGGCCAGATGCATGTTCGCCGAGCAGAGTCCAGAGCACATCAAATGGCTGTGAATCTGAAGGGCGATTTGCTGGCTGGTTATTAGAGGGAGGGTGTTGCAGCCATACACCGGGCTGTTCGAAGATTTCCATTTTTAACCCTCTCCTCTCCACCTCCCTCACCCCCTCCAGAGATTTCAATGATAGTGTTTAAATTGACTTCCGGCTTGAAATTTGGCATTCAGGAAATCAGCTCAGCAACTCTTGGGCAATTTGTCTGGTTTCCCAGAAAGACTTCTTTGGTGCCCTTTAAAGAGAGAGACAGGATGGAAAACCTAAGTGCTGGGCAGGCCACAGGTTTGCTGTGGGGCCACCTACCTCTGAAGATGGTGGTGGCATTTTTCCCCAGGAAAGCTGGCTTCAGCTACTTCCTAACAAGGTGTTTTTCTCCTTTTGATTTTCTGAATTAAAAAAGCCAAAATTTGAGGTGTTAGAAAATTAGCCCTAATAAAGTGCAATAGCTTTATTCTTTGTCTATATTGCTCTTACAATAGCTTCGTTGGGACGAAGATGGATCTGAAGCTGGGTCCACAGTCTAAAAGGTGCAATTGTGGTCATTTAAGCCAATAGCATAATTATGCACACAGAGTATATGTTTATCAGATATTTGCAGCCATTTTGAATTCTTTATGTATGAATTTATGTATGATCATTGCCACTTTGTAGCTTTCAACATCCTCGAAGCAAAAATCACGGAGAAGGTTAAATGCTTAAAAATAGACTTTCAAATTGCATTGAGGTTATGGCTTAAAGCCAGAAAAATCAAAGAATTTCTTATCTTACCATCCTTTTCTGTTTCTTTGAGATTAATTACCATCAGGAATTTAATTAATTCTTATTGTTGTCAGCAGCCCTTTGTGCTAACTCAGAGAAATGCGGTTCAAGAAGATGTTTACCCAGAGGGACTTCCATGCAAACTGTTTCCAACTCTGTTCAGAATCTGTTTACTGCTTTTCATGTGACATTACATTTCCACTCTCAGAGTACACACATCACCTGGGATTACAATGAATTTTTATTTTTAAACCAGCAACTTTCCACTGTTTGAAGCCTAGTTTATTTCACACCTTCCCAAGTTTCTCTTTAAGGCAGGCAGGTAGGATCTGTAATCTTCCCATCTGGCTGCGGTCTAACAGTTACCAATATTTACATGTGTGTGTTGGTGAAGAGGGAGGTGGCTTTTAGCAAGCGTGAGGCAAGGTTTTAATTTGTAGCTGATAATTTGCTACTGGAAGCTGACTCTGATTAGTCTTCTTACTGCACCAACAGTTTCTGAGGTGGTGTGAATTACCCGCTGCGTATGTTTTTACCACTCACTCAGGGATGAAAATGAATTGCAACCTAGCCCTCAATTAAAGCTCGAAATCATAAAACCCTCAAACTTCTTTCATGTCCGCACTTCTAAAGAACGGAATTAGTGGCTTCTGGTATCACTGGAATTGTAATTCACACTCCCGGAAACCCTGCAATGGATCTCGCAGCCCCACTCCCACAGGCTCATCTCAGCTGTTACCCACCGGCGCTGCCTTTGCTCCAAGTCAAATCATCATCCAACAGCTGAGAATTGAAACAAACTCCATTTGCGAAAATGAACCAGAAATTTATTGATAATGTGTAATGTTTTCAAGTGTTAATTCTCATCCTACCGAAATCAGTGTTTTTTTTTTTTCTGTTCTATTAATTGTGAAATCTAGGAAATGGAGTTGTGGACTTCAATTTATCATTAATGCACTGTTTAATTTTCAGCGGTGCTGGAAGGAAATACATTAATGAAAACTTTGAATAAATATTTTTGACACGCTATTGTTATATTTTTGAGAAGTGCCCATTACTTTTAATCAGTTCGTTACAAGTCTACAAAAGCTTGTACTGTGTTTGCTGGGCGAACTTGACATCTCAAAAGGGAACACACAGGCAGTCAAATAGTCCGTGTGTTTATTCATTGGTTCTTGTTGTTACTGGGCACCTATTGTGCCACAGGGAATAGAGAGCTCGTGAGTCCTAAAGCACTTTTCATTCTAGTCATAAATGAGACTTGAAACAATGCAAATATTTGGTTTAAAAATGGGAAGTCATATGATCCCCATTGGTGTGGTGTGTATCCTGAGAATAGACATTTAATGGCACACACTAAGCAGTACACTTAGATTCCAAATAGAACTCAGAATAAGAAAATGCATGTTATCCGACTCACTTTGGGGGGAAATGTCTTGTGAAGGCATTGTACTTGTGACTGGTAAGATCTGCTGTTCTACAAACCTACTTTTCCTCTGGGGCAGGGGAAAAAAGAAGGGTACCCGAGAATTTTCTCACCAAAGGTCACATAGTAAGTGGCAAGAAGTAGGGACAAGCAAGCAGGGGAGGATGTTGTAGGATGGTTTTCTGAGATATTTGGAAACGGCAGTTGGAGAGTATTTCCTCATTCACTTAAACAAGTTTTTGTTAATGTTTCTGAAGAAATAAACGATTCTATTTGAAATCCGAGAGAGAAAGCAGAGGGCTTCTCAACTAGGGTGGGTCACATACAGGGCTGTGTAGGATTAAGAGAATTAAACAGAGGAGACAAAGACTGATAATAAAGACAAAAACAGATGATAAATTCCTTGAGGATGGAAGCCTGGCTTTTTATTTCATTTGTGTTTTCCATAATTTATGGTTCAGATCTCGATTCAGAACTGGTATACATTCTGGTTTCTTGGTTAACATTTATACAAGCCTATCCAGAAAAAGCCCAGCCATTGTTAATATAGTGAGAATGGTTTACCCAACATTGATGTAATGTGGCAGCCAAGGAGAGTGGACTGGAGTGCACATGAGTGAACAATGACACCTTCCTTGTACTAGTCAGTGAGGGCGGTAGATGCTGTTGAGTGAGCATGTGTACTGTGTAGCTGTCACATTCAAAATAACTGAGAGAGTAGAGCAACAAATTTCCATTAAATTTTATGTTAAGCTTGAACATTCCTCAGCAGAAACTATATGGATGATTCAGAAGGCTGCAGCTACGGGCAATTGGTCATGGGCAGCTTCATCACAACAATGTGCCTGATTATGCATCATGTTTCATGCAGAGTTTTCTGGCAAAAGATTGAATCACCCAGGGGACTCAGCCCCACTACAACCCAGATTTGGTACCCTGAGACTTCTGGCTTTTTCCAAAACTAAAATCACATTTGAAAGGGAAGAGATTTCAGACCATGGATGAGATTCAGGAAAATAGGACAGGGCAGCCGATGGCGATTGGGAGAACTGTGTGAGGTCCCAAGGTGCCTGCTTTGACGGAGACTGAGACGTCACTGTCCCGTGTACAATGTTTCTTGTATCTTCTTCGCTAAATGTTTTGATTTTTCATGTTCCATGGCTGGACACCTTCTGGACAGACCTAATATTCCAAGGTGATAACTCTGATTCATGAGACCAAAGAAAGGACATTTATGTGACATGCTAGATTCATTGTCTTTAACAGAGTTCATTTTACTCTTGATATTAGTAGAATTACATCAAATTTACCAACTAATTTTCATTATTTTTCTCTCTTGGCTGTCATAAATTGCCTAGTTACAAGTCTATCTGCAGTATCACGGGAAAGATAATCTGGGAAACTCTGCTTGTCTATGTTCCTGGAGAGGGGAGAATCATCATTTGTCTGGTCCTTCCTCCTTTCTCTGCTTTCAAACACAAGGTTGCTGATAAGTACCTACATGTTATGCATTTAATGTTCTTAGAACTCTTTATTCTTCTCTAAGAATAGAGAAGTGGACTTCCAAGTAGATTGTAAATGACAAATTGATGCTTAAAGAAGAGTTTTCTCTGATGTAGGAAATACTTTTTTATTTATTTATTTTTTTCTGATGTAGGAAGTACTTATTTATTTATTTTTTTCTTAACCTTTCTAGAGGTCTGTGCATTGTTACATGATGATACTGTTTATGCCAGCGATTTTCAGCCAATGTGCCACAAGAATTTTCAAAACATGCAGTACCTGACTACGTAGTCAGGGGCACTGGCCTCGCTTCCCTTAGACTGTCAAAACAAAACGACAGGCCAACACAACAATAGCCATTGTTGGGAATGCCCTCTCTTGAACCATAAATATACAGGTCATATGACAGCTGCATCTTACTGGTCATGTTGCATAATAAGGTTGCACCTGATGATTGATTAATTCTTGGCCCCAGAAATCCTTATACACAAGTGTAGGCACCTGATTTTTTAAAAAGGCCACTTTGGAACAAAAAGGGAAGGTAATTATTATCATTATTATCTTGGAAATAAATCAAAATTATATCCACTTTTTGTCTGATTGGCAAAAAATATATTTTTCATGTGCCATAGAATTTTAGTAATTAGTTGATGTGCCATGAGATAAAAAAAAAGGTTGAAAATCACTAGTTTATTTGGTGCTTTAACATTTCACTTAAGAATATCTTGCCGTTGGATTTTGTTTGATTCAATGTAATTACAAGTGTTAATTATGTCATCTCAGATACGAGTTAAATGTTGTTATTAATATGAAGATAATAATGAAGAACGGCTTAGAAGTCGTTCTGCGTTAGCCTGAAGTCGAAATTGGACCACTATCTGATTGCTTTTATCCCCCAAGAATTGGGCGATGGTCCAAATAAGAGTTGAAATCAAACCTCTATCCTTTAGTTACTCCTTTAATCCTTAACCTTCTCCCTCTTTTCTCCTTTCTTCTCTCTCTTTTTCTTTCTCTTTCTCTGGAAAATTTACTACCATATATCAATTGTATGTTATTCCACATTTTTTTCTAGTCTGTACATCAGGTAAGGTAGCGCAACTCCATGTGTGACACACTAAAAATGATAACAGAAATACATAGCTGACTATCTGGCTGATTGCACATACAACTGTATGGAGAGAGTTTTCTAAACACAGGTGAGTTCAGGTCATTTGGGACCTTCTGCAGGGGATGCCTAAAACAAATTGGAACTGAATGAGAACTTTAAACAGCCCACTGATGGGCTGCCACCCCTGGGTCCACTGAGAGCATTCGGTGGCCTCAGGTTGGCAGGGTTTCCATGATCTTGCTCCTCTCTTCCTCCTGCCCCACAGCACATGAAAGTATGGTATTTCTGCTGTCCTAAAATTTGGTGGTTTATCAATTACGGAAATGTTAGAAATTATGAAATATGATCCTGATATATCAGGCTGCGTATTTTCACAGCCAGCTGGATCACTGCACACAGAGCCACACAATTATTCAAATGCTGGTTATTATTTTTTTCACATGTCAGATAAAAATTCCAAAGAGTACAGATAATGCTGAGAGTGAGACACAGAGCACTGAAGGGAAGTTTTAACTGGTAATATTACGAAGTTTTTCCTTGGGAAGAACCTGAAAATATAAGCAATTTCTGATTTCTATAACACTTGGGTGCATTTTGCTTGCCTTTTACACCATTTATTCCACTTAGCATGAGATAGTGTATATTCTTATAAGTTAAGATGATTTTTGAAACTGGAAAGCCAGTGCAAAAAAAAAAAAAAAGCAATTCTTTAAAAGTTCACACTTGATTCTAAAGCATGAAAAAGAGGATTTGGGGAATTTAAAACTAAGAATTTTCATGCTAATAGGGTATAAGCCTGGCCCCATTCCCGCATTCAACAATAAAAAATATCAGTCTATTAACAATTATACAATTTTAATTGGTCCTACATTTTGGGATTTATGTTTTATGTTAAAAGAAAATCTTGAGTTTATTAACTAGCTGTTGAGATTTGCACCAAAATAAATGAATCTATTCAGTCTTCTAGATTCATTGCTTTGTTGAGTTTACTATATGGGATGTGAGAAGATATGGTATTCAAAACATCCTATTTGAAAAGATTTGCAAGTCCATTTTACCTATTAAATAATGAAATTATATTACTTTACAATCACACACACACACACACACATATCTGAAAAGACTGTAAGACTATATCTATTACATTTGACCAGCACCTAAGCAGAAGACTTCAGAAAAAGCAATGTGGATGAGCTAAGCTGCTGAGGATGATGCTTCATTTTGGGAATGAGCCCTATCTCTCGGGGGTAAACATCCAGGTTGCAGAACTTTCTTAGCTACATACCAGCTGAACGGTCTTGGAGTTTGTTTGTCTTACAAACTCACTTTTGTTAACCCTGATGGAACCAGAATACTCTCCCTACCTATGTGTTTTGAGGTGCAAATTAAGAAATATGGAAAAATTTTGGAAGGTGTAAATCATTTTTGTAAATATGAGGTGCTATTGTCTTTTGTTCAGATATAAGATTTAAATTTGTTGATACCCAGTTGGGTCACTGTGTATTTTTTTCTCAGTTTTTTACCACTTCATACTTTTAACATGGTCTCTGGGTCTATTTTGGAATCAGTTATAGGTTCCTTCATGTTAGATTGAATGTGAAGTTTGCTGTTTTCATCCTGATAAATAGATAAATTTATATTCAACTCTCTATTCAAATAATTTTCTTAGTGCTTATTCCAGAAAAATACTGTGTTTGGGTCATAGAAAAATGGAGTCCCACACAAATACTGCCCTCAAGAAAGTTGTAGTCAGGCAGAAGACACAGCATGTCAGCTTTGGGGTCTAGGACTTGGTTTTAATTTACTGGTGGGCTAATAACTTAGCCTGTTGCTATTTCACGGATGCTGTAGAAGAAGTGAGAATCTCGAGTCAGAGACAAAGAATGTTGTTTTTCACAGCACAGCAAGTGGCATGGTGTTTGTACTTGTTCCCTTTGTCCCCCAGGTTCCAGGGGAATGGCACGAGGTCGCAAGGTATACAGCGCACACACAGAAGGTTTTTGTTACAGCTGAGGGACATTGAGCTTGAGGGACCCACTGTTTCGTAGCAGACAGTAAGCAAACCTGCTCTTTGCCCTGGACGAGAGATTGCTGCATCTCTTCAAGATTGCTTGCTACAGATACAACCTAAGAAATGGTCCCAGTGAGCAACAGTCAGAAACTTGCATTCTTGGGGTACCCAGCCAGATGTGTAGGAACACAAGAGACCCGCAGCAGAGGGTCTTTTAATAGTCATAAGGTAGCAAATGGCAAGTGAGGGGACTCATTAATACTTCAAGGTTTTAGTCCCGTTCCATATGAAACACAAAGTTGGCAGTTTTCTCTTTTAATTTCTTTCTTATTGTTAGCTTTTCATTGAGACTCTACTGGTGTGTTTGTGTCTTGTGGTGGGACACCGGGGTGCTAAAAGACATCAGTCCTGTAACATGCCCAGCAAGGTTTCTGTCTGTCTTACGACTGAGTTCAATGAGATTTCCTCACTTGGCATTTGCCTTGTCTCTCGGAAACACTACCCAGGGCCTCCACTGGCCATTTTTCCTTCTAAAGCATCCATTTTTTGGCAACCATTTGCGTATGAGATATCAGAAAGTTTGTGTCACTAATGAAGGTATCTGCAGTTTCTCTACGAGTGTATGTTAGGAAAAGTCACACTTAATTTTCACCTCTCCATGCTAACTCGATGAACAGGTTCAAAGAAATGGTGTGGTAGATTGATGTGTCTTGTGACCAAGTAGCGATTCACACTGGTCTCTCCCCAGAGCCGGGGCTCATTCTGTGGCCACCAGTGTACCCTGGGGACCTGAAGACATCAGCAGTGGAAGAAGAAGCTTCTTAGCCTTTTCAGAGCCAACGTACAAAATAAGCCTTCCTACACTCCCCTGTCCATGCCTCACCCAACACACGTAAAAGCTTGAACAACGTAAATGAACGTTCCACATTTGCTGGGCTTGTCCTGCTCAGAAGTGTCTCTCGGAAGTCTCCATCGCTGCAGGAGTGTGTAGGGAGCCAAGTGGTTCCTTCCATGTGAGCGCGATGCTGCTCAAGACAAGTTCGTTGTTGGAGTTTGAACAGGGCCTCCCAGCTTGCTGTTTGAGATCTCGATGAAGAAATCATCTTGATCCCGCAGACAAGGAAGATGAAATTAGTGAGAGAGCCAAAAAGAGAGATCTACCGTTAAGTCAAAATAGAGAACACTGCGCAGGAGAACCTTCCTGGGAGACAGTGCGCTCTTCCAAAGGAACGTGAGTTTATTTTGGCAGAGGGCCTTGGAATTCTAGTTTGCAATTTAAATCTTTGCTAAAAGTTGCATTTTAAGGCAGGTGCTTGTCTAGCACAGGTGGTTGCAGCAGCCGTCACTACGTTGACAGACAGATATGACAGAAAGAAAGATATAAAGACCCCCAACTTAATGAAATCAACTGAAAAGGAAAAAAAAAAAAAAACCACCTCTCTGTCCTGTCCTCCCTCACACAGTCCTCCAAATAATTGTAAATTAATGTTCTCTTCAGAACAACATATTTATAACAGGGCATCTCAATATTATCCTTAAATTCACAAAAATAAGTTGCCGTTTCCTTGACCCCAGCCTGGCAGGAGGTTAGACTCACCGCCGAGAGTCTGTTTTCCCAATAGCGGGGACATGTGAAGGTCACCCAACGATGGCTGTCAGTTTCGTGTTTGGTGCCGTGAGGAAGGAGCTCTTAAAGGTTTGGACATTCCATCTGCGCCGTGCCGCCGCCTGGACGTACCCTTTCACTAAGCACCAGCCCACTAAATCCTCTTAGAAAGCTGTTTACCTCCAGATAAATCAAACCTGACAATGTAGGTTAACTGCACTGATTCATTTTTCAGCCACAAATGATTAATAATTTTTACAGAATGAAAGCTACAGACTTCTTGTTATACGGTGGACTACCGGGAGCGATATAATTCTTACATGTCATGTGAAATGCAAAGCCATTTTTCTGGAACGGATGTTCCCAGCTCTGTGCTAAGCACAGTGGCTACCTCGCCTCCACCAGAGGATCCTCGGGCAGGAATGACCTTATTTATCAATGACTGTAAGTCAGCATCTTTCCCCTCAGGGGTTGAGCAAGCTGTTCTCTGCAGTTTGTATTGGTGGCCCGGGACGAAATCCAAACCCGTTTCCGAGCCTAGGCATGTCACAGGTTGTAGCAGCGGAAGGCACGTTGCTGCGATCAGCTGAGGTGAGGGCTCTGCGAGGAGAGCTTTGCTGACCGACCCGACACCCCACGCGATGGAGAGGGGCCAAAGCGCAGAGAAGGAGAAGGAAAAAGCTCTCTGTCTGTCTTGGGCCCTGGCTGTTTCACCCTGGTAAGGTTGGAGGCAGCTTTGTGCCGAGGCTTGTTTCACTTCTGTTTATTTTGGCTAGTTTCCTCTTCTCCGTTCACTGTGTACCCAGGCAGCTGTAGAGCTCATTCACTGTGGTTTTAATAAAGATTAGGAGTGAACGTCAGCCTACGTATCAGCTACAGGTGTCTGGAAAAGCAACCTGCTACTGGTGTGCCCAGGGAGGCTTGACAGCGCCCTTTGTAATTTTTCCCCGTCTTCTCTCCCTCCAACACTTTGTACACAATGCTTTTCATTGTGTTGCTTTTCTAAGGTCGATGAACTTGTAGAATGGTTTTATTCGTCTGACTTCACGTGCTGCCGTTCTTGAATATCTAATGGCGGTGACAACATTCTCCACACTTAGAATTGCTTTCTGGTGACTTGGAAGGGAAGATTTCTCTGCGAGATACAACACGTATAACCTCTCCGGACACCAAGGACTCGGAAATAGTTGCTAAAATAGATGGTCGATTATCTGCTCTGAGCTCAGCGCTTAGATTTTTCCGTTAGGTTCACACTCGGAACGTTCTGGCACTGGCCTTTAATATCTTTCTTTTTATCTGCTGGGGTACACTTTCATAACCCTCCTTCGGAACTGGCTGCACTTGAAAAGAGCAGGGGAACTCAGTCAGGAACATTTTTTTTTTCTAAAAATATATTAAAATCTTAATAATAACTCTTTTGGATTTGGTTGAGGTTCAGGTTGAAGCTTTAGATTAATTCTAACTTTATCTCTAACTGGTTTAACCATACATATGCTAATCCCATAAAAAAGCCAACATTTCATTCTTTCATAATAAAATTATGGTTTACTATATGGTAAGGGCTCCATCCATTATGTGAGACATAGATTATCCGACATTGGACACAAGGATGAAATGACTCCTCTTCAGCTGTTCTTTTCTACTGTGTAATTACATAATTAGGATGTAGACCATCCATCATGCAATTCTTTTTGTAATTCCATGGGAAACACTACTGAATATGGACAGCAGATGATTCTTAAACCTCAGTATCACAGCTGGTTTACATTTTTTACCCTAAATCCTGTTAAGTGGGCAGGCCGTGTTACAGAACCCGTTCGTGCCAAAATTCCTTTTTTTAAAAAAAATTGAGGCCACTTTGGTACTGCCCAAGAGAAAGGAAGTGTTAAAGGACACTAGACTGTTTACCTGATGTTTGTAAGACTACTCACATTGCTTTTTGATGAATGTTTTTATTTTTCTGAAAGATAGTCACCACATTTAACTGCCGTTACTGCTTTTCCATCCTCTGTGTGTCTTTTTTTTGTCATTATGCATTTTTTTACTTAATGTTCCCCCCTCTCGACGCAATGCCGTCTCTATCATTGCTCAGCCCATAGACAGCCTGCGTTTTAGACCGAAGTCTTCTGGGCTCCCTGAGCGGGAGCTCACCCTGGCATCCTCTTCTCGGTGCCCAGGGTGCCTACCAGGTACCTGCGTCCCTTCGCCTCCCTGCAGAAGCACACAAAACAGACTTTCCGGATCCAATTCAATTCACTAACTCCTGTTTCCACCACCACTGCTGCTATTACCACTACTACAAAAATGACTGAATAAATTTAATAGAACTGGTCCTAAATAGGCTTTAAATTATTAACACAATAATACCATAACATGAATTGAGAAAAACTGGCGCTTATTTTGATGCAGGAAAGAATATAAATCTCCTACTAGCATAAATCTGGCTCAGTGGAAAGACGGCAGGATATGAAGTCAGCGAATGCCATTTTAGATTTATTTTTGTACATAATCCTCAGTGACAATTAAGCCAAGTGAGTCTTTTTGCTTAAGTTTTTACGTCTCTAAAACAGGAGTACATTTGAGGAATAAAATAATTGAAAATTTATTCATTTGAAATGAAATGTAATCAAAAAGTTAGTTTTTACATTTGACGTAGCATTTTTCGTTGTTTTGGCTATGGGACGCACTCACAGTGTTTAGCCTGCTACGCTGCCACAAACCGGAGTCGTAAAGACAACCTTAAAGCCAGTGTTAGGATTTTTTTTTCTTTGTTTGTTTTTGGTTTTTTTGCATAGAAATTCAGACAATATTTTGTAGTCAGTAACAATCCACTGACTTCTTTTGGTGGAAAGTGACATGCATAAGACTGTTATCTGGAAGGTGAATCTGGCCGTACAATATGAAGACTGGAGATGGTTACAAGGTGTTTATACGGTTTAGATAAGAGATAAACAAAACAGTGTGGTCTGGGAGGGGGCATGGCAATGGAACAAAGTCTTCATTGAAAAGAATATAACAAAGAAATACCTCCTTTTTCGCTGGCTGAAGAGACATTGAAATGTAAAGGGAGCGATTGTGAAAGACAGTGACTCTAGGGCGTCTTGGGGACTCTGTCAATGTAAAGTCTGACCGAAATGTTAATGAGGTGACTGGGGGCGTGTTCTCCATTAAAAGAAGGGCATATTTACGTAATTGGACTTTCAAAGGAAGAATTCCACTATCAATTGTTTTTAGCCTGAGCTTATTTGGGGAGGAGAGTCGTCCTAACCTACCTTGAGGTCTAACAAATCTCAGGGAAATCCCAACACACTTTTTTATAACCTAGAGAACCATGTTGCTTCAGTAGTGGATTCCAGATGGAATTAAATAATTACCTCTAATAGGTTGAAAACAGACCACTAATTCAAGTTGAATCCTTTCTCCAACTTACAATCTTCCTATCATCTAGAAATCTGACACAGAATTTACTTTTTCTGGACAAGAAAATAAAGAGTAGAGAAATACAAACAAGAGAGGTGATTAAAGTATGGGAAATAATGTGTCTCATTTTGTCAATGTTTTTACAAAGTTATCCAAGAATTAGTTTTATGATGCTGGATTCTGATAGATTTATGTTTGTTGCAGAAAATATGGTATTTATTTACCTTACAGTGTTCAGATTTCAAGCTTACAAGCCTATCTTTTTTTTGGACATTCATAATTAAATTGCCCTAATCATCTTGAAGTAATAGGTTGAGTATTAAACATTCTTGAAAGCTTTAGAGATTCTTTCTTTAGCCTTCCCTTCCTTCGACTCTTTTTTTAAAAAGTTATTCTTTTTTTAAACATTTTATTTATTTATCTTTAGAGGGGAAGGGAAGGAGAGAGGGAGAGAGGGAGAGAAACATCAATGTGTGGTTGCCTCTCGTGCGTCCCCTGCCAGGAACTGGCCCGCAACCCAGGCATGTGCCCTGACTGGGAATCGAACCGCAACCCCTTGGTTCACAGGCCCATGCTTCCTTTGACTCTTGAATGAGGACTTAGGGGAAGAGTTGGGGCGGTGGTAGTGGTGTGGGAGTCTAGATTCGGAAACACTGGGCTTCAAATCCTACCTCTGCTCTTTACTAACTGTGTGATTTTGGGCAAAGGACCTTTCTATGTAAACCAGAGCTTGTTTATAAAAATGGGAATCATTATTCCCATTTTTACAGTTTCACAGTTATGGTGAATGTTAAATGAGATACTTATGCAAATGCCTAGCACAGTGTCTGGCACATTGGAGGTACTTAGCAAATAGTGATTATTGTTATTGCTCCATCCTATGCAGCTTCTCTTTGAATATCTTTCATGATGTGGAACATATTGTAAATCAGCTTGTTATATATTTGTTGTGAATTCTCTCTGGAGTAAAAGCCTAACTCCCTGAAATATCTGTTCATTGATCTATGTTCTGCCCTATGAAGTGGCAAAGGTTGTATACGCATATATATAAAATTTTCTTTCTTTTGAAAGACAAAGCTGAAACTATTTGAAGATGGTTGTCATGTCTCTCCTTCATTGCACCCATTCAGACTAAACAAATGATGTCATTGGATCATGAGATGTGAAAGAGTCTGAGCTACACGTTTCTGAGTTAAGAGAATTAGAATAAAGAGTATGGTGAAAAAAGCATTGCTATAAAATTTCTTCTTCAGGCTGGACTCCAGATAAAAGCCTTGTAAATATTAAACTTTTCTCATATTTATAATTTATTTATATTAGCATAAAGTTCTGCTGCTTGATTATAAAAATTCTTTTTACTCTAACATTTCAGTTTTATCAACTATATTTTGAGGGAGTTAAGTTATTGGAACTAAAAAAGGCAGATATTTCCTTTTCCATATTTAGAATCTTTATTCAATGATAAATAGGTAATTTGTGTGAAGTGAGTTACTAAGCAGCCTTTGAGATATCTGCTTTAGCCTATAAGTACAACATTCAGAGCTCCATTCATTTTCTCAGAACTTTATGTTCACTATTTATGCAGTTTTCATGTAATACCTATTTGTAGAGCACCTACCATTTTCAATCACAAAATTGAGGGCTTTGGATTCAATGTAATAAACATTGTGAGGATTTTATCGTCCAGTATGGGAAAAGTAGTTGCAGAGTTAAGATAAGTTTGATCACAGGGGAAGGACAGTGTACTATGAAAACTCATGGGAAAGACTCACAATCCAGCCTTGGGGTTCAGGGAAGACAACCTGGAGAAATGACTGAATGAGGGAGAATGAGTGAGAGATGGCCAGGTGAAAAGAAAGGTGAAGAACACGTCAGGCTGGGCAAACAGCAAGTGCCAAGGCCCAGAAATGAGGGAGAATGTGATACTTTTGAAGAACTAAAAACAGTTCAAGTGGATCATAGGATGTAAGAGGTAAAGCTAAGGCAATCATTAGGAGCTAGATTATGAAAAAATGCATAAAGCATTTGGGTTTTATCAAAAGAGTAATAGGGATGCTTTGAAAGGCTTTTAGTGTACAAATGATATGATTTTTAATTTAGAAATACAATATCAGGTTTCTGGTTTGCAACTGAATGATGGTCATGCATTTATTTTTTTAGAATGGAAATACAGGAGGAGAAACAGGTTTGTGAGGACTAAGGAGAAGATTAAAAAAGGGAACAATAATTTCAGTTTGAAGTATGCTGCGTTTGAATTGTCTCTGAAACGTCTGGGTTGACATGTTTAGGAGTCAGATGAACACATGAGTCTGAAGTTCAAGAGTAGATCTGGGCTGGAGAAACATTTGTCAATTATCAGCTGAGAAAGTTAGTTGAAGCCATGGGGCTGGATACCATTTCAGTGAGTATACAGAGTGAGAAGAATCATGTGTTGGGTTGACTAGCTTTCCCCACAAATTCATGTCTTCCTGGACCTTAGAATATCATTTTGTTCAGAAAGAGGGTCTTTGTAGATGTGATTCATTAGGATACATTCAGCCAGTATTAGGGTGGGCCCTAATCCAATGACTGGTGTCCTTACATGAAGAGAAAATAAAGATACATTCATACAGAGTGAGAATATGTGAGGCAGTGAGGACAATGATGCATCTAGGATTGCCAGTAACTCCCAGAAACCAGGAGGCAAGGATAGGTCCACCTTAGTAGCCGCCAGCGAGAGCATGCCCTGCGGACAGCTTGATATTTGACTTGTAGCCTCCAGAACTGTGAGAAAATAAATTTTGTTTTTTCAAACTACACCATTTGTGACAGTTTGTGATGGTAGCCCTTGGAAACTCCTGCAAATAGAAACTTGAGAAACACCACGGCCAGAGGAAGGAGGACCCCAAACAAGACAGAGGAGGACTAGTCAGAGTAGTAGGAGGAAGAAAACTGGAAAGATCGATATCACAGAAACCAAGCTGAAGAAGGTTTCATGAAGACAAGAACAGTTAACAGCGCCATACGCCACCTTGAAGTTCAGTAGGATACGAACGTCAATGTCCACAGAGTTAATTGCAGGGTGCTCACAAACTCAGCCAGAATGGCACGAGCACTTTCTGTGGCACGGTGGGTTGAGGAGCACATGGACTTAGAAAATGAAATTAGCATGTAGACGGCTCTTGGCAGAGATCTGCTGAAACAGTCAGGTATGGGCCACAAGGAGACACGGCGCGCTGGAACAGTGACTTTAAATCTACAGAGACTTGGGCATGTTTAAAATGCTGAGCAGAGGAGGCGTAGAGGAGAGGCTGAAGATAAAGATGATAGAGAGGGACTCGTGAATTGTACATGTCTCTGAGACACTAAAAGTAATGAGCTTCAGTGACCAGCTGGAGGACAGTCCCTCTCTCAGTACAGCGAGAGGAGACAAAGGAAGTCTAGGGAGAGTTGCAGATATGTCTGTAGGTTTGCTGGAAGAAAGTTCAGGGACTGTTCTTTTCTCTAGTGTGGGGTTAGAAGTGTTAGGAGACTAGGGAAGGTTTGAAACCATTTCTGTGCCAAACTGGAGTGACACATGACCAGGGAATGCTGGGTGGTATTGAGGATGCAGCTGAGGTTGAAGACCTAATGTTAATATTGGAATCGGTAGCTGGGTTGTGCTTTTATCCAGCTGCACTGAGTAGCGTGAATGGAGACCAGAGTTGGTGATATTTGAGTTGATTTAAGTTTGAAGGTTTTCCAGGCAAGTGGAACAAATCTTTGGTGTGGTAAGAGACTTTAGGAAGACTGTGAGGCAACATATTGGACCATGGACTCTAAATTGATGGAAAAAGTAACAGCAGGAGGTAACTGATATCTAAGGAGAGAGAAGAGGTATCAAGGAGCTATGGGTCTCTCTGAGGGCAGAGGGAGCAACTGACACTCATTGACTGAATGTTGTATACTTGGTGCCGTGCACTATGCCTGCCTTCAGGAAGGTGAGATAAATGTTAGACATGGAGACAAAAATTGCAATGCTTGCCTTGAAAAATCCAATTTTTAATAAGTGTGAGTTATCCTGAATGTTTGAAAAACAATTCTATGGATTTTAAAAGAGGTAGAGATATTTAAGTCTTTTATCCACCTTGAATTTATTTTTGTGTATGGTGTAAGTTGGTGGTTGAACTTCATTTTTTTGCATGTAGCTGTCCAGCTCTCCCAACACCATTTGTTGAAGAGGCTATTTTTACTCCATTTTATGCTTCTGCCCCCTTTGTCAAATATTAATTGACCAAAGAAACTTGGGTTTATTTCTGGGCTCTGTATTCTGTTCCATTTGTCTATGTGTCTGTTCTTACGACAGAACCAAGCTATTCTGATTACAGTGGCCTTGTAATACAGTTTGATATCAGGTATTGCGATCTTTCCTGCTTTGTTTGTTCTCAAAATTGCTACAGTTATTTGCAGTCATTTATGGTTCCATATACATTTTTGAAATGTTAGTTCTATATCTGTGAAATACTAAGAACCCTGAAACACTAATCCAAGAGAACTTATGCGCCCCAATGTTCATAGCAGCACAATTTACAATAGCCAAGTGCTGGAAGCAACCTAAGTGCCCATCAGTAAACAAGTGGATCAAAAAACTGTAGTACATTTACACAATAGAATATTACACAGCAGAAAGAAGGAAGGAGCTCCCACCCTTTGCGACAGACAGCATAGATGGAACTGGAAGCATTATACTAAGTGAAATAAGCCAGGTGGTAAAAGACAAATATCATATGATCTCACCTTTAACTGGAACCTGATCAACAAAACAAATAAGCAAGCAAAATATAATCAGAGACATTGAAATTAAGGACAAATTGACAGTAACCAGAGGAGAGGGGGGAGGGGATAATAGGGGCAAAAGGGGGGAGTAAGGTTTTCAGGAACATATATAAAGGACACATGGACAAAACCAAAGGCAGGTAGTATGATCAAGGGTGGGAAGTGGGGATGACTAGGGTGGGGGGAATGGTGGTGGGGAAATGGAGACAACTGTACTTGAAAAACAATTAAAAAAGTTAAAAAATAAATTAAAAAGTAAGTAATGTGACTAAAAAAATAAAAACATTAGAAAAAAGAGGCAGAGATGCATGAAAAACCATGGCTGAGTGACACTTTTACTTCTGTATCCTCAGAATGGCTCAGTTGTAGAATTGGATCTTCTCTAAGCCAGCTTGAGTTTATAAGGAGTAAATATAGGCAAAGAGCTGGGCAAGTGCATATAAAATATTTTAGATACGGTGGCTCCGCAAAGGTGTGACCCCGGAACAGTCTCCTCATCAAATGAAGAATGAAGTGAGGTCTTCTTCCTTAAAGTGAAAGAAGGAAGGAATGAGCCAGGCAGACTGAGTGACACATGCAACCTGCTGAGGTAGGAACATGCATGAGATGCTTAAGGAATAGTAAGGAGGCCACTGCGGCTGAAAAGCTTATGCTAAACACAATAATTTATTTGTATTCAAGCAGATTTCCCCCAAGTCATATACTAAGATGAGGCTTCATGTTTCTAAATTCACTGCAGTATTTGCCTTTTTACTGTAATTATGATAATTTCACCACACTGGATCTTATTTAAATATTATTTTAAATGTATTTAAGGAGGCAAGCAAACCTCGGTTGCTCAGAGAATTTTAAAAACAAAGACTCAGGGCTTCTTAACTGGATATTCTTTGGGACTTCAGCTTATTCCGAATTTATGTGCAATGTGAACCACTGATATTAAGTCTGCTTGACAATTTTTTACTGTCGGACTAACACCAAGGATGCTAGGTTTGTGCTCGAATTTCTTAATGGCAGGGCTGGAACAAGGAAGGCTGTTCTTGCGCTGGCCAAGGGTTGGCCACTCTGGAGCTTGACACACCCTACTTGGGTTCAGTGAGTCGATGGCACGGTGCTCCACTTTCCCGGCTGTACCCGACATTTTCCCTCAGACCCTGGTTGACATTGAATGTGAGTTTCGATATCATCAAATTTCTTAAAATAAGTTATAAATAAAAACATCTTCAATGCAGCTGGAAAACCATTTTGGTCATTATTTCTTCAAAATTTTTTCCCATCTTTTCCCAACCTCGGCCTTCACTGACTCTAATACCTGTTCCATAGCTTCTCAATGCTGTCTTCAGCTTCCGCCCTTTTTCAGTGTTCCCTTTTTCATGTTTTCTACAAGTTCACTATTTTTTTCTTTGCAGAATGTAAACTGCTGTTACTTTCATTCGCTGTATTTGCTTTTATTTCAGATGTGGTCATTTTCATCTCCTGAAGTTTGATTTTTGTCTTCTCTTAAGTGCCTCCTCTAAATGTTCATTCTTTCTTCCACCCTTGTGAACACATTAAATATAATTATAAAAGCTATATTAATATCTTTGTCTACTAATTTTAACATCTATGTCAGTTCTAGGTAGGTTTTTTGTTTGTTCTCTGTTTTCCTGTGTTTATTCTTTAAAAATTTTTTCACCAGTTTTACTGAGAAATAACTGACATGCATCACAGCATACATTTAAGGTATACAGCATAATAGTTTGATTTACCTATGTTGTGAAATAATTATCACAACTTTTAACTTTTCGATGCATCATACAGCAGTATGTCATCATATTGTATATTATATCTCTGATACTTATTTGTCTCATAACTGGAAATTGTTAGCTTTTGACCACCTTCCTCCAATTCCCTTCCCCCCTCACCTCTGCATCTGGTAGCTGCATGTTTGATCTTTTTTTGTATGAGTTTGGTTCTTTATTTTTTATTTGTTTTAGAACACACATAGAAGTGAGATCATGCAGTATGTGTCTTTTCTCTGTCTGACTTACTTCACTTAGATCAATGCCTTTAAGATCCATCCATGTTGTCTCAAATGGTGGAATTTCCTCACTCTTATGGCTGAATAATATTTTACCCACTTGCCCACTGATGGACCCAAGTCCTTTCCCTGCCTGTCTCGGGTATCGCAAACGATGCTGCTATGAGCATGGCAGGTTCGCTGTTTTTATTTCCTTTGGGTGTATTTCCAGAAGTAGCATTACTGGGTCATATGGCAGTTCTAATTTTAATTTTCTTAGAAACCTTCATATTGTCTGATGTGGTGGCTATACAAATTTAGAATCTCTGGTTGGGTGTTGATTAGTTTATTATGGGTTGTATTTTCTTGCTTCTTTGCATGGCTGGTAAAAACTTTGATCGAATGCCGGACATTGTAAGTTTTATATGGTTGGATGCTGGATGCTTTTGTATTTCTCTAAATAGTCATAAACTTTGTTATGGGATGCAGTTAAATTACTCAAATGATTAAATTTTTTGAGGCTTGTTTTTAAGCTTTTCAAGGCCCAGCCAGAACAGCCCCTTTAATCTGGGGCTAATTTTGTCCTGCATGGAACCAGTACCCTCTGAGTACTCTCTACCCGATGCCTTGCTATTTCAAGGTTTTTGCTGCTCTGCCTTGTGGTCAAGTGCACTGTTCCCAGTTCTGTGTGATCTCTGTGATTTTCCCCTCTGTTTGGCTCCATCTTTTCCCCAGATTAGGTGGTTAGTTCCTTCGTATAATGTACTTACCGATCAGTACTCAGCTGAAGACTTGAGAAGGACCCTGTGCAGATTTCAAATGCAATCTGTGGAGCTCTCTTTTCTCTGGTCCTCTGTCCTGTGTGTTCCAGTTGCTCTGGACTTTGCACATTCCCGGCTCTGTCTCAACTCCTGAGTGCTGGGCGAGGCTCTGCGAAGTTCTGTCTCATTCACTGTAGTAGGCTGGAAATTCCGTGCAAGTAGTAGCCTAGGACAACCACAGTGTCACATCATTTGTTTGGCATTTTTGTTCTGTGCTGCCTGGAGTACGATGCCTGAAAACCATTCCTTTATGTATTTTGCTCATTTTCTTTCTGTTGTTGTTTCAGCTGGGAGCATAAATCCAGTTCCCATTATTGTCTGTTACTCCATTGTGTTGAAGAAGTTGAAGTTCTTTACTCTTATCATGGAAATTTTTAAAGGGAACATCACTGAGCTTAATATGAGAAATACTGGAAGCAGCTTCTAACTCCAGAGAAAAGGCTAACAGGAAGTAAGGCAGGAGGTCAGGCTTCAACTGCCTGGAACAGGTGCATGGCTGTTTGGGCTTTTGTCCCAAAGAGAATGTTTGCAGACTTCTAGTAGGTAGGAGAAAAGACAGAGAATGCTGTCCATGTCGTTCACACTAAGGGATTAAGGGAAACCAGGACACATGTCATCTGGGCAGATTATAGACTTTATCAGATCTTTTGTTAAACGGGTATGTAGGAAATGAGCAACTTGTATGCAGTAAAATTGTTTCCCCAAATCACACCAAAAATGTGAAATGAAATATGTTCTATAAATTCTGAAAAAACTAATGAGAGTAGACAACTCGCGACGTGAAGATAAATGCTGCTGAAAAGTCAGCTAGATTCACTTGCTAGCCAGGGAACTAATTCCCTCACTACAATCTTTAGCAAAGTTACGTATTTCTACAGAGCGTGGGACCGTGGGATTTCTCACAAATAGTTGAAACCTTGATTACTAAATACATGAATGCCAAAGTGTTATATTATGGGGGCTATTGTTTCCCAAATAGCTTAAGGCATGGAGTTTTGGGAAGAAATAAAAAAGAAACAAACAAACAAAAAAGGCAACAAAAAATTAAGCCCAGTTATTCTTTGAATTTACACTTGATTAATTTAACATGACTCAGGGAAGCCCGGTCTGCAACTGGAACATCAGGTTACCCCAAAGTGCCCCCTCCTCTGGATGACAGAGCAGTGCATGTCATGGCACTCGTTACTGTGCCCTGGAGAGAGTTATCCAACTGTCACCTCTGTACATCCTTTCTTCATTCTTAGATCTTAGGTATTACTAGTCCAGGAAATAGGTGCCGTAAATCATCTTCAGTGGTTGGCCACCCAGTTCATTGAAATAAGCTTCTTAAAGATGGTCTTTGAAACAGCTTTTGGTTGAGGGAAAGAAACTGGCTGGGTGTCCCAGACCAGGATGCCATTCAGGCCCTACAGTTGGCGTGGAGGAGAGAAGCGGTCCGGTAGCTGGATGAGAGGATTATCGATGCCCCGTGGAGGAGGAAAGTGGTGGAATAGGAGTTGTGTGTTGAGGCTCTGCATAGCTTCTGGCTGCTGGACTCCCGCTCCCTCTGACACTTAGGGACCACTTAGGCCTCACTCGCAAGTGAAATGCCTCCCATTCTCCAGGACAAATTTGCACGGAGCTAGATTCTCGACCATGACACATGTGTGCATACATATGGGCAATAAATATCTCTGTAAAGAGTTATTCATGTCTTACCCTGATTAAAAACCACCACAAGTGGCTGAAATGAGAGAACTTTAAATTTCAGAGTTCAATTCAGGTTCATCCAGAATTAGACTTTGGCTAGAAAATCTGACAACAAATAGGGTGGATTTGCTTATTTTCTATTAAAAAAAAAAAACTACTATTCTTCATGTAATCCTTCAGAGAAATCTTTTTGAGCTAATGCTTGAGAGCTTTAGTTAAAATCAAAGCGTCCCTTACATTTTTGGTTTAGTGTTGAATTCACGCATGTATGATTCAGTTCAGTAGGTATTCATTTGACAGCTACTGCGCTTAAGTTACCTTATTAAATGCTGTGGAGAGGCATAAAAAAAACAACGACACAGCTCCTGCCACATAGGGAAGGTGAACTTGAGCCAAAATGAACTTGTTCAATAACAGGTATGGTAGGTAGGTCGTTGAAGGCAGAAACAGGCCATGATGGGTTGTGGAAGAGAGAACATTTCTGGCTGGAGAATTATGGAAAGAAACCATGGAGGGCACAGCCTTTGCCCTGAGGCTTGGGAGAGAGTTGGACTTCGAAAGTTGGCCCAAAAGGGCTGAGGAGAACGGAGGTTAGGAATATGTCCACCTAGCAGGGAAGAACATCGGGAGGTCAGAAAGAAGTGGATAATCAATGCAGTATTTATCTGTACAATTTTACCACAAATTTCCGGTGAGTGTGTATAAATTCTGAAATGTAACCATTTGTTTTCATTGGTCCCGGGTCTTGAAAAAGAGGCCGTTCATCCCATGTTTCAGACAGGGACTTACGTTTATGCAAGCGTGGGAGCTGGTGCTCTCCCACACGAGCTGACCGAAGACGACACAGTGGTGGACACGCTGCACACCAGTGAGCCTCTGTTTGCTAAAGAAACACCGAGTTCCAAAGCCTGCTCTGCAATGTGACGTGAAGCACGGACCGTTGGGGGGAGGACTCGGTTTTCTCGTTACAGGGTTTGGTTTTGTTCTAATAAAACCTCTTCCTGGGGTCCTGAAGATAGAGGTGTGTATTGCCTTATGCTGGGCATTTGCTTGGGTCTCTGATTATGAGCCCACATCAAAGGATCACACCTTGAGCTGTGGTAGCACCTCATTAACGCTCTCCGGTAGTACGAGTCTCAGGAATTGGAAATATCATATTATGGATGTTCGTACACTAGGCATGGCTTACACCTCATCTTGAGTTAAATGAGACTTTGTTTTCTTTGGAATTTTATATCTGAGAGGAAAGGAGGGAAAGAAAGAGGCAAGATAATAAGTGGTAGAAAAGGGTAATCCAATTTGTTTCTGATTTGCCTATTCTTTATCTAAATGAGAACGTTGTTTTCAAATGCAAAGTATTGATTTTTCTTAGGCACCTTTAAAAGAGAAGAGCAAAGGATTAAATGTCTAGTGGGTTGATGTCTAAATTTAAGGAATCTGCAGCTTTAGGAGCAATTGTTTTTAAGACATTACCAATTCTTTTCACTTTTCCTTTCTGGGAATGCTGATTAGCCATAATGGATAAATAATGATTATGGATGGAGATTTACATAACAGATGAATCTGTTTATAAACCATGCTGAGCTTCCCACCATCCTGCCAACCTTTTTAGAAATCCACACCAACTATTTATTGGTGTCTACTGCTCCCAAATAGCTTCTCCTAATTATAAGTATTTAAACATAAATGAAAGTAGAAGTTTAGAATTGATGCAGCGGGTAATTCCAATAAAACTTCAATTTGGCAGGAAGATCCAGTTCTACTTCCACTGCCTATGATTTTTTTCTACATGATAATCAACAAAATTTGTTCCTATAAATGTCAGCAGATCCCAATTTGAGGGAGGGAGAAAAGGGTGAATTATTGATCTTCACAGATGAGATCTTTTTTAGAGGCTAATCCACTGAAATATCTATGAAAATGCAAGAGTGTAAATGAGATGTTTCCCTTATTGATTCGTTCAGTTGGTAAGAAGAGGAGGACGATAGGAGAGATGCCCAGGTCCCCATGTTCTGATCTTCCTGGGGTTGCGAGAGAGGTTAGACGTTTCATCTGAGCTGACAGGAACTTGAAATGTTATAGATAGGTTTCCTAAGCTCAACCATTATTTACTGTTGGACTATAATGTCAGTCTCTTTCTGCTTCTTCAATATTGTTTGCACTTTACCTTTGTGAAAAGGGCCTTGATTGAGCCATGCGAGGTATTTCTTATCTTTCTGCAGGATCAATGAAGATGTGTTTACAGGTCCCTGGCACAGTGTACACAGCACAATAATGGATTTTAGTCTGTGTTGACTGAAAGCTCTTTTTCTTCGTTACTTGTCAATCTTGCACCTATTACTTGATTGCAACATAAAAGGCTATTTGGCCAAACACTGAAACAACAACTGTATCAGTCTAGCTGAAGTGGTTACCCCAGTCAAATACATGCGGCCCTTAGCCAGAGGAGTCACTGCTTGAAAGTAAGGCTTTATTCGCCTGTCCGTTTAGGAACCGTTTTATGATTGTACTCACCTACATGTAATTTTTTTTTTTCCTCTTAAAGAGGTTCTAGTTAACGGGCAGTTGTCATAAAAAAGGGTTTCAGTTTCACTTTCATGAGAATTACATATTATAAAAGGTCTGTTTTTGATTTCTTCAAGGAGAGAACTAAGTTCTCAGAAAGAAAAGAAGTTCCACACTCTCATCAAGGTCTCTTCCTTCGCTGTGATGGGGTAATGGAGGCTGCTTTTTGAGCCTGAAAAGGAAATAATGCCTCTCCCCACTTCATATATGTGTGTGAGCGCTTAGCAGATGATGCTGAAAGTGAGGATGAAAAGCTTCTCCCTTCTGGTCGTTTCGGTGGCAGATCCGTTACATTAAATATGATGTCCTTCTCTTAATCATTCCACTGCCACGGCCAAACGTTGCGGGCCGCTTCGAGCCACCTTCGAAGACGGCTCGGGATAGCTGAGTCCCTACTAGCTCCAAGCCCTGGGCTCAGATTGCAAAGGTTCCCGGACTAGGACAGAGCGAAAGTGGCACATATGGTAAAGATGATTAGATATGGGGAAACTTTTCCAGGGAAACCATTGCCTCCATCAGGTTTCTTTCTTTTTTTTTTTGGTACAAAGTACCTACCACTACTCATCTGGAAAACCATGGCCAAATTCTCTTTGGAAACAGATATTTTATAGCTAATTCTGTAGCACATTACTACCTATGAAAGTAATGGGAAAAAATTTCACTGCTACATACGTATATCACTCATTGGAACAGATATTTAGGAAAGGTTTATATAAATTAAATTTTAGTAAACGGAACTGAGCTTTAGGGAGGAAAGAAACCTACCATTAAAGAAAATTGTATTTAATCTGGTCCCAATGTGAAGAACCTCTTTTGCAATATGTATAGTTATCAATGAGCTATTTTTTTGTGTGTGTATTTCTGTGGAGCAGATGAGGCACAACTGAATATATAGATACTCTCTTCAAAGAATCAGTGCTGATTTTTGCACTTTGCGATTTCTGGAGTTAGATGGTACACTCATCTTCCAAAGACACCAGACCTAAAGCAACTGGATGATGTATTCAAAGTCACGTAGTTAGTGGTTGATGAAACTGGCTTAATAACACTAGATGCCTCTAGATGCCTCAGTGAGTATCTGTTCTCACTTTCTGTTCACTCTGAGGAGAGAGGAAGGAGAGCCTATTCGGAGGCTGCGTTGGTTGCTAGGGCCCACGAACTGGGTGGCTGAAACGGCAGGAATGTATTGCCCCGCGGGTCTGGAGGCTGGAAGTCTCAGGGCCAGGTATCACCAGGGTTGGGTCCTTCCGGGGGCCGCGAGGGACAGTCTGCCCCACGCCTCCCTCCTCCTTTGGTGGTTCGCTGGCAATCTTTGACATACCTTGGCGCGTAGCTGCATCGCTCCCGTGGGACCTGTCTCCAGTGTTTCCTCTTTTATAAAGACCCATGTCACATCAGATTAGGGCCAACCTTAATGGTCTCATTTTAACTTGATGGCCTCTGTAAATATCGTATCTCCAAATCAGCCGCATCTGTAGTAATGGGGAGTAGGACTTCAGCCCACGAATTTGAGGGGGACAGGTATTGAACCTGTAAGAGGGAATTGTAATTCCCTTTAATTTTCAGTTTAGTAAGTCTCATCATTTTAGAAGCCACTGAAGGGAGAAGCATTTTTACTGAACAAACAAAAGACCCAACGGGATGCATCAGACCTTATTTATTTATTTATTTAGCAAATATAAATTCACAAAGTGAACAGGAATTAAATTGACTTTTATGAAGAGAGGGAGCAATTTTTAAGTGTCCACAAGTGTTTTGTATAGAAATAAACAGGTAATTCTTATCTGTTCATTACAGTGGTTCCCTAAGATTCTGTTTGGGACAATATTGTATTAACCTAATCCGAGTTATTCTACCTACTTCCTCATAATGAAATTGCAATTAAAGCAGTTTTTTTTTTTAATTATCGAAACATTTTACAAATCCAGTCAGCTTCTTGAAATCAGCAGGACTTAAGATGTAATAAAAAGTACTGAACTGCGAATAAATCCGCTGAAGTGTTCTTCGGCGTCAGTGGGTTTGTGTCAGTTTCCCGATGTCGTGGAGGGTCTGCCCAGCACAGTCTGTCTTAGCGGTCCAGACCCTGAGCGGAAGAGGGCTGGCGCCAGCAGGTGCCTCCCAACTCGGGCTGCACTCCGTGCGGAGGGCTGGTCGGTGCTGAACTCCCCTGTTGATCATCCAGGGAATTCCATCTGTCACAGAACTCAACGCAGGGAGGGGTGGGTCAAGGCAGGAGTAGAACAGTTATAAGGAATAGTGACGATTAGTATAGATGTGCTTACTAATTGTATTAGTAACTGAAACTGCTCCTGTCCAGCATACGGGTGATATTTTCTATTTTCCTGGACTAATAAATGAAAGAAATATGTTCAACATACAGAAAAAAAATATTGTAAACACAATTTGCAGCTACCCACGCAAAACTTCCAAAAGCTTTTGGCTTTTGAAGATTATGGGGACACAGACCAGCAGCTCTCTGAGGGGAACTATAGGGATTGTCCCAGGTCGGGGCCTCTCAAACTGGCACGTGCCCAGTGCCCAGGGCCCCCCCGGTGATGTTTGGCAATACAGGCTGCCATGGTAAAAACCATGCATTTCCTTAGGTAGAGTGTCAGTTTTACTAGAGATCAGAAGTAGGTGTTCTGAACTTTTGAAAACTCCTTGAAAAGTTTTATTGCATGCATGTGAGAGCAAAAGTAGAATCCCAATAAAAAAAAAATTTATGTAGTAAGCAAATGAGGATGTGGTACTTTGTCGCTTTGGGGGCACGGGGTGCTGTTACTACCGCAGAGATGTCCTCGTGAGCAGGATGGAACACCTGGTGAAAAGAGATTGTGCCGAGGCGATCGGCTTGTGCCATTAAGGCTTTTCTGACAAAGTCACACATATTTGAGTGTCAACGTACAAGTTTTCACCAGTCCTGCAGAGGTCCAAACAGTTAAATACGCATTCTCCTTGATTAGTGAAAGCTAAGTTAATCCCACTACAAAGCAATATTTAAAAATATGTTCATTACAGGACGCATCACTGGCTCCTGCAAATCTCTTTACCTTCATTCTGCAATTGCAATCAGTCAATGATTGATCAATCAATCAATCAGTCACCTTTTGGTTTATAAAAATAATAACACAAGTGGCATCTGAATCTTGGTTCCTTCTGAGGCCCAGCCTAAGACACGCAGGTGAGGGCAAGTGGTGACCCCAGACACATTTCGGGGACGTGGGGAAATGAGTCAGGGAAGTGAAGGAAACTAATGAAGGGAAAGAGAATGTGATCAAGCCAATGATCGAGTATGGACAATTTGGGCTCCGCGCCACCGGGAATTCTGGAGTACGGTAGAGAACGCGTCTCAGAGGCAACGTGGCTGAGGGGTCCGTCACGACTGACGGGTCTGTCCCGTGTGAAACTCCGTCCACCCAGAGGCACTTGCAGCTTGTCCTGCTCCCTCCCTGGCTGAGCTCCGAGGATGTCCGAGGAGAGAGCGCGGGCAGAGGGTTGCAGGTGCTCCCAGTAAGCAGCCGCTGGTGTGCAGAGGTGAACCCCCAGAGCGCGGGGGAGGGGGGGCTTCCGCAGCTCAGCTGGAATAAGTTTCACGGTAAACAACGACAGCAGCAACAGCAGCAACAGCAACAACAGCAGCAAACTGCTTGAACCTCCTGCAAGGTCCCCTGGAGAATTACCACCCAAAGTAAAAGTTAAAAATTGGGGGCCACTGTATAAATTGTGAGTCTGGTCAAATTTGTTTTAGATCACAAAGAATCTTTCAGACTGAAAAGAGTTACCCTTATTGAATGTTTCAATGATGCATTTTATTATGGTCCAAGTGTATTCCTGGACAACAATTGAAAATACCAAGGCTAATCTAGCTCTTTCACATGTGGCATGAAAGCGTGTGTTAATATTCATCCTTACGCTGTACTTTATAATGATGGCATTCATGAAGACATGTGAATTTGAAAAGTGTTGAGCATCACAACAAGCGTTAGAAGAGTGATAGGCCAATAAACATTTTCACAATCACAACGTTGATGGCAGATGACTGAGCGCAGATGGGGCAAAAGCCAAAATGTAAAGAAGCCGCCGTGAGGGGGACACTGTCCTCCGCCCAGCGCCCATCACAGGCTCACTCGGAACACCATGCCACTGAGGGCTGGTCTCTTGATTTTCTTGGTGTGTACAATGCAGTGCTCAGTCATTTAAACCGTTGTGTAAGTTTCTTTTTTGAAAAAAATTATTATAAAACACCAACACTCACAGTTGGATCCCAGCGGTCCAAAGAACTCAGTCACCCCAACCAAATTTCAAAATATTTCTTGTGCTTATTGAACAAAATGAAGCCAGGCAGCGTAGCCATTCCTTATGCGTAACTTCCCTCATAAATCACGGCTACTCACTTTCTTCTCTCCTCCACATTTCCAGAGACAGCCTTCCAGCATGCATCTCTCTGAACCTCACGCTGGGTCTCTTCCTTCCTTCTTCCTTCTCCCTCATTCACAAAAGCCTGCGATGCAGCCTTGAATCGGTCAGTTTAGAAGAATTGGACTGAGGAACTCCTTCAAGGAAAGAAGAGAGCCAGAAGCTAAAGCAAACGGAGTTAGAAATCCTGCTCACTGGCAGGGAAAGGGGAGAGAGGAAAGGCTTGGAACGCTCAGGCATGAATCACTTTTATCCCTTCAAATCGGCAGTACACTGGGAGGTAACTTTGGAAGTGTGTTCTCCCAAACGGATGGGTGTGATGGGACAAGGTTATGGTCTGAGCTGTAAAGAGCTGGAGATAGGATCCTGTTTCTACCCATGAGAACTTCATTTTGTTTTCCTTTGCAAAATTATAGTACCAGCAAAATTGAATTACTCAAAGTATTAAGTAGATAATCTGTGTAAAAAATGCACATCACAAGCTCATAGTAAACATGCCATATATGTTAGCTGCTGTGATTATCATTGTTATTATATTGACTTGGCACGGAGAAAGTAACCCACCATGTGTGCGTGTACACCTGTGTGCATGTGTGTTACAGTGGAGGAAAGAAGACACCATAGTAAAGCGTAACACCCCGGAGAGAATGAATATATTTATTACCCTGATAATAAAAAGTCGCTGAGCACACTAACTTATTTAGCTGACTCTTGCAATTAACATCCATATACTAGGACTCTAAATATGTACATTACCTAATGTAGTTGAACTGAAATTGAAATTTGAAAGGTGAATGAAGAATGTTGATGTAGGACCTAAGGGTTTTACAAAATCTAATTCACTTGCACCTGATGAAAATTTCATAATTAGCATCAATTATAGAACATACACTGGAGTTTTTTTACTTTATTGGGAAAAAAAGGCCTTTGATAAATATTTCCTGGAGGTGGAAAAGAATGCACCGCCTAAATTATAATTCATAATTAAATAAATATGATCTGACCTTTCAGTAAGACACAGCTATTTAAATTCCTGCTGAGTATCAAACACTGTGCTATCTATTTGGCAGGATTATGGGCCTAGCACTATGGGGATTTTCCCTGAAACAGTTCAAAAAACATTAAGGAAACCATTGCATGTTTTCACATATTTATGTGAGTCTGAGATGTCAAAACTGCGGCGTGAAGTCAGAGAAGAGGCAGTACCTGGATGAGGTGCCAGCTTGCCCTACCTCGACCCAGTTACCCTAGACCGATAGATCAGGGCTACATCATTCTACCAACTAACCCTTGAGAAAATTACCAATTTTTTTTTTTACTGGTGATAGTTTAAAACATTATTTACATGTAAACAATATGTATATTATAGTTAAGGTGTAATTTGGTTTTTAAAATAAAACATTAGTTCTTTAAAGAAACTTTCATTTTCCGTGGGCCGCTTTGTTCTAACCCTTCCCTCTCCTGCAGGGGTGTGTGGGGGAAGCTCCATAAAGTGGTACTTGAGCTGCATGTGAATATTCGGCTCGGGCACTTACCCGGCGGGACTTGATCTGATTGAGCCCCAGCATTCAGGGCACGGAGTGCTGGGTTTTTCTGGCAGGCAAGTGTGTCTGCATCCATTATAGGGGAGGAGACCCAGACTGAGATCCGTGGATAAGCTTCTTCTTTAGTTTTTGTCATCAGACCGGGAGGGTGTGAGTAAGTTACCCTTTGATAAAGACCTAAATATACAGCACATACATCAATTCGGGGAAAGTTGTTTTGGGGGGAGTGTGAAGTGCACAGCCATTTGCAGATCCTACAGCCAGTGCAGCCTGAAATTAGGTGTGATTGCTGGAGCATTGCACGCACCCGGGAGGTGAAGAAGTAAGAGCTGATATAAGTGACCTCTGTTCATCTCAATGTCAAGGTGAAAATTCGCTTCACACTGTGAAGTTCATGCTTCTTAGTGACAATTTCTCAGGGTGCCACCAAAGCAGTAAATAGCAAACTAGAGTATCGTTTAATAAAATATAAGGAAAAAATTCAGTCATGCATTTATAAAGTGTATTACTTTAAGACAGAGTGCAGAATGTTAGTGTTAACTTGGTATTGTTTGGGGGAGTTGGGAAGGGGGTAGTGGGATTTAAATAGCATATATTTTTAAGAGAGGTGATCTAGGCCAAAAATGTTGTTAAAATATTTGAGTAAACTTCTGCTTTATGCATTCAAACACATGCCTCCTACTTCCAGCTTAGTGCTGCAGAGGACTCTGAACTCTGGCATTGCTCAGGAATGGACCTTTAAACGGCTCTCCACAAACTGCCACATTTTTGCAGGTTGGTTGTTTGGGGCAGGAAATAGGAAGTTCGATTAACATTAGAATTGCCATTTGTCCTAGAAAGGACTCACTTGGGAGGTGAAATGTACCAGGCTGAGCAACGAAAGTACAGTTGACTCTTGAATAACGTGGGACTTAGAGACTCCATCCTCCCCTCAGTTGGATATCTGCATATAACTTTTGACCCCTCCAAAACTTCACTACACCTGTCCATCGGCACCTGCAGGAGATTGGCTCCAGGCCCCATGGGCACCAAGGTCCGGAATGCTCGCGTCCCTTACAGACAATGGCCTCGACTAATACATACAGTCAACGCTGCTCATCTGTGGGCTCCATCAGATGGAAAATGCTGTTGGTGATATGTGGTTGGTTGATTCTGTGTAGCAAAATCCAGGAATGCAGATGGCTGACTGTACATTTATCTAAAAAAAGAATCTATGTTTAAGCAGACCAGCGCATTTCAAACCTGTGCTGTTCGAGGGTCAGCTGTAGATTAACATTGTTCATTATTAAATATGCAAAAACAATGCAGATAATGGAGTGATTGGCATGATGACAAATGGCATTATACATCTTTGCCATTGTTAATATTTTCGTTTTTTGTTAAATAAAAATGTGTCTAAAAATCAACGGTAAGTTTCATATGTTTTATATTTCAAAATGAAGAACATTACATTAAAAGTGGTGGGTAGTCCTGGCCAGTGTGGCTCAGCTGGTTGGAGCATTGCTCCATGGCCACAAGGTTGCAAGTTCAATTCTTGGTTGGGGCGATTGCCTGGGTTGCAGGCATACACAGGAGGCAATTGATGCTTCTCTCTAGCATCAGTATTTCTCCCTCCCCCTTCCTTTCTCCCTTTCTATCTTTCCAAAAATCAATGAAAAAATGTCCTAGGGTGAGGATAAAAACTAATTAAAAATAAGCAAATATGGTAAAGTATATGCGGTATTTGCTTATTTGTTATATATTAGTTTGATCAACCAGTGTTGGGGAGAGTATAAGAAAGAAGACAATATAAAGCTTAAAAGTAATTATCTCATGTAGCTTTACTTAAACTTTGTGAAATAATAACCTAAGTACAATACCTTCTTGCTAAACTGATTGCAAAGCTAATGCTGATTGGCTCTTGGAATGAGCCCTTCATTATATTTTTCCTACTAAAATTAATGCACGATTTTCTAGAACATTTTGAGCCTCTCAAAGAGAGAAAGAGTGAACATTTTATTATTTACTCTTCATCTCTTTTATTATTTCCCTTTTCAGTTAATGATTGCTCTGTGACTTTAGACAATTTGAGTGTACCATAAAAGTGAGTAATTCCTAACCTCATAGAGTGTTATAGTTTCAAGGGACCTCAGAGAGCATCTAGTTCAACCTTTCACAAAACTAGTTAATGGTGCAATAAAGAGGATTCAAATTCTTTCATTTTTGATTAACCAATTATACGTCTTTTTAGCAAACAGTTTGTTTGCAAGCTATAGAAACTATTAGCTGTTTGGCTTACTATTAGTTATAAGCTATTTGGCGTATAGTTTCTTACTATAGAAACTATTAGTCGTAAGCAAAATAAATAATATAAATATTACATATTTTTGGTTTTTTGGTGTCAACTTTGTTAAAGTTGATTCTAAGCAAGTGGGAAATATTTTTAAAATAATTCAATGAGTTTTGTGATCTCATTTTTTAATGTGAAAAGGTGTGTACATAAACACTTTAATGAAAAAATCTCATAGACTCTGTCAGGTGTGTTTATCCATATCCTATTTGGATTGAGAAAACAAACACATCCTGAGGAAGAGCTAGAAAGCAAATCATGCAGGAAAATTAGGGTTCTGTGAATAGTCTGGAAGAGAACTCCTGTGACGAGAGAATAATCTGGAAAAACTACAAAATTTGTGTTGAAAATAATTTTAAAAGGAACAAAGATCTTGACTTTTTAAAAAAAAAAACAAGATGCTGTGAAAATAATCAGGCAGATTTAAAAGAGAGCCTACTACAACTTTCTGTAATTTCATATATGGCCATTGAAATTAAAATCTCCATGGATGGTTTTAAGACACACCGACAGAGAGAGCTAATAAACTGGAAACAGAATCTAAGAAAGTACGTGGCATGCAGCCGGTGATTAAATGAATGATTAAATGTGATTAAATGGAGAGATGGAGAGACACTGAGTGCCGTTTTAAAAATGTATGAAATACTCAGAAGGAGAAGACAGAGAACATGGCATAAATTCTCAGATTAAAGAAGCCCACAGGATGCCCAGACAGGTATGAAGACCTTGGTAAACTGCACAATAACAGGAAGAAAACATGTGTTGGTACATATATGTACGCACGTATATTTTTTCAGAAAGAAAAGCAATGGATCCTAACTGTTCGCAAGTTTTCTTTAAAATAACGTACTAGTTCTAGTAGGATGTAGAAATCTGGGTTTTTTCTGGCTTTGATGCTTTCTATGTGGTTCTTGAGCCAAGCGTTAACCTCTGTCAGCCCCAGTTTCCCCATGTGGGTAACATGAGATTGGAGTCATTATCTAACCTTCTTCCAGGTCTGAGTTTATGTGAACTCTTGGACTGGGTAGACCTTCTGGTGTGCTGCGTCTGGAGGTTTGGGCTGACTGAAGCGTTTTTTTCCTCTTTGTTCACTCTTTGAGCTGTTTGGCTGTTGGGACTGCTGAGTTTTGCCTCGGGGCCTGCTGTGTCCCAGTAGCTAAGACCATGATCCCTCAATTGACTGGCTATGGAGTGATGTCACTGAATGAATTGGTAACAACAAAAACCACATCCTTCCGTGGTTTTGTGTTACCATGAACAAAAGTTGCACTTTCTTTTCTTCTCCCCTAACCTCTATTTATATTACTGTAATTGCCTCAGCTAAAATGTTAAATACTGCACATATTTTTTGCTTTGGAAATTTAGAATGAAAGATGAACTACGGTAATGGCATGAGGGACACACGGCAAGGACCAATGACAGGAAGAAGAGGTGGATTTCTCATCAGCGGCATATCAGAAGTAACACTTAGAAGCAGAAAATCCCGAATATTAATATCTCGGGCTCTTTCTGATCTTGCCCTTAGCAGGTCTGTGTCCTCACAGTGGTACCGCATTGTCAATCTCTGTCCAATCCTTTGTTGCGCTGTGCACAGTGGAAAATTGAAAGGAGAAATGGTCACGCTATTTCCTCCTCTGAGCTTGAAAAGAAGCATTTCCCTATTAGTCAAGAACCTTCCATGTTAGCACTATCAGGTGAGCAGGAACGAGTGTGGGGGGGGACAGCGGGAGGCACTGCCCCCTCCAGGGGAGAAATCGTTGGACTGTTAGGACGCTGGCTGGCTTTCAGGCCAGTGCTGGCTTTGTGTGACCTTAAGGACGTGCTTTCTACGCCGAAGTCCTTAGTTTCCTACCCATTTGTCATGAGAATGCTGATTTAAGTAATCTCCAGGCTTTGGTGGTGAGCATTTTGGAAGCAATGGTTTTCAACTAGAAGTTAAATAATGTAAGCTATCATCTTAGTTCATTGCCTTTGGGCAAATCACAATCTCGTTATTAGTGAAATGGATATGAAAATTCTGCTCAACCCATTCAAAAATTGTTTCATGCTTTTGAGAATAAAGTATGATATGGTGTTAAAAGTCTTTAAAAGCCCTTTTTCTGTCTATACTTTTAACATAGAGTGGGGTTGCAGCCAACTGAGCAGAATTTCTGACTCGTCTACTCAGTATCTGCGTAAATTTGGGGAAATGGCTGAATTTACCCGAGTCTCCTTTTCCTTATTTGCAAAGTGGAATAATGTCTCAGGTTTGTTGTAAGAATTAGACAAAATATTCATCACTTAGAAAAGTTTTTAGACAATTAAAGTAGACAGTATAGTTATTATTGGTAGTTATTATTTCTCAAATAATCAAATTATATTTGCACTAAAGAATTTGAGTCTTGGGTTTCACATGGGACTCCACGGAGATGCAGTGGTCCACGAGGGACAAGGTCTCTGGGGTGCACCACATCTGCGCTAGAAACATCTTTCTAGGCCCAAAGTTGTGTGGCTGGGTGTGTTATTTTCATCTTGCTGTACAGTCTTACCAATCTGCTTTACTTATCTTTGTGTATCCTTCATATTCATTGATCCTAGTTGCTGCTAATTTTGGTGATGAGAAGGGCCTAATTTTTACCCTCATATTAAAATAAAGCAAATTGAAGATGACAGAAAGTACAAATGAGAGTTTTATGTAATTTCAGAGCCTAGGAAAGAATGACATTTTAGTTTCTTTGTGCATGTGTTGTGGGTGGGGGAGTATGATCATTGGCTAAGACTACACATGTAATTGAGCTTGGATATTTGTGGTTTGGCTAAGGAAGAGAATAATAAAGAAAAAGATACCAGCTTGTCACCAAGGCTAAGTGAACTATTCACACTGGCAAGTGGCCCCTTCAGAAGCCACTTTTGGATGCTCTCTAATGAGTGGGTGTTGTCAGTCTCTTGGTTCACTTGTGATTTTCTTTCTCAGCTAGAAAATGACTTGTTATGGCATTTAAAATTATTTCTCAATTGCAAATTTTATTCTAGGAAAAAAATTATAAAATATTACAAAAGTCACCCACGGTCATAAGGTTTTTCAGATTTTTGTGGCTCATTCTTGTAGACTAAGATGCTTTCAGAAGTTTCAATTGGATGCTGACTCCTCATTTTCTAGGACTTACAGTCCCTGAAATTTGCTTACAAATTCTTAGGAATGTCTTCTCCATCTAAAGAAAAGACTCTGGAATGTATATAAGCAATTTAGGGGTAACATATTCTTTCTTTAAAGGTGAAAAGGTATTTCATGATTTTAAATTCAGGTTTAAGTTGAACATTTACTTTCTGTTTATCAGCTTCTTGCATACATGTATGTATTCATTCATTTATTCTTGATTCATGAACAATGCTTTGACATTTATACTTTGTGTAGTTTTTGAATCCTGTTTGGTGCAGAAGGAGTCTATATTCACTTGGCAGTAATGAGTAGAACTAATACATGTGAGAATTAAGAGAGTGATATAATAAATCACATTAAATTATAAATTCAGAGGAATTCAAAGAAGAGAGCTAATAATATGTTTTGAATGTCAGTAGCAAAGAGAAAAATGCGAAGGCTATTCATGTTGTGATGAGAGAATAATAAAGGATACAAACCTTCTTACATTTAAGAGTTAATAAGACCAATTTTACTAGAACATATGATTCAGAAACAAGAAAAGGAACTATAAAATCACATTTTCAGTGACTTTAAATGCTAGCAAAATGATTCTAAGTGGGAGTTATTGAAAGCTGGAAAATAGGGGACAAAATGTTAAAAGTGGTATTTTAACAAAAGCAGAATATGCAAGATTTGTACAAGAGGATTTTCTCTCTTTTTTAAAATTTAGTTTTTAATTTCATCAAAATTATACACGGGCACACTTTAAAGTGGCAAATTTTCTACAAGTCTTCTTGCAAAAAAAAAAAACACCTCCTTCTACTGTTTTGCTTCTTGGAGAAAAAAACATGTTCATACTTTTAACTTCAGATTGTTTTTGTTTATCTACTCTAAATAACACGTTATTTGTATAGTGCTATGTCCTGATTTTTCAGACACCCACTTCCTGTCTTTCTATCCTTCCAATGTAGTTATTTGAACCTATTTTTTTGTCTCTAAGCTTTTCTCTTGGCTCTGGTGTTTTGAATTTTCACAGAGATACGCCTTGGTGTGGGGTAAGCCCTCGGTAGAGCATTTATGCTGGAATCACGTGAACTTCAGTTCTGGAAAACATGTAGCAATTATGTATTTAATGACTTCCTCCTCCTATTTTCTCTCTTCTCGGGTCTTTGTGTATTTGGAACGTTCCTCTAATTTTCTTATTTTTTACGCCTATTTTACATGTTTTGTCCTTTTTTTTCTACTTTCTGGGAGATTCCTGTGGCTTTATCTTTGATCTTTCCAACTGTTTTCTTCCTCCCCACCCCCAAACACATTTCTGCTCTCTTGCTTTTAATGTCTAAAAGCTTTTATTTATTCTCAGACTTCCTTGTTAGATAACATCCTTTTCTTGGTTCATAGCTGTAACATCTTTTCTTACCTATCTGAAGATACCACAGTTGTGGAGCTCAACACTCCTATCTGCCCTGGTCTGCAGCTTTCCCTTTAGGGGCTTTTCTTAAATCCTTTCACAGTTGACACAGATTTAAGAAAGAGAAAAACAGGATTTCATTGCTAAGTCTATGCTCCTAGGCAAGGCTTATCCTCTGGATCTTCACTTTAGGATCATCAGGCTGGGCTGCTTTGTTAATCTACGCCTGAGCTCAGTTTCTCTAGGTCTTTCCTCTTGGGCTTCAGAAAAGAAGACTCTTTCAACCTCCTGCTCCCAGTGTAAGTCTAGCTGCCACACCCTCAGATCTGACAAAGACGGAAGCCTCAACCTCCAGGGAATACACTGTCTTAATCTTCCCAGTTTCGGTCTGATATACCTGGAATTCCCAGTCAAGCATAGTTTAGCTCTTTTGTCCAAAATTTTAAAAATGAAATAAATCTTTGGTTCTTGTGGAGAGCAGGACCAACAAAATGGCATTGGCCCAGTCAAGATAGCATAAGTTACAGAAAAGAAAACGGAGTCACTCCCAGCCATGACGCTGCGGTTCAAGAGGGAAACTACGAAAGTTACGCCAGACACATCTGACAAGGAGGCACATCTAAGATATCTGCACACGTGACCAGAAGGGCTGTGTCTGGAGAGTGGGACCACCCCTAGATAGGCTCCTGGAGAAGTTCTCCACGTGCCATCAGGGGGGCCAAGGCACTAGGAAGAGACCCAGCAGGATGGATGGAGCACACCACTCTCTAGGGTGCAAGTGAGGCAGGCTCCAGGCCATGGCTGAGACAGCTGGGCTCCCTGCACCAGAGCGCTGCTGCACACCACGCTGGTCTCCCTTGGCCTCTGGGACGGAGGCTCTGCCCCGCCGGGCTGACGAAGCCGTCTGCCCTGCTGACCACCTGGCTCCGGAGGCTCTTCCCCGCAAGATGCTGACGGCTCCCTCGCCCACTGTGCTGTTTCCTGGACCTGAAGACTGAGACTCTGGGGCTTGGCTTCCTTATCCCCGAATTCTTTCATGTGATGTTATTACTAATGTTTTCTGAGTGATTAGTATTGTTGCTCGGTTGGTATGAATCTGGATTAAATCTGCATTAATGAAAGGTGAGCGAACCTGCATTAATAAAATCCAAGTGCACAGTCGCCTGTGTTGGCTCCCTGTTATTTCTTGGTGCCAGTGTCGCCTGTAGGACTGGTTGGTGGTTGTACAGGCGGCTTGGTGCTTTCGGTTCCTAAGACCCTGGTCAGATAATCCAAGTGGGGACTGACACCTGGCTTATAGAAAAGACAGTAACAGTTCTCCTCCAGGATTAGGGAGGCCGGTGGCTCAGTTGTGCAGAGTGATGGAGGAGATCTAGACCAAATTTTTTACTCAGCCACATTTTAAATCAGTTCTCATGTATCTGGCTCCACCTTCAGCTCACTCTGAAAGGAAATTTGGACTGTGAAATGCTGACCGTTTTGAGAGTTCTGCAGTGTTCAGTAGGTTGCTTTTTGGCTTCCTTATTCTGAATGAGAATTCAGCTTTTTCATGTCTTCTCTGACATTTGCCACCCTTTTATCTCCTTTCTGGCTTTACAACATTTTGTGGCTATTGCCTCTTAACCCAGTATCTTTGTTTTTGGGGTTTCTGCCTTAAAAATCCCTTTACTGTATTTGTGTGTGTGTGTGGAATTTGCAAAGAATTGTAGGAGAATATGAATGCTAAACTTTCTACTTTTAATGAGGAGTTTCCATTCCATTTTGCCTTTGTTTTATTGGTGGGAGAATACTGGACACAAGGCAACCAGTTAGAAGGTGATAATAGAAATAATACGTGATGTGGAGAGGATTCGGATCAGAGTAATAAAGGTAATGGATGTTTGCAAGGGAAGATTTAATAGGATTTGGATGAAAAAATGAAGAAAGAGGTCAAGGGTGGTGATGCCAAGATGTTAGGTTGGGTTGCTAGGATAATGGTGGTGCGGCTGCTGGAAATTATTAGAGTAGGATTGGGGATCAGGTTTGAAAGAAGATAACCTAAAAGACCATGCGTGTGTTACCTTCCAAAGCACACATTATTTGGTATAAGACAGAGGTTTCCTTTTTGCTGATTGCAGGTTGGGTTCCATTAAGACTCAGTTGTAACACCCAAAATCTATTTCAGCTAGCTTAAGCAAAAATATTTTAATATGCGGAATTAGCTACCATAAGATTATAACAAGTACCAGAGAAGCAGACCCTATGTTGAGCATCCGATAATAACTTCTGGAGCAAGACTGATGACATGATATGCTAGGAAAGCCACGACCTCTGCCACAGTTGTGGATGTTGAGAATCAAGAAAAAATCATGGGAACTTGAGTTCAGGAATCCACTGCCCTGGCTGGAGCCCAGTGATCAGGATGTTGCTGCTGCCGCGAATGTGTTTCCATAGTCATGAGGGGCCAGACATTGGAATGTGTCTGTGGGTAGCACCTAACATCTTTATAACCTTGCTCCACAGAAGCAGCAACCACAATCATTTTCCTGTTGTTTTATCATCTACCTTCCAAAATGCATGCAAGTGCGTGTCATTAATGAAACTGAATTTCACATCTAGAAGTCTAGCTTTAAGGGAGCCTTGGGAATGCAGTTTTTAAACTTTCTAGCTTCTGAAGTAGAGGGAAGTATCGTGGAAAGGTAGAATGGATGAGGGGTGTGAATTCACAATATCAAACATAATCATCATAATAACAATCATGGGGATAACCAGGAGTACTTGGCTTTCAGTGTACATAAATATCAACAAATAATAAAAAAAGTATATGATTCTACACATAATACAACAACTCTCCATGGTACAAGTGAAAAAGCATTTAACTGCTCACCCAAAGGGGGACACTTGACCCATTAATTGTGAATTTATCTCTGAGTAATCTTTACTTCCCTTTTTTCCAATCACAATCCTACCTTGATATTCTATAAACTAAGGAATAAATTATAAATCTACACTTGTGCTATAAAAAAGCAGCAGGGTAAAAAGGGAAATTCAGTTAACATACTTAAATATACATAAGAAAAGAAAAAGTTAGTTAATGAAGTCTATTACTGTAACTAGTCACAAGACAATAATTGTTATTTGGAACTTCCTTCCCCCATTATGCCTTAAATAATCCATTTTCCCTCAGCACTTCAGCTACTTGAGTTCTTTACTGAATGAAGGATGAATCAATCCTTGACTCAATTCTACTGGACAGAGATTAGCAGCATCCCCAAATAATTGCTTGAATACAGACACAAGCATCCTTGCCCCATGGTTTGTCGCATTTGTCCTTTTTGATTAGGATGACCTTTTGCCTGTTGGTTCAGTGACAAGAAGAAATGAAAATGGTGCCGTCAACATCCAGTTCATTTTTATATGTCTCCTTTAGCGGAAGGGTTCTTCCATTAGAAACTACTACCTGCAAACCAGCAGAGCACAAACTTGTGGTGACGAGCAACAAAACAATTGTGTAAGTGGCTCATTCGGAATCAGTGTGAAAGAAATCACAAACCTACTTCTACCTCCTGGGTCCCAAGTTGGCACATTTGGGGGAAATGGTTTTGGGGGAAAAGGTATCATGTCTCAGAGTTAGAGCATGTTCTATATCAGAGGAGCCTCATAAAGGCCAGCATCAAGCTTGCAATTTGCCATCCTCCTGTTGGTGCCCCAGGTAAGTCTGTGGTAGGCCAATTCTGCAGTCCTGTAAGTGCGGCTGCTTCCGAAGATGGAGTACATGGAAAGACCAGTGAGTCCCATGGGTATCAACCCGCTCTCCTGCACTTTCTCTTCCTGTATGGTGACTTCTTTGGTCACAATAAGCTATTGTTTTGATGAATATGTCAAAAAGGAAGACCATGGATGCTAGGCTAGGCAAGAAAGGCAAATCCTTTCTGTTCTCTTATAATGAGGAATAATTTTGACACCTTCTTTGGAGGGTGAGTCCAGTGTTGTCGATTAGTAGGAACTGGTGCCGTATTGGAGGCTTAGTGTTGTCTTCTGCTGTGTGAAGACAGGGTAGTTATGTGTTTCCAGAACAGCTTTGAGAGGGATAAGTCCTTATGGTTGAACGGGTACATACCATTGAGCTCTGCCACCATGGCCAGTTTGTTCATGGGTGCTTGAACTAGCCCTTGGATAGTTTTAGGAAAAAGCCTATTGAGAGAAACTTTTGATGAAGTCTTACTCTAGGGCACTTGCTTTTTTTTTCTTTTTTACAATGGATGTTCTTGGATGACAATTCATAAGGAACACACATATTCTCAACTTCTGAACAAATTTGAGAGTCACATCCTCATATCTCTCCCAGATACCTTCATTTTTCATTCAACAATTTTTTTTGAGAGTACAGTACATGTACGCAAGACAAGAGATAACAGAAAGGCCCGAAGAGTGTGTTGGGAGTGGGCCAGGATGACCTTCAGGTTGCCTTCTGCGGTGAAGAGATGCTGCTGCAGGTGATATCTGAGCTGCTGCTCACCCGGGATCATCTTCCTTTAAGGCCAATGAAACATGCTGTGCCAGTTTGTGAAACCTCTCAAATGTTTTGGATTCAGAATGTTGAACTAAATTGAATCCTCCGATTTACTCTTGGAAAAATATAATTTCCTATTTAGTCTTTTTAAACAGAATAATTAGAAAGCTTTGCAAAAGCAAATTTTGCCAAATATAAAAAAAAATAAATGAAGCACAATTTTGATGAACCAATAACAAAGAAACTCAAAAGATGCTGAATATCATTTTTTAACAGATTGATTTAACGTGCAGAGGTAAGGTGTTTAGCAAGATTTGCTTGGGTTTACATGAAATCTACGCTTAAAGCTGAAAACCTTTGTCAGAATCAACACTAAAGATGGTTATGTCTGTCCCAGATTTTCACTGTAGCCAACAAAAATAAGAATAACTTTCTATATGTACTGATTATCCCCTTGGAATGTGAGAGGCCACATTTACAGGAACTAGAAGACATAGAGATATGTTTGCTGGATTGACCAAGTTTTATGAAAGGCAAAAATACTATTTATGACTTCAACACTTCTATTATGCTGTCAACAGAAATATGCAAACTTGCAAATCCCAGCTCTAAACTTGACTCTTAGCCATTCATGTCTTTATATGTTAATAGCATAGTGGTGTTATGATTTCTTCCAACAAATCAAGTGTTTCATTATGTTTTACTCTTAGTACACTTGGACAGAATTGGCTTACATTGATGAGGTTTTTGGAACAAGATTATCACAGTGTCTTGAAACTGTCCTCAAAGTACTGGCTGACCCACTGAGATCTTGTCTTGAGAATGTGTCAAAGTTATTAAAGCAATTGCTGTAAATTATTGGGGGCTGTTGTAAAGAATGTGGCATATTGAGATGTTGGGAAATAAACTAAAAGTAAGACAAATGTCAAGAAGTCACTGAAGTAGATATATTTTGCTGACTTTAAGTAAAAAGAAAAGAAGACTGGGAGAGGCCCATGGGATATACATGTGGTATAGTTCTGGAAACTTGTCCTGAGGAAGTAATTCAAAAGGGGCAGAGAAAAAGCTATGCTCATGTAAATGTGTTTTATTTAATTTCATTTTTCATTTACAGTTTGCATTCCATATTATTTTGGCATCAACATTTATCATGAACAAACTACGTTCTAAGCACTGATCCAGTTAGTGCCCATCTATTGAATGAATCCAGCGGCTGATTCAAATGTATGTATTGTGGGTCTACTATGTCCTTGGTTCTGAATCAAGAGCTAGAAAGATGGAAAAAGATTCAGCTGTACGCTCAATGATCTTTGGGCGAAGGGCAATAAAACTACCAGTTTCAACGTGACACAACTGTGCCTTAATGGAGGAAGATGCACAGGATGGCGGCATGTTAAGGAGAGGCTTGTTCCGGGGAGACTACCTGTTCTGTGGAGGGACACCCGGGGGAGCATCAGAAGAAGACATTGGTGCTTGGGTATTATAAGGAGTTAAGTAAATATGGCTGGATGAAAGAAAGTGTGCGTGTGCGTGCGCGCGCGCGCGCGCGTGTGTGTGTGTGTTGGTGGAAGTTCAGAAAGTTTGATGATGAAAGGAATAGTCTTGAAAGGGAAGCGGGCTGGAAGAATGGGTAATGGAACCTCTAGTATTGATCTATAAGTTTTAATCTTGTTCAGAAGAAAATGAGAAAGTACTAAAAATTCTGAATAGGTAAGTGGAATAATTAGAATATTTAGAAAATACTGAATGTATTCTAGGGACTTTGCAGATGCTCTCTTTTATTCTTTTTCTTATTAGCTGGGTGGTATTTATTCCTGGTTTACAGAGGAGGAAGGTGAGCCATCTTTTCTTTCCATTCTTCTTGGAGCTGGTATCGCTCATTCATTTCTCTGCCTTTATTTGCCTCTTCAAAGAGATTTCTCTGACAATCTTGTCTGAATTTCTTTGTCCATGGCAGAAAAATAGAACCAGCTATACTAGCAAGAAAAGGGCATGGGATTTTAAATAGGTTGGCCAGGGGAGCCTCCTAAAGAAGCTGACATCTGGAACCCTTCTAGGGCGGGTAAGGGAATGAGTCATGGAGCTGTCTCGGGGAAAAGCATGCCAAGCAGTAGTATGAGCCAAGGCAAAGGTCCTGAGGCAGGATCACGCTTTGCTTGTTTGGGAAAGAAAATGGAGCTGGAGTATGTTCCATTTTCTCTTAAGAGAACACCCATAGAACAGGTATGCAATAAATACATGTTGAAGAAATGGATAAGTAAATACAGGTTCTCAGTTGGTTTGCTTGACCCCAAGCCCATCGGTACCCTTTCCATTATATTACCCTGCCTTTTGGTAACTAATTCCTAGATGGCTAGTATCATTTAAATGGCATTGAAGTAGAATCTCTATGAATGAGTATCCGTTAAGGATTCTGACAAACCCATCTGTAGTTTATGTGTACATGCGTGTGTGCCGTCTCTACGGACAAATACTCTTTCATGTGTCTTTACAAGAAGCAACAGTGACACTCAGTGGTTGATTGAGTGAATCAGATATGTATTCCCTCCAGATATCCCAGGAGGTATAGCAGATATTTCTCCGACTTTCTTTCTTTGGAAAGTTGGTTGTCTTGTTAATTCAGGCAGGTATTAACTACCCAATACATTCAGCATATCCCTCGTTGTAAGCTGTCAGTCTGTGACACAACATCACATAACATGACGTTACATGATACATAATGCCTGAATTAAATAAAAAAAAAAAAATCCCAGACACTTCTTTCAGTGAAACAGTAGGTAGGTAATCTGAATATTTGGGGTAATTGGCTCCAGGAAGCAAGAGGCATCATTATTTCAGGCTCCCCAGTGAGCGTTAATTAGCCATATTGCTTCATTGTGTGACAAAGAGAACACTGCTGGTACTGCTAAATCCGTAATGACACCCTGGCTTTAGGAGCACAGGTATTTTAAACTACTTTGACTGACTGACATGTGGGTAATTCTATTCAGAGCCCAACAGTGAACTCAGGCGTTTGGAACAGTCTCTCCCCTCCAAGGGGCACGGATTTGTTGTTGTGACCCTGGGAGGTGTTCTCTGTGTGTCTCCCCACCGTCTCCCCAATCCCAGTGGTCTCCAACCGGGGAAAATCATCAACTATTCGCAACAGCAGGCCTGTGTCCTCTCTGGGCTTAAGAACAATATGGCTGTGTTTTCGGACATCAAGTTATGGAGAAAGGGATTCAAGAGCTCTTAGCGTTTAAAGGCGGGCCATGACAGCTAGGCAGGGATTTCTGGGGCCCCGCGAGTCCTTTTAATCCTTCGTCTGCAGCTATGGCAAGAAGGCTACTTACGGAGCAGAAAAATTCTGAAAGGCTGAGTTTTCTGGGACCGACGTTCAACATTTAAATTTTTTATTTTAATAGTAGTAACAGCAGAATTAGTTGGCTGGATAGCAATGGAGGAAGTGCCATGCAGAGAGTCTGCTGTCCTATCTTGGGTAATGGATGCGTTGTCCTACGCGTGGGAAGGTGATACTGCTCAACCTCTGTGTCTAGGAAATGTTGTTTTGATTTTCTGTATTTTTAGCCAGCTGGGATGATGGATTTTTCCCTCTGCACACACAGCCTCTCACCAGTGTCTGTGGAGACCAAGCGTACATACACGCAAGATGAACGGCCAAGGCTGCGCAAGTCTCTGGCCAAGGGTCGAAGCCGGCTGATGGGTGACATTTGCAGTCTCAGCCTCAATGCACTCTGGGAACTGGAGCTGGAGAGGGTCAAATGTGTGCTTTCCGACAGAGCTCCCCAGAGTCTGAGCTAAAAACACCATTTATGTACAAATGCTGAAAGAAGATGTCTCTACATGACTTCTTGCATATTCCACTGGACACGAAGTTCTTTCAGGAAGTTTATAAGAGTCTATCCATTAACCATGAATCAAAAACTTGAGCTGAGTGTGTGGCTGAGACGGATATTACTAGGCATCCATATAATGTGGGTGGAGAAAGAAAAGATGAAGAAAGCAAGAGTTACAGCATCAGAGGATAGACTGCTAGCCCTGAACGCATCTGTGGTAGGGGCAGCACCAACACTTAGCAAGAATCTCTTTCTTTAGTAATCTTCCAGTCTCCTGTCTATTTTTTTTTGTCTGCTTAAAATAATGATAACAGTAATGTATTTTTACAGTGCTTTATGGCTAAATAAATGCATTCATATGTATTAGTTTACTTGCTCCTGATTTTATCAACATAAAATATGTATGACTCCCCACTGCATGACAAATCATGGCTTAACATCTCCCCCTTCATCGGGTTAGATTCATTCTTCTCACTTTTCACTAACTCAATGTGATATTTTTAAGGGTTACAACAGCAACATCAAAAGAAAGTTAAAAAAAGGGTTCTTATCTGCTATTACCTCTTCAATAGTTTATAATTAGGAAAACTCTGACAGATTTTTTTGTGGGTACAAGAAAGAGGATAAAGAAGAAGGAAAGAGATGCTATGGGGAGGAGAGGGGTCCTCTCCAGATGAGAAGGTGCGAGGCTAAGTTTAAAGTTTTACAGTAACTGAAGGGCATTTCCAGAGTGGACTGGGGCTTCCTCTTCTGTGGCCAGTGTGGCAGAACCAGCAAGAACCCTGGAATGAGGCACGGTGGGGGTTTCTAATCGCCATGTTTCATGTTCCAAGGATTATAATCTTCTGTATATGTGAAAGTTACAGATTCCACACACCAAAGATTTATTGACATGAGATTATGTGAAAATGTTACACTAAAAACACACTTTGATTTGTTGCTACAGGCAAAAACTGCTATTGTGTGTCAGAATTTCCGTTAAGGGACGATCTTGAAGCAGTAGGTGCAAATGGTATCACTTTGACTTTTATTGAACCCTCTTACACAGCGTCCTTAAATTTTCCACATAAAAGGGACACCTCAAAACCTTATTAACAACTAAGTTTAGTAATTATACTGTTTTAAAAAACTATTAATTTTTTGCAAGTGGACCTTGTTTTACATAGCGAAAATAGAAATAAATTAGTTATGACTACTGCAGGCTTTTAGAGCTTGGAGAGAATTTATAAATAATCTGGGTTTGTTACAGTTGGAGAACCTGAAGCCCACATGGGACCAATGACTTGCTCTTTGGAGCAAAGAACTCTTTTGGAACAAAACAGAAAATGGAGCCCAGTTTTTACTGTATTGATCAAACGCATTTCCTGATGGAGCAGTTGGGCAGTCTTAATTCCGTACTAACTCACACTGACCACAGAAATTGCGAATTAACCGAAACATTCTAAAATGGCTTTGCTTTCTTCTTTCTGGCATCTCTTTGCAGGAAGTGTTGAGCTCTCCCAATTCCTTAATGCTGTGGTCTCACATCGCTTCTGGGCATACCCTTCCTATGTGTTGGCTGGACTTTTTCCTTCATCAGGCTCTTTGGGTCCCGAATCCAAAGTCACTTTGGGTCCTTAATCCTGAGTCTGTTTCTTGACATGGCTTTACATTTGTGTCTCTGTGGCTTCAATTCCTATAGCTGGGTTAGAAATAGATTCACTTTTTTAAAATGTATTGATTTTAGAGAGAGAGGAGATACAGAGAGAGAAACATAAACTTGTCGTTCCACTTAGTTATATATTCATTGGTTGATTCTTGTATGCATCCTAACTGGAGCTGGAACTTGCAACCTTGGCGTATCAGGATGATGCTCTAAGCAGCTGAGCTTCCTGGCCATGGCAAAACAGATTCACTTTTAAAGGTAATAGGAGAGAGTGAATGTCCCAACATATTTTCTCTGTAGTACTTTGATTTGATATTTTTATTGGGAATTAATAGTTTAAGTTAAAAAAAGGAGAATGGAAAGACTAGGAAGGGGGGATAAAAGGAAAGAACTGATCAAAGTGGAAATCCTGTTACCTAATCTCCGATAATGTTGAATAATCAGATAAAAAATCAGAGGCTGGTGAACTAGCTACCTTATACGGCACTCAGGAAATTATAAAGTTCTTTCACATGCATTGTATTATTTAATCCTGACAACAGAGTTGTAATGCAGACATGATGGTAAATAGTTTATAAATAAGACAACTAAGATCCAGATGTTTAGTGGCTTGCCCGCATTCACAGGGCTTAAAGTGGCAGAAGCACTCAAACCTCGAGTCTTCTGGAAGAGCTCCTGTGCTCACCTCACCATCGCACCCCACTGTGTAGTTATTTGAAAATGGCTATGGAGAGTGAAAGCCACAGTCAATTTTAAGACAGTTGAGTGTTCTTTAGTTTCAAGGAGAAAGTACCTGTGTATCTGACACGAATCCATCACCATTACTAGAATAAAAATGTACGTTCTCTGTATTACTGGTAGAGAGCTAAACCGTCTTTGCATACAAAGGTGAGGATATTTTTATTGTCCTCTGTTGAAAAGCTTCAAAATTTGCATTTGCAAAGCTAGTACTATAGATTAAATACTCCAAATCCAAGGCCGTTACCAGCTAAGTAGAGGTGTTTTTGGGATATGGTTACAGATATCATTGAATGCATAGAAACATACAATATTTTCCAGGATTAGAGGTTTTGTTTTCATTCCTGTGGATATTGATAGATATTGGCAAGTAAAGGTCCTATGAGAATGTAGGGCAACGAAAATAATCTTTTTTATATGAGTACTTTTAGGCCTGGGGTATTTAACAAGGCCGTTGACTTGAACTGATGGAGTAGAAGCAACATTGTGATCTTCAAAAAAAATATTTTTTTTTCCAGAATTGTGCCCTGTAATCTTCAGTCTTGATTAGGTTGTTTGAAGGAAGAATTGGGAGGGGAAATCTCATTTGCCTGACAGCCTATCATTCCTGGGGAGATGCGTGTTTACATTTTGCTGAATTACACAAGTCCACAGCAGTTGCTGGAGAGCTAATGATATATTGGAACTGAACCTAGGCAACCACATGTTGATAATGAGCCCATTTTGTGTCTTGGCTTGTGGAAAAGAATGTGGAAATGCCTTACTCTGTGTTATTTTTTTCTTCTGACAGTACTGATACACTGCCGCAGGCAGTGTGAGAATAATAGCATGAGGTTAACTGACAACTGCAGGTGTATTTACACTGATAGTCTGATATTAGCATGTTGCTTAGAAATACAACTGGAGGTGATGCAATATGCATCCAAATAAATTTTCTTTATTAGAGAGGAAAACCTGGCAGAACTGACAAAGAACATTTCTTTAAAATGATCAATCGAAATATCAGTGGCTATTTTAATAACCTGACACAATGATCTGATTTTTTTTTTCTAAATCCGTGCTGTGTGGACTGAAAGCAAGAGAATCCATCTGAGAAAGTTGCCATCAGATGCCCCTCCCTCCACACGCACGCACACGTGTACACCCACACCTATGTGGGTACTTACTTATGTGTGCGTACATACCAAACAGTTTAAGAATCATGACTTGGAGACCTTCTAAACCTTTAAGGATGAGCAGAAGTCTCTTGCTTCTGTGACATTGCTTCTCACTCTCAAGACCCACTTTCTGCTTTCTCCCTGTTGACTGCATCACAGGCTCTCTTGCTTCAACCAGTGGGAAGGATCAGCAAGATGTTGGAATGACCTTGAGTCACTAGCTATTTCCCCAGCAACTTCCCTGTAGGGCTCTAGGTCTGCTCCTCTAAAGAAGGCTGCAGCTCCTCTCAGGACCCCTTCCCTAACGCCGTGATGCTCACTAGGTGGCAGGTAGATCTCCTATCCCCTTGCCCACTGGGGGCGGAAGCAGATGCTTTGCCATCCATTGTTGTGTCTATTAACCCAGATTACATCCTTGTAAATAATTCTTTTATTGGGCTCTCTTCAATCACCCCATGTTGCATGTACTTTCTGTTTCTCGTGAGGAGTCTGAACTGAAAAAGATACTGTGCTTGGGCTCTGTCATAGCCACTTAGGGTTATAAAGGCAGGTAAACCACGGACCTCTGCTCAAGGAACTGATCCCAGCTAAGACAGAGTGATGGGGAAGCATAAAAATGGTGATTATCTAAATCAACTTGGGAGTGGTGCTAGGGAAAGATTTTTTTTAAATAGAAGTTGCTTGATATAAAAGTTTTTATTATTGAAAAATTCAAATATATAAAAATAGAAAAATGTTATAATAAACTAAGTAACATCACTCTGTTTTAACGATCATCAACTCCATCTAATTTAGCCCAATTTTATTTACCTGATCCACTTCTCCACCCCTTCCCCAGGATTATTTTATCTCTAAATATTTCCGAATGTATCTCCAAGACATAAACGTAATATCATCAACCTCTAAAAAAACCCAACAATAAAACCACAATATGATTGAATAATTAGCATTCAAAATGATCTAATTGTACTATAAATGTTCTCTTTTTTTGCCAGTTTATTTATTTGAGTTGGGATCAGATAAGTTATACATTATTATAATGGTTCTCTTTTAATTTATAGGTTTTTTCTCCATATATGTGTATTTCCTTTACAATTTGTTGGAAAAACTGTTATTTGACCTAGACGATGTCCCTCAGTCTGGAGTGTGCCAATTTGCATTCCTGTATTTTTAACGTGTTACATGTTCCTCTCTGTTCCCCATAACGAGAGCTTAACCTAACTCAGGTTGCTATTATTATTTTATTTTTTATTTTTTGGTGGAGGGGAATGATTACTGCGTATGGTGGCAATGTGTACCAATATGTACTTCTGTCACAAGGTATATGATGTCAGCTGGCTTCTCATTTCTTGATGATAAGTGCCACTGATACTCATTGCTCCTGGCCAGTGGTTTTCAAACTTTAGCGTCCATCAGTACCACTCGGAAGGCTTGTTTGACTGCTGGCACCCACCCCGAGAGTTTCTAATTCAGTGTGTCTGAGGCGAGACATAGAATGTGCATTCCTAACAAGTGCTGGTGCCTGGACCTCGCTAGGAGCTTTGAAGTTCGTTGGGGTTCACAGCTCATCTTGAACACTTCCCACACCAGACCTGGAATTAGCAATTTCTCCAAGGATTCCTGGTCCTTGTTAGTGAGATATCCTATTTAGAGCCCACATCCTGAAGCCTAGGGGCACTTACTTCAACTGAGCTTGTCATTGGTTCTGGATATCTTGGAGGATGGAATTAAGAAACATACATTTAAAAATAAATCATGAGTTCATATTGATACTTCCAATTCAAATTCAAGCATACAAAGTTTTTGCTTAACTTTACCCATGTTATGATAGTATGTCCTTTCTCTCTCTCTGAAAAATCCTGCTTTCAATAACACCAATATAATTCTCATTGGCTTATCCCATTATTAATCGCTTAATCTTAGAAAAACAATACCAACACATCTATTAATAATACAATTTCCAAAAAACATTTTATGTTTTGTTTTTAATTTTGTTGTTGTTGTTGTTTTATTATGCTTTTAATCCTTAGGGCACATCTCACCAAGGATGAACAATCAAATTACCATGTTTTAAAGTCACTTGAACTATGGCCTGCACTGGCTATAGTTAGGTCATTTTTATACTTTTAATTTTTAAAGTTTTATATTTCAGTAAATTAAATTTGTTTTATAATTATATAAAATATCTACAAAATTAAATCTTTGAAGGAATGTATAATCAAAGAAGTCTAGCTTTTCTCTGATTATGTCCCTCTAGTTTTTTCCTTCCCCCATGACTACATTTAAAATATTTAAAAATATCTTCTGGCATTTAGGAAGTTTTGTATTTTTGTTTTAATAATTACCTTTTTACTAATACCTTTATATATTTACCTCCCCTTTTTCCCTTTTTGTCGGTTGACTATTGTGTCTTACTACAAGCAATAATGAAATCAGTGACTTATTCATTCTTCTTTTCCCCTTCTCATCCACCAATTGTTGATGTCATATCCTTGTAGACCCAATAGATAGCTATTAAACAGTCAGTGAATTTATTTTACTTTTCGGTTTTTGATACTTGTACCATGTTGATAGGGTGTGCAGCCATTTTATTCTTACTACCATTAGCCGTAGTTCTATAGAAAAGTATATTTTCATGATTACCTCTATTCTTTATGCCCAGGCCTGTCAGGTTAACTCTGCTGTGTGCGGTTCACTGTCTGAGAGATTCTTCAGGAAGTGTTCAAGGGAATGATACCATTTGCGCGCTTACATGTTCATGTTTTTCAGCTTTTCTATAGGAAGTTCAGTTTGTACCCTTGCCTGTGCTTTCTATCGAGTGACTTAAATATAATCAGTGAGGGGAGACCCCCCCGCAAGGACCAGAATTACCTTCATTAGGTGGGCCCCTTGAAGCACAGGCTCCCCCTGCTAAGCGAGGGTTCTAGGAAGCCATCTCTATCGGTGTTAGTCACTTAGGACATTGTGGCGAGAGACTTCGTTTGCTTTGGTGAATTTTGTTTGAAGACTCTTCAATGCCTTCTCCCATTTAGTGCTGCGGGATTCACCGGCACACCTGCCCACACCATGCTGAGCGTTTGGCAGTTTTTGATCAAACGTGGCTTGCCCCACCCTCCCTGTTAAACCTATCTTGCCCCAAGTTACTTTATTGAATTTGTTTCCATGGGCGAAAAAAGTCCTCAAAGGGAAACAATTTGCCAATGCGGAAGAAGTGAAACCAAAAGTGGCAGAAGCATTAAAATGCACCAAAATCAGCAAGTTCAAAACTGTTTTGAGCAGTGGAAAAAATGTCTCCACGTGTGTGTTGCATTACATGGAGGGTACTTTCACGGTGACTGAAGTTTAAACACGTGAGAGTGAATAGACAAGTTTTATAAGTAAATTCCATTTTGGGGGGTCTCTTCTTGTATCATTACGTCTGTTGAACAGATTTTTTTGCTGAAAAATCTGATGAAAATCTGATTTTGTTTCTCTTATACGTGACTTGGTCTTTTTTTCCGAATGTCACTATATATATTCATTTTTTTCTTTGAAGTCTAATAATTTAGTAAAATATATGTTAGTGTTTGCTATGATAAACTGATTTCCAAGTTATGTGATATACTTTTTCAAATAATATTTTTATTATTTCAGAAATTTCCCTCAAGTATTTTAGTATTCTATTTCTTGTTTTGTTTTTCTTCTTCAGAGGCTACTGTTACATTTAGATAGGAACTTTGCCTGTCTTCTACATCCATCACTTACTTTTGAATGCTTTTCAAAAAATCTCTTCTTGAATTTCTGTTATGTAAAAAACTTTCCTCTTTTCCATATTTTATTTCTTTTGAAGCCCATTCTCTCGTGTTTATTTGCTTTTGTGTTTTTTACCTTTGAGAATTTTTTTTCTTTTAACTTTCATTCTTTCCTGAATTTTCTTACCTCTCTTTTCAAATCTTCTTTTTCTCATCTCTGAGTTTTCAACTTCTGATTTATGTTGTTCTTTATGGAGTCTATCATTTCTTGATTTCCGTTAGCTCACTTGAAACATGAGGTTCTTTATCTATTCTGTGGACATATTTTTCTGTTACACTTTTCATATCTGAGGGATTTATTCACTCTATATTCTCCCATTTTTATACTAATTTCACGTGGGATTATGTAGTGATCCTTGGATCCTGTCCATTTTAAGGTAAAATGACTTCTGTACTTTTATAGGAGTAGGGTAGACCAGAGTAGCCACCTCTCTTGCCACTTCAGTGAAGAAATAGCCTTAAACTTTGTTAGCTGTTCCTCCCATTCCACTCTTCTGACTTTTTTTCTCCTCTTCTCTTTGCCCACAGAATCCCATAAGCTTCTCCTTAGTGCTAGGTTTAGTAATGCAAACATTTGTTCATTGGTTTTGAGAGCTTATGGGCTCCAGACGCCAAAACTGTCCGGGATCACCACGGCATACTGTGAACTTCTGGCCCTCACCCTTGATCCGGGACTCTCAAAATCCTTCCCCGTTTTTCTACTGCTGTTCTTAGAAAGGCCCACTGTGCTTTTCCGGTTCTCGGGGCTATTACTAGTCCCTCCATCTTTCCTTCCATCTCTCCCATATAGTTTTGGACAGCAGATAGGTCTTGTAGTTTTTGGTGGCTGAGCCCCTCCCCACCATATCCTGGGTTTGTAGGCATATCCTGTGACCCAGCATTATGGTAGATGGAACCCATGGTGTCTGGTTTTTCCCAAAACAGCTGCTCTGAGTGTTTTAATGTGATGATTCAGAGAACTCACAGATCTTCCAGCACACTCCTTGAACCGAATATTTCCAAGTTGGCTAGGCATGCAGGGGAGAAGGCTAGAAAGGAGAGGGCAGGATAGAAAGGGGACAGCTTCCAAATAAAAATAGCACACGGGAAAGCAGGAAGCTGTCAAACAACATGGTACAGTACCAGAGCTGTGCGCTAGCTCAGTGAGTCTCCAGCCAGGGGTTCGTGGGAGGTGATGGAAGGAGTGAACCTCGCAGACAGATTGCAAAGAGCCACGTGTGCTAAACCAGGAAGCCGGAACTTGAACGTTATATGTAGCTGTTGAAGGATGTAAGGCAAGGAAGTGCCACTAGATTAATAATTCAGAAAGGTTTCTCTGGCAGTAGCATAGAGAATGATCTTGAAGTAGTCCCTAGGCTGGACAGGAACCCTGCCTCCTCCCCATGTTAGGTGACTGTGGTGAAGTGATGAGGAGACAAACCAAGGTGGCAGTAGGTGGAAGAGGGGCCGTTCCGTAGATTCAGTTTACAGGGTATGGTTAACGTTTGCACTTACAAGGATGTGGTTGTGTGAAAGGTAAACCTTGGGTGAGCCTTAGGTTTCTGGGCAGTATCTTGTCTGCTGAGATAGTATCCCTTCTACTTCATGTGGAGGTTGTTGTTGCTGAATTGTTCCGATGCTTCTCAGGACAGTGTTTTGGAGATGCTTATTCATGAGATTATACCCTGCAAGCTTAGCAACATGTAGGGTTCAGTTATGTGAGTTATTTCACAGCTTCCGTAAAAAAAGAGTCTGTAATCTACAGAATAGTACACAGAAGACGCAAGATTATTTTCCTTAATATATATCTGAACTGGCCATCTCTTTGCCAGAATTTTCATCACAACCTTATGTTTATATTAACATTCCAGTTTTCTCCTTTGTGTTTATAAAAGAATAAGACAGAAGTAGAACAAGGCAGGATGTTGAGACTGATTTTCTGAACTAGATTGTGACTTCACAGAAACTAAGGAATGGAAAGAGAGTCACAGGAAACAACTGGAGCTTTACTCCTGATTCCTCCACCCACCAAAAAAAGCTCTCCACTTGCTCTCAAAGAATGTTCTGCAGCAGCCACAGGGACGTCATCTGGGAGCTGGTTAGATGCAGACTCTCAGGCCCTGCCTCAGACCTTTAGAATCAATAACTGCATTTTAACGAGATCCCGAGGTGGTTCGTCTGAACATTCAAGCTTGCGAATCACTCCTCTAGATCATGTTAGGAAGTAAACTTTTACTGACTGTACGCTGACTCTCTTACAATAACAAGATTCTCTAGTATACCTAAGTGCTCATTCAGTGAATATTCTATAGGAACATGAAAGAGTTACTGGAAAGAGAGAGTGTAACAATTTAGGATTTGTGCTCTGTTTCTGAGTCAGTTTTCTTGGGTTCAAAACTCTCTTAACAACTAATTAGTTATATGACTACGGAAACGGTGCTTCATCATCCTAGAGATTGCTGAAGATATTTCTCAGAGAAAGGGAAATCCTCAATAAGATGGTTGTAATGGTGATCCCCTGGAAAAAGTGAAATGCTAACATTGGAACTTAAAAATAGCTTAGTCAAGGATTTACTTGCATAGTCTCATGGAATCCTACTAGATGAAATATACAAAAAACCCCTTTTCTTAAAAAATATTGAACTTTAGAAAGCTTGAGTCATTGCTCATGTTTCTATCCATTCTTATAAAAATATTTTGGATGCATCTGTCCTGAGAAATCCTGATGAATTTTCACTGTAGATGCCGAGTGGCCCAGCCGCTGTGCTACATGTCTGGAGGGCCTCTAAGCCAAAAAATGTCAAGAAGCAGCAAATATCATACAAAACATGGCATCTAACTCTAAACAAACAAGCAAAAACAAATCCCTACATTTGTATAAGCTGCAGGAAACCGCCTTCCTCTGTAGTTACCCACACATTTAAAAAGCCGTATCATTATTCCCTAGCAAGCATTTTAAACTAGAGAGGCCCACACTGCGGCATCAGAATGAAGCCAGAGAAATAAACCCCAGATTTTCTTTATTTCTTATTACAGAGCTCAGCATTTTTATGTTTCCTCATCAACAGAAAGAGTCCCCCTACGCACCCTTGGTGCTTTCTGTTTATGTTCACCTGCTACTCAATTAACACCCCATCAAACCGCACACTTGCAGGGGGTTTATTGTGAGGCCACGGCACTGCGGTCCTTAACCCTCCGTCTCACCTACATCACACACGGAGTTAACAACAGTCCCCCGACTGTGCTTCAAAACCGTGCCTTTCCATTTGGTGTTTGTGCAAGGTTCTCCTTACGTGCATTACCCTGGGTGTTCATAAACTTACAACTGTGTCTACATGTGTCTGACATTTATTACCTTCCATAGGACCGTAAAATGCACTTTTCTCTTTTAACTGCATCTGCTGACATGTTGCATAAAATAAACTTTAAATATTACCTACAAATTAATTAGCATTTTCCCTCTATTAGGAAAAACAGGTGAAGGCTTACCAACACCATCTTAGTATAGTTATCAGTTTTAATTGGATTCCACGTGAAAGACAATGGGATTATTCTTACCCAGTTTATTTTTCATTGATTTATAGTAATATATTTATATTAACCAAGCAATACATATTCACTTTTAGAAAATTAAGGAATTATAGAAAAGTTTCAAGAATAAAATTGATACCTCTCTACCAAATTTATTCACTAATTTCATAATTGCTCTTAGTTTGCGATTTTAAAAATATATAAATTTAAAAGTATATAAATAACTATTATTTCATTTACATAAAATCTATAAATATTTTGCTTATATGTAAATAACTTTATATATACATACCAGCAAATGTATTTTCATACAAATTTTGCCAATGAGTTTATATATTAAATGTTATTTTGTATCCAGTTCTCTTTAATTAATGTTGTGTAATTATCATGTGCTATGTGGTTAAATACTCTTTTTGAACTTGGTTTTTAATATGTTATACAGTTATTTTTCTAGTGAAGATGCATAATGTTTTTTTACCATTTAGTTGAGTGCAAATATTTTGCTATTATCAATGATACTGAGGTATACATCCTGCCATGTAAAATTATATTTATATTTTTGACTATTTCTTCAAGAGAAAGTCTTAGGAGTGGAAACATTGTATCAAAGACTCACAAATTCTTCACCAGAATGCTTTCCTGAAAGGCTGTAAAATTTTACATGTCCACATTGTACCCTGATCAATTTTGAATATATGTCTTAAAATCATAATCCCCTTGATAGTTGATCGCTGCTGCTTTAGTGGCTACTATTTTTTTAGTTAATAGTTTGACTGAACATATAAAAACATTGTTATATTGTATCATAATTACAGTCTTTATAGAAAATATTGATAAAATTCTTGAGCTCTAAAAATAAATGAATTTTTTGTTTAATTTCAAACTTTGTCACTTGAGCAGAGCTAAAGTACGTGTCTAAAGCTAAGTTGCCTCAAATGTAAGTAGTAATAGTGTTAACCTTACACAAATAACTTGGTGCCTAACATGGTAAGTGACATGTCACCCAAGGACATGCTTATTGATTTTAGAGAGAGGAGAAGGGAGGGAGAAAGAGAGGAAGAGAAACATCCATGTGAGAGAGATCCTTTAATCGATTGCCTCTCACACGCCCCCCACTGGGGACCTGGCCTGCAACCCAGGCATGTGCCCTGGCTGGGAATCGAACCCACAACATTTTGGTTTGTAGGTTGACACCCAATCCACTGAGCCACATCAGACAGGGCTCAGTGGGACTAATATTAATTATATTAAGCCTTTTCTATCATTGAATGCTATGTAATTGATTTTGCCATGTTTTGACATAAAATTAGATTGTAATATTTATTATAGCTTTTTCTTCAGAATCTAAAACAATGTCTGGAAAATGGGTAACACTTAGTAATTTTGAATGAATGTATAATTTCTTTTCTTGCCTATTTTTGAACATTTTTCTATATGTATGTTCTAGAATCAATTAAAAACTGTTTGGAACATACTGTTAGGATTTTATTTTAAAAAACATTGAATTCATATGGGGAAGAAGTGACTTTTATAAAATTAGGTCTTCTCATCCAGGAATGTATAATATATCTTTCAGGTTATTGTAGTTTTCTTGTAAGTTAGTCTGTCAAGTTTGACAGTTTTCTTTATGTAGGTCATGATTATTTCCTGTGAGGTTCACTTGAGAGTTATTGTAGATGGTTTTTATTCTGTGAATAAGGTTTTTTATTTTCTATTATGTTTTCTTTTCATTGTTATTTAATTATTTGTATTTAATTTAAAAAAATTTACTGTTGTTCAATTACAGTTGTCCCCATTTTCCCCCATCACCCTCCCCTGTCCTACCCCCTACCTCCCACTTTCAATCCCTCCCCACTGTCGTCTTTGTCCTTGGGTCCTTGATACATGTTCCTTGACTTGACTCTTCCCCTTCTCTCCCTGATAATTCCCTGCCCTCCTCCCCTCCTCCCCTCTGGTTATTGTCACTTTGTTGTTTATTTCCATGTCTCTGATTCTATTTTGCTCATTTGCTTGTTTTGTTGATTAGGTTCCACTTAAAGGTGAGATCATATGGTATTTGTCCTTCCCCACCTGGCTTATTTCACTTAGCGTAATGCTCTCTGGTTCCATCCATGTTGTCACAAAGGGTAGAAGTTCTTTCTTTTTAGTTGTTGTTCTAAGGGAAACTATTGATTTTTGTATGCTAGTAATTTTTTCCTCCAATGTAATGACTCTATTCCTACAGGTTATAGTAGTTGTTTAGTTAATTCTTTTAGATAGTCAAACAATTTATCAAATATGATTATTTTCTTTTCCTATACCTATATTTATTACTTATATTTTTTATATTATTGGTTACAACTGCAAGAATGATATTGGGTAGTAGCAGTGATAGTAATATTCTATGTACTAATATGTGACTTTAATGAGAAGGATTCTAATTCACAATTAGGGAGTCATTAGTTTTTTGGAGGGATATATATTCAATATGTCTCTCAAAATAATGCATATTGCCTCTTATTTCTATTATGTAATACTTAATATGTAATATAGCACATATATATCTCATGTGATATTAAAGATAGTATGTAAAGCATACTTGATAAATGTTATTAAATTCTCAGGATATTTATAGCACTTTGATTAGGGTAACAATAATTTAGAGAATAATATTTCAAAAATATTTTAATATCTACCTTCCACACATACTCCCATACTCCACAGAATGATATAAAATATTTCTTAACTTTACCTATTGTCACCTATAAAGATTTTTTTAATACATTTTTTTGATACTTACTGAAACTAGGTATTTTCTAACTTAGTTAGCCCATAAATCTGTAGTAAATTGTGTGTGTGTTGGTGGGTGGGCAGAGGTAGATGTATCCAGACTGGTCCAGATACATCCATTCACTGAGAGTTTTTGTGACTGGGAAGCTAACAATTTTTTTCTTTTGGATCACTTCCTATTTCCTTCTTCATAACTTCCTGAATATTTTTCTAATATTTTACCAAAAATTTAAACACCATTTGGGGAGTGGAGAGGGGTTATTGTACTCAATGAATGCTTCACAATGAATTACCAACACAATGCAAATAAATATTTTTCTTAATAAAACTATTTTACACAACATAGTTACAATGCATTATTATACTTATAAAATCTCTCTCTCTCCCCCCTCCCTCTCTCCATCTCCCTACATGTGTATCATTTTTCTCTACACATCTCTATTTATAGCTCTGTCTTTGTGTCTAATTAAGAACTTCATGAGTTTAGAAAGGGAGGAGAAGAGAAGCAAAAAGGAGAATGAGGACTTCCGGACAAGATGGAGGCATGGGTGGACACACTGTGCTTCCTCTCACAACCAAAATTAAGGACAACAAAAATATAGAATCAAAAAAAAAACCAACCAGAAGAGGTAGAAAATTGAATTGTATGGAAGTCCGACAACAATTCACCCAGACCGGTCAGAAGGGCAGAGTCAGTGGCCAGCTGAGAGGGGTTGCAGCAGAAAAAAAGCAGTGGCTAGTGGTCACAGGCAAACAGGTGGTGGTTGGCACACCCCAGGTGAACAGGCAGCAGTTACCAAGTGCGGGGAGGCAATGAGCAGACCTAGCAAGGCACACAAGGCGGTTGACCGTGGTCACACATACGCGCACAGGTAAAACAGGCAAAAACGGGCAGCAAGACAGACTGTGCGATGTAGGGCCCCAGTGGCAGGAAATAAAGCCTAAAAGCACCGATTGAAAACACTTGTGGGGCTTGAGGTGCTGGGAGAGAATCCCAGCCTCACAGGAGAGTTCATTAGAGAGACCCACAGGGTCCTAGAATGCACACAAGCCCACCACATGGAAATCAGCACCAGAAGGGCCCAGTTTGCTTAGAGAAGGTGGCGGAAGGGACTGGAATCTGAGGGAGAGTGGAGCCAGTGCCATTGTTCCCTCTTGGACCCCACCCCCACATCCAGCATCACAACCCAGCGACTGGGTTGTCCTGCCCTGGTGAACGCCTAAGGCTCCGCCCCTCACTATGTAACAGCCACCACCAGACCAAACAACAACAACAACAACAACAACAAAACCCAAAAATGGCTCATATGGGAGAATAGATCAAAGCCCCAGAGCTAATTCATCTAAGCAACCAAGAGATAGCCAACCTATCAGATGCACAGTTCAAAGCACTGGTGGTTAGGAAGCTCACAGAATTGGTTGATTATGGTCACAAATTAGAGGAACAAATGGAGGCTACAATAAGTGAAATGAAGAAAAATGCACAGGGAACCAATAGTGATGGGAGGAAAACTGGGACTCAGATCAATGGAGTAGACCACAAGGAAGAAAGAAACAACCAAACAGAAAAGAATGAAGAAATAAGAATTCAAAAAAAATGGGGAGAGGCTTAGGAACCTCCAGGACATCTTGAAACATCCCAACATCTGAATTATAGGGGTACCAGAAGGGGAGGAGGAAGAGGAACAAGTGTTCAAACAAAACTTATTTGAACAAATAATAAAGGAGAACTTCCCCAATCTGGCAAAGGAAATAGACTTCCAGGAAGTCCAGGAAGCTCAGAGAGTCCCAAAGAAGGTGGACCCGAGGAGGAACACACCAAGGCACATCATAATTACATTAGCCAAGATTCAAATGAAGGAGAGAATTCTAGAAGCAGCAAGAGATAAGGGGACAGTCACCTACAAAGGAGTTCCCATCAGACTGTCAG